>OX439041.1:70066352-70691352 GCA_949317995.1 Acholoe squamosa
GTGGACCAGAACACCCATAGATATGTGTACAGAGCTATACAGGTAAGGTCCTCGCCTTGAGTCTGGCGCCTTAGACCACTCGGCCATCCTGACTTCTGATGAGCTTTATGTGTAAAGGTATCATGCACCATGATGTACCTCCCCCATACATAATTTAACACAGATGTAGCAATACTGCAAGTGTGTTATGTATCTGAGTTACAACTGAGAGCTAGAACCAAACATCCCATTGGGTATCAGGGAATTCCATAGTGGGATGTAGTTCAGTGTTATCTTTCAAGACATGTGAAAAAAAGTATTTCACTTATTTCAACCGAGTAGATTTCAGAATCATGAATCTCCAAAGCCCTTCATCTCAGATGAGGTGGCGGAGTGGTTAAGGCGATGGACTGCTAATCCATTGGGCTCTGCCCGCGTGGGTTTGAATCCCATCCTAGTCGCAATGTTTTCTCACTCTATCTGTTTGTTTTGTCATCAGTGAAAACACTTTGCCTCTATGCACCCATAGAAAATGCCTGAATCATTACCGTGGATGGTGCATGTGAGGGATTTGTTCTGACAAGTGTGTCAGGTAGGTGCAAGGTACATTACTTTTGCTAAAGGTCCTTTATGTCACTGACAAATATGACCCATGACAATAGCCTATTATGCTCAGGTATATATCTCTTGCGTCCCAATTAACACAAGAATCAATAAAGTGTGCACAAGCCTTCTAGATTTTCATTCCTGTGTGTGGTCCTTTAGCTCAGTGGCTAGAGCACTGGTCTTGTAAACCAGGGGTTGTGAGTTCAATCCTCCATGGGGCCTGATATTTAAAGGTTTCTGCAAAACATAGATCAGCATCTGTTTGTCAGCAGTGGCATACAGGCCCCACACTTATAAAGCTAGACTCCCTCCCCAACCACACTCATGAGGGTGAGATATTTTAGAATAGTTGAATTATATACTCCCCATGAATCAGGTTGAATCAGAAGTATGCCATTGAATTGATGATCCTTAAAGTTCATAAATGTTCTTTTGTCTAAATTGGGATTTGAACCGACACCCACATTTGTGGACCAGGGAGTAATCTTTTAGACGCCAAGTTTAGGAAGCTCCCCAATTGTACAGCCCTGAACAGAAGGGAATTCTTGGTTGAACAGGGTCAATCACTACAACTTGTACAGATATAAAGGAAAAAGGCATCCGTCTTAATTGGCAATCATAGGTAATACAAAGTCACCCACTGCCCTTAACTAGAAGTGGACTGGTTCGTAATGGGTGTGCAATTCTTAGTATACAGTCCACAATCGTAGTGCTTGAGAAATACCTGGCTTATCGTTTTGTCTCCGGACCAACGCCTCTGTTTTTCTCTGTAAATCAAGTGCAGCTGTATGACCCATTAATGGGCTGTCTTTTCTTGGTACAAATGCTACTAAAACCAGTGCCCCAGGTGAGGCTCGAACTCACAACCTCCGCATGGCTCATAGCGCCGACCCACAGATAACTGCAGGGAGGAATACTGCATATAAGTACGGCGCGCTAACCGATTGCGCCACTGGGGCAACTGGTAGAAGTAACTGACAGTATGGAGGTTTAGCAAGCATGACGTACGTCACCTTTTTCTGGTTTCACGCAGACGTACCAGTGCTGTAGGTATGCTGGACGTCTGCGTTATATTGCCCACGTAGTGCTTGCTAAACCTCCCTAATAGGGAGGTTTACCACCCTCTGCATCAGCAATAAAACGCAGACGTACAGCATACCTGCAGCACTGGTACGTCTGTGTTAAATGAGCTACGGGAGACGTACGTCGTAGTTGCTAAACCTACCTATTGTATATGAAGATTCCTCTGTCATACGTCCATATGTATTCGAACAAATGACCCAATAGTATATCATTTGCATGAGAGACTAAGATTGATAGCATAGCTATACACTGTTTAGGTGATGTTTTGAAGATGTAAAAATAAAGTAGGACATTTTTTTGTCTTACTTTAAGTGTGTTATGTATCCGAATTATAACAGAGCTAAAACAAAACATCCCATTGGGTATCAGGGAATTCCATAGTGGGATGTAGGGTCAATTGCTACAACTTGTAACAACTGGTAGTTGTAACTGACATTAGGGAGGTTTAGCAACCACTAGGTACGTCACCCGTAGCTCATTGAATGCAGACATACCAATGCTGTGGGTATGTTAAGCGTCTACGTTAGATTGCCCACGTAGTGGTCGCTAAACCTGCCTATTGTATATACAGATTCCTGTGTCATACATCCATATGTAGTGGAACAAAGGACCCAATGGTATATCATTTGTATGAGAGACTAAGGTTGATAGCATAGCTATGCACTGTTTAGGTGATGTTATGAAGATGTTAAAATAAAGTAGGACATTTTTTTTGTCTTACTCTAAGCGTGTTATGTATCTGAGTTACAACTGAGACCTAGAACCAAACATCCCATTGGGTATCAGGGAATTCCATAGTGGGATGTAGTTCAGTGTTATCTTTCAAGACATGTGAAAAAAAGTATTTCACTTATTTCAACCGAGTAGATTTTAGAATCATGAATTTCAAAAGCCCTTCATGTTAGACGAGGTGGCCGAGTGGTTAAGGCGATGGACTGCTAATCCATTGGGCTCTGCCTGTGTGTGTTCGAATCCCATCCTCGTTGCAATGTTTTCTCACTCTATCTGTTTATTTTGTCATCAGTGAAAACACTTTGCTTCTATGCACCCATAGAAAATGCCTGAATCATTACCATGGATGGTGCATGTGAGGGACTTGTTCTGACAAGTGTGTCAAGTAGGTACAAGGTACATTATTTTTGCTAAAGGTCCTTTATGTCACTGACAAACATGACCCATGACAATAGCCTATTATGCTGGGGTATACATCTCTTGCGTAGCAATTCACAGAGGAATCAATAAAGTGTACACAAGCCTTCTAGATTTTCATGTGCGGTGCAGTGTGTGGCCCTATAGCTCAGTGGCTAGAGCACTGGTCTTGTAAACCAGGGGTCGTGAGTTCAATCCTCACTGGGGCCTGATATTTAAAGGTTTCTGCAAAACAGAGATCAGCTTCTGTTTTTCAGCAGTGGCATACAGGCCCCTCACTTATAAAGCTAGACTCCCTCCCCAAACAGACTGATTAGCGTGAAAGGTTTTAGAATAGTTGAATCATATACCCCCATGAATGACATTGAATCCAAAGTATGTCATTGAATTGATGGTCCTTAAAGTTGATAAAAGTCCTTTGTCAGAAGTGGGATTTGAACCCACGCCCACATCCGTGGACCAGAACACCCATAGACCTGTGTACAGAGCTAGACAGGTAAGGTCCTCCCCTTGAGTCTGGCGCCTTAGACCACTCGGCCATCCTGACTTCTGATGAGCTTTATGTGTAAAGGTATCATGCACCATGATGTACCTCCCCCATACATAATTTAACACAGATGTAGCAATACTGCAAGTTTGTTATGTATCTGAGTTACAACTGAGAGCTAGAACCAAACATCCCATTGGGTATCAGGGAATTCCATAATGGGATGTAGTTCAGTGTTATCTTTCAAGACATGTGAAAAAAAGTATTTCACTTATTTCAACCGAGTAGATTTCAGAATCATGAATCTCCAAAGCCCTTCATCTCAGATGAGGTGGCGGAGTGGTTAAGGCGATGGACTGCTAATCCATTGGGCTCTGCCCGCGTGGGTTCGAATCCCATCCTCGCCGCAATGTTTTCTCACTCTATCTGTTTATTTTGTCATCAGTGAAAACACTTTGCCTCTATGCACCCATAGAAAATGCTTGAATCATTACCATGGATGGTGCATGTGAGCGACTTGTTCTGACAAGTGTGTCAGGTAGGTGCAAGGTACATTATTTTAGCTAAAGGTCCTTTATGTCACTGACAATCATGACCCATGACAATAGCCTATTATGCTAAGATATACATCTCTTGCGTAGTAATTCACAGAGGAATCAATAAAGTGTACACAAGCCTTCTAGATTTTCATGTGCGGTGCAGTGTGTGGCCCTATAGCTCAGTGGCTAGAGCACTGGTCTTGTAAACCAGGGGTCGTGAGTTCAATCCTCACTGGGGCCTGATATTTAAAGGTTTCTGCAAAACAGTGATCAGCTTCTGTTTTTCAGCAGTGGCATACAGGCCATTCACTTATAAAGCTAGACTCCCTCCCCAAACAGACTGATTAGCGTGAAAATTTTTAGAATAGTTGAATCATATACCCCCCATGAATGACATTGAATCCAAAGTATGTCATTGAATTGATGGTCCTTAAAGTTGATAAAAGTGCTTTGTCAGAAGTGGGATTTGAACCCACACCCACATTCGTGGACCAGAACACCCATAGATATGTGTACAGAGCTATACAGGTAAGGTCCTCGCCTTGAGTCTGGCGCCTTAGACCACTCGGCCATCCTGACTTCTGATGAGCTTTATGTGTAAAGGTATCATGCACCATGATGTACCTCCCCCATACATAATTTAACACAGATGTAGCAATACTGCAAGTGTGTTATGTATCTGAGTTACAACTGAGAGCTAGAACCAAACATCCCATTGGGTATCAGGGAATTCCATAGTGGGATGTAGTTCAGTGTTATCTTTCAAGACATGTGAAAAAAAGTATTTCACTTATTTCAACCGAGTAGATTTCAGAATCATGAATCTCCAAAGCCCTTCATCTCAGATGAGGTGGCGGAGTGGTTAAGGCGATGGACTGCTAATCCATTGGGCTCTGCCCGCGTGGGTTTGAATCCCATCCTAGTCGCAATGTTTTCTCACTCTATCTGTTTGTTTTGTCATCAGTGAAAACACTTTGCCTCTATGCACCCATAGAAAATGCCTGAATCATTACCGTGGATGGTGCATGTGAGGGATTTGTTCTGACAAGTGTGTCAGGTAGGTGCAAGGTACATTACTTTTGCTAAAGGTCCTTTATGTCACTGACAAATATGACCCATGACAATAGCCTATTATGCTCAGGTATATATCTCTTGCGTCCCAATTAACACAAGAATCAATAAAGTGTGCACAAGCCTTCTAGATTTTCATTCCTGTGTGTGGTCCTTTAGCTCAGTGGCTAGAGCACTGGTCTTGTAAACCAGGGGTTGTGAGTTCAATCCTCCATGGGGCCTGATATTTAAAGGTTTCTGCAAAACATAGATCAGCATCTGTTTGACAGCAGTGGCATACAGGCCCCACACTTATAAAGCTAGACTCCATCCCCAACCACACTCATGAGGGTGAGATGTTTTAGAATAGTTGAATTATATACTCCCCATGAATCAGGTTGAATCAGAAGTATGCCATTGAATTGATGATCCTTAAAGTTCATAAATGTTCTTTTGTCTAAATTGGGATTTGAACCGACACCCACATTTGTGGACCAGGGAGTAATCTTTTAGACGCCAAGTTTAGGAAGCTCCCCAATTGTACAGCCCTGAACAGAAGGGAATTCTTGGTTGAACAGGGTCAATCACTACAACTTGTACAGATATAAAGGAAAAAGGCATCCGTCTTAATTGGCAATCATAGGTAATACAAAGTCACCCACTGCCCTTAACTAGAAGTGGACTGGTTCGTAATGGGTGTGCAATTCTTAGTATACAGTCCACAATCGTAGTGCTTGAGAAATACCTGGCTTATCGTTTTGTCTCCGAACCAACGCCTCTGTTTTTCTCTGTAAATCAAGTGCAGCTGTATGACCCATTAATGGGCTGTCTTTTCTTGGTACAAATGCTACTAAAACCAGTGCCCCAGGTGAGGCTCGAACTCACAACCTCCGCATGGCTCATAGCGCCGACCCACAGATAACTGCAGGGAGGAATACTGCATATAAGTACGGCGCGCTAACCGATTGCGCCACTGGGGCAACTGGTAGAAGTAACTGACAGTATGGAGGTTTAGCAAGCATGACGTACGTCACCTTTTTCTGGTTTCACGCAGACGTACCAGTGCTGTAGGTATGCTGGACGTCTGCGTTATATTGCCCACGTAGTGCTTGCTAAACCTCCCTAATAGGGAGGTTTACCACCCTCTGCATCAGCAATAAAACGCAGACGTACAGCATACCTGCAGCACTGGTACGTCTGTGTTAAATGAGCTACGGGAGACGTACGTCGTAGTTGCTAAACCTACCTATTGTATATGAAGATTCCTCTGTCATACGTCCATATGTATTCGAACAAATGACCCAATAGTATATCATTTGCATGAGAGACTAAGATTGATAGCATAGCTATACACTGTTTAGGTGATGTTTTGAAGATGTAAAAATAAAGTAGGACATTTTTTTGTCTTACTTTAAGTGTGTTATGTATCCGAATTATAACAGAGCTAAAACAAAACATCCCATTGGGTATCAGGGAATTCCATAGTGGGATGTAGGGTCAATTGCTACAACTTGTAACAACTGGTAGTTGTAACTGACATTAGGGAGGTTTAGCAACCACTAGGTACGTCACCCGTAGCTCATTGAATGCAGACATACCAATGCTGTGGGTATGTTAAGCGTCTACGTTAGATTGCCCACGTAGTGGTCGCTAAACCTGCCTATTGTATATACAGATTCCTGTGTCATACATCCATATGTAGTGGAACAAAGGACCCAATGGTATATCATTTGTATGAGAGACTAAGGTTGATAGCATAGCTATGCACTGTTTAGGTGATGTTATGAAGATGTTAAAATAAAGTAGGACATTTTTTTTGTCTTACTCTAAGCGTGTTATGTATCTGAGTTACAACTGAGACCTAGAACCAAACATCCCATTGGGTATCAGGGAATTCCATAGTGGGATGTAGTTCAGTGTTATCTTTCAAGACATGTGAAAAAAAGTATTTCACTTATTTCAACCGAGTAGATTTTAGAATCATGAATTTCAAAAGCCCTTCATGTTAGACGAGGTGGCCGAGTGGTTAAGGCGATGGACTGCTAATCCATTGGGCTCTGCCTGTGTGTGTTCGAATCCCATCCTCGTTGCAATGTTTTCTCACTCTATCTGTTTATTTTGTCATCAGTGAAAACACTTTGCTTCTATGCACCCATAGAAAATGCCTGAATCATTACCATGGATGGTGCATGTGAGGGACTTGTTCTGACAAGTGTGTCAAGTAGGTACAAGGTACATTATTTTTGCTAAAGGTCCTTTATGTCACTGACAAACATGACCCATGACAATAGCCTATTATGCTGGGGTATACATCTCTTGCGTAGCAATTCACAGAGGAATCAATAAAGTGTACACAAGCCTTCTAGATTTTCATGTGCGGTGCAGTGTGTGGCCCTATAGCTCAGTGGCTAGAGCACTGGTCTTGTAAACCAGGGGTCGTGAGTTCAATCCTCACTGGGGCCTGATATTTAAAGGTTTCTGCAAAACAGAGATCAGCTTCTGTTTTTCAGCAGTGGCATACAGGCCCCTCACTTATAAAGCTAGACTCCCTCCCCAAACAGACTGATAAGCGTGAAAAGTTTTAGAATAGTTGAATCATATACCCCCATGAATGACATTGAATCCAAAGTATGTCATTGAATTGATGGTCCTTAAAGTTGATAAAAGTCCTTTGTCAGAAGTGGGATTTGAACCCACGCCCACATTCGTGGACCAGAACACCCATAGACCTGTGTACAGAGCTATACAGGTAAGGTCCTCGCCTTGAGTCTGGCGCCTTAGACCACTCGGCCATCCTGACTTCTGATGAGCTTTATGTGTAAAGGTATCATGCACCATGATGTACCTCCCCCATACATAATTTAACACAGATGTAGCAATACTGCAAGTTTGTTATGTATCTGAGTTACAACTGAGAGCTAGAACCAAACATCCCATTGGGTATCAGGGAATTCCATAATGGGATGTAGTTCAGTGTTATCTTTCAAGACATGTGAAAAAAAGTATTTCACTTATTTCAACCGAGTAGATTTCAGAATCATGAATCTCCAAAGCCCTTCATCTCAGACGAGGTGGCCGAGTGGTTAAGGCGATGGACTGCTAATCCATTGGGCTCTGCCCGCGTGGGTTCGAATCCCATCCTCGTCGCAATGTTTTCTCACTCTATCTGTTTATTTTGTCATCAGTGAAAACACTTTGCCTCTATGCACCCATAGAAAATGCTTGAATCATTACCATGGATAGTACATGTGAGGGACTTGTTCTGACAAGTGTGTCAGGTAGGTGCAAGGTACATTATTTTAGCTAAAGGTCCTTTATGTCACTGACAAACATGACCCATGACAATAGCCTATGATGCTAAGGTATACATCTCTTGCGTAGCAATTCACAGAGCAATCAATAAAATGTACACAAGCTTTCTAGATTTTCATGTGCGGTGCAGTGTGTGGCCCTATAGCTCAGTGGCTAGAGCACTGGTCTTGTAAACCAGGGGTCGTGAGTTCAATCCTCACTGGGGCCTGATATTTAAAGGTTTCTGCAAAACAGAGATCAGCTTCTGTTTTTCAGCAGTGGCATACAGGCCCCTCACTTATAAAGCTAGACTCCCTCCCCAAACAGACTGATTAGCATGAAAGGTTTTAGAATAGTTGAATCATATACCCCCATGAATGACATTGAATCCAAAGTATGTCATTGAATTGATGGTCCTTAAAGTTGATAAAAGTCCTTTGTCAGAAGTGGGATTTGAACCCACGCCCACATTCGTGGACCAGAACACCCATAGACCTGTGTACAGAGCTATACAGGTAAGGTCCTCGCCTTGAGTCTGGCGCCTTAGACCACTCGGCCATCCTGACTTCTGATGAGCTTTATGTGTAAAGGTATCATGCACCATGATGTACCTCCCCCATACATAATTTAACACAGATGTAGCAATACTGCAAGTTTGTTATGTATCTGAGTTACAACTGAGAGCTAGAACCAAACATCCCATTGGGTATCAGGGAATTCCATAATGGGATGTAGTTCAGTGTTATCTTTCAAGACATGTGAAAAAAAGTATTTCACTTATTTCAACCGAGTAGATTTCAGAATCATGAATCTCCAAAGCCCTTCATCTCAGACGAGGTGGCCGAGTGGTTAAGGCATTGGACTGCTAATCCATTGGGCTCTGCCCGCGTGGGTTCGAATCCCATCCTCGTCGCAATGTTTTCTCACTCTATCTGTTTATTTTGTCATCAGTGAAAACACTTTGCCTCTATGCACCCATAGAAAATGCTTGAATCATTACCATGGATGGTACATGTGAGGGACTTGTTCTGACAAGTGTGTCAGGTAGGTGCAAGGTACATTATTTTAGCTAAAGGTCCTTTATGTCACTGACAAACATGACCCATGACAATAGCCTATTATGCTAAGATATACATCTCTTGCGTAGCAATTCACAGAGCAATCAATAAAATGTACACAAGCCTTCTAGATTTTCATGTGCGGTGCAGTGTGTGGCCCTATAGCTCAGTGGCTAGAGCACTGGTCTTGTAAACCAGGGGTCACTGGGGCCTGATATTTAAAGGTTTCTGCAAAACAGAGATCAGCTTCTGTTTTTCAGCAGTGGCATACAGGCCCCTCACTTATAAAGCTAGACTCCCTCCCCAAACAGACTGATTAGCGTGAAAGGTTTTAGAATAGTTGAATCATATACCCCCATGAATGACATTGAATCCAAAGTATGTCATTGAATTGATGGTCCTTAAAGTTGATAAAAGTCCTTTGTCAGAAGTGGGATTTGAACCCACGCCCACATTCGTGGACCAGAACACCCATAGACCTGTGTACAGAGCTATACAGGTAAGGTCCTCGCCTTGAGTCTGGCGCCTTAGACCACTCGGCCATCCTGACTTCTGATGAGCTTTATGTGTAAAGGTATCATGCACCATGATGTACCTCCCCCATACATAATTTAACACAGATGTAGCAATACTGCAAGTTTGTTATGTATCTGAGTTACAACTGAGAGCTAGAACCAAACATCCCATTGGGTATCAGGGAATTCCATAATGGGATGTAGTTCAGTGTTATCTTTCAAGACATGTGAAAAAAAGTATTTCACTTATTTCAACCGAGTAGATTTCAGAATCATGAATCTCCAAAGCCCTTCATTGCTAATCCATTGGGCTCTGCCCGCGTGGGTTCGAATCCCATCCTCGTCGCAATGTTTTCTCACTCTATCTGTTTATTTTGTCATCAGTGAAAACACCTTGCCTCTATGCACCCATATAAAATGCTTGAATCATTACCATGGATGGTACATGTGAGGGACTTGTTCTGACAAGTGTGTCAGGTAGGTGCAAGGTACATTATTTTAGCTAAAGGTCCTTTATGTCACTGACAAACATGACCCATGACAATAGCCTATTATGCTAAGGTATACATCTCTTGCGTAGCAATTCACAGAGCAATCAATAAAATGTACACAAGCCTTCTAGATTTTCATGTGCGGTGCAGTGTGTGGCCCTATAGCTCAGTGGCTAGAGCACTGGTCTTGTAAACCAGGGGTCGTGAGTTCAATCCTCACTGGGGCCTGATATTTAAAGGTTTCTGCAAAACAGAGATCAGCTTCTGTTTTTCAGCAGTGGCATACAGGCCCCTCACTTATAAAGCTAGACTCCCTCCCCAAACAGACTGATTAGCTTGAAAAGTTTTAGAATAGTTGAATCATATACCCCCATGAATGACATTGAATCCAAAGTATGTCATTGAATTGATGGTCCTTAAAGTTGATAAAAGTCCTTTGTCAGAAGTGGGATTTGAACCCACGCCCACATTCGTGGACCAGAACACCCATAGACCTGTGTACAGAGCTATACAGGTAAGGTCCTCGCCTTGAGTCTGGCGCCTTAGACCACTCGGCCATCCTGACTTCTGATGAGCTTTATGTGTAAAGGTATCATGCACCATGATGTACCTCCCCCATACATAATTTAACACAGATGTAGCAATACTGCAAGTTTGTTATGTATCTGAGTTACAACTGAGAGCTAGAACCAAACATCCCATTGGGTATCAGGGAATTCCATAATGGGATGTAGTTCAGTGTTATCTTTCAAGACATGTGAAAAAAAGTATTTCACTTATTTCAACCGAGTAGATTTCAGAATCATGAATCTCCAAAGCCCTTCATCTCAGACGAGGTGGCCGAGTGGTTAAGGCGATGGACTGCTAATCCATTGGGCTCTGCCCGCGTGGGTTCGAATCCCATCCTCGTCGCAATGTTTTCTCACTCTATCTGTTTATTTTGTCATCAGTGAAAACACTTTGCCTCTATGCACCCATAGAAAATGCTTGAATCATTACCATGGATGGTACATGTGAGGGACTTGTTCTGACAAGTGTGTCAGGTAGGTGCAAGGTACATTATTTTAGCTAAAGGTCCTTTATGTCACTGACAAACATGACCCATGACAATAGCCTATGATGCTAAGGTATACATCTCTTGCGTAGCAATTCACAGAGCAATCAATAAAATGTACACAAGCTTTCTAGATTTTCATGTGCGGTGCAGTGTGTGGCCCTATAGCTCAGTGGCTAGAGCACTGGTCTTGTAAACCAGGGGTCGTGAGTTCAATCCTCACTGGGGCCTGATATTTAAAGGTTTCTGCAAAACAGAGATCAGCTTCTGTTTTTCAGCAGTGGCATACAGGCCCCTCACTTATAAAGCTAGACTCCCTCCCCAAACAGACTGATTAGCATGAAAGGTTTTAGAATAGTTGAATCATATACCCCCATGAATGACATTGAATCCAAAGTATGTCATTGAATTGATGGTCCTTAAAGTTGATAAAAGTCCTTTGTCAGAAGTGGGATTTGAACCCACGCCCACATTCGTGGACCAGAACACCCATAGACCTGTGTACAGAGCTATACAGGTAAGGTCCTCGCCTTGAGTCTGGCGCCTTAGACCACTCGGCCATCCTGACTTCTGATGAGCTTTATGTGTAAAGGTATCATGCACCATGATGTACCTCCCCCATACATAATTTAACACAGATGTAGCAATACTGCAAGTTTGTTATGTATCTGAGTTACAACTGAGAGCTAGAACCAAACATCCCATTGGGTATCAGGGAATTCCATAATGGGATGTAGTTCAGTGTTATCTTTCAAGACATGTGAAAAAAAGTATTTCACTTATTTCAACCGAGTAGATTTCAGAATCATGAATCTCCAAAGCCCTTCATCTCAGACGAGGTGGCCGAGTGGTTAAGGCATTGGACTGCTAATCCATTGGGCTCTGCCCGCGTGGGTTCGAATCCCATCCTCGTCGCAATGTTTTCTCACTCTATCTGTTTATTTTGTCATCAGTGAAAACACTTTGCCTCTATGCACCCATAGAAAATGCTTGAATCATTACCATGGATGGTACATGTGAGGGACTTGTTCTGACAAGTGTGTCAGGTAGGTGCAAGGTACATTATTTTAGCTAAAGGTCCTTTATGTCACTGACAAACATGACCCATGACAATAGCCTATTATGCTAAGATATACATCTCTTGCGTAGCAATTCACAGAGCAATCAATAAAATGTACACAAGCCTTCTAGATTTTCATGTGCGGTGCAGTGTGTGGCCCTATAGCTCAGTGGCTAGAGCACTGGTCTTGTAAACCAGGGGTCACTGGGGCCTGATATTTAAAGGTTTCTGCAAAACAGAGATCAGCTTCTGTTTTTCAGCAGTGGCATACAGGCCCCTCACTTATAAAGCTAGACTCCCTCCCCAAACAGACTGATTAGCGTGAAAGGTTTTAGAATAGTTGAATCATATACCCCCATGAATGACATTGAATCCAAAGTATGTCATTGAATTGATGGTCCTTAAAGTTGATAAAAGTCCTTTGTCAGAAGTGGGATTTGAACCCACGCCCACATTCGTGGACCAGAACACCCATAGACCTGTGTACAGAGCTATACAGGTAAGGTCCTCGCCTTGAGTCTGGCGCCTTAGACCACTCGGCCATCCTGACTTCTGATGAACTTTATGTGTAAAGGTATCATGCACCATGATGTACCTCCCCCATACATAATTTAACACAGATGTAGCAATACTGCAAGTTTGTTATGTATCTGAGTTACAACTGAGAGCTAGAACCAAACATCCCATTGGGTATCAGGGAATTCCATAATGGGATGTAGTTCAGTGTTATCTTTCAAGACATGTGAAAAAAAGTATTTCACTTATTTCAACCGAGTAGATTTCAGAATCATGAATCTCCAAAGCCCTTCATTGCTAATCCATTGGGCTCTGCCCGCGTGGGTTCGAATCCCATCCTCGTCGCAATGTTTTCTCACTCTATCTGTTTATTTTGTCATCAGTGAAAACACTTTGCCTCTATGCACCCATATAAAATGCTTGAATCATTACCATGGATGGTACATGTGAGGGACTTGTTCTGACAAGTGTGTCAGGTAGGTGCAAGGTACATTATTTTAGCTAAAGGTCCTTTATGTCACTGACAAACATGACCCATGACAATAGCCTATTATGCTAAGGTATACATCTCTTGCGTAGCAATTCACAGAGCAATCAATAAAATGTACACAAGCCTTCTAGATTTTCATGTGCGGTGCAGTGTGTGGCCCTATAGCTCAGTGGCTAGAGCACTGGTCTTGTAAACCAGGGGTCGTGAGTTCAATCCTCACTGGGGCCTGATATTTAAAGGTTTCTGCAAAACAGAGATCAGCTTCTGTTTTTCAGCAGTGGCATACAGGCCCCTCACTTATAAAGCTAGACTCCCTCCCCAAACAGACTGATTAGCTTGAAAAGTTTTAGAATAGTTGAATCATATACCCCCATGAATGACATTGAATCCAAAGTATGTCATTGAATTGATGGTCCTTAAAGTTGATAAAAGTCCTTTGTCAGAAGTGGGATTTGAACCCACGCCCACATTCGTGGACCAGAACACCCATAGACCTGTGTACAGAGCTATACAGGTAAGGTCCTCGCCTTGAGTCTGGCGCCTTAGACCACTCGGCCATCCTGACTTCTGATGAGCTTTATGTGTAAAGGTATCATGCACCATGATGTACCTCCCCCATACATAATTTAACACAGATGTAGCAATACTGCAAGTTTGTTATGTATCTGAGTTACAACTGAGAGCTAGAACCAAACATCCCATTGGGTATCAGGGAATTCCATAATGGGATGTAGTTCAGTGTTATCTTTCAAGACATGTGAAAAAAAGTATTTCACTTATTTCAACCGAGTAGATTTCAGAATCATGAATCTCCAAAGCCCTTCATCTCAGACGAGGTGGCCGAGTGGTTAAGGCGATGGACTGCTAATCCATTGGGCTCTGCCCGCGTGGGTTCGAATCCCATCCTCGTCGCAATGTTTTCTCACTCTATCTGTTTATTTTGTCATCAGTGAAAACACTTTGCCTCTATGCACCCATAGAAAATGCTTGAATCATTACCATGGATGGTACATGTGAGGGACTTGTTCTGACAAGTGTGTCAGGTAGGTGCAAGGTACATTATTTTAGCTAAAGGTCCTTTATGTCACTGACAAACATGACCCATGACAATAGCCTATGATGCTAAGGTATACATCTCTTGCGTAGCAATTCACAGAGCAATCAATAAAATGTACACAAGCTTTCTAGATTTTCATGTGCGGTGCAGTGTGTGGCCCTATAGCTCAGTGGCTAGAGCACTGGTCTTGTAAACCAGGGGTCGTGAGTTCAATCCTCACTGGGGCCTGATATTTAAAGGTTTCTGCAAAACAGAGATCAGCTTCTGTTTTTCAGCAGTGGCATACAGGCCCCTCACTTATAAAGCTAGACTCCCTCCCCAAACAGACTGATTAGCATGAAAGGTTTTAGAATAGTTGAATCATATACCCCCATGAATGACATTGAATCCAAAGTATGTCATTGAATTGATGGTCCTTAAAGTTGATAAAAGTCCTTTGTCAGAAGTGGGATTTGAACCCACGCCCACATTCGTGGACCAGAACACCCATAGACCTGTGTACAGAGCTATACAGGTAAGGTCCTCGCCTTGAGTCTGGCGCCTTAGACCACTCGGCCATCCTGACTTCTGATGAGCTTTATGTGTAAAGGTATCATGCACCATGATGTACCTCCCCCATACATAATTTAACACAGATGTAGCAATACTGCAAGTTTGTTATGTATCTGAGTTACAACTGAGAGCTAGAACCAAACATCCCATTGGGTATCAGGGAATTCCATAATGGGATGTAGTTCAGTGTTATCTTTCAAGACATGTGAAAAAAAGTATTTCACTTATTTCAACCGAGTAGATTTCAGAATCATGAATCTCCAAAGCCCTTCATCTCAGACGAGGTGGCCGAGTGGTTAAGGCATTGGACTGCTAATCCATTGGGCTCTGCCCGCGTGGGTTCGAATCCCATCCTCGTCGCAATGTTTTCTCACTCTATCTGTTTATTTTGTCATCAGTGAAAACACTTTGCCTCTATGCACCCATAGAAAATGCTTGAATCATTACCATGGATGGTACATGTGAGGGACTTGTTCTGACAAGTGTGTCAGGTAGGTGCAAGGTACATTATTTTAGCTAAAGGTCCTTTATGTCACTGACAAACATGACCCATGACAATAGCCTATTATGCTAAGATATACATCTCTTGCGTAGCAATTCACAGAGCAATCAATAAAATGTACACAAGCCTTCTAGATTTTCATGTGCGGTGCAGTGTGTGGCCCTATAGCTCAGTGGCTAGAGCACTGGTCTTGTAAACCAGGGGTCACTGGGGCCTGATATTTAAAGGTTTCTGCAAAACAGAGATCAGCTTCTGTTTTTCAGCAGTGGCATACAGGCCCCTCACTTATAAAGCTAGACTCCCTCCCCAAACAGACTGATTAGCGTGAAAGGTTTTAGAATAGTTGAATCATATACCCCCATGAATGACATTGAATCCAAAGTATGTCATTGAATTGATGGTCCTTAAAGTTGATAAAAGTCCTTTGTCAGAAGTGGGATTTGAACCCACGCCCACATTCGTGGACCAGAACACCCATAGACCTGTGTACAGAGCTATACAGGTAAGGTCCTCGCCTTGAGTCTGGCGCCTTAGACCACTCGGCCATCCTGACTTCTGATGAGCTTTATGTGTAAAGGTATCATGCACCATGATGTACCTCCCCCATACATAATTTAACACAGATGTAGCAATACTGCAAGTTTGTTATGTATCTGAGTTACAACTGAGAGCTAGAACCAAACATCCCATTGGGTATCAGGGAATTCCATAATGGGATGTAGTTCAGTGTTATCTTTCAAGACATGTGAAAAAAAGTATTTCACTTATTTCAACCGAGTAGATTTCAGAATCATGAATCTCCAAAGCCCTTCATTGCTAATCCATTGGGCTCTGCCCGCGTGGGTTCGAATCCCATCCTCGTCGCAATGTTTTCTCACTCTATCTGTTTATTTTGTCATCAGTGAAAACACTTTGCCTCTATGCACCCATATAAAATGCTTGAATCATTACCATGGATGGTACATGTGAGGGACTTGTTCTGACAAGTGTGTCAGGTAGGTGCAAGGTACATTATTTTAGCTAAAGGTCCTTTATGTCACTGACAAACATGACCCATGACAATAGCCTATTATGCTAAGGTATACATCTCTTGCGTAGCAATTCACAGAGCAATCAATAAAATGTACACAAGCCTTCTAGATTTTCATGTGCGGTGCAGTGTGTGGCCCTATAGCTCAGTGGCTAGAGCACTGGTCTTGTAAACCAGGGGTCGTGAGTTCAATCCTCACTGGGGCCTGATATTTAAAGGTTTCTGCAAAACAGAGATCAGCTTCTGTTTTTCAGCAGTGGCATACAGGCCCCTCACTTATAAAGCTAGACTCCCTCCCCAAACAGACTGATTAGCTTGAAAAGTTTTAGAATAGTTGAATCATATACCCCCATGAATGACATTGAATCCAAAGTATGTCATTGAATTGATGGTCCTTAAAGTTGATAAAAGTCCTTTGTCAGAAGTGGGATTTGAACCCACGCCCACATTCGTGGCCCAGAACACCCATAGACCTGTGTACAGAGCTATACAGGTAAGGTCCTTGCCTTGAGTCTGGCGCCTTAGACCACTCGGCCATCCTGACTTCTGATGAGCTTTATGTGTAAAGGTATCATGCACCATGATGTACCTCCCCCATACATAATTTAACACAGATGTAGCAATACTGCAAGTTTGTTATGTATCTGAGTTACAACTGAGAGCTAGAACCAAACATCCCATTGGGTATCAGGGAATTCCATAATGGGATGTAGTTCAGTGTTATCTTTCAAGACATGTGAAAAAAAGTATTTCACTTATTTCAACCGAGTAGATTTCAGAATCATGAATCTCCAAAGCCCTTCATCTCAGACGAGGTGGCCGAGTGGTTAAGGCAATGGACTGCTAATCCATTGGGCTCTGCCCGCGTGGGTTCGAATCCCATCCTCGTCGCAATGTTTTCTCACTCTATCTGTTTATTTTGTCATCAGTGAAAACACTTTGCCTCTATGCACCCATATAAAATGCTTGAATCATTACCATGGATGGTACATGTGAGGGACTTGTTCTGACAAGTGTGTCAGGTAGGTGCAAGGTACATTATTTTAGCTAAAGGTCCTTTATGTCACTGACAAACATGACCCATGACAATAGCCTATTATGCTAAGGTATACATCTCTTGCGTAGCAATTCACAGAGCAATCAATAAAATGTACACAAGCCTTCTAGATTTTCATGTGCGGTGCAGTGTGTGGCCCTATAGCTCAGTGGCTAGAGCACTGGTCTAGTAAACCAGGGGTCGTGAGTTCAATCCTCACTGGGGCCTGATATTTAAAGGTTTCTGCAAAACAGAGATCAGCTTCTGTTTTTCAGCAGTGGCATACAGGCCCCTCACTTATAAAGCTAGACTCCCTCCCCAAACAGACTGATAAGCGTGAAAAGTTTTAGAATAGTTGAATCATATACCCCCATGAATGACATTGAATCCAAAGTATGTCATTGAATTGATGGTCCTTAAAGTTGATAAAAGTCCTTTGTCAGAAGTGGGATTTGAACCCACGCCCACATTCGTGGACCAGAACACCCATAGACCTGTGTACAGAGCTATACAGGTAAGGTCCTTGCCTTGAGTCTGGCGCCTTAGACCACTCGGCCATCCTGACTTCTGATGAGCTTTATGTGTAAAGGTATCATGCACCATGATGTACCTCCCCCATACATAATTTAACACAGATGTAGCAATACTGCAAGTTTGTTATGTATCTGAGTTACAACTGAGAGCTAGAACCAAACATCCCATTGGGTATCAGGGAATTCCATAATGGGATGTAGTTCAGTGTTATCTTTCAAGACATGTGAAAAAAAGTATTTCACTTATTTCAACCGAGTAGATTTCAGAATCATGAATCTCCAAAGCCCTTCATCTCAGACGAGGTGGCCGAGTGGTTAAGGCGATGGACTGCTAATCCATTGGGCTCTGCCCGCGTGGGTTCGAATCCCATCCTCGTCGCAATGTTTTCTCACTCTATCTGTTTATTTTGTCATCAGTGAAAACACTTTGCCTCTATGCACCCATAGAAAATGCTTGAATCATTACCATGGATGGTACATGTGAGGGACTTGTTCTGACAAGTGTGTCAGGTAGGTGCAAGGTACATTATTTTAGCTAAAGGTCCTTTATGTCACTGACAAACATGACCCATGACAATAGCCTATGATGCTAAGGTATACATCTCTTGCGTAGCAATTCACAGAGCAATCAATAAAATGTACACAAGCTTTCTAGATTTTCATGTGCGGTGCAGTGTGTGGCCCTATAGCTCAGTGGCTAGAGCACTGGTCTTGTAAACCAGGGGTCGTGAGTTCAATCCTCACTGGGGCCTGATATTTAAAGGTTTCTGCAAAACAGAGATCAGCTTCTGTTTTTCAGCAGTGGCATACAGGCCCCTCACTTATAAAGCTAGACTCCCTCCCCAAACAGACTGATTAGCATGAAAGGTTTTAGAATAGTTGAATCATATACCCCCATGAATGACATTGAATCCAAAGTATGTCATTGAATTGATGGTCCTTAAAGTTGATAAAAGTCCTTTGTCAGAAGTGGGATTTGAACCCACGCCCACATTCGTGGACCAGAACACCCATAGACCTGTGTACAGAGCTATACAGGTAAGGTCCTCGCCTTGAGTGTGGCGCCTTAGACCACTCGGCCATCCTGACTTCTGATGAGCTTTATGTGTAAAGGTATCATGCACCATGATGTACCTCCCCCATACATAATTTAACACAGATGTAGCAATACTGCAAGTTTGTTATGTATCTGAGTTACAACTGAGAGCTAGAACCAAACATCCCATTGGGTATCAGGGAATTCCATAATGGGATGTAGTTCAGTGTTATCTTTCAAGACATGTGAAAAAAAGTATTTCACTTATTTCAACCGAGTAGATTTCAGAATCATGAATCTCCAAAGCCCTTCATCTCAGACGAGGTGGCCGAGTGGTTAAGGCATTGGACTGCTAATCCATTGGGCTCTGCCCGCGTGGGTTCGAATCCCATCCTCGTCGCAATGTTTTCTCACTCTATCTGTTTATTTTGTCATCAGTGAAAACACTTTGCCTCTATGCACCCATAGAAAATGCTTGAATCATTACCATGGATGGTACATGTGAGGGACTTGTTCTGACAAGTGTGTCAGGTAGGTGCAAGGTACATTATTTTAGCTAAAGGTCCTTTATGTCACTGACAAACATGACCCATGACAATAGCCTATTATGCTAAGATATACATCTCTTGCGTAGCAATTCACAGAGCAATCAATAAAATGTACACAAGCCTTCTAGATTTTCATGTGCGGTGCAGTGTGTGGCCCTATAGCTCAGTGGCTAGAGCACTGGTCTTGTAAACCAGGGGTCACTGGGGCCTGATATTTAAAGGTTTCTGCAAAACAGAGATCAGCTTCTGTTTTTCAGCAGTGGCATACAGGCCCCTCACTTATAAAGCTAGACTCCCTCCCCAAACAGACTGATTAGCGTGAAAGGTTTTAGAATAGTTGAATCATATACCCCCATGAATGACATTGAATCCAAAGTATGTCATTGAATTGATGGTCCTTAAAGTTGATAAAAGCCCTTTGTCAGAAGTGGGATTTGAACCCACGCCCACATTCGTGGACCAGAACACCCATAGACCTGTGTACAGAGCTATACAGGTAAGGTCCTCGCCTTGAGTCTGGCGCCTTAGACCACTCGGCCATCCTGACTTCTGATGAGCTTTATGTGTAAAGGTATCATGCACCATGATGTACCTCCCCCATACATAATTTAACACAGATGTAGCAATACTGCAAGTTTGTTATGTATCTGAGTTACAACTGAGAGCTAGAACCAAACATCCCATTGGGTATCAGGGAATTCCATAATGGGATGTAGTTCAGTGTTATCTTTCAAGACATGTGAAAAAAAGTATTTCACTTATTTCAACCGAGTAGATTTCAGAATCATGAATCTCCAAAGCCCTTCATCTCAGACGAGGTGGCCGAGTGGTTAAGGCGATGGACTGCTAATCCATTGGGCTCTGCCCGCGTGGGTTCGAATCCCATCCTCGTCGCAATGTTTTCTCACTCTATCTGTTTATTTTGTCATCAGTGAAAACACTTTGCCTCTATGCACCCATATAAAATGCTTGAATCATTACCATGGATGGTACATGTGAGGGACTTGTTCTGACAAGTGTGTCAGGTAGGTGCAAGGTACATTATTTTAGCTAAAGGTCCTTTATGTCACTGACAAACATGACCCATGACAATAGCCTATTATGCTAAGGTATACATCTCTTGCGTAGCAATTCACAGAGCAATCAATAAAATGTACACAAGCCTTCTAGATTTTCATGTGCGGTGCAGTGTGTGGCCCTATAGCTCAGTGGCTAGAGCACTGGTCTTGTAAACCAGGGGTCGTGAGTTCAATCCTCACTGGGGCCTGATATTTAAAGGTTTCTGCAAAACAGAGATCAGCTTCTGTTTTTCAGCAGTGGCATACAGGCCCCTCACTTATAAAGCTAGACTCCCTCCCCAAACAGACTGATTAGCTTGAAAAGTTTTAGAATAGTTGAATCATATACCCCCATGAATGACATTGAATCCAAAGTATGTCATTGAATTGATGGTCCTTAAAGTTGATAAAAGTCCTTTGTCAGAAGTGGGACTTGAACCCACGCCCACATTCGTGGCCCAGAACACCCATAGACCTGTGTACAGAGCTATACAGGTAAGGTCCTTGCCTTGAGTCTGGCGCCTTAGACCACTCGGCCATCCTGACTTCTGATGAGCTTTATGTGTAAAGGTATCATGCACCATGATGTACCTCCCCCATACATAATTTAACACAGATGTAGCAATACTGCAAGTTTGTTATGTATCTGAGTTACAACTGAGAGCTAGAACCAAACATCCCATTGGGTATCAGGGAATTCCATAATGGGATGTAGTTCAGTGTTATCTTTCAAGACATGTGAAAAAAAGTATTTCACTTATTTCAACCGAGTAGATTTCAGAATCATGAATCTCCAAAGCCCTTCATCTCAGACGAGGTGGCCGAGTGGTTAAGGCGATGGACTGCTAATCCATTGGGCTCTGCCCGCGTGGGTTCGAATCCCATCCTCGTCGCAATGTTTTCTCACTCTATCTGTTTATTTTGTCATCAGTGAAAACACTTTGCCTCTATGCACCCATATAAAATGCTTGAATCATTACCATGGATGGTACATGTGAGGGACTTGTTCTGACAAGTGTGTCAGGTAGGTGCAAGGTACATTATTTTAGCTAAAGGTCCTTTATGTCACTGACAAACATGACCCATGACAATAGCCTATTATGCTAAGGTATACATCTCTTGCGTAGCAATTCACAGAGCAATCAATAAAATGTACACAAGCCTTCTAGATTTTCATGTGCGGTGCAGTGTGTGGCCCTATAGCTCAGTGGCTAGAGCACTGGTCTTGTAAACCAGGGGTCGTGAGTTCAATCCTCACTGGGGCCTGATATTTAAAGGTTTCTGCAAAACAGAGATCAGCTTCTGTTTTTCAGCAGTGGCATACAGGCCCCTCACTTATAAAGCTAGACTCCCTCCCCAAACAGACTGATAAGCGTGAAAAGTTTTAGAATAGTTGAATCATATACCCCCATGAATGACATTGAATCCAAAGTATGTCATTGAATTGATGGTCCTTAAAGTTGATAAAAGTCCTTTGTCAGAAGTGGGATTTGAACCCACGCCCACATTCGTGGACCAGAACACCCATAGACCTGTGTACAGAGCTATACAGGTAAGGTCCTCGCCTTGAGTCTGGCGCCTTAGACCACTCGGCCATCCTGACTTCTGATGAGCTTTATGTGTAAAGGTATCATGCACCATGATGTACCTCCCCCATACATAATTTAACACAGATGTAGCAATACTGCAAGTTTGTTATGTATCTGAGTTACAACTGAGAGCTAGAACCAAACATCCCATTGGGTATCAGGGAATTCCATAATGGGATGTAGTTCAGTGTTATCTTTCAAGACATGTGAAAAAAAGTATTTCACTTATTTCAACCGAGTAGATTTCAGAATCATGAATCTCCAAAGCCCTTCATCTCAGACGAGGTGGCCGAGTGGTTAAGGCGATGGACTGCTAATCCATTGGGCTCTGCCCGCGTGGGTTCGAATCCCATCCTCGTCGCAATGTTTTCTCACTCTATCTGTTTATTTTGTCATCAGTGAAAACACTTTGCCTCTATGCACCCATAGAAAATGCTTGAATCATTACCATGGATGGTACATGTGAGGGACTTGTTCTGACAAGTGTGTCAGGTAGGTGCAAGGTACATTATTTTAGCTAAAGGTCCTTTATGTCACTGACAAACATGACCCATGACAATAGCCTATGATGCTAAGGTATACATCTCTTGCGTAGCAATTCACAGAGCAATCAATAAAATGTACACAAGCTTTCTAGATTTTCATGTGCGGTGCAGTGTGTGGCCCTATAGCTCAGTGGCTAGAGCACTGGTCTTGTAAACCAGGGGTCGTGAGTTCAATCCTCACTGGGGCCTGATATTTAAAGGTTTCTGCAAAACAGAGATCAGCTTCTGTTTTTCAGCAGTGGCATACAGGCCCCTCACTTATAAAGCTAGACTCCCTCCCCAAACAGACTGATTAGCATGAAAGGTTTTAGAATAGTTGAATCATATACCCCCATGAATGACATTGAATCCAAAGTATGTCATTGAATTGATGGTCCTTAAAGTTGATAAAAGTCCTTTGTCAGAAGTGGGATTTGAACCCACGCCCACATTCGTGGACCAGAACACCCATAGACCTGTGTACAGAGCTATACAGGTAAGGTCCTCACCTTGAGTGTGGCGCCTTAGACCACTCGGCCATCCTGACTTCTGATGAGCTTTATGTGTAAAGGTATCATGCACCATGATGTACCTCCCCCATACATAATTTAACACAGATGTAGCAATACTGCAAGTTTGTTATGTATCTGAGTTACAACTGAGAGCTAGAACCAAACATCCCATTGGGTATCAGGGAATTCCATAATGGGATGTAGTTCAGTGTTATCTTTCAAGACATGTGAAAAAAAGTATTTCACTTATTTCAACCGAGTAGATTTCAGAATCATGAATCTCCAAAGCCCTTCATCTCAGACGAGGTGGCCGAGTGGTTAAGGCATTGGACTGCTAATCCATTGGGCTCTGCCCGCGTGGGTTCGAATCCCATCCTCGTCGCAATGTTTTCTCACTCTATCTGTTTATTTTGTCATCAGTGAAAACACTTTGCCTCTATGCACCCATAGAAAATGCTTGAATCATTACCATGGATGGTACATGTGAGGGACTTGTTCTGACAAGTGTGTCAGGTAGGTGCAAGGTACATTATTTTAGCTAAAGGTCCTTTATGTCACTGACAAACATGACCCATGACAATAGCCTATTATGCTAAGGTATACATCTCTTGCGTAGCAATTCACAGAGCAATCAATAAAATGTACACAAGCCTTCTAGATTTTCATGTGCGGTGCAGTGTGTGGCCCTATAGCTCAGTGGCTAGAGCACTGGTCTTGTAAACCAGGGGTCACTGGGGCCTGATATTTAAAGGTTTCTGCAAAACAGAGATCAGCTTCTGTTTTTCAGCAGTGGCATACAGGCCCCTCACTTATAAAGCTAGACTCCCTCCCCAAACAGACTGATTAGCGTGAAAGGTTTTAGAATAGTTGAATCATATACCCCCATGAATGACATTGAATCCAAAGTATGTCATTGAATTGATGGTCCTTAAAGTTGATAAAAGTCCTTTGTCAGAAGTGGGATTTGAACCCACGCCCACATTCGTGGACCAGAACACCCATAGACCTGTGTACAGAGCTATACAGGTAAGGTCCTCGCCTTGAGTCTGGCGCCTTAGACCACTCGGCCATCCTGACTTCTGATGAGCTTTATGTGTAAAGGTATCATGCACCATGATGTACCTCCCCCATACATAATTTAACACAGATGTAGCAATACTGCAAGTTTGTTATGTATCTGAGTTACAACTGAGAGCTAGAACCAAACATCCCATTGGGTATCAGGGAATTCCATAATGGGATGTAGTTCAGTGTTATCTTTCAAGACATGTGAAAAAAAGTATTTCACTTATTTCAACCGAGTAGATTTCAGAATCATGAATCTCCAAAGCCCTTCATCTCAGACGAGGTGGCCGAGTGGTTAAGGCGATGGACTGCTAATCCATTGGGCTCTGCCCGCGTGGGTTCGAATCCCATCCTCGTCGCAATGTTTTCTCACTCTATCTGTTTATTTTGTCATCAGTGAAAACACTTTGCCTCTATGCACCCATAGAAAATGCTTGAATCATTACCATGGATGGTACATGTGAGGGACTTGTTCTGACAAGTGTGTCAGGTAGGTGCAAGGTACATTATTTTAGCTAAAGGTCCTTTATGTCACTGACAAACATGACCCATGACAATAGCCTATTATGCTAAGGTATACATCTCTTGCGTAGCAATTCACAGAGCAATCAATAAAATGTACACAAGCCTTCTAGATTTTCATGTGCGGTGCAGTGTGTAGCCCTATAGCTCAGTGGCTAGAGCACTGGTCTTGTAAACCAGGGGTCGTGAGTTCAATCCTCACTGGGGCCTGATATTTAAAGGTTTCTGCAAAACAGAGATCAGCTTCTGTTTTTCAGCAGTGGCATACAGGCCCCTCACTTATAAAGCTAGACTCCCTCCCCAAACAGACTGATTAGCGTGAAAGGTTTTAGAATAGTTGAATCATATACCCCCATGAATGACATTGAATCCAAAGTATGTCATTGAATTGATGGTCCTTAAAGTTGATAAAAGTCCTTTGTCAGAAGTGGGATTTGAACCCACGCCCAAATTCGTGCACCAGAACACCCATAGACCTGTGTACAGAGCTATACAGGTAAGGTCCTTGCCTTGAGTCTGGCGCCTTAGACCACTCGGCCATCCTGACTTCTGATGAGCTTTATGTGTAAAGGTATCATGCACCATGATGTACCTCCCCCATACATAATTTAACACAGATGTAGCAATACTGCAAGTTTGTTATGTATCTGAGTTACAACTGAGAGCTAGAACCAAACATCCCATTGGGTATCAGGGAATTCCATAATGGGATGTAGTTCAGTGTTATCTTTCAAGACATGTGAAAAAAAGTATTTCACTTATTTCAACCGAGTAGATTTCAGAATCATGAATCTCCAAAGCCCTTCATCTCAGACGAGGTGGCCGAGTGGTTAAGGCGATGGACTGCTAATCCATTGGGCTCTGCCCGCGTGGGTTCGAATCCCATCCTCGTCGCAATGTTTTCTCACTCTATCTGTTTATTTTGTCATCAGTGAAAACACTTTGCCTCTATGCACCCATAGAAAATGCTTGAATCATTACCATGGATGGTACATGTGAGGGACTTGTTCTGACAAGTGTGTCAGGTAGGTGCAAGGTACATTATTTTAGCTAAAGGTCCTTTATGTCACTGACAAACATGACCCATGACAATAGCCTATTATGCTAAGGTATACATCTCTTGCGTAGCAATTCACAGAGCAATCAATAAAATGTACACAAGCCTTCTAGATTTTCATGTGCGGTGCAGTGTGTGGCCCTATAGCTCAGTGGCTAGAGCACTGGTCTTGTAAACCAGGGGTCGTGAGTTCAATCCTCACTGGGGCCTGATATTTAAAGGTTTCTGCAAAACAGAGATCAGCTTCTGTTTTTCAGCAGTGGCATACAGGCCCCTCACTTATAAAGCTAGACTCCCTCCCCAAACAGACTGATAAGCGTGAAAAGTTTTAGAATAGTTGAATCATATACCCCCATGAATGACATTGAATCCAAAGTATGTCATTGAATTGATGGTCCTTAAAGTTGATAAAAGTCCTTTGTCAGAAGTGGGATTTGAACCCACGCCCACATTCGTGGACCAGAACACCCATAGACCTGTGTACAGAGCTATACAGGTAAGGTCCTCGCCTTGAGTCTGGCGCCTTAGACCACTCGGCCATCCTGACTTCTGATGAGCTTTATGTGTAAAGGTATCATGCACCATGATGTACCTCCCCCATACATAATTTAACACAGATGTAGCAATACTGCAAGTTTGTTATGTATCTGAGTTACAACTGAGAGCTAGAACCAAACATCCCATTGGGTATCAGGGAATTCCATAATGGGATGTAGTTCAGTGTTATCTTTCAAGACATGTGAAAAAAAGTATTTCACTTATTTCAACCGAGTAGATTTCAGAATCATGAATCTCCAAAGCCCTTCATCTCAGACGAGGTGGCCGAGTGGTTAAGGCGATGGACTGCTAATCCATTGGGCTCTGCCCGCGTGGGTTCGAATCCCATCCTCGTCGCAATGTTTTCTCACTCTATCTGTTTATTTTGTCATCAGTGAAAACACTTTGCCTCTATGCACCCATAGAAAATGCTTGAATCATTACCATGGATGGTACATGTGAGGGACTTGTTCTGACAAGTGTGTCAGGTAGGTGCAAGGTACATTATTTTAGCTAAAGGTCCTTTATGTCACTGACAAACATGACCCATGACAATAGCCTATGATGCTAAGGTATACATCTCTTGCGTAGCAATTCACAGAGCAATCAATAAAATGTACACAAGCTTTCTAGATTTTCATGTGCGGTGCAGTGTGTGGCCCTATAGCTCAGTGGCTAGAGCACTGGTCTTGTAAACCAGGGGTCGTGAGTTCAATCCTCACTGGGGCCTGATATTTAAAGGTTTCTGCAAAACAGAGATCAGCTTCTGTTTTTCAGCAGTGGCATACAGGCCCCTCACTTATAAAGCTAGACTCCCTCCCCAAACAGACTGATTAGCATGAAAGGTTTTAGAATAGTTGAATCATATACCCCCATGAATGACATTGAATCCAAAGTATGTCATTGAATTGATGGTCCTTAAAGTTGATAAAAGTCCTTTGTCAGAAGTGGGATTTGAACCCACGCCCACATTCGTGGACCAGAACACCCATAGACCTGTGTACAGAGCTATACAGGTAAGGTCCTCGCCTTGAGTCTGGCGCCTTAGACCACTCGGCCATCCTGACTTCTGATGAGCTTTATGTGTAAAGGTATCATGCACCATGATGTACCTCCCCCATACATAATTTAACACAGATGTAGCAATACTGCAAGTTTGTTATGTATCTGAGTTACAACTGAGAGCTAGAACCAAACATCCCATTGGGTATCAGGGAATTCCATAATGGGATGTAGTTCAGTGTTATCTTTCAAGACATGTGAAAAAAAGTATTTCACTTATTTCAACCGAGTAGATTTCAGAATCATGAATCTCCAAAGCCCTTCATCTCAGACGAGGTGGCCGAGTGGTTAAGGCATTGGACTGCTAATCCATTGGGCTCTGCCCGCGTGGGTTCGAATCCCATCCTCGTCGCAATGTTTTCTCACTCTATCTGTTTATTTTGTCATCAGTGAAAACACTTTGCCTCTATGCACCCATAGAAAATGCTTGAATCATTACCATGGATGGTACATGTGAGGGACTTGTTCTGACAAGTGTGTCAGGTAGGTGCAAGGTACATTATTTTAGCTAAAGGTCCTTTATGTCACTGACAAACATGACCCATGACAATAGCCTATTATGCTAAGGTATACATCTCTTGCGTAGCAATTCACAGAGCAATCAATAAAATGTACACAAGCCTTCTAGATTTTCATGTGCGGTGCAGTGTGTGGCCCTATAGCTCAGTGGCTAGAGCACTGGTCTTGTAAACCAGGGGTCACTGGGGCCTGATATTTAAAGGTTTCTGCAAAACAGAGATCAGCTTCTGTTTTTCAGCAGTGGCATACAGGCCCCTCACTTATAAAGCTAGACTCCCTCCCCAAACAGACTGATTAGCGTGAAAGGTTTTAGAATAGTTGAATCATATACCCCCATGAATGACATTGAATCCAAAGTATGTCATTGAATTGATGGTCCTTAAAGTTGATAAAAGTCCTTTGTCAGAAGTGGGATTTGAACCCACGCCCACATTCGTGGACCAGAACACCCATAGACCTGTGTACAGAGCTATACAGGTAAGGTCCTCGCCTTGAGTCTGGCGCCTTAGACCACTCGGCCATCCTGACTTCTGATGAGCTTTATGTGTAAAGGTATCATGCACCATGATGTACCTCCCCCATACATAATTTAACACAGATGTAGCAATACTGCAAGTTTGTTATGTATCTGAGTTACAACTGAGAGCTAGAACCAAACATCCCATTGGGTATCAGGGAATTCCATAATGGGATGTAGTTCAGTGTTATCTTTCAAGACATGTGAAAAAAAGTATTTCACTTATTTCAACCGAGTAGATTTCAGAATCATGAATCTCCAAATCCCTTCATCTCAGACGAGGTGGCCGAGTGGTTAAGGCGATGGACTGCTAATCCATTGGGCTCTGCCCGCGTGGGTTCGAATCCCATCCTCGTCGCAATGTTTTCTCACTCTATCTGTTTATTTTGTCATCAGTGAAAACACTTTGCCTCTATGCACCCATAGAAAATGCTTGAATCATTACCATGGATGGTACATGTGAGGGACTTGTTCTGACAAGTGTGTCAGGTAGGTGCAAGGTACATTATTTTAGCTAAAGGTCCTTTATGTCACTGACAAACATGACCCATGACAATAGCCTATTATGCTAAGGTATACATCTCTTGCGTAGCAATTCACAGAGCAATCAATAAAATGTACACAAGCCTTCTAGATTTTCATGTGCGGTGCAGTGTGTGGCCCTATAGCTCAGTGGCTAGAGCACTGGTCTTGTAAACCAGGGGTCACTGGGGCCTGATATTTAAAGGTTTCTGCAAAACAGAGATCAGCTTCTGTTTTTCAGCAGTGGCATACAGGCCCCTCACTTATAAAGCTAGACTCCCTCCCCAAACAGACTGATTAGCGTGAAAGGTTTTAGAATAGTTGAATCATATACCCCCATGAATGACATTGAATCCAAAGTATGTCATTGAATTGATGGTCCTTAAAGTTGATAAAAGTCCTTTGTCAGAAGTGGGATTTGAACCCACGCCCACATTCGTGGACCAGAACACCCATAGACCTGTGTACAGAGCTATACAGGTAAGGTCCTCGCCTTGAGTCTGGCGCCTTAGACCACTCGGCCATCCTGACTTCTGATGAGCTTTATGTGTAAAGGTATCATGCACCATGATGTACCTCCCCCATACATAATTTAACACAGATGTAGCAATACTGCAAGTTTGTTATGTATCTGAGTTACAACTGAGAGCTAGAACCAAACATCCCATTGGGTATCAGGGAATTCCATAATGGGATGTAGTTCAGTGTTATCTTTCAAGACATGTGAAAAAAAGTATTTCACTTATTTCAACCGAGTAGATTTCAGAATCATGAATCTCCAAAGCCCTTCATCTCAGACGAGGTGGCCGAGTGGTTAAGGCGATGGACTGCTAATCCATTGGGCTCTGCCCGCGTGGGTTCGAATCCCATCCTCGTCGCAATGTTTTCTCACTCTATCTGTTTATTTTGTCATCAGTGAAAACACTTTGCCTCTATGCACCCATAGAAAATGCTTGAATCATTACCATGGATGGTACATGTGAGGGACTTGTTCTGACAAGTGTGTCAGGTAGGTGCAAGGTACATTATTTTAGCTAAAGGTCCTTTATGTCACTGACAAACATGACCCATGACAATAGCCTATGATGCTAAGGTATACATCTCTTGCGTAGCAATTCACAGAGCAATCAATAAAATGTACACAAGCTTTCTAGATTTTCATGTGCGGTGCAGTGTGTGGCCCTATAGCTCAGTGGCTAGAGCACTGGTCTTGTAAACCAGGGGTCGTGAGTTCAATCCTCACTGGGGCCTGATATTTAAAGGTTTCTGCAAAACAGAGATCAGCTTCTGTTTTTCAGCAGTGGCATACAGGCCCCTCACTTATAAAGCTAGACTCCCTCCCCAAACAGACTGATTAGCATGAAAGGTTTTAGAATAGTTGAATCATATACCCCCATGAATGACATTGAATCCAAAGTATGTCATTGAATTGATGGTCCTTAAAGTTGATAAAAGTCCTTTGTCAGAAGTGGGATTTGAACCCACGCCCACATTCGTGGACCAGAACACCCATAGACCTGTGTACAGAGCTATACAGGTAAGGTCCTCGCCTTGAGTCTGGCGCCTTAGACCACTCGGCCATCCTGACTTCTGATGAGCTTTATGTGTAAAGGTATCATGCACCATGATGTACCTCCCCCATACATAATTTAACACAGATGTAGCAATACTGCAAGTTTGTTATGTATCTGAGTTACAACTGAGAGCTAGAACCAAACATCCCATTGGGTATCAGGGAATTCCATAATGGGATGTAGTTCAGTGTTATCTTTCAAGACATGTGAAAAAAAGTATTTCACTTATTTCAACCGAGTAGATTTCAGAATCATGAATCTCCAAAGCCCTTCATCTCAGACGAGGTGGCCGAGTGGTTAAGGCATTGGACTGCTAATCCATTGGGCTCTGCCCGCGTGGGTTCGAATCCCATCCTCGTCGCAATGTTTTCTCACTCTATCTGTTTATTTTGTCATCAGTGAAAACACTTTGCCTCTATGCACCCATAGAAAATGCTTGAATCATTACCATGGATGGTACATGTGAGGGACTTGTTCTGACAAGTGTGTCAGGTAGGTGCAAGGTACATTATTTTAGCTAAAGGTCCTTTATGTCACTGACAAACATGACCCATGACAATAGCCTATTATGCTAAGGTATACATCTCTTGCGTAGCAATTCACAGAGCAATCAATAAAATGTACACAAGCCTTCTAGATTTTCATGTGCGGTGCAGTGTGTGGCCCTATAGCTCAGTGGCTAGAGCACTGGTCTTGTAAACCAGGGGTCACTGGGGCCTGATATTTAAAGGTTTCTGCAAAACAGAGATCAGCTTCTGTTTTTCAGCAGTGGCATACAGGCCCCTCACTTATAAAGCTAGACTCCCTCCCCAAACAGACTGATTAGCGTGAAAGGTTTTAGAATAGTTGAATCATATACCCCCATGAATGACATTGAATCCAAAGTATGTCATTGAATTGATGGTCCTTAAAGTTGATAAAAGTCCTTTGTCAGAAGTGGGATTTGAACCCACGCCCACATTCGTGGACCAGAACACCCATAGACCTGTGTACAGAGCTATACAGGTAAGGTCCTCGCCTTGAGTCTGGCGCCTTAGACCACTCGGCCATCCTGACTTCTGATGAGCTTTATGTGTAAAGGTATCATGCACCATGATGTACCTCCCCCATACATAATTTAACACAGATGTAGCAATACTGCAAGTTTGTTATGTATCTGAGTTACAACTGAGAGCTAGAACCAAACATCCCATTGGGTATCAGGGAATTCCATAATGGGATGTAGTTCAGTGTTATCTTTCAAGACATGTGAAAAAAAGTATTTCACTTATTTCAACCGAGTAGATTTCAGAATCATGAATCTCCAAATCCCTTCATCTCAGACGAGGTGGCCGAGTGGTTAAGGCGATGGACTGCTAATCCATTGGGCTCTGCCCGCGTGGGTTCGAATCCCATCCTCGTCGCAATGTTTTCTCACTCTATCTGTTTATTTTGTCATCAGTGAAAACACTTTGCCTCTATGCACCCATAGAAAATGCTTGAATCATTACCATGGATGGTACATGTGAGGGACTTGTTCTGACAAGTGTGTCAGGTAGGTGCAAGGTACATTATTTTAGCTAAAGGTCCTTTATGTCACTGACAAACATGACCCATGACAATAGCCTATTATGCTAAGGTATACATCTCTTGCGTAGCAATTCACAGAGCAATCAATAAAATGTACACAAGCCTTCTAGATTTTCATGTGCGGTGCAGTGTGTGGCCCTATAGCTCAGTGGCTAGAGCACTGGTCTTGTAAACCAGGGGTCACTGGGGCCTGATATTTAAAGGTTTCTGCAAAACAGAGATCAGCTTCTGTTTTTCAGCAGTGGCATACAGGCCCCTCACTTATAAAGCTAGACTCCCTCCCCAAACAGACTGATTAGCGTGAAAGGTTTTAGAATAGTTGAATCATATACCCCCATGAATGACATTGAATCCAAAGTATGTCATTGAATTGATGGTCCTTAAAGTTGATAAAAGTCCTTTGTCAGAAGTGGGATTTGAACCCACGCCCACATTCGTGGACCAGAACACCCATAGACCTGTGTACAGAGCTATACAGGTAAGGTCCTCGCCTTGAGTCTGGCGCCTTAGACCACTCGGCCATCCTGACTTCTGATGAGCTTTATGTGTAAAGGTATCATGCACCATGATGTACCTCCCCCATACATAATTTAACACAGATGTAGCAATACTGCAAGTTTGTTATGTATCTGAGTTACAACTGAGAGCTAGAACCAAACATCCTATTGGGTATCAGGGAATTCCATAATGGGATGTAGTTCAGTGTTATCTTTCAAGACATGTGAAAAAAAGTATTTCACTTATTTCAACCGAGTAGATTTCAGAATCATGAATCTCCAAATCCCTTCATCTCAGACGAGGTGGCCGAGTGGTTAAGGCGATGGACTGCTAATCCATTGGGCTCTGCCCGCGTGGGTTCGAATCCCATCCTCGTCGCAATGTTTTCTCACTCTATCTGTTTATTTTGTCATCAGTGAAAACACTTTGCCTCTATGCACCCATAGAAAATGCTTGAATCATTACCATGGATGGTACATGTGAGGGACTTGTTCTGACAAGTGTGTCAGGTAGGTGCAAGGTACATTATTTTAGCTAAAGGTCCTTTATGTCACTGACAAACATGACCCATGACAATAGCCTATTATGCTAAGGTATACATCTCTTGCGTAGCAATTCACAGAGCAATCAATAAAATGTACACAAGCCTTCTAGATTTTCATGTGCGGTGCAGTGTGTAGCCCTATAGCTCAGTGGCTAGAGCACTGGTCTTGTAAACCAGGGGTCGTGAGTTCAATCCTCACTGGGGCCTGATATTTAAAGGTTTCTGCAAAACAGAGATCAGCTTCTGTTTTTCAGCAGTGGCATACAGGCCCCTCACTTATAAAGCTAGACTCCCTCCCCAAACAGACTGATTAGCGTGAAAGGTTTTAGAATAGTTGAATCATATACCCCCATGAATGACATTGAATCCAAAGTATGTCATTGAATTGATGGTCCTTAAAGTTGATAAAAGTCCTTTGTCAGAAGTGGGATTTGAACCCACGCCCACATTCGTGCACCAGAACACCCATAGACCTCTGTACAGAGCTATACACGTAAGGTCCTCGCCTTGAGTCTGGCGCCTTAGACCACTCGGCCATCCTGACTTCTGATGAGCTTTATGTGTAAAGGTATCATGCACCATGATGTACCTCCCCCATACATAATTTAACACAGATGTAGCAATACTGCAAGTTTGTTATGTATCTGAGTTACAACTGAGAGCTAGAACCAAACATCCGTTTGGGTATCAGGGAATTCCATAATGGGATGTAGTTCAGTGTTATCTTTCAAGACATGTGAAAAAAAGTATTTCACTTATTTCATCCGAGTAGATTTCAGAATCATGAATCTCCAAAGCCCTTCATCTCAGACGAGGTGGCCGAGTGGTTAAGGCGATGGACTGCTAATCCATTGGGCTCTGCCCGCGTGGGTTCGAATCCCATCCTCGTCGCAATGTTTTCTCACTCTATCTGTTTATTTTGTCATCAGTGAAAACACTTTGCCTCTATGCACCCATAGAAAATGCTTGAATCATTACCATGGATGGTACATGTGAGGGACTTGTTCTGACAAGTGTGTCAGGTAGGTGCAAGGTACATTATTTTAGCTAAAGGTCCTTTATGTCACTGACAAACATGACCCATGACAATAGCCTATTATGCTAAGGTATACATCTCTTGCGTAGCAATTCACAGAGCAATCAATAAAATGTACACAAGCCTTTTAGATTTTCATGTGCGGTGCAGTGTGTGGCCCTATAGCTCAGTGGCTAGAGCACTGGTCTTGTAAACCAGGGGTCGTGAGTTCAATCCTCACTGGGGCCTGATATTTAAAGGTTTCTGCAAAACAGAGATCAGCTTCTGTTTTTCAGCAGTGGCATACAGGCCCCTCACTTATAAAGCTAGACTCCCTCCCCAAACAGACTGATTAGCGTGAAAGGTTTTAGAATAGTTGAATCATATACCCCCATGAATGACATTGAATCCAAAGTATGTCATTGAATTGATGGTCCTTAAAGTTGATAAAAGTCCTTTGTCAGAAGTGGGATTTGAACCCACGCCCACATTCGTGGACCAGAACACCCATAGACCTGTGTACAGAGCTATACAGGTAAGGTCCTCGCCTTGAGTCTGGCGCCTTAGACCACTCGGCCATCCTGACTTCTGATTAGCTTTATGTGTAAAGGTATCATGCACCATGATGTACCTCCCCCATACATAATTTAACACAGATGTAGCAATACTGCAAGTTTGTTATGTATCTGAGTTACAACTGAGAGCTAGAACCAAACATCCCATTGGGTATCAGGGAATTCCATAATGGGATGTAGTTCAGTGTTATCTTTCAAGACATGTGAAAAAAAGTATTTCACTTATTTCAACCGAGTAGATTTCAGAATCATGAATCTCCAAAGCCCTTCATCTCAGACGAGGTGGCCGAGTGGTTAAGGCGATGGACTGCTAATCCATTGGGCTCTGCCCGCGTGGGTTCGAATCCCATCCTCGTCGCAATGTTTTCTCACTCTATCTGTTTATTTTGTCATCAGTGAAAACACTTTGCCTCTATGCACCCATAGAAAATGCTTGAATCATTACCATGGATGGTACATGTGAGGGACTTGTTCTGACAAGTGTGTCAGGTAGGTGCAAGGTACATTATTTTAGCTAAAGGTCCTTTATGTCACTGACAAACATGACCCATGACAATAGCCTATTATGCTAAGGTATACATCTCTTGCGTAGCAATTCACAGAGCAATCAATAAAATGTACACAAGCCTTTTAGATTTTCATGTGCGGTGCAGTGTGTGGCCCTATAGCTCAGTGGCTAGAGCACTGGTCTTGTAAACCAGGGGTCGTGAGTTCAATCCTCACTGGGGCCTGATATTTAAAGGTTTCTGCAAAACAGAGATCAGCTTCTGTTTTTCAGCAGTGGCATACAGGCCCCTCACTTATAAAGATAGACTCCCTCCCCAAACAGACTGATTAGCGTGAAAGGTTTTAGAATAGTTGAATCATATACCCCATGAATGACATTGAATCCAAAGTATGTCATTGAATTGATGGTCCTTAAAGTTGATAAAAGTCCTTTGTCAGAAGTGGGATTTGAACCCACGCCCACATTCGTGGACCAGAACACCCATAGACCTGTGTACAGAGCTATACAGGTAAGGTCCTCGCCTTGAGTCTTGCACCTTAGACCACTCGGCCATCCTGACTTCTGATGAGCTTTATGTGTAAAGGTATCATGCACCATGATGTACCTCCCCCATACATAATTTAACACAGATGTAGCAATACTGCAAGTTTGTTATGTATCTGAGTTACAACTGAGAGCTAGAACCAAACATCCCATTGGGTATCAGGGAATTCCATAATGGGATGTAGTTCAGTGTTATCTTTCAAGACATGTGAAAAAAAGTATTTCACTTATTTCAACCGAGTAGATTTCAGAATCATGAATCTCCAAAGCCCTTCATCTCAGACGAGGTGGCCGAGTGGTTAAGGCGATGGACTGCTAATCCATTGGGCTCTGCCCGCGTGGGTTCGAATCCCATCCTCGTCGCAATGTTTTCTCACTCTATCTGTTTATTTTGTCATCAGTGAAAACACTTTGCCTCTATGCACCCATAGAAAATGCTTGAATCATTACCATGGATGGTACATGTGAGGGACTTGTTCTGACAAGTGTGTCAGGTAGGTGCAAGGTACATTATTTTAGCTAAAGGTCCTTTATGTCACTGACAAACATGACCCATGACAATAGCCTATTATGCTAAGGTATACATCTCTTGCGTAGCAATTCACAGAGCAATCAATAAAATGTACACAAGCCTTTTAGATTTTCATGTGCGGTGCAGTGTGTGGCCCTATAGCTCAGTGGCTAGAGCACTGGTCTTGTAAACCAGGGGTCGTGAGTTCAATCCTCACTGGGGCCTGATATTTAAAGGTTTCTGCAAAACAGAGATCAGCTTCTGTTTTTCAGCAGTGGCATACAGGCCCCTCACTTATAAAGCTAGACTCCCTCCCCAAACAGACTGATTAGCGTGAAAGGTTTTAGAATAGTTGAATCATATACCCCATGAATGACATTGAATCCAAAGTATGTCATTGAATTGATGGTCCTTAAAGTTGATAAAAGTCCTTTGTCAGAAGTGGGATTTGAACCCACGCCCACATTCGTGGACCAGAACACCCATAGACCTGTGTACAGAGCTATACAGGTAAGGTCCTCGCCTTGAGTCTGGCACCTTAGACCACTCGGCCATCCTGACTTCTGATGAGCTTTATGTGTAAAGGTATCATGCACCATGATGTACCTCCCCCATACATAATTTAACACAGATGTAGCAATACTGCAAGTTTGTTATGTATCTGAGTTACAACTGAGAGCTAGAACCAAACATCCCATTGGGTATCAGGGAATTCCATAATGGGATGTAGTTCAGTGTTATCTTTCAAGACATGTGAAAAAAAGTATTTCACTTATTTCAACCGAGTAGATTTCAGAATCATGAATCTCCAAAAACCCTTCATCTCAGACGAGGTGGCCGAGTGGTTAAGGCGATGGACTGCTAATCCATTGGGCTCTGCCCGCGTGGGTTCGAATCCCATCCTCGTCGCAATGTTTTCTCACTCTATCTGTTTATTTTGTCATCAGTGAAAACACTTTGCCTCTATGCACCCATAGAAAATGCTTGAATCATTACCATGGATGGTACATGTGAGGGACTTGTTCTGACAAGTGTGTCAGGTAGGTGCAAGGTACATTATTTTAGCTAAAGGTCCTTTATGTCACTGACAAACATGACCCATGACAATAGCCTATTATGCTAAGGTATACATCTCTTGCATAGCAATTCACAGAGCAATCAATAAAATGTACACAAGCCTTCTAGATTTTCATGTGCAGTGCAGTGTGTGTCCCTATAGCTCAGTGGCTAGAGCACTGGTCTTGTAAACCAGGGGTCGTGAGTTCAATCCTCACTGGGGCCTGATATTTAAAGGTTTCTGCAAAACAGAGATCAGCTTCTGTTTTTCAGCAGTGGCATACAGGCCCCTCACTTATAAAGCTAGACTCCCTCCCCAAACAGACTGATTAGCGTGAAAGGTTTTAGAATAGTTGAATCATATACCCCCATGAATGACATTGAATCCAAAGTATGTCATTGAATTGATGGTCCTTAAAGTTGATAAAAGTCCTTTGTCAGAAGTGGGATTTGAACCCACGCCCACATTCATGGACCAGAACACCCATAGACCTGTGTACAGAGCTATACAGGTAAGGTCCTCGCCTTGAGTCTGGCGCCTTAGACCACTCGGCCATCCTGACTTCTGATGAGCTTTATGTGTAAAGGTATCATGCACCATGATGTACCTCCCCCATACATAATTTAACACAGATGTAGCAATACTGCAAGTTTGTTATGTATCTGAGTTACAACTGAGAGCTAGAACCAAACATCCCATTGGGTATCAGGGAATTCCATAATGGGATGTAGTTCAGTGTTATCTTTCAAGACATGTGAAAAAAAAGTATTTCACTTATTTCAACCGAGTAGATTTCAGAATCATGAATCTCCAAAGCCCTTCATCTCAGACGAGGTGGCCGAGTGGTTAAGGCGATGGACTGCTAATCCATTGGGCTCTGCCCGCGTGGGTTCGAATCCCATCCTCGTCGCAATGTTTTCTCACTCTATCTGTTTATTTTGTCATCAGTGAAAACACTTTGCCTCTATGCACCCATAGAAAATGCTTGAATCATTACCATGGATGGTACATGTGAGGGACTTGTTCTGACAAGTGTGTCAGGTAGGTGCAAGGTACATTATTTTAGCTAAAGGTCCTTTATGTCACTGACAAACATGACCCATGACAATAGCCTATTATGCTAAGGTATACATCTCTTGCGTAGCAATTCACAGAGCAATCAATAAAATGTACACAAGCCTTCTAGATTTTCATGTGCGGTGCAGTGTGTGGCCCTATAGCTCAGTGGCTAGAGCACTGGTCTTGTAAACCAGGGGTCGTGAGTTCAATCCTCACTGGGGCCTGATAATGGGGAGGTTTAGCAACAACGACGTGCATCCCCCCGTAGCTCATTTAACGTAGACGTACCAGTGCTGTAGGTAAGCTGTATGTCCGCGTTTTATTGCCCACGTAGTCGGCGCTAAACCTCTGTATTTAAAGGTTTCTGCAAAACAGAGATCAGCTTCTGTTTTTCAGCAGTGGCATACAGGCCCCTCACTTATAAAGCTAGACTCCCTCCCCAAACAGACTGATTAGCGTGAAAGGTTTTAGAATAGTTGAATCATATACCCCCATGAATGACATTGAATCCAAAGTATGTCATTGAATTGATGGTCCTTAAAGTTGATAAAAGTCCTTTGTCAGAAGTGGGATTTGAACCCACGCCCACATTCGTGGACCAGAACACCCATAGACCTCTGTACAGAGCTATACAGGTAAGGTCCTCGCCTTGAGTCTGGCGCCTTAGACCACTCGGCCATCCTGACTTCTGATGAGCTTTATGTGTAAAGGTATCATGCACCATGATGTACCTCCCCCATACATAATTTAACACAGATGTAGCAATACTGCAAGTTTGTTATGTATCTGAGTTACAACTGAGAGCTAGAACCAAACATCCCATTGGGTATCAGGGAATTCCATAATGGGATGTAGTTCAGTGTTATCTTTCAAGACATGTGAAAAAAAGTATTTCACTTATTTCAACCGAGTAGATTTCAGAATCATGAATCTCCAAAGCCCTTCATCTCAGACGAGGTGGCCGAGTGGTTAAGGCGATGGACTGCTAATCCATTGGGCTCTGCCCGCGTGGGTTCGAATCCCATCCTCGTCGCAATGTTTTCTCACTCTATCTGTTTATTTTGTCATCAGTGAAAACACTTTGCCTCTATGCACCCATAGAAAATGCTTGAATCATTACCATGGATGGTACATGTGAGGGACTTGTTCTGACAAGTGTGTCAGGTAGGTGCAAGGTACATTATTTTAGCTAAAGGTCCTTTATGTCACTGACAAACATGACCCATGACAATAGCCTATTATGCTAAGGTATACATCTCTTGCGTAGCAATTCACAGAGCAATCAATAAAATGTACACAAGCCTTCTAGATTTTCATGTGCGGTGCAGTGTGTAGCCCTATAGCTCAGTGGCTAGAGCACTGGTCTTGTAAACCAGGGGTCGTGAGTTCAATCCTCACTGGGGCCTGATATTTAAAGGTTTCTGCAAAACAGAGATCAGCTTCTGTTTTTCAGCAGTGGCATACAGGCCCCTCACTTATAAAGCTAGACTCCCTCCCTAAACAGACTGATTAGCGTGAAAGGTTTTAGAATAGTTGAATCATATACCCCCATGAATGACATTGAATCCAAAGTATGTCATTGAATTGATGGTCCTTAAAGTTGATAAAAGTCCTTTGTCAGAAGTGGGATTTGAACCCACGCCCACATTCGTGCACCAGAACACCCATAGACCTCTGTACAGAGCTATACACGTAAGGTCCTCGCCTTGAGTCTGGCGCCTTAGACCACTCGGCCATCCTGACTTCTGATGAGCTTTATGTGTAAAGGTATCATGCACCATGATGTACCTCCCCCATACATAATTTAACACAGATGTAGCAATACTGCAAGTTTGTTATGTATCTGAGTTACAACTGAGAGCTAGAACCAAACATCCGTTTGGGTATCAGGGAATTCCATAATGGGATGTAGTTCAGTGTTATCTTTCAAGACATGTGAAAAAAAGTATTTCACTTATTTCATCCGAGCAGATTTCAGAATCATGAATCTCCAAAGCCCTTCATCTCAGACGAGGTGGCCGAGTGGTTAAGGCGATGGACTGCTAATCCATTGGGCTCTGCCCGCGTGGGTTCGAATCCCATCCTCGTCGCAATGTTTTCTGACTCTATCTGTTTATTTTGTCATCAGTGAAAACACTTTGCCTCTATGCACCCATAGAAAATGCTTGAATCATTACCATGGATGGTACATGTGAGGGACTTGTTCTGACAAGTGTGTCAGGTAGGTGCAAGGTACATTATTTTAGCTAAAGGTCCTTTATGTCACTGACAAACATGACCCATGACAATAGCCTATTATGCTAAGATATACATCTCTTGCGTAGCAATTCACAGAGCAATCAATAAAATGTACACAAGCCTTCTAGATATTCATCTGCGGTGCAGTGTGTGGCCCTATAGCTCAGTGGCTAGAGCACTGGTCTTGTAAACCAGGGGTCGTGAGTTCAATCCTCACTGGGGCCTGATATTTAAAGGTTTCTGCAAACAGAGATCAGCTTCTGTTTTTCAGCAGTGGCATACAGGCCCCTCACTTATAAAGCTAGACTCCCTCCCCAAACAGACTGATTAGCGTGAAAGGTTTTAGAATAGTTGAATCATATACCCCCATGAATGACATTATGGAGGTTTAGCAAGCACTGCATGGGCAATCTAACGCAGACGTGCAGCATACCTACAACATTGTTACGTCTGCGTGAAACCGAAAAAAGGTGACGTACGTTGTGGTTGCTAAACCTCCGTAATGAATCCAAAGTATGTCATTGAATTGATGGTCCTTAAAGTTGATAAAAGTCCTTTGTCAGAAGTGGGATTTGAACCCACGCCCACATTCGTGGACCAGAACACCCATAGACCTGTGTACAGAGCTATACAGGTAAGGTCCTCGCCTTGAGTCTGGCGCCTTAGACCACTCGGCCATCCTGACTTCTGATGAGCTTTATGTGTAAAGGTATCATGCACCATGATGTACCTCCCCCATACATAATTTAACACAGATGTAGCAATACTGCAAGTTTGTTATGTATCTGAGTTACAACTGAGAGCTAGAACCAAACATCCCATTGGGTATCAGGGAATTCCATAATGGGATGTAGTTCAGTGTTATCTTTCAAGACATGTGAAAAAAAGTATTTCACTTATTTCAACCGAGTAGATTTCAGAATCATGAATCTCCAAAGCCCTTCATCTCAGACGAGGTGGCCGAGTGGTTAAGGCGATGGACTGCTAATCCATTGGGCTCTGCCCGCGTGGGTTCGAATCCCATCCTCGTCGCAATGTTTTCTCACTCTATCTGTTTATTTTGTCATCAGTGAAAACACTTTGCCTCTATGCACCCATAGAAAATGCCTGAATCATTACCATGGATGGTGCATGTGAGGGACTTGTTCTGACAAGTGTGTCAGGTAGGTGCAAGGTACATTATTTTAGCTAAAGGTCCTTTATGTCACTGACAAACATGACCCATGACAATAGCCTATTATGCTAAGGTATACATCTCTTGCGTAGCAATTCACAGAGCAATCAATAAAATGTACACAAGCCTTCTAGATTTTCATGTGCGGTGCAGTGTGTGGCCCTATAGCTCAGTGGCTAGAGCACTGGTCTTGTAAACCAGGGGTCGTGAGTTCAATCCTCACTGGGGCCTGATAATGGGGAGGTTTAGCAACAACGACGTGCATCCCCCGTAGCTCATTTAACGTAGACGTACCAGTGCTGTAGGTAAGCTGTACGTCCGCGTTTTATTGCCCACGTAGTCGGCGCTAAACCTCTGTATTTAAAGGTTTCTGCAAAACAGAGATCAGCTTCTGTTTTTCAGCAGTGGCATACAGGCCCCTCACTTATAAAGCTAGACTCCCTCCCCAAACAGACTGATTAGCGTGAAAGGTTTTAGAATAGTTGAATCATATACCCCCATGAATGACATTGAATCCAAAGTATGTCATTGAATTGATGGTCCTTAAAGTTGATAAAAGTCCTTTGTCAGAAGTGGGATTTGAACCCACGCCCACATTCGTGGACCAGAACACCCATAGACCTGTGTACAGAGCTATACAGGTAAGGTCCTCGCCTTGAGTCTGGCGCCTTAGACCACTCGGCCATCCTGACTTCTGATGAGCTTTATGTGTAAAGGTATCATGCACCATGATGTACCTCCCCCAGACATAATTTAACATAGATGTAGCAATACTGCAAGTTTGTTATGTATCTGAGTTACAACTGAGAGCTAGAACCAAACATCCCATTGGGTATCAGGGAATTCCATAATGGGATGTAGTTCAGTGTTATCTTTCAAGACATGTGAAAAAAAGTATTTCACTTATTTCAACCGAGTAGATTTCAGAATCATGAATCTCCAAAGCCCTCCATCTCAGACGAGGTGGCCGAGTGGTTAAGGCGATGGACTGCTAATCCATTGGGCTCTGCCCGCGTGGGTTCGAATCCCATCCTCGTCGCAATGTTTTCTCACTCTATCTGTTTATTTTGTCATCAGTGAAAACACTTTGCCTCTATGCACCCATAGAAAATGCTTGAATCATTACCATGGATGGTACATGTGAGGGACTTGTTCTGACAAGTGTGTCAGGTAGGTGCAAGGTACATTATTTTAGCTAAAGGTCCTTTATGTCACTGACAAACATGACCCATGACAATAGCCTATTATGCTAAGATATACATCTCTTGCGTAGCAATTCACAGAGCAATCAATAAAATGTACACAAGCCTTCTAGATATTCATGTGCGGTGCAGTGTGTGGCCCTATAGCTCAGTGGCTAGAGCACTGGTCTTGTAAAACAGGGGTCGTGAGTTCAATCCTCACTGGGGCCTGATATTTAAAGGTTTCTGCAAAATAGAGATCAGCTTCTGTTTTTCAGCAGTGGCATACAGGCCCCTCACTTATAAAGCTAGACTCCCTCCCCAAACAGACTGATTAGCATGAAAGGTTTTAGAATAGTTGAATCATATACCCCCATGAATGACATTGAATCCAAAGTATGTCATTGAATTGATGGTCCTTAAAGTTGATAAAAGTCCTTTGTCAGAAGTGGGATTTGAACCCACGCCCACATTCGTGGACCAGAACACCCATAGACCTGTGTACAGAGCTATACAGGTAAGGCCCTCGCCTTGAGTCTGGCGCCTTAGACCACTCGGCCATCCTGACTTCTGATGAGCTTTATGTGTAAAGGTATCATGCACCATGATGTACCTCCCCCATACATAATTTAACACAGATGTAGCAATACTAGGGAGGTTCAGCAACAACGACGTACGTCACCAGTAGCTCATTTAACGCAGACGTACCAGTGCTGTAGGTATGCTGCACGTCTGCGTTTTATTGCCCACGTAGTCGGCGCTAAACCTCCGTACTGCAAGTTTGTTATGTATCTGAGTTACAACTGAGAGCTAGAACCAAACATCCCATTGGGTATCAGGGAATTCCATAATGGGATGTAGTTCAGTGTTATCTTTCAAGACCTGTGAAAAAAAGTATTTCACTTATTTCAACCGAGTAGATTTCAGAATCATGAATCTCCAAAGCCCTTCATCTCAGACGAGGTGGCCGAGTGGTTAAGGCGATGGACTGCTAATCCATTGGGCTCTGCCCGCGTGGGTTCGAATCCCATCCTCGTCGCAATGTTTTCTCACTCTATCTGTTTATTTTGTCATCAGTGAAAACACTTTGCCTCTATGCACCCATAGAAAATGCTTGAATCATTAACATGGATGGTACATGTGAGGGACTTGTTCTGACAAGTGTGTCAGGTTGGTGCAAGGTACATTATTTTAGCTAAAGGTCCTTTATGTCACTGACAAACATGACCCATGACAATAGCCTATTATGCTAAGGTATACATCTCTTGCGTAGCAATTCACAGAGCAATCAATAAAATGTACACGAGCCTTCTAGATTTTCATGTGCGGTGCAGTGTGTGGCCCTATAGCTCAGTGGCTAGAGCACTGGTCTTGTAAACCAGGGGTCGTGAGTTCAATCCTCACTGGGGCCTGATATTTAAAGGTTTCTGCAAAACAGAGATCAGCTTCTGTTTTTCAGCAGTGGCATACAGGCCCCTCACTTATAAAGCTAGACTCCCTCCCCAAACAGACTGATTAGCGTGAAAGGTTTTAGAATAGTTGAATCATATACCCCCATGAATGACATTGAATCCAAAGTATGTCATTGAATTGATGGTCCTTAAAGTTGATAAAAGTCCTTTGTCAGAAGTGGGATTTGAACCCACGCCCACATTCGTGGACCAGAACACCCATAGACCTGTGTACAGAGCTATACAGGTAAGGTCCTCGCCTTGAGTCTGGCGCCTTAGACCACTCGGCCATCCTGACTTCTGATGAGCTTTATGTGTAAAGGTATCATGCACCATGATGTACCTCCCCCATACATAATTTAACACAGATGTAGCAATACTGCAAGTTTGTTATGTATCTGAGTTACAACTGAGAGCTAGAACCAAACATCCCATTGGGTATCAGGGAATTCCATAATGGGATGTAGTTCAGTGTTATCTTTCAAGACATGTGAAAAAAAGTATTTCACTTATTTCAACCGAGTAGATTTCAGAATCATGAATCTCCAAAGCCCTCCATCTCAGACGAGGTGGCCGAGTGGTTAAGGGGATGGACTGCTAATCCATTGGGCTCTGCCCGCGTGGGTTCGAATCCCATCCTCGTCGCAATGTTTTCTCACTCTATCTGTTTATTTTGTCATCAGTGAAAACACTTTGCCTCTATGCACCCATAGAAAATGCTTGAATCATTACCATGGATGGTACATGTGAGGGACTTGTTCTGACAAGTGTGTCAGGTAGGTGCAAGGTACATTATTTTAGCTAAAGGTCCTTTATGTCACTGACAAACATGACCCATGACAATAGCCTATTATGCTAAGATATACATCTCTTGCGTAGCAATTCACAGAGCAATCAATAAAATGTACACAAGCCTTCTAGATATTCATGTGCGGTGCAGTGTGTGGCCCTATAGCTCAGTGGCTAGAGCACTGGTCTTGTAAACCAGGGGTCGTGAGTTCAATCCTCACTGGGGCCTGATATTTAAAGGTTTCTGCAAAATAGAGATCAGCTTCTGTTTTTCAGCAGTGGCATACAGGCCCCTCACTTATAAAGCTAGACTCCCTCCCCAAACAGACTGATTAGCATGAAAGGTTTTAGAATAGTTGAATCATATACCCCCATGAATGACATTGAATCCAAAGTATGTCATTGAATTGATGGTCCTTAAAGTTGATAAAAGTCCTTTGTCAGAAGTGGGATTTGAACCCACGCCCACATTCGTGGACCAGAACACCCATAGACCTGTGTACAGAGCTATACAGGTAAGGTCCTCGCCTTGAGTGTGGCGCCTTAGACCACTCGGCCATCCTGACTTCTGATGAGCTTTATGTGTAAAGGTATCATGCACCATGATGTACCTCCCCCATACATAATTTAACACAGATGTAGCAATACTGCAAGTTTGTTATGTATCTGAGTTACAACTGAGAGCTAGAACCAAACATCCCATTGGGTATCAGGGAATTCCATAATGGGATGTAGTTCAGTGTTATCTTTCAAGACATGTGAAAAAAAGTATTTCACTTATTTCAACCGAGTAGATTTCAGAATCATGAATCTCCAAAGCCCTTCATCTCAGACGAGGTGGCCGAGTGGTTAAGGCGATGGACTGCTAATCCATTGGGCTCTGCCCACGTGGGTTCGAATCCCATCCTCGTCGCAATGTTTTCTCACTCTATCTGTTTATTTTGTCATCAGTGAAAACACTTTGCCTCTATGCACCCATAGAAAATGCTTGAATCATTACCATGGATGGTACATGTGAGGGACTTGTTCTGACAAGTGTGTCAGGTAGGTGCAAGGTACATTATTTTAGCTAAAGGTCCTTTATGTCACTGACAAACATGACCCATGACAATAGCCTATTATGCTAAGGTATACATCTCTTGCATAGCAATTCACAGAGCAATCAATAAAATGTACACAAGCTTTCTAGATTTTCATGTGCGGTGCAGTGTGTGGCCCTATAGCTCAGTGGCTAGAGCACTGGTCTTGTAAACCAGGGGTCGTGAGTTCAATCCTCACTGGGGCCTGATATTTAAAGGTTTCTGCAAAACAGAGATCAGCTTCTGTTTTTCAGCAGTGGCATACAGGCCCCTCACTTATAAAGCTAGACTCCCTCCCCAAACAGACTGATTAGCGTGAAAGGTTTTAGAATAGTTGAATCATATACCCCCATGAATGACATTGAATCCAAAGTATGTCATTGAATTGATGGTCCTTAAAGTTGATAAAAGTCCTTTGTCAGAAGTGGGATTTGAACCCACGCCCACATTCGTGGACCAGAACACCCATAGACCTGTGTACAGAGCTATACAGGTAAGGTCCTCGCCTTGAGTCTGGCGCCTTAGACCACTCGGCCATCCTGACTTCTGATGAGCTTTATGTGTAAAGGTATCATGCACCGTGATGTACCTCCCCCATACATAATTTAACACAGATGTAGCAATACTGCAAGTTTGTTATGTATCTGAGTTACAACTGACAGCTAGAACCAAACATCCCATTGGGTATCAGGGAATTCCATAATGGGATGTAGTTCAGTGTTATCTTTCAAGACATGTGAAAAAAAGTATTTCACTTATTTCAACCGAGTAGATTTCAGAATCATGAATCTCCAAAGCCCTTCATCTCAGACGAGGTGGCCGAGTGGTTAAGGCGATGGACTGCTAATCCATTGGGCTCTGCCCGCGTGGGTTCGAATCCCATCCTCGTCGCAATGTTTTCTCACTCTATCTGTTTATTTTGTCATCAGTGAAAACACTTTGCCTCTATGCACCCATAGAAAATGCTTGAATCATTACCATGGATGGTACATGTGAGGGACTTGTTCTGACAAGTGTGTCAGGTAGGTGCAAGGTACATTATTTTAGCTAAAGGTCCTTTATGTCACTGACAAACATGACCCATGACAATAGCCTATTATGCTAAGGTATACATCTCTTGCGTAGCAATTCACAGAGCAATCAATAAAATGTACACAAGCCTTCTAGATTTTCATGTGCGGTGCAGTGTGTGGCCCTATAGCTCAGTGGCTAGAGCACTGGTCTTGTAAACCAGGGGTCGTGAGTTCAATCCTCACTGGGGCCTGATATTTAAAGGTTTCTGCAAAACAGAGATCAGCTTCTGTTTTTCAGCAGTGGCATACAGGCCCCTCACTTATAAAGCTAGACTCCCTCCCCAAACAGACTGATTAGCGTGAAAGGTTTTAGAATAGTTGAATCATATACCCCCATGAATGACATTGAATCCAAAGTATGTCATTGAATTGATGGTCCTTAAAGTTGATAAAAGTCCTTTGTCAGAAGTGGGATTTGAACCCACGCCCACATTCGTGGACCAGAACACCCATAGACCTGTGTACAGAGCTATACAGGTAAGGTCCTCGCCTTGAGTCTGGCGCCTTAGACCACTCGGCCATCCTGACTTCTGATGAGCTTTATGTGTAAAGGTATCATGCACCATGATGTACCTCCCCCATACATAATTTAACACAGATGTAGCAATACTGCAAGTTTGTTATGTATCTGAGTTACAACTGAGAGCTAGAACCAAACATCCCATTGGGTATCAGGGAATTCCATAATGGGATGTAGTTCAGTGTTATCTTTCAAGACATGTGAAAAAAAGTATTTCACTTATTTCAACCGAGTAGATTTCAGAATCATGAATCTCCAAAGCCCTTCATCTCAGACGAGGTGGCCGAGTGGTTAAGGCGATGGACTGCTAATCCATTGGGCTCTGCCCGCGTGGGTTCGAATCCCATCCTCGTCGCAATGTTTTCTCACTCTATCTGTTTATTTTGTCATCAGTGAAAACACTTTGCCTCTATGCACCCATAGAAAATGCTTGAATCATTACCATGGATGGTACATGTGAGGGACTTGTTCTGACAAGTGTGTCAGGTAGGTGCAAGGTACATTATTTTAGCTAAAGGTCCTTTATGTCACTGACAAACATGACCCATGACAATAGCCTATTATGCTAAGGTATACATCTCTTGCGTAGCAATTCACAGAGCAATCAATAAAATGTACACAAGCCTTCTAGATTTTCATGTGCGGTGCAGTGTGTGGCCCTATAGCTCAGTGGCTAGAGCACTGGTCTTGTAAACCAGGGGTCGTGAGTTCAATCCTCACTGGGGCCTGATATTTAAAGGTTTCTGCAAAACAGAGATCAGCTTCTGTTTTTCAGCAGTGGCATACAGGCCCCTCACTTATAAAGCTAGACTCCCTCCCCAAACAGACTGATTAGCGTGAAAGGTTTTAGAATAGTTGAATCATATACCCCCATGAATGACATTGAATCCAAAGTATGTCATTGAATTGATGGTCCTTAAAGTTGATAAAAGTCCTTTGTCAGAAGTGGGATTTGAACCCACGCCCACATTCGTGGACCAGAACACCCATAGACCTGTGTACAGAGCTATACAGGTAAGGTCCTCGCCTTGAGTCTGGCGCCTTAGACCACTCGGCCATCCTGACTTCTGATGAGCTTTATGTGTAAAGGTATCATGCACCATGATGTACCTCCCCCATACATAATTTAACACAGATGTAGCAATACTGCAAGTTTGTTATGTATCTGAGTTACAACTGAGAGCTAGAACCAAACATCCCATTGGGTATCAGGGAATTCCATAATGGGATGTAGTTCAGTGTTATCTTTCAAGACATGTGAAAAAAAGTATTTCACTTATTTCAACCGAGTAGATTTCAGAATCATGAATCTCCAAAGCCCTTCATCTCAGACGAGGTGGCCGAGTGGTTAAGGCGATGGACTGCTAATCCATTGGGCTCTGCCCGCGTGGGTTCGAATCCCATCCTCGTCGCAATGTTTTCTCACTCTATCTGTTTATTTTGTCATCAGTGAAAACACTTTGCCTCTATGCACCCATAGAAAATGCTTGAATCATTACCATGGATGGTACATGTGAGGGACTTGTTCTGACAAGTGTGTCAGGTAGGTGCAAGGTACATTATTTTAGCTAAAGGTCCTTTATGTCACTGACAAACATGACCCATGACAATAGCCTATTATGCTAAGGTATACATCTCTTGCGTAGCAATTCACAGTGCAATCAATAAAGTGTACACAAGCCTTCTAGATTTTCATGTGCGGTGCAGTGTGTGGCCCTATAGCTCAGTGGCTAGAGCACTGGTCTTGTAAACCAGGGGTCGTGAGTTCAATCCTCACTGGGGCCTGATATTTAAAGGTTTCTGCAAAACAGAGATCAGCTTCTGTTTTTCAGCAGTGGCATACAGGCCCCTCACTTATAAAGCTACACTCCCTCCCCAAACAGACTGATTAGCGTGAAAAGTTTTAGAATAGTTGAATCATATACCCCCATGAATGACATTAAATCCAAAGTATGTCATTGAATTGATGGTCCTTAAAGTTGATAAAAGTCCTTTGTCAGAAGTGCGATTAGAACCCACACCCACATTTGTGGACCAGAGCACCCATAGACCTGTGTACAGAGCTATACAGGTAAGGTCCTCGCCTTGAGTCTGGCGCCTTAGACCACTCGGCCATCCTGACTTCTGATGTGCTTTTTGTGTAAAGGTATCATGCACCATGATGTACCTCCCCCATACATAATTTAACACAGATGTAGCAATACTACAAGTTTGTTATGTATCTGAGTTACAACTGAGAGCTAGAACCAAACATCCCATTGGGTATCAGGGAATTCCATAATGGGATGTAGTTCAGTGTTATCTTTCAAGACATGTGAAAAAAAGTATTTCACTTATTTCAACCGAGTAGATTTCAGAATCATGAATCTCCAAAGCCCTTCATCTCAGACGAGGTGGCCGAGTGGTTAAGGCGATGGACTGCTAATCCATTGGGCTCTGCCCACGTGGGTTCGAATCCCATCCTCGTCGCAATGTTTTCTCACTCTATCTGTTTATTTTGTCATCAGTGAAAACACTTTGCCTCTATGCACCCATAGAAAATGCTTGAATCATTACCATGGATGGTACATGTGAGGGACTTGTTCTGACAAGTGTGTCAGGTAGGTGCAAGGTACATTATTTTAGCTAAAGGTCCTTTATGTCACTGACAAACATGACCCATGACAATAGCCTATTATGCTAAGGTATACATCTCTTGCATAGCAATTCACAGAGCAATCAATAAAATGTACACAAGCTTTCTAGATTTTCATGTGCGGTGCAGTGTGTGGCCCTATAGCTCAGTGGCTAGAGCACTGGTCTTGTAAACCAGGGGTCGTGAGTTCAATCCTCACTGGGGCCTGATATTTAAAGGTTTCTGCAAAACAGAGATCAGCTTCTGTTTTTCAGCAGTGGCATACAGGCCCCTCACTTATAAAGCTAGACTCCCTCCCCAAACAGACTGATTAGCGTGAAAGGTTTTAGAATAGTTGAATCATATACCCCCATGAATGACATTGAATCCAAAGTATGTCATTGAATTGATGGTCCTTAAAGTTGATAAAAGTCCTTTGTCAGAAGTGGGATTTGAACCCACGCCCACATTCGTGGACCAGAACACCCATAGACCTGTGTACAGAGCTATACAGGTAAGGTCCTCGCCTTGAGTCTGGCGCCTTAGACCACTCGGCCATCCTGACTTCTGATGAGCTTTATGTGTAAAGGTATCATGCACCGTGATGTACCTCCCCCATACATAATTTAACACAGATGTAGCAATACTGCAAGTTTGTTATGTATCTGAGTTACAACTGACAGCTAGAACCAAACATCCCATTGGGTATCAGGGAATTCCATAATGGGATGTAGTTCAGTGTTATCTTTCAAGACATGTGAAAAAAAGTATTTCACTTATTTCAACCGAGTAGATTTCAGAATCATGAATCTCCAAAGCCCTTCATCTCAGACGAGGTGGCCGAGTGGTTAAGGCGATGGACTGCTAATCCATTGGGCTCTGCCCGCGTGGGTTCGAATCCCATCCTCGTCGCAATGTTTTCTCACTCTATCTGTTTATTTTGTCATCAGTGAAAACACTTTGCCTCTATGCACCCATAGAAAATGCTTGAATCATTACCATGGATGGTACATGTGAGGGACTTGTTCTGACAAGTGTGTCAGGTAGGTGCAAGGTACATTATTTTAGCTAAAGGTCCTTTATGTCACTGACAAACATGACCCATGACAATAGCCTATTATGCTAAGGTATACATCTCTTGCGTAGCAATTCACAGAGCAATCAATAAAATGTACACAAGCCTTCTAGATTTTCATGTGCGGTGCAGTGTGTGGCCCTATAGCTCAGTGGCTAGAGCACTGGTCTTGTAAACCAGGGGTCGTGAGTTCAATCCTCACTGGGGCCTGATATTTAAAGGTTTCTGCAAAACAGAGATCAGCTTCTGTTTTTCAGCAGTGGCATACAGGCCCCTCACTTATAAAGCTAGACTCCCTCCCCAAACAGACTGATTAGCGTGAAAGGTTTTAGAATAGTTGAATCATATACCCCCATGAATGACATTGAATCCAAAGTATGTCATTGAATTGATGGTCCTTAAAGTTGATAAAAGTCCTTTGTCAGAAGTGGGATTTGAACCCACGCCCACATTCGTGGACCAGAACACCCATAGACCTGTGTACAGAGCTATACAGGTAAGGTCCTCGCCTTGAGTCTGGCGCCTTAGACCACTCGGCCATCCTGACTTCTGATGAGCTTTATGTGTAAAGGTATCATGCACCATGATGTACCTCCCCCATACATAATTTAACACAGATGTAGCAATACTGCAAGTTTGTTATGTATCTGAGTTACAACTGAGAGCTAGAACCAAACATCCCATTGGGTATCAGGGAATTCCATAATGGGATGTAGTTCAGTGTTATCTTTCAAGACATGTGAAAAAAAGTATTTCACTTATTTCAACCGAGTAGATTTCAGAATCATGAATCTCCAAAGCCCTTCATCTCAGACGAGGTGGCCGAGTGGTTAAGGCGATGGACTGCTAATCCATTGGGCTCTGCCCGCGTGGGTTCGAATCCCATCCTCGTCGCAATGTTTTCTCACTCTATCTGTTTATTTTGTCATCAGTGAAAACACTTTGCCTCTATGCACCCATAGAAAATGCTTGAATCATTACCATGGATGGTACATGTGAGGGACTTGTTCTGACAAGTGTGTCAGGTAGGTGCAAGGTACATTATTTTAGCTAAAGGTCCTTTATGTCACTGACAAACATGACCCATGACAATAGCCTATTATGCTAAGGTATACATCTCTTGCGTAGCAATTCACAGAGCAATCAATAAAATGTACACAAGCCTTCTAGATTTTCATGTGCGGTGCAGTGTGTGGCCCTATAGCTCAGTGGCTAGAGCACTGGTCTTGTAAACCAGGGGTCGTGAGTTCAATCCTCACTGGGGCCTGATATTTAAAGGTTTCTGCAAAACAGAGATCAGCTTCTGTTTTTCAGCAGTGGCATACAGGCCCCTCACTTATAAAGCTAGACTCCCTCCCCAAACAGACTGATTAGCGTGAAAGGTTTTAGAATAGTTGAATCATATACCCCCATGAATGACATTGAATCCAAAGTATGTCATTGAATTGATGGTCCTTAAAGTTGATAAAAGTCCTTTGTCAGAAGTGGGATTTGAACCCACGCCCACATTCGTGGACCAGAACACCCATAGACCTGTGTACAGAGCTATACAGGTAAGGTCCTCGCCTTGAGTCTGGCGCCTTAGACCACTCGGCCATCCTGACTTCTGATGAGCTTTATGTGTAAAGGTATCATGCACCATGATGTACCTCCCCCATACATAATTTAACACAGATGTAGCAATACTGCAAGTTTGTTATGTATCTGAGTTACAACTGAGAGCTAGAACCAAACATCCCATTGGGTATCAGGGAATTCCATAATGGGATGTAGTTCAGTGTTATCTTTCAAGACATGTGAAAAAAAGTATTTCACTTATTTCAACCGAGTAGATTTCAGAATCATGAATCTCCAAAGCCCTTCATCTCAGACGAGGTGGCCGAGTGGTTAAGGCGATGGACTGCTAATCCATTGGGCTCTGCCCGCGTGGGTTCGAATCCCATCCTCGTCGCAATGTTTTCTCACTCTATCTGTTTATTTTGTCATCAGTGAAAACACTTTGCCTCTATGCACCCATAGAAAATGCTTGAATCATTACCATGGATGGTACATGTGAGGGACTTGTTCTGACAAGTGTGTCAGGTAGGTGCAAGGTACATTATTTTAGCTAAAGGTCCTTTATGTCACTGACAAACATGACCCATGACAATAGCCTATTATGCTAAGGTATACATCTCTTGCGTAGCAATTCACAGTGCAATCAATAAAGTGTACACAAGCCTTCTAGATTTTCATGTGCGGTGCAGTGTGTGGCCCTATAGCTCAGTGGCTAGAGCACTGGTCTTGTAAACCAGGGGTCGTGAGTTCAATCCTCACTGGGGCCTGATATTTAAAGGTTTCTGCAAAACAGAGATCAGCTTCTGTTTTTCAGCAGTGGCATACAGGCCCCTCACTTATAAAGCTACACTCCCTCCCCAAACAGACTGATTAGCGTGAAAAGTTTTAGAATAGTTGAATCATATACCCCCATGAATGACATTAAATCCAAAGTATGTCATTGAATTGATGGTCCTTAAAGTTGATAAAAGTCCTTTGTCAGAAGTGCGATTAGAACCCACACCCACATTTGTGGACCAGAGCACCCATAGACCTGTGTACAGAGCTATACAGGTAAGGTCCTCGCCTTGAGTCTGGCGCCTTAGACCACTCGGCCATCCTGACTTCTGATGTGCTTTTTGTGTAAAGGTATCATGCACCATGATGTACCTCCCCCATACATAATTTAACACAGATGTAGCAATACTACAAGTTTGTTATGTATCTGAGTTACAACTGAGAGCTAGAACCAAACATCCCATTGGGTATCAGGGAATTCCATAATGGGATGTAGTTCAGTGTTATCTTTCAAGACATGTGAAAAAAAGTATTTCACTTATTTCAACCGAGTAGATTTCAGAATCATGAATCTCCAAAGCCCTTCATCTCAGACGAGGTGGCCGAGTGGTTAAGGCGATGGACTGCTAATCCATTGGGCTCCCCCATACATAATTTAACACAGATGTAGCAATACTGTAAGTGTGTTATGTATCTCAGTTACAACTGAGAGCTAGAACCAAACATCCCATTGGGTTTCAGGGAATTCCATAGTGGGATGTAGTTCAGTGTTATCTTTCAAGACATGTGAAAAAAAGTATTTCACTTATTTCAACCGAGTAGATTTCAGAATCATGAATCTCCAAAGCCCTTCATCTCAGACGAGGTGGCCGAGTGGTTAAGGCGATGGACTGCTAATCCATTGGGCTCTGCCCGCGTGGGTTCGAATCCCATCCTCGTCGCAATGTTTTCTCACTCTATCTGTTTATTTTGTCATCAGTGAAAACACTTTGCCTCTATGCACCCATAGAAAATGCCTGAATCATTACCATGGATGGTGCATGTGAGGGACTTGTTCTGACAAGTGTGTCAGGTAGGTGCAAGGTACATTATTTTAGCTATCCCCATACATAATTTAACATAGATGTAGCAATAATGTAAGTGTGTTATGTATCTCAGTTACAACTGAGAGCTAGAACCAAACATCCCATTGGGTATCAGGGAATTCCATAGTGGGATGTAGTTCAGTGTTATCTTTCAAGACATGTGAAAAAAAGTATTTCACTTATTTCAACCGAGTAGATTTCAGATTTATGAATCTTCAAAGCCCTTCATCTCAGACGAGGTGGCCGAGTGGTTCAGGCGATGGACTGCTAATCCATTGGGCTCTGCCCGCGTGCGTTCGAATCCCATCCTCGTCGCAATGTTTTCTCACTCTATCTGTTTATTTTGTCATCAGTGAAAACACTTTGCCTCTATGCACCCATAGAAAATGCCTGAATCATTACCATGGATGGTGCATGTGAGGGACTTGTTCTGACAAGTGTGTCAGGTAGGTGCAAGGTACATTATTTTAGCTAAAGGTCCTTTATGTCACTGACAAACATGACCCATGACAATAGCCTATTATGCTAAGGTATACATCTCTTGCGTAGCAATTCACAGAGCAATCAATAAAATGTACACAAGCCTTCTAGATTTTCATGTGCGGTGCAGTGTGTGGCCCTATAGCTCAGTGGCTAGAGCACTGGTCTTGTAAACCAGGGGTCGTGAGTTGAATCCTCACTGGGGCCTGATATTTAAAGGTTTCTGCAAAACAGAGATCAGCTTCTGTTTTTCAGCAGTGCCATACAGGCCCCTCACTTATAAAGCTAGACTCCCTCCCCAAACAGACTGATTAGCGTGATAAGTTTTAGAATAGTTGAATCATATACCCCCATGAATGACATTGAATCCAAAGTATGTCATTGAATTGATGGTCCTTAAAATAGATAAAAGTCCTTTGTCAGAAGTGGGATTTGAACCCACGCCCACATTCATGGACCAGAACACCCATAGACCTGTGTACAGAGCTATACAGGTAAGGTCCTCGCCTTGAGTCTGGCGCCTTAGACCACTCGGCCATCCTGACTTCTGATGGGTTTTTATGTGTAAAGGTATCATGCACCATGATGTACCTCCCCCATACATAATTTAACACAGATGTAGCAATACTGCAAGTGTGTTATGTATCTGAGTTACAACTGAGAGCTAGAACCAAACATCCCATTGGGTATCAGGGAATTCCATAGTGGGATGTAGTTCAGTGTTATCTTTCAAGACATGTGAAAAAAAGTATTTCACTTATTTCAACCGAGTAGATTTCAGAATCATGAATCTCCAAAGCCCTTCATCTCAGACGATGTGGCCGAGTGGTTAAGGCGATGGACTGCTAATCCATTGGGCTCTGCCCGCGTGGGTTCGAATCCCATCCTCGTCGCAATGTTTTCTCACTCTATCTGTTTATTTTGTCATCAGTGAAAACACTTGAATCATTACCATGGATGGTGCATGTGAGGGACTTATTCTGACAAGTGTGTCAGGTAGGTGCAAGGTACATTATTTTAGCTAAAGGTCCTTTATGTCACTGACAAACATGACCCATGACAATAACCTATTATGCTAAGGTATACATCTCTTGCGTAGCAATTCACAGAGCAAGCAATAAAGTGTACACAAGCCTTCTAGATTTTCATGTGTGGTGCAGTGTGTGGCCCTATAGCTCAGTGGCTAGAGCACTGGTCTTGTAAACCAGGGGTCGTGAGTTGAATCCTCACTGGGGCCTGATATTTAAAGGTTTCTGCAAAACAGAGATCAGCTTCTGTTTTTCAGCAGTGCCATACAGGCCCCTAACTTATAAAGCTAGACTCTGTCAATGGACCATTCTGGGTATTATTATTATTTTTCATATTTACTAAATTCTTCGCCATATAAAGCCTAAGCTCTGCCCATGATCCACACTCAATAATCTCCTGTATTCCTCAATAGGAACCAGGATCCTTTAGTCATCACAAACACACTTCCTCCATTAGACTCTGTGACATAAGGTACAAGGATGTAATAACATTCCAACCTTATCTACTCAGTCCAACTGGAGGAAGTGCGATCCACCTGTGGTGCCATATTTGGAATGAGAGGATATTTCACAATCTCCTCTCGATCCTCATTAACATAATCTACCCACAGGTGGCACTCTCTCCTTATGACATGTGTCACTATTCTATTGAGCCACATGTACAGAACATTTCACAACACTGTGAGCTGCTCAAGCCCTCAGTATATAAGGTAGCTTGAGCAGCTCCCAATCATCTTTTCTAAGATCATCTCTCCCAACTTACACCTTACACCTATACCTAGAACCTACGACAGGTTGAGTTATAGGATCGGAGGCAGAGCTTAGATCTTGGCGAATGTTATCATTGTTACCACCTTTATGAAACACTCATGTCAGCTATGCAATAAAAGGATCAAATGAACTTCCCTGGATTCCGTGTATATTCACTTCACCACATGTAACTGTCCGTTGACACGATGGTGGATGAACCCTCCAAGAATATCCCACTACCAACCTCTCATTAAACATGAGCAATAGTGAGACATCACCTAAGGAGCCAGCTTCAGAACAACGCACCTTTACATCACCTGGGCTAGACGTGCCCAACCATTCCACAAGTGATACTACACACCACCTCCAGAGGCAAACTTCATCACCTGACGCCTTCAAAATGACCCAGCTATACCCACCCAACACCCCAAGGAACACCACCCCTGGTAGGAGCTATACAGCGCCACGATCTGACGCTTACAGCGACATTCCCAGGAGCAGCCTCAATGATTAGGATTCAGGGAACGGAACTACAGCACCTATAGTCACCGCCCCCCACCCTACAGGACCCGACCTCACGACCGCCCACCACTACTCCAAAAGTTACCTCTCAATTGACTCTCACACCTCCAGGACTCTTGCACTGACGATGAGGAGCACAGCCAGGATACCTTGATTCTGGAGCCTAAAAGCAAGTCTGGTCAATATGGACAGCAAGGTAAGGCCATTTTCGTTGATACAGAATTGACTAAGAGTGCAGTATCTGTTAACGTGGACAACCACTTGTATAGAGCTCTCGTTGATTCTGACGCCTCCTTGATTTTATTAACCAGAAATGGTTGATAGAATAGCAAGCACACATTTTGAAATATGTTAGGAACCTTAGACTCACAGTGTTACTGGCTGATAAAACCCTTTTCCCCCAAAAACATCCTACAATGTCTATAGTCAGAGTATAGACATTGCCCCCCCCACCCCCACCCCAGCCCTACACCCCAACCTAATATTCCTAACAAACCCACCCATGGTAACCTTCTTACCACCTTGAAACAGACATACATAGAACCACCCAGACACTATAGGCAAATTTTCTTCGTGTAATAGATGTTCCCTCTCCATTTCCCATATATTATTTCAATGGAGAGTACTCATTAGAACCACCAAATTCAGTTTTTTTTTATGTTTTATTTTTTCCACAAATTCCAATTATCCCCTCCAAGATATCAAAACCTTAGTACCACAACTAAGTGGGTGACATTGCCAAAATTTTTATTTAATTTTCTGAAGGCTCAGGTAGCCGTAAACTGGATGACCTGGTTGGCACGCCACATAAATTACCCACGGTCACAGCGTACGCTCGGTTTGTGTCCCATTAAATTGGGGCATGCATGCGCCGGTTTGTTACAAGCTCAGGGCTCCTCTATACCCTAAGGTATTACCAAATGACGGCCTACTGTAGGAGAGCAGTTCTCTTGCATCCTGATCCGTGTTTATACCTCTGTTTACCATTGGTACTGGAATCTTTGGTGAGACACCTAATCAAATAATTCAGCACAGTTCCCTGCTGTGTTATCACAACAGGAACAAGTGCACCCCTGGTGAGCTGACTAATCTCAGCACCACAGCCATTACTCCCCTCCTAATCATATTCAATATTCAGATCATCCAATGATCATCCGTACCGAGCATGCTAGGTACCCCCCCCTCAATTTGCATATCAGTGGCCTATTATATGCAAACCAACCAATAGCTAGGCCCTGCGCCATATATGGGTGAGACATACCTCATCGGGAGGCATGTAATGAGGAATTAGCCAACCTCATGAAGTGCTTATAAGCCTCACCCTACCCCCATCTTTCCCACTCCCTAAACAATATACCAAACTTACCAAACCCAGTCACCATATGGAGCAAGTATCCGGAGACCACAGGGCCAAATGCCGAGGCTGCCATGCAACCAGCCCAGGTAGGTTTTTGTCTTATGTGTCCATTAGTAGCGTCATCAATCGTTCTAGCATGACAATGATGGATTATGCCATCATGTGACCCAGATACCCATTACATGCCAATGGTAGTGTGCGCCCAGAGTGCTTTGTAAAATGTGATAGTTGAATTCGCAGTCCACTTCATGCCTTTCTACGACGACCTGGCCACTTTAGATTTTACTTATCAACCTTTTGGCAACACCCCACCCACCCCACCCACCCCACACACAACCCATCCTACCTCAGGTTACCCATTTATTTAATACTAATTTTTAAGCCTTAAGGCACCAAAGTCATATGGATTCAACCCAGGTTGGCCCATCCATAGCCTTCTAGGCCCACATGGCAAATAGGAGCAAGGCCAAGGATCTGTTTGGCAAGCTGTTCATTGTTATCAAGCCAAACGCCCCCACCACTGTATTGAACCATCTTAGCTCACTAGTCACTAAACCTCTTACAAAAAGTCAGGGTAAAAATACATCATTTACTAGCCATAGATTAACCTAACAAGCTAGTCTATTTTAGAAATTATGCCTACCAGTGTCCTATTAGCAACAGACCCCCCGAAATTTTGTATAAAAGTTTTCATTTTTCCAACCCAAAATTCCCGAAATACACCGCGCCTCGCACCCCACCTTTTTCTCTCACACAAAACCAAGCCCCCCCCACTCAACCACCCAAGCCCTATTTCCCCCCAAATCAAAATTCGTATGGACCACTATTGCAGTAGAGTACATGTGCACTGACAAAACCAAAACAAACCGTTTTGTCAGTATACCCGTAACCATAACAACGGGGAATCACCCACTCTATTTATAGAACAGGTGTCCCCACGCTGTGATAGTGGATGCTCGGCGAATCTAGCCACGGCATCGTCCCCCGATCCAGGAGAGCATACCAGATAGAAAGTTCGGGCCCAACCGGCGGCAAAGCAAATCGAGCCCACTAAGTTGGCTCCGCTGAACCCCAAGAAGTCCAGCACCCCAACTATCTATATATGTTTAAACTCAACCTGGCTGAGAGGGCCACATACATAGTCTATGGTAGGTAAAATTTCGACTCACCATTCCAACATGGCCGATTTCGGTTCATGACGGAGACCACCGTCCCACCTCAGCGACTACCGGCCACCCCCACAATCATATAACTTAGGACCGTCCTGAGGTTATACCCAAATGTCAGTAGCGTTTGGAAGATACCATCACCCTTATGTGGGGATGGCAGGTAGCCCTTACACATATGCCGCAAAGACGCTTATGTGGGGATCGCCCCCCCCTATCTAGCCTACCCTCCACCCCCCCCTCCCCCCCGCCCCACACTGAACCCCCCAGCCTCCGCAAGACGCCCAAAACACACCCATACACAGCCATCTTCAACCACACTGAGCTAAACAACATCATAGCCACAGCTAAGCCTAACTAACACAATAGATCTACCTACACTAATATTCATCAGTATTGGCACCGGCTGCAGCGTCTGGTCCGACAACTTTCGCGCCATACGCGGCAGCCTGGCGCCATCTTGGTTTCGTTTTAATTACCGAAACCGACGGACGTCACGGCCGTCACCATAACTACCATCGGTCATGTGACACCCGCACGTGCCATCCCGACAACAACAACAACAACATTAGCACATGTTCACACTTTGACTTGTTCAGATCAAACTTACCTTAATAGCCATTAATCATCCCGCCTGGAGGGATGATGATCCACTTGATCTGTGTGATGCTGAAATACAATCCAAAAGTCAAATTAAACCAAGTGCCCCACGTTTTGACCCTCAAAATTGACAAAACTCAAAATCACTGCTGAAAATTCTAAATTTACTTACAACCCGCCCGACATGGTAATCGTGAGATGGAGCACAGTCCCATTCGGCATTATGAGATCCACCTCATAAACCTCCATGGTGGCGATTATGTAACATTATGACATCACAGACGGACGAGTGATCTTTTATAGCATCCCGGATCAAAAATTTGGTGACACGGGAAAGAAAACTTTTTTTCTTTTTTTCTCGTCCGCCCCCATTTCGAACCAAATTTAAGTTTCCCTTCAATCAGCATCAACAGAGTTCTTTTCAGGATATTTGAGACAGGTAGGAGTCGACCTGAGCAGGTCATACCTGTATTTAATCCCCATAACTTATCTGATTTTTCGCCATTACGGTGCAGCGCCAGCTCGCTACTACCACCTGGTGGAATTTAGATAAACTAACCATAGCGTCCCTGGATACAGGACCCGCGCTAAGCCAAATAAATCAATTGAGCTCTGTACTTAGGTTTTGTACGTTGACAAAATGATATTGATCTCACATCCTTTTTTTCTGTATTGACCATGGCCTGTCTGCAAACCATAACAGACAAACTATAGGTCGATGAATTGTCTCCTCTTCCTGTCGTTTCCTCAACAGGCCTACCACCAACACAGCATCGTTTCCTTCAGTGCCAGAAGCCAAAACCAAGGAGAAAGGACCAGTACCATCAAGTCCAGAAACAACTAACACCAAAACAACATGGCAACTTATAAACCAATAGCTTCCTCGCCTTGGAACTTTTCAGGCCACAAATGACAATATCACCATAAGGAACATCAGAACCTTTTTCCCAGCAGTATACACCCAAATTGACACTTCAAGAAACACAAATAGACACTTTTCAAAACGAATTTTTGTATAACCATATTTTAAATCCAAATCGCTGACACACAATTGTGACGTTAATTTATAATTTTTGATGAATTTTATGAGAGACACACCAAAAATATCCTTCTGGCTTGCCTCTCTAGGTGCTATAAAATTCATCACCTTTACCACTGTTTTTCAAGCTCAACTATGACATGTATTTATGAGTTTTAGTCAAATTAGTTATCCATAATCAACAGGTTGTATATATAACATTTTTGTATATTTTCATGAAAATTACCATGTCTCTAGTCAACAATAACACTGAATACCACCTTGACTTATACCTTATACCCGACTGTGTAGCAGACGCTACACAACTTCAGTTATGAGCCTTGGTAATGTGGAGCCAAAGACTCATCACCCTTGTGTTGATTGTTGACCCCACAATACCAAGAATCACCAAACTTGGTTAATTTTCATCTGGATATATTTCATTGCGTATTATTGTATAAAACCAACATGTTATCAAATCAGAAAAATTTTCATTTTCCCACGATAACATACCGGTACATATATATTTTAAGCATTGTACATATCCCGGCATTTAAAACCTGTATATATACATTAAGTCACTTGATCCACACAAAAACTTTATTTTTGTAATTCCATAAAGGAACCTTTTTTTATACTGCATATAATGTCAAACCCATCAGGTTTTTCACAAAACCCAGTATTTGTATCATAATACCCATAATTGTCAATGGACTTGGCAAAGCCTCATCTTTTCTACTTATTTTTCTCCCTTTACACTCGTGCAGAGACGAGTAGGAATGTGGGGATTTGTCAATGGACCATTCTGGGTATTATTATTATTTTTCATATTTACTAAATTCTTCGCCATATAAAGCCTAAGCTCTGCCCATGATCCACACTCAATAATCTCCTGTATTCCTCAATAGGAACCAGGATCCTTTAGTCATCACAAACACACTTCCTCCATTAGACTCTGTGACATAAGGTACAAGGATGTAATAACATTCCAACCTTATCTACTCAGTCCAACTGGAGGAAGTGCGATCCACCTGTGGTGCCATATTTGGAATGAGAGGATATTTCACAATCTCCTCTCAATCCTCATTAACATAATCTACCCACAGGTGGCACTCTCTCCTTATGGTGTCACCACCCCAAATGCCTTGTGACCATCCGAAAAATCACAGGTCTTCCACCGTTGACCTGATATTAAATATACTTAAAATTCTCACAGTGCTTAGCAACCTACACCATATTTTAGCTTATGAAATGGAGAAAAAAATAAGATAGGTCCACATAAACAAAGTCAGGCTAGATTTTGCGCAAACTGCCATGGTAACCAGGTAGTGATTTTTGCATGGTGAGGCCTGATTAGCGCATGAATACACATCAGGACCCCTTCACCCCATAAACTTCCACTGAATTTATATTTTGAACAAAAAATATTCTGGGCCTATTGAAACACTCCTACTCATCATTCTTATATCAAATAACAATGGGTTTGGCCCCTCTTTCCCTTCCCTTGGGGCCAAATTCCTCAAAATAACTAAGTTCAGAAGGGACTATTTGGCCAGTAAACCCGGAAGTGGTCCGATTTAGGGTGGTGACACCTTAACAGAAAAGCTGGTTTTGTTGTTGCCATGGTTACCAAAAGATTCCTTCATAAACGAAACATTTTGAGGACCCTCAATCATAATTTGTCCCCAGATTCTACCTAAAAACCATATTTTATTGGTATTTTGGGCCATTTAGGACAGTGGTGGGATGTGCGTAGACCAAAACTGCCCTAAAAAGGTTGTTTTTCTAGCCACAAGTTTTTAATCTGACATAGAGAAAAATCTAGCCTGACTTTGTTATGGCAAATATGCATTAGAAGACAGCCCAGAACATCCATTTTCTCCAGTAATATGCCACTAAGCACTGTGAGAATTAGGGAAGTCAGTAGAATTGGTGAAAAGGCCCTAAAACAGGCATTTTTGGGGCCAAAATAGCCAAATTTGACCCAAAATAGGCCCCTTAGAGAGGAAACATGTTGTTATGTTGCCATGGTAACCATAACAATCAATGGAATTCTGGGATATTTCACCCCTGGAATGTTCCATTATATAGTATCATGATATTTGCTCCTTTAAATGATAGGTGAGTTAAAAAGAATTACCCATTTCATCAGATTTAGTTAGGAAGTGAAATTTTCCTATAAAATGCATGTAAGGACTAGAAAAAAGGGAGTTAGTTTCAAGGTCTAATTTTTGTGAAAATTAGACATTTTTAAGGCAAAACTCCTTGAAATTCTATCATTTTTTGACACAAATCCCATATAAAAGAGGTGTCCAGCACAAAAAACCAACACTTATTGTTTAAAAAATGTGAAAAGGCCTCAAAGATGCCCCCCTGAGTGGCATATATATTAAAATCAGCTTTTCCTTTAAGGTGTCACCACCCCAAATGCCTTGTGACCATCCGAAAAATCACAGGTCTTCCACCGTTGACCTGATATTAAATATACTTAAAATTCTCACAGTGCTTAGCAACCTACACCATATTTTAGCTTATGAAATGGAGAAAAAAATAAGATAGGTCCACATAAACAAAGTCAGGCTAGATTTTGCGCAAACTGCCATGGTAACCAGGTAGTGATTTTTGCATGGTGAGGCCTGATTAGCGCATGAATACACATCAGGACCCCTTCACCCCATAAACTTCCACTGAATTTATGTTTTGAACAAAAAATATTCTGGGCCTATTGAAACACTCCTACTCATCATTCTTATACCAAATAACAATGGGTTTGGCCCCTCTTTCCCTTCCCTTGGGGCCAAATTCCTCAAAATAACTAAGTTCAGAAGGGACTATTTGGCCAGTAAACCCGGAAGTGGTCCGATTTAGGGTGGTGACACCTTATGACATGTGTCACTATTCTATTGAGCCACATGTACAGAACATTTCACAACACTGTGAGCTGCTCAAGCCCTCAGTATATAAGGTAGCTTGAGCAGCTCCCAATCATCTTTTCTAAGATCTCTCCCAACTTACACCTTACACCTATACCTAGAACCTACGACAGGTTGAGTTATAGGATCGGAGGCAGAGCTTAGATCTTGGTGAGTGTTATCATTGTTACCACCTTTATGAAACACTCATGTCAGCTATGCAATAAAAGGATCAAATGAACTTCCCTGGATTCCGTGTATATTCACTTCACCACATGTAACTGTCCGTTGACAACTCCCTCCCCAAACAGACTGATTAGCGTGAAACGTTTTAGAATAGTTGAATCATATACCCCCATGAATGACATTGAATCCAAAGTATGTCATTGAATTGATGGTCCTTAAAGTTGATAAAAGTCCTTTGTCAGAAGTGGGATTTGAACCCACGCCCACATTCGTGGACCAGAACACCCATAGACCTGTGTACAGAGCTATACAGGTAAGGTCCTCGCCTTAAGTCTGGCGCCTTAGACCACTCGGCCATGCTGACTTCTGATGAGCTTTATGTGTAAAGGTATCATGCACCATGATGTACCTCCCCCATACATAATTTAACACAGATGTAGCAATACTGCAAGTGTGTTATGTATCTGAGTTATAACTGAGAGCTAGAGCCAAACATCCCATTGGGTATCAGGGAATTCCATAGTGGGATGTAGTTCAATGTTATCTTTCAAGACATGTGAAAAAAAGTATTTCACTTATTTCAACCGAGTAGATTTCAGAATCATGAATCTCCAAAGCCCTTCATCTCAGACAAGGTGGCCGAGTGGTTAAGGCGATGGACTGCTAATCCATTGGGCTCTGCCCGCGTGGGTTTGAATCCCATCCTCATCGCAATGTTTTCTCACTCTATCTGTTTATTTTGTCATCAGTGAAAACACTTTGCCTCTATGCACCCATAGAAAATGCCTGAATCATTACCATGGATGGTGCATGTGAGGGACTTGTTCTGACAAGTGTGTCAGGTAGGTGCAAGGTACATTATTTTAGCTAAAGGTCCTTTATGTCACTGACAAACATGACCCATGACAATAGCCTATTATGCTAAGGTATAATCTCTTGCGTAGCAATTCACAGAGCAAGCAATAAAGTGTACACAAGCCTTCTAGATTTTCATGTGCGGTGCAGTGTGTGGCCCTATAGCTCAGTGGCTAGAGCACTGGTCTTGTAAACCAGGGGTCGTGAGTTCAATCCTCACTGGGGCCTGATATTTAAAGGTTTCTGCAAAACAGAGATCAGCTTCTGTTTTTCAGCAGTGGCATACAGGCCCCTCACTTATAAAGCTAGACTCCCTCCCCAAACAGACTGATTAGCGTGATAAGTTTTAGAATAGTTGAATCATATACCCCCATGAATGACATTGAATCCAAAGTATGTCATTGAATTGATGGTCCTTAAAGTTGATAAATGTGCTTTGTCAGAAGTGGGATTTGAACCCACGCCCACATTCGTGGACCAGAACACCCATAGACCTGTGTACAGAGCTATACAGGTAGGGTCCTCGCCTTTTTATTCTGGGGCCTTAGACCACTCGGCCATCCTGACTCTGTATGATTTGAGCGTGTAAAGGTATCATGCACCATGATGTACCTCCCCCATACATAATTTAACACAGATGTAGCAATACTGCAAGTGTGTTATGTATCTGAGTTACAACTGAGAGCTAGAACCAAACATCCCATTGGGTATCAGAGAATTCCATAGTGGGATGTAGTTCAATGTTATCTTTCAAGACATGTGAAAAAAAGTATTTCACTTATTTCAACCGAGTAGATTTCAGAATCATGAATCTCAAAAGCCCTTCATCTCAGACGAGGTGGCCGAGTGGTTAAGGCGATGTACTGCTAATCCATTGGGCTCTGCCCGCGTGGGTTCGAATCCCATCCTCGTTGCAATGTTTTCTCACTCTATCTGTTTATTTTGTCATCAGTAAAAACACTTTGCCTCTATGCACCCATAGAAAATGCCTGAATCATTACCATGGATGGTGCATATGAGGGACTTGTTCTAACAAGTGTGTCAGGTAGGTGCAAGGTACATTATTTTAGCTAAAGGTCCTTTATGTCACTGACAAACATGACCCATGACAATAGCCTATTATGCTAAGGTATACATCTCTTGCGTAGCAATTCACAGAGCAAGCAATAAAGTGTACACAAGCCTTCTAGATTTTCATGTGCGGTGCAGTGTGTGGCCCTATAGCTCAGTGGCTAGAGCACTGGTCTTGTAAACCAGGGGTCGTGAGTTCAATCCTCACTGGGGCCTGATATTTAAAGGTTTCTGCAAAACAGAGATCAGCTTCTGTTTTTCAGCAGTGGCATACAGGCCCCTCACTTATAAAGCTAGACTCCCTCCCCAAACAGACTGATTAGCGTGAAACGTTTTAGAATAGTTGAATCATATACCCCCCATGAATGACATTGAATGCAAAGTAAGTCATTGAATTGATGGTCCTTAAAGTTGATAAAAATCCTTTGTCAGAAGTGGGATTTGAACCCACGCCCACATTCGTGGACCAGAACACCCATAGACCTGTGTACAGAGCTATACAGGTAAGGTCCTCGCCTTGAGTCTGGCGCCTTAGACCACTCGGCCATCCTGACTTCTGATGAGCTTTATGTGTAAAGGTATCATGCACCATGATGTACCTCCCCCATACATAATTTAACACAGATGTAGCAATACTGCAAGTTTGTTATGTATCTGAGTTACAACTGAGAGCTAGAACCAAACATCCCATTGGGTATCAGGGAATTCCATTGTGGGATGTAGTTCAGTGTTTTCTTTCAAGACATGTGAAAAAAAGTATTTCACTTATTTCAACCGAGTAGATTTCAGAATCATGAATCTCAAAAGCAATAGCAATACTGCAAGTGTGTTATGTATCTGAGTTACAACTGAGAGCTAGAACCAAACATCCCATTGGGTATCAGGGAATTCCATAGTGGGATGTAGTTCAGTGTTATCTTTCAAGACATGTGAAAAAAAGTATTTCACTTATTTCAACCGAGTAGATTTCAGAATCATGAATCTCAAAAGCCCTTCGTCTCACACGAGGTGGCAGAGTGGTTAAGGCGATGGACTGCTAATCCACATGGGTTCGAATCCCATCCTCTTCGCAAAGTTTTCTCGCTCTATCTGTTTCTTTTTCAACAGTGAAAACACGTTTCCTCTATGCACCCATAGAAAATGCCTGAATCATTACCATGGATGGTGCATGTGAGGGACTTGTTCTGACAAGTGTTTCAGGTAGGTGCAAAGTATCCCACTTTTTCAAAGCATAAGGAAAGTTTTGTCTTATTTTAGCCCAGCTATTACTGTTGGTGGAATTGAACCCTCCACCCTGAGATGTGAAATACAATGCACCAGCGCAATGCAACATTTTACAGATGCCTCCACATTCATGGTCCAAGGATGTTGTTTCTCAGATGCTAAGATCAGGGAGCTCCCAAGTCGTACCAACCAAGCCTGGATCGGAAGGGAATTCTCAGGTTGACAGGGTCAATCACTATGAATTGTGCACTTAATAGGAAGGTTTAGCAGGCACTACATGGGCAATATAACGCAGACGTCCAGCATACCTACAGCACTGGTACGTCTGCATAAAACTATAAAAAGGTGATGTACGTCCCTAATGAGGAAAAAGGACATGTATCTGTAGAGGGTCTGACGAGAAACGGTGTGTGTTTGCTTGGTTAAATTGTAGAGGCAGGCGGGACGAGTCCCAGTCCAGGTTGGCCGCTGCCATAACCACGAGACGCGGGACGCATTCAAACCAAACCAAGCCGGGCGCCGAGGTGTGGTCTAGTGGTTAGCGCATTGCACTCAGCTGCTACAGGTAGGCGGGACGAGTCCCGGTCCGGGCATATATTTTTTTTCGCTGTGTCTACCGATCGTGTACACACGCTATGGCAGGCTTCAAGTCACAGGGAGGGGGAACAACTTTTTGTTTTCAACTTGAATTTATTGATATTCTATTGATTATCTGTTGATATCGAGTAATAAAATAAGTAGTCAATGGATAATTCATGGCTTGTATGTGTTTGCAAAGGATAATTACACTCGGGCTGCACCCTCGTGTAATTATCCTTTGCTAACACACACTCGTCATGAATTATCCATTGATTACTTGTTCACTATGATTGGAATGGATCGTAGGAGGTATGCAGTATGTAGGAGGGAGGCTAAGATCATAGTGCTTGAGAAATGGCTAGCTCGTCTTGGTCATCCAAGTTGCGAGTTTTTGCCCAAATACCCGTTGTAACAGGTTAACAATTTTTCAAGAGGGAGGTCTTACTAGTATAATGAATGCTGATCTGGAAGTCATTTCTCAAACGCTATGTTTTGGGCAGCCCCAAATCGTACCACCCTGACCTGGATCGGAAGGGCATTCTTAGGTTGATAGGATCTATCACTACGATTGGTGCAGATATAGAGGGGAATGACATGTACCTGTATAGGCAATTGTAGCTAATACAGGGTCACCCACTCCCCCTTACTACGATCCGACTGGATCGTAGGGGGTGTTCAATCTGTCGTGGGGAGGCTCAGATCGTAGTGTTTGAGAAATACATAACCTCTGCCCCCATAAACTTCCACTCATTTTGAATGATATATATTATATAATACTCTTGGACTATAAAAAGAACGGTCCTCCTGATCATTTTGATAATAACTAACAATGTTTTAGCTCTTCTTTTTCTGACTTATGGGCCAAATTCCTCAAATTTAGAAGGGACTTTTTGGCCAGTAAACCTGGAAATGGACCTGTTTATGGTGGTGGCCACACTGGCGCCACCTCATACTCTTACGACTATGTCACTGGTAAACAGGGATGCTGGTTTCTGGTGCACCCTCAAAACAGGGTTGAAGGACTGGGTGAAACCAGTGAAACCAATCTTTTGGCAGGTACTCATTCGCTGTGCTAGGCCCCCTTTAAGTGGCAACTACATAGTTTTGTTTGGTATGTGGACGTCCGAGCATTTACTTAATACTAGCAAAAATATACTTGTAGGATATATACATGAAAAATGTTGATAGAAATGTGCCATGCTGAAGCCTTGAACTCTGGACCTTCCACATGTCATGCCAACTTGCTAAAACTGTACTACAGACTCTGGTGTAGAATGGTCTGCTCAAAGGCCATCCCGTCATTTCATTACAGGATACCGTTCACCTACAGCCAAGAGAAGCAGGAGGTTTAGCAAACACTACGTACGTCACCCGTAGCTCATTTAATGGCTGTAGGTATGCTGCACATCTGCGTTAGGTCCTACGTAGTCACCGCTAAACCAACCTAATATGTCATTCCATTGGCTGCTTGTAAATTGATTGCCTGGTTAGCTCAGTTGGGAGAGCAGAGGTTTCCAAATGCAAGGGTCATGAGTTCAATCCCAGACTAAGCCCATGTTTTGATGTTGCATTGAGCCTGCTGGTCCTAGTAATGAAGTTGCAACAGGTACATTCACAGGGGTACAAGCTTCATTCATAAATATTCATTAGCACATAGGGGAATGCACCAACCAGTGAGACCACTACCTTATGAGAAAATGATCCAGGATCCTGGATCATTTTAGAGGAGGCATTGCAATGATTTAATAAGAAATCTTCCAGGCCCACTATAGGGGCTGGGTTCATCTGAGCTGAGTTTACTATAATCTTAGCCTGAAACGAGGGTTTGGGGGCGGACCCCCCGATTAGATAGAAAAAAAACAAGAAAATCTTAGCTGAATAAGGCCAATAAGGGTGGGGGGGGGCACTAAATGCACTCCCTTAGTTAAGATTTTCAAGATTATCGACATCCCATTTTTCACATATTGTAGTCTTATTCAGTAATTGTGCTAGGGATGAAAATGTGGCCAAGGAATGTAATAGTCAGCTGTCAGAAATGTATTCAGTTCCACGGGGGCGTGGTCAGCATCCCAGGGCAGCAAGCAGAACTGTTTAGTATTGGATACCTTTCACAATAGTGGGATTTTTTCAGCCGATTAAAAAAATCCCAATTATTCTCTGCATGCCTCTAGATGGGGCAAATGGTGCCCCTCTGATAACTGTTATCAGTGATAACTTGGGGGATATCCAGCTCCAGGAATGACGGCGCCCATTGGATATGTTATCTTTGATAGCAAATTAATGGGGCATGGTCATCTTAGGGAGTTATTATTTTTTAACAACAGGGGGGAGGGGAGCTGGCGGGTTTGAGGGGAGGATCAGAGTTATTTCGACCCCTTGACCGGGTTCAGTGGGGGTCAGAATTTTTGTTGACTCCTTGACCAGGGGAGTCAAAATAATTTCACCTGTTTTCAGCGAAAAAAAAACAGTGTATTACTATAGGTTAGACAGGTGCATTCGCACATGATTTTCGGCCCTTTAGGGCAGAAGGGTCAAAAGAATTTTGACCCTCAAGAGGGGGGGGCAGAATTTTTGTGTGCGTCCGCACGCAAACCCACCAGCCCCCCCTGTTGTTAAAAAATGATCACTCCCTTAGGCCTATCCAACAGATATCTCAGGTAAATTGCTTTGTTTGCCCGTAGAGGCCTATGATTAGAAACAATCTTTTTAATTTGACTTGTGCTATTTTTGCACCCTTCAGCCCCTAAAGGGTTAACAGTTGGGTACAGCAGAACAGCCGACAATAGAACAGTGCCCATGACTGTGAGTGGGCTTTCCTGGTACTTGGCACCTAGTCCTACAGTGCAGGGTTGGTGTTAAGAGTTGATATGAGAGCTGCAGGTGGTATAAACTATGATCTGTGAACATGCTACAACATGTATCCACCAGTGTGCTCTCATGGAACCACGGGCACGCTTAGACACTATTAGTGCTATATAGGGGATCAGACATTTAGTGACAAAAGGGGGTGAGTGAGTAATGGGCTTTATGCAATAGCTATCGTTATGGTCATAAGTATTCATGGCGAAAAACTACAATAAGCATAGGTTTGGCAGATGAATAAAGTAAATTGCCTAAGCCAAGGGGGGGGGGGGGCACTTATATGTGTGAACAACAATCAGGCTAGTCCGAGCTCCACCTTCTACACATACATGATTCCTGGCTTATTGGGGAGCATTTGAGATCCACATGACAGGTTAATAAGGGGTGGATCCCAGGAGGGGTATATTATAACTTAAAAAAAGAAAAGAAAAGAAGAATAAAAACCCACAAATAATATGAACGACAGAAAAAATAAGGGAATGCCCACTATCTTCCATGGATAGGATAATAAATACAGAAATCCCCCTCCCCACTTGCCCTGTTGTATTCAATGACCAGCCCACAGAGGGTCTGAGTGGGGGCAGTTCGAAATAGGCAGACTTTGAGTACCTATTGCACTGGTCACCGCGCTGACCTGAATAGCCATAGGAAGTACTCACACTAGCACTACAGCCTTTCTAATGGAGCTGGAACTATGGTCAGATTGTTGATGAACATGGAGATCATGTTGGACTATGACTAGTTCACCTATAGTCCAAATGGATTGTACATTGACTAATCCCAGTGTCTTTAGGATCTACCTATTCCTGAGCTAGATTAACTATTCCTGAGCTCGATTAGGAAGCGGCAGGCAGGTTGGTATAGTTTTATCATATGTGTACTTTATGACTTAAAACCCATAGTCCACTTGGCCTTTGTCGAGCGATTGAGCCATACATTTCATAATAATTCATTTTGCGACAGAGGCCGAGTGAACTATCGATATAAAGGATCAAATTGTAAATTGTAAAGTAATAATTCCTGTTATTATATGGCTAATATCGATGACACTATAGATTAGTACTACTTACGCCGTATTCAATGGGGGGGGGGGTGGAATACGATCCTAAATTATTCACTGATCGTTGACATTTGCTTATTTATCGCCATGATGCATAAATGCAGCTAGATGCATCAGACTGACACAGGGCACTCCCATATATAAAATACATGCTTCACCAATTAACAACAAGTAAATCAATATAGACTGGAGGTATCCTATGGCTGTTGAAATGTTAGTTATGAGGGAGTGATGTAAACATGCATTAATGCAGCATTAACACAAGTCTTCTCACCAATGAACAGCCAATTGGAAATGAGACTCGCCAGCACTGCATTGGTGCATCATATCAACCCAGGAGCAACAGTGTAGAGGCAAAATGTTCGTCTTAAAGGTCTGAGGAATAGTCATAGCCCCCTTAAGTTGAATGAGGCTATGGGCGTGCCATTACTTTATTGATCATATATATATATATATATATATATATATATATATATATATATATATATATATGTTGATCTGACCCTGTTAGCAGGTTATGACCATTGACACTTTGACATTATGGTTAAAAGTCATTGGATCTAACATTGTCCATGTATATACATGCCATACAGGGAACGGCATGTTACATTGGCAGGCCATACGTGTGTACACATGGTTTAATAATAAGGATATAATACATGGATAAATGGAGTATACACTGGTATATGCCTATCAGGATAGATGAGTATATGAGACGTCAAAATCTCTGCTATTAGACGTGAATATGTATTTCTAACATGTTATTCCCTTTATCCCCGAAGGCCAGGGCCTAAACCTAAAAGCCTCCCGTAGTAAAGCCGTTGGTGATAATTGGTCATATTACGGAGGTTTAGCGCCGACTACGTGGGCAATAAAATGCAGACGTGCAGCATACCTACAGCACTGGTACGTCTGCGTTAAATGAGCTACGGGGGAAGTACGTCGTTGTTGCTAAACCTCCCTATTGGCAGCCCCTGCAGTAGTTCCTGTTTGTCTCGTTATTATGATACTTAATAATAGTTTCGGGCCTAGTGATACACATACAAGAGAGATACGGGTATGTTTGAGGTAACACAGTTGGATAGGGGAGGCTTGATTTTGAACATCAATGTTTGTTCTTAGTAGATTGCATTTAAAGGCAGTGTAAAAATGTGAAAAAATAATCATGAAAACAAATCCATAATTTTAATCTCATAGTATTACAGTCTCTGAGAGATAGAAATAGGCATGCAAGATAGATTGTAGGAAGGCTAAAAACAATCCAATGCAAGCTTTATCACGTGTACTGTGCTTCTGCATATTGCTACGACAAAGATTATGGAGGTCATTTGTATATTTTGATATGGACTCAGCCATAAGATGATATGATACATTGGTGTCTCATCATACTATTTTAATGGTAAATAAAACAAAACGCCTTTAAGCATTCAGAATGAATCTCACCTAAAACACACCAGAACATGTTTAACTAATTGGCAGTCAAATTACCTGAAACAAGTTTATATTCTACATGTATTTGTTCTGCAGTGGATACCATGAGTGGTTCTGATAAGGCAGGGGTCAGTGGTAGACAGGGCATATTGTCCTAGTGGCAGGTGTCTTATCTCTGTATGATGTCATGTTATGCATGGTAGCCTTTGGTCATTTAAGGACCGCATGGTGCTTTAATGCACTTTGGCATTTAGTGCTGGTACATCACTCGCCATGAATATGTGAGCCAGCAAGCAGAAATGGGGGTTCCTGCGGGATTTAGTACCTGTTTTAGCCACCAGGGGGCACCACTATGGGCTAGAATAGGAAAAAATATGCCTAAAACTATTATAGGGTAATTTTTTATGGAGAATTCAATGATTTTAGATAAAACATTCTATTTCGGGTGGAAAGGTTCCAAATTAGGCATGTAAAAAGAACATTTTTGGGCCTAAATAGGCATTTTTGTTGATGTCTGTTGCCATGGAAACATGATTTTCATTCTAAATAGGAAAATCATTTATCCTAATTTGAAGGAATCTCTCACTAGGTTTACTATGGTGAAAACAGAACGAAAATACCATTTCTAGTTCAAAAGTTATAGGCAAAAGAATGAAAAATTATGCTAATTTAGCTAATTAGCATAAATTATGCTAATTATAGATGTATCTCATGATCAATTAGGCATAGGGCTTATTGCCATTCAGGAAATGGTCACACCTACCTACGTTTAGCAAGTCATTCCTCTAAAACTAACAGGAGTATCTTCTCTTGCAATATATCACTGAAAAGCCAGCGATCTGAATTTTAAAGTTGACTTTTAGCATGGAGCCCCCTTTCTCATTGCCTCTACACATATGACCTTAGCTGTCGAAATGGCGTTAAACATCTATTACTCACTCACTCGCTGGTACATCACAATACCTAGTCTGGTGCCATGAGGTATATCCCCTCAGGGAACCACCGTACAGGAAGAGGCAAAGGGTAGTGGGAGATATTTTTTTTTTTTATTATTATTTTTTTTCTAGTCTGAAACATATGCTTGAAGAGTGTCAAGTTCAGGGTCATTGTGGCAGTCACTAGTGCCATCATATGGCGCTAGGACCTACGAGTGTACACAATACCTTGCATATGAGGTGCACTCTGCATATATATGGTGCACCACCGGGCACACCCTGATTTAAAGGACAGGCTATAGGGCTCTCCTGGGGCTTGATTCGGGGCCAGTACTGTTCTATGATGGTTTATCCTCCACTGTAGGGTGCACCTCAACCTTCGGCCAATCCTAAGGTTATACCCCTCCGTCAGCAAAAATCTACCTCCCTTGGGCCTGTCTTGTCCCTGTCCTGTTTAAACTACCTGTAATGTAATGTACAAAATTTCATGTATTATACTTTTATATGTAATAAGTTCACTTTTTATTCATTCACTTTATATTCTGTTGAAGCAAACAAGCAATTCAATGTATGTGAAATCTGTAAAAAGATTCATTGGGTTTCTACAGTTGGGCGTTGCTAGCTCCGCATGCCACTGGTTTTCACTGGGGCGAACAGTATGACTGATCATTGTAAACCAGGAACAAATAAACATGTTTAAAAAAAATAGGCCACACTAGGATCTATCCTCACATATACGATGCGCCTTGTACGCAGGGTATAGTTACGGTAGTTCAAATATAGGCCTTTTGAGCAACTCGCCAGGCCTGCATTTTTGCATCCTATCGACCCTATATGTGGCCGATACCATAAAATTGTCTCAAAGTCCTCTGTACGAGACTACTGTAATGATATTTGTTTAGAGAGTGACCCAGGAGTGGATTAGGAGGCACACAGAAATCCTATTATGATAACCTTTAAGAATGAACCAGGGGCATGTCTTCAGGAGAGTTACACATTTAGCCTACACAAGCCCCACCACACACTTTCATTTTGAAAACGTTTTATTTTCTTTGAAATAAAATAGAAAGACATTCACACTGGTAAGGAATTCAAGTAAGCCATTGCAGAAGAAGGAAGGCAGTTGCATGGACCCTTCTGTCAATAATGATTATAGTCAATATGAATCTTGCATGAACACATCATGAAAAAGAGGGAGTGTTGATGTCTGTGCTGAGGCTATCAAATTCCCCTACCACTTCCCAGACAGATTTTTCCCCCATCTCTAGGCAGGTCTGAAAGGCAGTCTATATGTAGGTAGACATGCATAAATGGCACCAGCTTACAAAGATTTAATCATAATCATTCTATATAAGTAGGGCAGAGCACAATACTGCATGCATGGATCATTGAGGTGGAAACTCCAAAGGTGACTGTGTTTAGGCAGCCACTCATTACATTACATTGCTGCCAGTTCCTTGATACTCTCACTCTTTAAAGACAGCATGATGCTTCCAATGCAGCACTGGTCAGTCGAATTGAATTGACCTGAATTGAATTTTTGTTTATTGGCGAGAGATTCACAACAGTGAGGCGCTTTTAAATGTGCCACCAGATTAATCACAATACTTAATAAATGTGCTTGTATAGTCTGCTTAGACCTGATAGGTATTTCCGAAAAGCTACGATTTGAGCCCTAAACTTAGTGTCTGAGAAATGACTTCCTGATTACTTACAGCTTCATTTATGCATCATGACAAAAAGAAAAGAATATTGTTATGTATTATGTCATTATGTGGCCCTGAAAGCTTTTAGAATATATATATATATATATATATATATATATATATATATATATATATATATTGGATATCAGCCAATAGGATTTACACACGACTAATATGTGTTAAGGAGATCTATTGTAGAGAATAGGGCAATTCCCAAAGGCCTATACTACTACTCAGAGATTGGATAATTAGCCAAAAAGATCTACTACTAAATTACAGCAACCTGGCCCAAAGTTATATGATAAGGTATACATGTGTCAAGCCCCTCAAAATTACAGCCAAACCATGATTTATTTGGAAAAAAAAGTCACATTCAATTCAAACATATCTGAATGCAATCAACATGATTATACAAAATTTTATGTGACTGAGACGCTATTGGAACATATCTATACATCTGTGGTATCTGCCTTGGATGTTGGAATTGGGTTTTCAAAGAGATGATTCCACATTTGCAAGTCCTGCAATCCAATAAAGACACCTTCCCCACTACACAGCTATATAGAAAAGAGGCAGTTTGTGCTAAGTACCCACAATGCAAAGTAAACCCGGACTGACTGGCACTCTTCTGCTCTTAGGATTGCCTGATATCGGTTTATTTTCATTAGCGGCCATTATACTGACGCAGTTTTGGTCAGTTACCCAATGAGTCTGTTAATAGGGAGGTTTAGCAACTACGACGTATGTCACCCTTTTCTGGTTTAACGCAGACGTACCAATGCTGTAGGTATGTTACACGTCTGCGTTATATTGCCCACGCAGTGCCTGCTAAACCTCCCTAATATGTATGCATGATGACCATATAGGTTTGACAAAGTGTATGAATGTATATCATACTAAAACCCTTTATTATCAATTGAGATCACTTAGAAGAGCAATTAGATTTCAGGAAATTTCACACTCAGATGTGTGACACAGAGATAAAGTATATATGTGTTTGACTAAGGTTGGATATCTCTAATGTTAACCGGCACAACATATAAATAAATTTGCATTATTTCCTTTTTACCATTATTACAGGGCCATGCATGTGTAATACACATCCCAATCAGCAATGGAGCATTGGGCCATGCTTGTCTATGCTTGGCCCAATATAAGCCGACATTGGCCCAATGTATCCTTGCTACCTGTGATGAGTCATTATTGTGAAAAACGATTATTGTTAGATTAAAGCAACAACTCGTTAAATAGTATACCCTTCGATCAGTTACCAAAAGAATGTATTCTTGCATTTACAGAACTTGCTAGGAGAACTCATGTTGTCGCCTTAGTGCAAGAATGTTGTATCTGCATTTTTCAAGTTTTGCAGGAGAGGCAAAAGAAGTACCCCACATACTATAACTATAGCACAGAGTGGGAACAGCAACATTGCACTGAGGGCCTGTAGGCACACATATCATACTCATAGACAGAGCTTCAGTACTGTCATAGTAGCTAGATAAGGTCCAATAGAAGAAAACTAATTTTAGGTAAAATGTCAGTTACAACCTTCTTGCTATAAAGCGACGACGCCACTTTACCTTGGAAAGGAATATGAGCATTAACTCAGCACCAGGCTATAACAGGGATAGTTTCTTGTGGTGTGAGCACTTTTTGTCTGTATTACATACTCATGTTTCTCTTATCCATCTGAGGTTTAGATTATGGTTAATTGGGTGGAAATACCCAGGACTTAAGCCTTGCCCACTCAGAAATGCCACCTCAAGAGGCAGTACTACTGGGGCACCTACTGCACCTACATATATATTATATGTGTGCCCCTTTTATACCACTAATATAGCTAGGTTTAAACACCTTTCAGACAACATGAGCCCTCAAGCCTACAGGTCTAATGTATGTACATTCGTCAATTTGAAGTAATTTTTTGTTGCATCAAGGGAGGTGGACCTTTCTAACCCCAGAGGGCGACACGAGACCCTCTGAGAGAGATGGGGGCGGCAAATAAAAAATGACCACTCCGGAAGAACTAATGCAGAACCAGCATTGGTGCATCATGTTGAACTTTGATAAGTAATTGACATGATCCATATCTGTATGGCGAGTTACTCGCCAGAACAATACGGTATGGTACACTAAATCGCTCTACATTCCTTATTGGCTAAGCCAATATGAAACCCATGGCTGGATGGGTGTGAGAAAGGAAAAAAGAAGGAGAGGAGGTAGTTGAGTTTGTCTCGGTATACCAGCCATTAGTATAGTAGCTAGAATCTAAAATTAGATTCCTGATTCACCAATTGATCTAAATTTTGTAATGGTTTAGAAACACATAATCTGTATTTCATGATCATTTATATGTAGCGGGCCTATACATGTATTATTCATCGCTATCAAATAAAGGTGAATTCCCCATTAGGGAGGAAAGGTATACAAAAGACACTATTAGGAGCTTATCCACTTTAGGACAATGCATTCACCGACCCAAAACCAAAGCCCACTGACTGTTTACCAATGGGTCTTTTGCAACCAACTCCTAATTTCAAATAAAAACGCCACCGTTGACATTGTTGACGCTGCAGACTTGGATTATTCTATGACCACTTGATCCCCGCCACCCCAATGTAAATGGGTACGTTAAACCATTAAGCACCGCTGATGCACCATGCCCATTGGCCGTTATGATGCAAGGATCCAGCCCTGGCGAGTTATTCACCAGGGATACATTCATACATCATGCCAACCCTGCAGGGTTGATTTACTTCTGGAGGGTCGGCATGATGTCCCAATGAAGTGCTGGTGAGTCCTCTTTATTTGTGCATCATGACGACCAAGGTGATGCACTCCTGCATCAGCGACCCTTAAGGGGTTAAGGATCGCTGGGGTTAAGCCCAAGGAAGGTCATGTAAATGTTGACCTCTGGGGTCACATAGAGGATTAATCTAGCAACATACCCATATTGAATCATATATTTTTTGTTCATTCATTTATCATTCAAACGTTTATCTAAGATGCCTTCCCTCTCTATGCATATCGAGCGTTGCACAATTTGCTGACGAAGAACATTACACTATAAAAGGGAGAGATGGGGGGGGGGGCTGTGTGGCAAACATTATTTTACCTCCCTGGGATCGGGGTAATTTTACTGTCAAAAAAGGACAGAGAAAACAGCACTTGGAGGGGGCGGGGTCTATATCTATAATATAATTGAAAAAGGGAGAAATTTAACCGACAATTAAGCAGCCCATTGATCAACCAATAGGTTTTAATCATCGATGGAATCATTTAAAAATCACTACAATTGAATTAGAACATTAGAGAAACATTCCATTCTTGGCCCCCTAGGCTTTCGTTATGAGATGACATTATCATGTCTCGTGTCACGTGCAAATCACCAATCAGCATAATTTGCAAATAGCACAGCGCAATTTGTAAATTGGGCAAGATTGGCGCCGCGCTAAGCTCCAATTTTGCGCAAAGCACCAATATTAGCATATCGGTGAGGCACGCTCCTGTCAACATGTTGCATTATATTTTCAAATAGAAAAGGATGCGAAATGTTACATCATCAATTAAAAAACATAAATACTTTTTTTCTTAAACTTCTTGAAACCTCGCACTATTAGTGCCTGGTGCAAGACAAAATTAGCGATCGGCGCAGATTGGGAAATGCACCTAACATCTCGCCTTGGGTCCTGCTGGTTAACACTAAGACCCAATCAGCAATGGAGCATTGGGCCATGTTTGTCCATGCTTGGCCCAATATAAGCCGACATAGGCCCAATATAAGCCGACATTGGCCTAATGTATCCTTGCTACCTGGGGAGTATGAAGCTGAGACGCTGAGTTCTTTCTATAGGTGATTGCCTCATCCCAGATGGAGCACTTATATGTGTAAACAACAGTCCACTACCCCATACCACCTCTCACATACATGATCCCTGGCTCACTGGGGGAGCACTTGAGAAATGTGTTTCAGGTCTATTAGTGTGCGTAGGAAGGTAGCGAGAGTGGATCCGAGGAGGGCAGTATTCTGGTAGTGAGTAATGGTAGAGGCAGAGGGGGAGGGTGGAAGAAGCATTGTCCTCCATGCCTTGACCGCCAATAGCCCCATGGTCGTGCACACTGTTGTAGGCGGCAGGTAATCCCAGGTAATAACCCTTGTAATGCTCACCTGTACAAAGCCCTACAGGCTGCAGCTAGGTGCTACTGCTCAGGGACTGGTCATTATGTATCAAGAAGGGAAGAAAGGGGATAAAAGCAAGAAAGGAAAGAAAGAAAGATAATAAAATTTCACTAGTCTGCAGTTAAAAACATGACTACCTTGGAGAGTGCATCAGTGCTAAAGGGTCGAAATAATGCATGAATGTAATACTGGCGATCCCTCCACCAGGTCAGCATTCATGTATCATGATGACCAATGAACATGATGTATTAATGGGCTAAGCCACCCTTGCCACCTGCCCTTACAGGCTCAAAAATGATCACTCCTTAAAGAAAGGCTACTTGAGGTACACTGTATAGCCTACCACCCACCCACCTAGCACCACGCCTGGTCAGTTGTGAGTACTAATACTATAGGCACATCAGGATGTAGTCTACTAATGACCTCCATATTGCTACGTTAGTGTTTTGAAGCCAGAGACAAGGTAGGATATATAGAATCAAGATTATGATAACCATAACTAAAGTATTTCTGATTCTTTATACCCAGAGATCTATACTTTGACCACAATGTCTTTATTTGATCCATGAAGTAGTGGTAGTAGTCCCGGGGTAGTAGCTTTGTCAGCAAAGGGAGAAGTAAACCCTCTTTAATAACACTAGATCCTCTCAGTGTAAACATATAATCTGGCAGTAATATGCATTACATGGGTGCTCCTAGCAAGGAGTTAAATGTGTATTGATCCAGGTTCTTCAACGCTGAGGAAGGTAGTCCAACCCCGGAATACACCTACCACAATACCTTGGAGTCATTTGTATGCAATTTGTACTTGGGAATGACACGTTTTGTGTAGTCAACATGCAGGCACAGGCTTATGTGTACACAGTTTAAGCCTAATGGTGCTTGCTTAGTCAGTGATCAGACCTCATAGCAGCTACTGGTCTTCAAGCAGTCTCGCCCGGTCGGGATTCTAGGGAATACCTCTCTCGTGTATTGGGATGATGGTCCCCATTTTCTGGGGAAGATTACTTCGCGAGGTACCTGCCTACAAATAAGCACTACAGCAACCAGCGTAAAAAAAACTTCTTTTACCCACAAACGCTAGGTGCCAGAGATGACTCACACTAGTGGTCGAGCTGGGGCCAGATTGGGTCTTCAAGCAAGGATATTTTCTGGAATATTTTGCGAGAAAGATCTGAAGTAAACATTCAGTTAATGGCCATAGAGGCACCAAGGAACCCTAAGGATTATGGTACTTAAGGAGGCATCGTGTATAAACTAGCAGACAGAACAAGGAAGCCTTACTACAGGTTTGTGCTAGCCACAGGGTGTAAATGGTTAATTATTTACTTGGCGGACAACTTAATCTCATGTTGGTAATTAGAGGTTATCTAACCTATATCAACTCTACAAGGACTTTACATTTCTATTTGTTCACACACAGGGGAAACTGTTGTACTAATCAGAAACCAACATTTGGTTATATAGAATTAGTCTATTTACACGTTGGTGATTGGAAACAACTGCCACAATCGAGACAATCACAAATACAAAAGTAGTAGGCCTTATTCACCTATCAGAAGGAGGGGATAATATCATCTAGGCTACAACTCTGTGGTAAGGGAGTGGTCATTATTTATCAACAGGGGGCGGGTGGTGGGTTTCCACGCGGATGTACGAAATCTTTTTCTTTATGCCCCCCCTCAACGAAAGTCAAAATTTTTTGCACCCCCCCCCCCCAAACCAGAGGCGTGGAGAATTTTCGCGCCCCTCTTTGAGCTATAGCAGCACGCTGGCTTTTTTTGCTAAAAAGAGGGTAAATATTTTTAAGCCCCCCCTCAAGAGGGGTCAAAATGTTGTTAGCCCCCCCTCGGGAGGGGTCTGAAATTTTTACCCCCCCTCAAACCCACCATCCCCCCCTGTTGATAAATAATGACCACTCCCTAAAGGTGAACTTCGGATGTAGTGCTTGAAGCATGCCTATACATTTAACATTGGTGGTCATCACTGTGTAGCCATACATTATATTTGGGAAAGTTTGAATGATATGCGATAGACATTGGGTAATAGAATTTCTAGATTAATTTTTAGCTCAGAGTCGGTCCTTTGATTCAATTATAGCAATTCAATTAGCGTTATGGTGTAATGCTCTAGCACGAGAACAAGACTTAACATCACCCACTTCCGAGTTATTCAAATAAGATTTGTTTATAGAATGAAAAATTGTTGAAATGTGTTTATCTCAAAAAGAAATCTTGTACTTTAATTGGCCCCTATTCTGGTGTTACATCGACGTATTATCATGACAACAAATGTTACGAACATGAATTTTTGCTGCATCGGGTCATCCTTAGCCCTGTGAAGGCAAATAGTTGTTTTAATGCACTGAAGACCATAGTCATCGTGATCGATGAATGAAACCTCATCAGATAATCGACCCTGGTTAGCATTGTTGTATTATGAGGGTAATGGAACATGAAACCAGAGACAGCAGTTTAATGCCTTACATAGATTACTAATCAAATAGTAAAACAAAGAGTAGGTGGGTGTACCAACATTGTCCTTAGTTAATGTGTGCTTTCTACATGGGATTACATATCGTCGCCTTAGAGCAAGAAGGTTGTAACTGCATTTTTAAAGTTTTGCAGGAGAGCCAAAAGAAGGGTTCCCCTTACTTTAGCACACACTGGAAATAGCAACTTTGCAGTGGGCCTGTAGGCACAAATATCATAGACAGAGCCACACCCCCGACCCCCGTCGTTTCAATCTGCGCAGATATGGACTAACTAAGGCCCCACAAAATACTGGGTTTTTGTTGAAGAATCATTTTGCTTGCCTCATGATTATAGTTTTCTCTTCTTGATTTTTGATACAAGGGTTTCAATCATAAATATGTCCAAACAGTTTTCATCATAGACATGACGTGTGACGTGCATTGAATATGAAAGCAACCATTTAAAAATAATTCTTGTCTGCACCCGTGCTAGAAACACCTATTCCAACCTGTTCATCTGGTCTGGCCACAGTCCATTTTGCACTAAGGTTTCCTAGCATAGCACATAACCTGTATGCATTTTCCTTTAATCTTCTATTACTTTCACACCCTACTTCCAGTCAACCCAAACTTTAAAAGTACAGTGCTTCAAAGGAGATTCCACTGGTAACACATTTCAGTCGATTACCCGTACAAGAGGCCACAGCAAGTACTGCTGAAAGGTTACCTTTCCTATTTAAGACACTTTTGAGCTATTGCATTTAACCCTTTGAGTTTTGCCTAGTGTTTTCACACATTGTTCCCATTTATTGGGTTAATGTATTATAGAATGTACCCCCCCCCTTTTACTGCATTCATGCATCATACCGACTCCTTCGGGATTCTTGAAATCGATAGACTGGGTATGATGCCTTATATTGAATGCCCTTATAAGACCAAATTTATTACTGTTTTGGCAGTTAATGACCCTCCCCCATACTCCAATGTGTACGCCCATAACTAAAGCCCTATAATACCAGCCTAGCTTTTGTTGTACTGCAGTTGTAATGGTGTGTACTCAGTTCAGTGAAAGCTCTATACCAATGGGCCCATTGGCCACAGGGAAACCCCTAATGCTGGCACCAATACACAGGTCTAGAGGCTATTTAATAGGATAGAATGGACTGTATGGGCCTTGTAAGGTGCTAGTAGTTTGGCTTCAGACCAATAATAAAGCAGGTAAATAGTAGGTTTTATCACCATGCTGCTATTGGTTGTTCACAATGCAACAGGTTCGGACTTGGTAGGGTAGGCCACCTAGGACTCGACGGGTTGGTAACTAAATGTCAACTACCCTACTTTTTAATAGACAGTTTTTTTTCACAAACTATGAGTTGGGGTGGGGTATACCTTGGGGTTTGTGAAAGTTCCTCTTAATTTTCATAATGATGTACAAAGAAACACCTGTTGTGTGCTCTTTAAAAGAGGTAGGGCTGAGGTGGCTGATTTTAGGTAACAACCAACGAGTGGCCAAATCCTGGACTGCCTTCCATAAGCCTAGTTGGCATAAAACAATTCTATTCCATGCATATATCATAAGTTATGTTAGTGTTTCCTTATGTTACCAGCAAACATTTCTGATCTATAGTATGTACTCTTTAGTATGTACTACACTGTATTGCCAAACAAAAGATATCAACAAAAACATAGAGAACATATTGCTCTTTCTATTGTTTTATACCCATTGCTATAATTCTATTTTGGCATTCCTAAACCAGGCATTAAGCTAGTAGCTTAATCAGTACCATTTCCAGCCACCCATAAATCACAAAGGTATCAAATCTTGTTTTTTATTCATTTCAGAGCCTGGTCTGTAAACTTCAGAGATGTTCAAGAGGTCCAAGAAGAAGGCCCCACCGGCCCCAGTGGTGGTACCCCAGCAGTCCCGTGCAGATAGCTACATCATTGGGGCCCCACCCGACTTCACAGAACAAGACTTCTACAAAGCATCCTTCCTCAAGACATCCTCCTCTGCCTCAGACCACTCTAACCCTGAGAGCACTAGTTTGAGTTCAGTCGCAAGCACCAGCACAACGACCAGTGAAGATGCATCAGTTCAAGGTGGTAAGAGCCAAACAGGCACCTCTCTCACCTTTAGCACCTTCTTGGGGACCCCGCAAATGCCAAGAAAAAATGGTGAGGAAGGTGGCAATAATGGCATATTTGCAAAACCCCCAAAGCCTGATAAGAAGCCTACTACAGGTACGGCTTCGTCAGAAGGGGAGTCATCAGGGAAGAGTAAGGAAAAGAAGGCAAAGAAACAGGAGGGTACAGGACAAAAGAAACAAAGTGTCATTTCTAAGATGAAGCAGGCCTTGACTACTCCAAGACTGGGGAGGAAGGCTGTCAAAGATGTCCCCAGCACACCACCTGGGGTTAAATCAAGTGGTAAACCTCCTCCTCCACCACCAAAAAGAACCTCCTCTCTCACCAGAGATGATGAGCGAAGGAAGTTTGGACAAATTGATGTTACAGACACGAGCGAACTACATTTTGTCAATATCAGTGATTTTGATGAAGAACCTAAGCCATCCAATGAAATGACCACAAGCCGCAGTTCCTTACCTGCAAGTATACAAATGCCTGTGATTTCAAATGGGCATATGCAAAGTTACACAAGTGCAAGTAGGACAACTAAAGGTATTGAAACCATGCAAAATACAGAATCTCAAGATGACTGCCCAGATATTCAGGTAGCAGTTGAGGAAGAAGCTAAAACCTTGTCATTAGAGATAGGCAGTATTGATGTAGCCATGAGTGATAAGCCTGAGGAGGTGGACAGTGAAAGGTGTGATGATACCCTCCAGTCTGTGGACTGCATCTCAGATGATGAGGCAAGTGAGAGCATCAGTAGCAGCTCTGCGAGCAACTCGGCGAGCAAATCGACAAGCAACTCATCGCATAACTCGGCACATAATTCTGTGAGCAATGCAGTGAGCAGTGCAGCAAACAATGTAGTGGGTTCCCCACTGAGTTACTCACAACATGGTCTTCTGAAAACCTTGTCACAGCATGCAGAACCACACAAATTGATATCAGGCCAGCCTACAAGTGCCAATACAACCTATGATATTGAACCACAAAGTACAGTCAGTTTACTCAGTGATACCCAAAGCAGTATATGTGATACCTTACCAGGGGATGGTAGAAATGACCAGTGCTCACACACTGAGACATCTGTCCACTCTGATTCAGGAAATCCTGAATCTTCTTGTGATATATCTCATAATCAGATTGAGCATTTGGAAAATAATAAATCTAGTCACTCATTTGAGACAACAGTGTGGGACAGCCCATGTAATGATAGAACCATGGGCACCCCTCAGAGACCCATGAGCAGTTTCTACACAGGGACCTTCATAACCGATCTCAGTGGTATAAGAAATTCCCCAGTTGGGACAGTGAATTCTACTTTCTTAACAGAGGGATCACAGCAGGAAAGTGAAGATCTGAGTCTTGGGTCTGAATGTAGTACATCTGAAACAGGTGGTTCACCCAAACTAAGCACATTTGGACAGCAGCCAAATAGACAAGAGCCCAAAACTCAAAATCCAAAGATTAAGATGATTGATAATATGCAAAAGAATGCTGCCTTAATTCAAAACAATTCGAATTTCTCAGATTCAGAGGAGCATTTGACTGAGAAGAACAGTAGTGACAGCTCAACCTCTGGGAAGCAATCTGAAAGTGCTGGAAATGGTGGTGTGTTGGGGATAAGTAGGATCACTGCCTTTAATGAGACCTACCCTCAGGGGGAGAGTGAAAGTGTAATTGACCTTACTGTAAACCTGGAGCCACCAGTCTCTCCTGTTGCTCCACCCAGGAGGAAACGTACTGCCAAGACTCAAACCCCAACATCAAGGAATACAATAGAAACTAGCGATGTCCCCTATGGCTTGTCCGAAGCTGATGAACAAAGTGCCTCAGCACCACCGAAATCATCCACAAAATCACCAAATTCCCAAAACTGCCAGGCTAGCGTCAGTACCCTTTCCGATGAAGAAAGCAATACTGGTAAAGGTAAGGAGAAGAGGTCAACGCCAAAACCACCTGTCTGTCCAAAGCCACAATGGATAAAAGAGAAGGTGAATAGCCCAGGTTCTGGCACAAAGGAGGCAAGTTCTAAGACTTTGAAATCAGGTAGTGTGGATGAATCTCCCACTGGACAGGATTCAGTGGATAAGACACCTACTAAAACAACTCCACCAAAGCGGGCTAACGCAAGTCGGACTCTGACAAGGCAAAGTGCTCAGCATCACAGTGACACTGATTCGGTGAGCAGTTCAAGCTATGAGAGCAAACCACCAGTGAAAATTCAGTCACCCAATGATAGGCCCTCCTCTCATATTACCAAGTGGAAAAAAACAACTGATGAGGAATCCACAACTACAGATGATGACATTGCCATGTTATCAGCTACTGAGAGTAGCTCCTCTGAGTTGCTCATGGTAAATAGGGCAGGGACATCAGCAAGAGCAGCTACACCAACACTAGAGCTCTACCACAATGCCTGGGACATAGGCCCAGAATCCAGGTGCCTCCCAAGCCCCAGACCAGATGACCAGTCCTGTGTTCTGATGGAGAGTGATGACCAGGAAAAGGTCCACCACTCCCCCAGCAGAGTCTTGGAGAAGGACAATATAAATAATGTGCTCCAGGTACCTAAAGTCACAATGCGAAAAGGATCTCCACATATCACCCAGTTGCCGAAGTCCCTTTGCTTGTACAATAATCAAGACGAACTCTCTCCATGCCCAATGAGAACCCAAAATACCATGCCTCATCTGCATACACCAATTCAAAACACCATGCCTCATTTGCATACACCTATTCACCATTCAAGGAGTGTAGACACAGATATGGAGATAGCCGAAAGTTTTCTGAACAACACATTAAAAACAAAAACTCAGTCACTTGGGTCCCTAATACACAGGTCATCCACCCCAAACATTGAACATATCAGGCATTTGCAGAATCAAAGGTCTTGTGCAACTGACATTGTGGTCGATAACCTAAAGTACCGCCCATCCACCCCTCTCATCGGGGGTCACAGTCTGGAGTTATGTGATACGAGATCACGGCCAATGATAACAAAGGATCTTTTAAGAACGCGGATGTCAACTCCAGTCTTGGGGATGAACAATTTAAGGGACTTCACCGATGATGTCCTATCACCAAGACGGCAACCATTGATAGCCAAAAGGCCGCAGTCATCTTTGGACTCTTATACCAATGTTGGTTCTCAAGATGACTATGGGGGGCTGAATCATCAACAGGGATGTTATAATACAAATTATGAACAATGGAGAAACCTCTCAGGTGTAGGTCCAACAGCACAACAGAGGAGACCACCCTCCCCTATTCTCAGGGCTAAGGTCAACTCTGTCTTAGATAGCCTCATGAACAAACCTATAGGTAGAGGCCGGGCTCCGCATACACGGTCAGTCTCTGCTGACCATCTGCTGCATAATCAGAACCTCCTGAGGCTCCCAGAGCCAAGGCTCAATGAATCTTTCAATGGAAACATTGATTTAAACTCTTCACTACAAGGCTCATATTTAGCTCCAACCATACACCGGCCTCCATCGCCTTTCAACCGCTTTTCCCCACGACCCGGTTACCATGACCAATCAGCAGATATTGAGGTGGAGTTTGAATACGATGGTCATATTTTAAAGGAGTGCAATGATTTAGTGGTCCATCATCCTGTGCCTCCCCTCAACTTGGACTTCACAAGACAGAGGTCAGAGGATATGGTTTTAAGTCCGGGAAGGTCAGACCAAACTGGCCAAACCACTCCTGGCGGACCCCTGCCCACTGCTACAATCAGTGGTGTTCAGACTCCAGAAAGCACTTACAATTTAAACAACTACTTCCAAAGTCTCCCCAGTAAGAGCAGCAATACTGATGTCCGCCATTCCTTCCCTGGATACAAAGAGAGGGAACCTTCTGGGATTGCCCAGGATGTAGTCTCCCAAGTCTCCTTGCAAAGGGAGCTATCTGTTGAAGGGGGTGATGATAACACACCAGAGATAAGCAGTGCCTGTTTAGAACTGTCCACCCCTGTGACCTCTGATAGTGAGAGTGAGGTAGAGGGGGTGACCACCAGGAGGGATGTGCCATATGCTGGATGGCAGGTTAAAACTGCTGAGAGCTGGACCACAAAGGATGTCACTGAGTGGTGCAGTGCTAATGGTTTCCATCAAACTGCTGCAGCTTTTAGAGGTAAGTCATTGTAACTCATCACATAGAAAAAAGGTATTTATAAACCCATGTTTGTAGGCTTGTATGGGGGCCCTTGATGGGGGGTCCCGATGTCCCATGTCGATTTTAAGAAATGGGCATGTCACCATGTCGATTTTAAGAAATGGGAATGTCACCATGTCGAATTTAAGAAATTGCCATGTCACTGTGTCGATTTTAAGGAATCTGCTATGTCTCATGTCACTAGGCCAAAAAATGCTCATGTCGCCATGTCGATTTTAGGGGTCTAGAGCCATTGTATGGTTGTGGGTTATATAGGATAAACCAAAAGCAGTAGAAGACTATGCCAAGGTGCTTATATAGCATACAACCACGATGAAATACTAGGTACTACATAGACAATTCAGGTGTATTGCTACCACCTCTTTCCCCCAGGGGTCAGCACGTCAGCACTTCCTTACCATTTGCTAGAGGAGAATCAGTTTCCCCAGAAAAGAAGTAGATAGGGTATAATATAGATACTATATGACCTGAGTCTAACCGAATTATGTACACAGCTATGTTACATTTTTTATGATTTTTAAATTAGTTACATTAGTAAAGCTGACCAAATGTATTGATAGCTTCCACACTGCCCACTATAATGCAAGAGTGCAGAGCCAGTGAGGAACGCACTGTCGCTACGTTATTGCATTGTGATGACAAATAGATATGAAGCCATGAGGACTTGAATGAATACAGTCTAATCCATACAGATATCTTGTTCACAAACTCATTCTGTGTTTCAGAACATGGCCTCAGCGGTCAGGACCTCATGCTAATTAGTGAAGAACACTTAGGTAAGTAAACTTTGATTATAGTCTGGAGTTTAATTATAAAATAATTGCTTAATAACATTAGGCCATTATGACGGGAAAAATGGTGATACAATGCCTTTGAAATTGGTGTTAAGCGGCCGTAAAATGGTAATCAATATTTACACTACTAAGATATTAGGACAGAACTCCCCAGCCGAAATGAAGGCCAATTTCTTGACCGATCCATAACATGTGGCAAATAACTATCACATATATCATGGTAATAAAATAATGACGAAAATATATATATATATATATATATATATATATATATATATATATATATATACTTTTGATTCCCACAAGCTGTGAGTATAAATTAAATGTGGTTAGAAATAGTTAGTGACAGCCGGGTGTGCCATATGTCCCAGTATGAAACTTTACGGCCATATTAAGGTGTATTGTAGGTGGAACAGGTATGTCTATTAATAACAATGTGCATGGATAATGGTGCTGTCCCTTAACCCTTTAAGGGTCACTTTGTACCTTAACCCACTTGGCGGGCCTGCATTTAACGAATGTAATAGCCCGTATACGCGCTCAGGCACTCATTGATTTCAATCCCATTTCGCCCCCAGTGTTTATATTATACAGGCGCTTATTTGAATACAGTCTTTTGTGATTCAGATTAATTTCAATACCGGCACTTATTCGAGACCAGCACGTATTTGAGACCCTGGCACTTAAACAGGACATTATGGCATTTCATTAACCCTATAGGAAGCACTTGAACAATATTAACCGATCAGATAATTCTCTGTGTACACTGCAGAATTCTTTGGGTACAATATGTAACAAGTGGTATCGATTATCAGTGCTTATCTCGCCAGTTACCAGATCAAGTAATGGTGGCCCCAAAAGGACTCCCAACTAAGGCCAAAAAAATATATTGTAAGTTTCCGGTAACATGCTCCAAAATGTTGAGGTAGGTAGGTCGGATTTTTATTTCTATTTTTTTTTTTTTGCTGCTGATCAGATTTTGGCCTATCTATTGAATTGCCTTATTGATAATTGACCCTAGGATGATAATTTCATCTCCAACACCAGCCAAACCTTAGGATCTCGGGCAGAAATGCTGGATTCCATGCTTGAATCCAAGCAAAGCCTCAACATATTAGAAACATGAAATTAATATGAAATATTATGAAAATGGCATGGAAAAATTATGAAAAATATGAAAATAATATGAAAATGTCCTTCAAAAAAGCTGAGGTCGGCCACCTTTTGCTGAAGTAGGTCTAAGGCCTATAGAGGTTATACCCTCCAGAAAGGTCAGCACGATGCAACAGTCATTACCTTGCTACACCACGGGAACAGATTTACAGAGAACTAGGGATCCAATTGAGGACAACACTGCTAAACAGATATCGGAACACAGAGAATAAAATACCACATACGTTTTGTAACTTTGTAACGTTTTATGTGACTAAAAGTCTGAATCTATGCATCATGGTGACCCAACAAGCATAGTGCATCACTGCATTAGCAGCAGTTATCCCTTTAATGGCTGCGGATGCATTGATGCATCAATGCATCATGCCCATCAGTCATCATGTGCATGAATGCAGCCCAGGGCTGCATTCATGCATCATACTGACCCTGCAGGGTCAATACAGTTGATCTCAGAGGGTTGGCATGATGCTCCAATGAAGTGCCAGCGAGCAGACTCACCAGCACTTCATTAGTGCATCATAACGATCAATCGGCATGATGCACTCCTGTTTTAGCAGCCCTTGAGGGGTTAAAAAGGATCAGGGAGTTCAGCCTATAATGAACCATGTCTATGATAGGACACCACTGTGGTGATACCAGTACAAATTCCCATGTTGTCAGTCAGTGGTGGGGCATTATCAAGCCTGGTATGCCTGAAGTGAAGATACCATACAGCCCTATCTATCTGAGCTCATATTAACATATAAACACAATGTGAGTTCCATGTATGAAATATGAAGCTTCCTAGTCCCATGATATAAGACCATGGCAATACCTATAGATACACCATACTTCACTTAGCTCTGGGGATGTATAGACCTACAGAAAGCATCCTTCATACTAGAAGGAGAGGTAGGAGTAGATTTATATTTTCTCATTTCCTTTCTCTACTGCCATATCTTTATTTGTAGTCCTGTAATGATAAGGGCACAGAGGCAATTACCATGGTCCATTAGAGCATTAGGGAGTGGTCATTATATTGACCACTCCTTTAGATATACAGTTGTCGCTATGATGACCCTACTTGCTCCTCTACATAATTAACTGAAAAAAACCCAGAGTTGTCAAAATATGAACCTTATACTCAAAGTATATTTGCCAATTTTAATACTTTTTTTCCTTCATCTTCTCCAGCTCGTCATTTCTCAAGCCCTACTAAAACAACTGTGTATCTAAGGGAGTGGTCATTATAATGCCCGGTACAATTTGGAGTGGCCATAGTCTGTATGGGGTTTCCGCTACGATTTGATGAGGGCCCACTCGTAGCATTTGGGAAATGACTCCCTGGTCACTTTTAAAACACTAGTAACTCTATTACTTTTTAGAGGTAGAATAGTGGGTGGCTGACATAGGCGGTAGTGCTGTGTGTATATGTGACATATTGTGCTTGGTGTAGTCACTGATGGGTGGGAGTGGGGAGTTGTGGGGGTGGGGGTGGGGGTGGGCAACAGCTGTGGCATGAAGTACACCCAGCAATCAATACCGTAAGCCCTAACATTTGTTCCACAAAATACAGATAATTTCTTTTTATTAGAAATATGATTCAATATCATAATGTAAGGCATTATAAGTAAATAAAACCCAATTCATTATAACCTGTTCAAAATATATTGACAAGATAGCTGTACTGAAAGAGAAACACCAGATAGAATGTACAGGCTATGTATAAACCTCCTATTCAGAAAATAAAATGTTTAATATTTACTGTATATTTACAACTGGTTGGCCATCACCCTACAATATGTGATACCACATTTCTATACAAGTCCAGTCACACATACATGAAGGCAATGGATGTCTGTTTGACTCTGGATTAACTTTTCTTTTTATGAATACCTATCTCAGAATGTCAACACAATGTCAGACTGGACTTCCATGATAGGCACTAGAGATGGATATAGTGGAGAATTCCCTTGTCATGTAAAGGCTAAATACACCATGGAGGAATATACATATATGTAGATGAGGACAATACAGGCAGATGTTTCAGTATAGCTGCTACTGCTTTACTGAGTGAGTGGACAAAAGGAGAGCATGGATTATATGATCAATTGCTGTATGGTAGACCTATCTTTGCCATACAGAGTAGGTACTAGATACCACCAGTTGTGAAAATGATAAAAAAAACTGCAAGACGATTCTCCATTTCACCAGTGAAATTGAGGGGATATTGACATTAATTGGAGAGAGGAAGCCCTAAATTACTCACCTTAAGTAATTAGGATTATATTAACCTGAATATTTGAAAGAAAACTCATATTTGTGGCCTGATGACATGACTGTAGTTGCTTCTTGAGAGGCAAAGTGATCGAGTGGAGGCGGACCATCTTTTTTAACGACGTCTTGAAAAGCTAAGCTGTTACTTCTGCCTTATTTATTAGACAGAAGTCGGTATTGTGTCTTTTCTCAGATGTTCCTTGGAAAGTGGAGCTTGGTGCTAATCTCCCCCTAGACCCCTAGCTTCAAGGAGGTGCACATCAGAGAATTTCAGTACCATGGGGCTATACTGATTCTTCAGGATACATACACAGTGGCCATGGGAGTCACTTACGGTCACTACAGGTTTATGGTTATTACCCAACCCCTGTTTTGTCACTGTCTCCTCCTTAGCTGCACACAGTGAGACAAGGGTAGCTCTAGTGCTCCTCCTTTTACCTGCCAATGTTGGATGGAGAGTCATCAAAGAGGATGAAAGCATGAAACCAAGAATGTGTCATTCCCTTAAAGAACTGCATATATAATATTATAGACTTTAATTGAGCTATACACAATGGCAGCTCAACACTAGAACTGTAATACACATTTCATGGAGCCAACAGAGGAGACACATGTAAATCTCCATAATCTTCACTCATTATAGATAAGAAATGGATAAGATGTTGTCTAAGGAGAGCAAAGTGTATGAAGAACTCTGTGAGTTTTCATCCTTAGTTCCACCAGACAGGAATCTGGGACGCTGTGACGGCAAGAGATCATGTGACTGCATCTTTCACTCTCCAAACAAGGAGATTTCCAAACTCCATAGTGCAGCACCTCAAATGGAGAAGTTGGGGAACAGAGGTGACGAACAAAGTCTTACTGATAGGAGAGAGGGAGGCCATACCCCAAATCAACGAGATCAAAGACAGTTTGGGCCTCAGAGCAATTTAGAGGTCATAGAAGAAGGTTGATTTTTTATATTGAAACTATTTCTTTCATTTGATGCATATTCCCATTGCAGACACGAAATTAAACATGGTGACATGAGCATTAATAAAAATGGAAATATGACTCAGTCATTAGTGACACAAGGAAACAAGGACACAACAGGGGGGATTTCTTTAATGTAGGGCATGGTACTTGGTATGTTCTTAGTGGTGACACGGGACATGGGGTCTCTTGTTACATTTGGTTACATTTTACCTAAGCATTCCCTAAAATTGACATGTGACATGGGGACCCATCCAGGGCCTCTATACTCCTGTAGGGTCACCATGCTTAATGTATGAATGCAGTATACTGACGGATGGACATGCCAGTACTGAAATGATTTATCAATATGGCTAGAGACCACTCAACTTGACATGGTGACATGGTCATTTCTTAAAATCGACATGTGTCATGGGCTTTGATGACGTGAGTTGGAAAATCAGTGACATGATAGGTCCTTTCTTAAATTCGACATGGGACATGAATCGATCTTAGAGGCGACAGGGGACATGAAGATTGAAGTGACATGTGACATGAGTATTTCTTAAAATCGACATGGGACATGGGGGACCCCCCAACCATACCCCCATCAATATCAGACCTAGAAATTACATGAACCTGGAGGAATCATGTAGTACTTCAATTGTTTCTGGAGATTCAGGGTGAAGACTATTCATATTGCAAATTAGCCTTGACGTATAGAAGTACCAACCAACACTATGACATATGTAAACAATGTTAATGAAGTGATTACTCTGTGCTCCAGGTGGTCTTACACATGGTGTCCACTTCAGACTCAACTATGACCCCTACTCCCTGTCTAATCTATCAATGTAGGCCTATATGGCCTCATAATGGTATAACCTCTCCGTCACCTATCACAGAATATCCCTATGTTATAATTACATGCGACAGCATCCCTTTGTTAAAATGATAGGTGCCACCTGCAAGGATATGCACCTGGTATCAAAAGGTCACATAGAGGCCCTCACAGATATCTGGCGTATTTTTCATTAGAGTTTGTAGGAAATAGTCATCTTTATCAATTTTGAGGTAGTTTCTGAGGAAAAAAAATTCTCTAAGCCCCAAAACTTGCCGCTAAACCTTAATCAATCCACTGCCGATATAGCCTTGTCCAAGTTGAGTATTTCTCACATTATTCACAAGAATGGACACAAAATAAAAAGGAGAGTCTAATTTGATATTTACCTTAAAATGAATCATGATATGCAAGTAACCCTCTCCTTATGCAACACTAGCTAATTCACATAATCTGGTTCGGCCTGATTCCCTGTAATATAACTTTGAATTCAACCTAAATTCCCACTATAATATTATGTTCATCTTAGAGTGCACACCATACATCCATCCATTGCATAGGCAGTAAATATCCCGTGTAAAATTTAGGGTTCTAGCATTGTTTTGCTATCATCTTTTAGCACAAGTTGAATACAACGACAGTATAGGTTCAACTAGGGAACCCCGTATCACACCTAACCCTATTTGATAACCCTAGGCTGCATCATATGCCCATTACAGCATCCCAAATGTTAACATGAGTAATGATACAATAGTTTTTGATTCAAATAAATGGAATTCTGAACAAACTGACTAAATTAATTTGAGATAAATAGACAAATTTACACTCAGATTGGTCACCACTAAGGGCCATCACACTCGGCCCTGCCTCTTGTGATGGCCCTCAGTGGTGACCAATCTGGGTGAACCATTGTATATATACTATAATACTAGTGACTGTGTTCGTACAGAATTAAAAATTTCCTATGATTCACCTGTGAATTTCCCTTTGTTTGTTTAACCAGTGGAGTATGGGGTTCAGGATGAGGCAGAGAGGGAGTTCTTCATGTCAGAATTACACAAACTCCGCCTCAAACCCAAGTCAGCTGCATCACTGTGGAGATTAAAGGTAAATATATAATGAAGGGCAATGTCCGGGCCAAATATTGAACATTTTGCTTGAAGATGTTCATGTATGTTCCCATTTCCCAGTCCCTTTCAACAAGGAAGATATAAAGTCTAACTCCTAATTCGCATATGAACCACAGGCAGACTCAGGATTGTTCTATGCAATATTCTATGTATCATATTTTCTGCCACATGTGCTCTTACATTCGGTATAAGCCATATGCCACAAAATACATAGACCATGTTTCCAGTATAATGTTACTGATCCACAAAGAAGCTACATTGACACAGGTATGTGTAATGCAAGTGAAGTCATTGATAATGCTTTTCTTTCCTCTCCTGTACTGTAGCAAACCTCCATGAAGAGGCGCACTCTGGAGGCATCCTCAGAACTAATCAAGGAGAGACTCTACAGCCTCCAGCAGCTGAGCTCTGACCAGAATCAGCGTATCGACACCTCCATGGAGGAACTTATCAAGGTAAGTAAAGGAACTTCTATAGGTTAGTCAGGGGTCCTGGAGCAACTTCTATAGTTTAGTCAGGGGTCCTGGAGCAACTTCTATAGTTTAGTCAGGGGTCCTGGAGCAACTTCTATAGTTTAGTCAGGGGTCCTGGAGCAACTTCTATAGTTTAGTCAGGGGTCCTGGAGCAACTTCTATAGTTTAGTCAGGGGTCCTGGAGCAACTTCTATAGTTTAGTCAGGGGTCCTGGAGCAACTTCTATAGGTTAGTCAGGGGTCCTGTAGCAACTTCTATAGGTTAGTCAGGGGTCCTGTAGCAACTTCTTTAGTTTAGTCAGGGGTCCTGGAAGTCATTTCTCAAACGCTAAGTTTTGGGCAGCCCCAAATCATACCACCCTGACCTGGATCAAAAGGGCATTCTTAGGTTGACAGGATCAATCACTACAATTGGTGCAGATATAGAGGGGAAAGACATGTACCTGTATAGGCAATCGTAGCTAATACAGGGTCACCCGCTCCCCCTTACTACGATCTGACTGGATCGTAGGGGGTGTTCAATACGTAGTGGGGAGGCTCAGATCGTAGTGTTTGAGAAATACCTAGCTGGAGCAACTTCTATAGTTTAGTCAGGGGTCCTGGAGCAACTCATCAGAGAGTCATCAGGTCAGTAAGGGGCCATAAAGAAACTCATCAAGGTCAGTTAGTGTTGGCAGAGGAAGTTCCTCATGAACTCATCTAGGCCAGCTAGGAGTCATGTGGAAAGAACTTGTTATTAAAGGTCAGTTGTGGGTTATGGCGGAATTCATCAAGGTCGGCCAAAGGGCAAAGAGAAACTGCGAAACCAGAACTCAGAATTTCTTGTCCCACGTAAAACAGCTACACTCTATAAATCTGACATATATAGATAGCAATATCCTTCTCCTTTTTCAAGTAATATTCAACTTTCCATACTGAAACTACCATTTTCTATTTCCCTACAGCACCAACAGCAAACGGACCAACTATTAGCCCGGAGCAACTCGAATGATACAGGTGTAGCTGGAGTTCCTATGGATGTAAGTATAATTTTATTTTCAATCACTTTAGATATCATTTCTGTAGACTTAAAAGAGTAATATAGGTAGGATGGAAATTTATAAAATTCACATTAAATCCAAAGTTCACGTTATTCTGAGACAGACCTCCAACACATGGCACATCAACATAAATACTAAATCTACAGAATTATGAAGATCCACAAACGCTAGTACTGTCCTGTGACAGCTTCTTAATATATGTTTCTAATCCACATGGTCAGATATGGGGTTCCACTCCCCCTTTTATATTAATTGGTATATGGGTTTCTCTCAGTGCACCTCTCTAGTGCACCTTGACACAGGATCTTTAATGGACTCTCTTCCTTTCTAATTCTTGGCTCTGCTTTACTTACATATCCCAATCACTATGTTTATGTGAAAGGTCTTACAATGGGAACTTGAAGAGGTGAGACTTTATCAAAGTTAACCCATTAAAGGTGGCAATGTGTCCCTTTGTTCAGTGATTTATACAGTGGCAGGTGTCAATCACTGGTTCTCCATCCATGCAGTTACTCCATGCATCATGCCAATCCCAGGGGCATATTTCAATCTAACTGACGGTCTCAAAATTCACTGACAATTTGGCTTCCTTAATATTGGAGAATTATGCTCCCTAAGCTTGGTTCATATTATATATATTCATGCACATAGGTTTTGGTAGAGTAGTCGCAGACTGTAAGCACTAATGTAAGTCACAACGATCAGCGCACAATGGCTTTACTGGTGTTAGTTGAGGCTCTTGTTATCGTCAGGGATATTGAAATAAGCCCCTAGTATAAGTGTGTTAATGCCCTTCTGACGGGCTTCCCTAGCCCACTTAAAAGGGTCTAAATCTCCTCTTTCCTATCCCCTCAGGATGTGTGTGGTGCACATATGCGCGGGCACTGACACATTCCTCTGTTAAATTATCAACCTGTGAAGCACGGGATAGCCACTTAGTGCTGCTAAAGTGCTGTAAAACACAAATCAATCAATCAATCAATGCCCTTCTGAAGGTCGGAATGACGTAGCCGTAAGTGGCCCAGCATTACTGCAGGTTCGACATGATGCATTGATGCTTCACAGAATGAGATAAGTAACTCTACATGGTTCATTCATAATGCATCATGATGCAATAAATAGACAAAGGTACATGAGAATTGGCTTCGCCTCGTGTGATAACCCTCAGTGGGGACCAATTCAAGTGCTCCTTTGTATTTATCTCAAGTTATTTTTGTCAGAAATGTTCATTTATTTGGCATTAGTAATCATTTCAACACTAATTATGTGACCAGTTGCAATAATCTACCTGGCAGTGTGATACGGGGAAGGGTTATCACAGTGGGGTGTGTGATACAGAGGTTCTTGGTTAAACCTATGGGGCTGTCGTATTCAACTTGAGATAAAACACCATGCTGTACTTAAAGGTTAAATTAGTTTTCAGATGCAACAGTTGTTCTTGAGTTACCCCTCCTGTTAGTTTGGGATGACATTACAGTCGGTGTTTATAGATTTCTTATGCACAACCAAGTCCTCTTGTCTCTATTCTAGAAAAGGTGGTTTCCTATACTTTCTTTGGTTGTTTGGGACACTCACAGTTTCTTGGTCAAAACGGCGCCAGGGTTCTGGTTATCAATTTCTTGTTCACCAGATCTCTTCTCTCTCTTTAGATCACGCTCCTAAGATTTCGATAAATCTATATCCATTGGTAGATCAGTTATCACCAATAGAAGGAAATTACAAATGTTTGGGTTTAATAGATACATTTAAACGTCCATAGTTGAAAACAACACACATTTATCTGATCTAAAGGAATCTTTCAAAACTGTCATAAAATATTTCTGAATATCAGGAAGAAGAAAACAACACCAAAAAAGAAAAACAACAACAACAATGCAAACCACAACAAATAAAGCAACAAAACAACAAAAACAACGCATAAACCTGCAAAGACCCTCAGAAACTCCAATTAATGAACATTTGTCACTACCTGGGTCAAGCATGTTGCAAAAATGCCCCCCTCCTTTGAATGAATGAAAAAAAAAAGAAGAAAAGAAAAGAATAGAAACAGTTTAGAAACACATGGCGCATTATGATGACAAAGGGCCATTATCTAAATAAAATGAACATCTTATCATTGTGCAGGTACCTTTAATAAAGTGGACCCCAGAGGACGTGGAGACTTGGCTGAAGGCTTCAGGATTAGAGAAGTTTACACCGACATTTCAAGGTAAGGCGATACAGAATTTCAAGACTATTAAACTCTCACAGAAAGCCATGGGTACATAACCTAACCCTTGTTACGTTGGTAATTCTTCCAGATATGAAGGTCTTATTTACTGAAACACACCCGCATAGGCACATATCGCTTAGTAGGTGCACCCAGAGGTAAATAACTTGCTAGATAATACGTAGAGGGGTTGGCCCGCTCAAGACAGTTGTTTCATGACATGGTCAGTCAGAATGAATACTGCTCTAGGAAATGAATTGCCACCATTCATAATAGATCAAAGAATCATGCCCACCCAATTCCGACCTAGCGGGATACATTATTGACCAATGAGAAAATTCCTTTCATTCAGTGCAGAATTTTTAGGGTGCATTACATAATACCTGGTACCAGTCAGCTCACTGTTATCAGTCCTTATCCCGCAAGGTATCAGCTTCAGCAGGGGTCAGCCGACTAAGGAATCCGCTAACCGGGAATAACATTCAAATGCCCTAAAAGGGTCAGTATAGATCTACCAATGAATATACCAGTTACTCACTACCTGTCCAGGCTGTGTTCATTCACCACGGACCATTTGTATCGGTGTGGACCACTAAAATCGACATGGCGACATGGGCCATTTTAGGCTTAGTGACATGGGGCATTAACAATTTCTTGAAATTGACATGGTGACATGAAAATTTTCTTAAAATCAACATGGTGACATGACCATTTCTCAAAATTGACATGGGGACATGGCCATTTTTAAAAATCGACATGTGACATGGGGGACCCCCCATCCACACCCCCACTTGTGGCCAAAGGGCATGGTACATCAATGCATTGATCAGAGGGCCGTTTGATGGTCACCTGTCAGCTCAATTTGCTCTGTGCATACAGCCCCGCATACAGCGCATCCATAAATTCACATAAGATCATCCTTTTTTTCTGCCATAACTGAATACCATTATCTCCATACAGATGCTTGGCTCCTTTTATATAAGTTCCATTTTGCTCCGCGTGGTGGTGCAGCTTGGGAGGTCCCACGTGACCCTTAGTGACATACAGGTCGTTGGCCAGGTGGCGCCACATTGCTGTGTGATGTGTACTATAGGATTGTATATGTCTCCAGCTGAACCTTCTTGTGGATGTCAGTTAACCCTTTAAGGGCCAGGCAATGCCTTAAATATCATGTATATCCCTTGGCTATCAAGATTCACCAATGAAGTACTGGTGAGTTCACTTGTTGGCACTGCATTAGAGCATGATGCTGTCCATCAGAATAATCAACCCTGTAGGGTCAGCATGATGCATGAATGCAGCTCTGGTGAGTAGACTGGCCAGGACTGCATTCGTGCATCATTCCAGTCAGATGACCAATGATATGTCAGTAAAGGGCACAAAAGGCAGTGATGGAGAATGTATGTGAACCTGTCACGAGTAACACTGAGGACATTTTATGAGAAACGATTATCTAGGTGAATTTTGGTCACAACACCTGTTAAGAAATACTCAGTAAGGGTGTAGCCGAGTAAGATATGCTTCATGGCATTTGGGTTACATTGCCGAACATCGATGACAATTAGGCCTATAAGGTTCTATTTTTCGAGAGTATGGGGAAGGAATACATTGACACTGAAAACATGACACAATTTATGGCCTTGACCGGTGTCACCCTCGGGAAAAAACCCAACAAATATGCAACTAAGGGAGTGGTCATTTTTTAACAACAGGGGGGGTGGGTGGTGGGTTTGGGAGGGGGACAAAAAAGATTTAGACCCCTCTTAGGGGGGGGACAAAAAGAATTTCACCCCCTTTCAGCGAAAAAAGCCCGCGTGCAACTATAGAATAAAAGGGGGGGACGGAAAAATTTCAGACCCCTCGGAGGGGGGGACGGAAAGATTTTCACTGCGCACACGTGGAATTTCACCGACCCCCCTGTCATGAGAAATGACCACTCCCTAATATGTTAGACTGATCAATAAACACTTTACTAAATTGGATAACCTAAAATTCTTATAGTGCTGTCCTTCTGCTGTTATATGGTGTCAACTGACCTGAAACTTCTTTTTGTTTGGCCTCCCTGTGTGTAGATGTCCACTTTTGTTTTGTATTTAGTAAATTTAGGCAAGGAAAACACCAGTTATTTTCATGTGTCTATCGGGACATGGCCATACATTTTATATTGAACCACAAGGTGGTTACCATGGAAAACCTCTAGTTTATTTACTTTGAGTAGATTATTATAGCTTTCACTTTGTTTTTTCTCCCACTCCTGTAATCCCTTCGGGGTGTTTGATAATGAGGTTTGCACCTCCCTCAGTCACGATATTCAAACCAGGAGCAGCTTAGAATGAGCACCCAGGGATTTCCCTCTTAGCTAGTACCACTAGGTAATTTATGACCTAAATAATGTACGCCTTATCTGTGAAGACGGTAGTTGTAACCAGTGGATTTGCATGTGTTCTTGCATTAATTGTTCCTCCCCTAAAACTCTATATTGCTGTACAGTTAATTAAACGCTATGATTAGTTTTGATATGGTTTTTTTTTTGGACTTGCTCATTGCATTAATGAACTGCTATGTTCATTTAGATAATGCTATAGAGCAGACCAAGTTTTATTGATTTTTCGAAGGAAAGTCACAAATGAAACATTACAATAACTTCATGGATCTTGACAAATGTCAATATGAACACTATCAGGAGATGGAAAAATAGGGACTGGCAATATTCATTCAATAGGTTATTAACATAGAAAGTACAGACAAGAAAACTAAAAGCAAAAAGAGATACACCTTGTCTTGAGTTCAAATAAGTGATAATTAGAGTTGGTGGTATATGCTGCTATATATATGCATATGGGAACATCAGCAAAATCAATATGGATGTAAACATGAAAAAGGATATGAATGTGAGTATGAATATGAATATGAATATGAAGCGGCGCGGTTTCCACACCTGCTTCTCATTGTCAATTATAACCCAATTTCAGGTTCAACCTTATATTTTCTATCTTCATCACACCCTCTTTGAATTTTACCTTTGTCGTAGCTTTCTGAATCTCCTCAGGTAGAGTATTCCAGAGAGCCACCCCTCTGTACCATGGCGATCTTTTATAGTGTCTAGTAATAACCCTAGGTAGTTCAAAAACAATCTTCTTTTGAGACCTTGTATTTGAGACCTTGTATTATGTATGACAGCAGCCATGTTGAGTAGCTCACAAAGGCAGACTTCATGCACCATATTGACCGTGTATGATTGATGCACTTCTGATTGAAGTCTGCATGACACACCATTGTTGGACTAGCGCATTGACTTTCCAGCACGAGGCATTCATTCAAGGCCTAATGGTGGTTGGACAGATGGAAGGGGGGGGGGTACCTTTAAATCAAAATGTGGGATTGAAGCAAAAGTAGGAATCAGAGGTGATACCCACTCATCAATTAGTGTCATTTTGGTAATTAGCGCGGCGACTCTAGGTACTACTCGTAAGACTTGTTTACTAGTGTATGGTTCAGAGTCGCCACGGTGTTAAGCATAGGGGGGGCCTGCAATCTATTTTTGTCTGTGGCTCCTCTGCTATGGACTATTCCTACACAATGTTCTAATATAATAGCAACACTGTGTGTGTTTTAACTATGAGTGAAGGAATTTCCAGAATATATCTCATACTTTTGATTTTATTCACAGATTAGACATTTCATCATTTGGAGCCCTATGGCAGATTAGCATCAGAGCATTTTAAGATTCAGAAATGCATTTCTGTAACCTTTGTTTTAGAATTGTTTCTTCTGAAACTACTATATATATATATATATATATATATATATATGTAGTACAGGTTTTATCTCAGAGGGTTATGGTACAATTCTATCATATTTTCTGTATTTGAAAAAGGTATTCACTGGTAAAGATCTCTATGGAGAAATCAGTGCTAAAGGGTGTGTTGCCATATCTGTATCTTTTAATATCAGAGGAGGTCTAAGCGTAAGGACACCTTTTGGAGCTGCTATGTTCTTCTCTGTGTAAAAGTTTTTAGTTGACCTTGAAATAATGCTTTCTCATAATATCTATATCCTGTTGGTGATGAAACATTACTTTAATTACCTGTTTCATTATATTTCACTTTATAAAAGATTTTGTGGAACACTGTGAAAATATGTATGTATGCAGGTGTCCTTACACTGTGCTTCTCCTCTACAGAGAGGTGGGGTGATCTGGCCAGATGAGGTATAGACTATTATGAGGTGATTGGAAGTTGGGTGTGTGTGTGGGGGGGGGCAGGGGGGTAAGGCAAAGCAGGGTACACTCATAATGACACTTGTTGACTATGACATTGGACATTGAATGAGACAGGTCTGAGTGAGGTGCATGCAGAATGGACAGTCTACATGCTATAAGTACTTAGCTGCAGTGGGTAGTTCGGGTTGAATTTGTGCTATATAGTACCAGAAGCCCATATAATAGTATGCCCTATCTATCAGTCTCACCAACTGAAACTAAACACAAGATTACAAGTCGCGGTGTCATGTCTCACAGGACTATTCTCTACTATTGTATTAAAATCTACAACACTATGGTTTTATTTTGATGCATTTCTCATGAGAAATGGGCTAGTGACTACTCCTTGTAACCATTTACTATATGTCGCAATATTGATATCAATTGATATAAGAAATCGCTTTTGTACATACTCAAAATATGTTGGAATTGGAGCCTATTAAAGTCACATTGCACTTGGTCATTTTCTTACACATTGAATAATATGAAAATGTCTAAATACTGAAAATTGTCATGAGGGACATGCCCCCAACTCTTAAAAAGAAATTCAAGGTGCTTAACTTGCTATGCTCAACGTGTACCCCCTGACACTCTTTGGCCCATCCAAAGTCACGTTGCTCCCAACACCCCTGATTAATTTATCTCATACTGGAAGTAACCTCCAATATGGGCTTCCTTTCCCCCTCCCACACCCCTCTCCTCTCACACCGTCTCTTTCAGACAACAGCATGTTTTATTAACATAACCAGTACCATCATCACCATCTTGTTCGGTATGATACACCCTCTCTTTCAGTTGCAAATTGCTCATTCTTGTATAGACTTGGATTTAGACTAAACGGGGACAAATAATTACCACGCTTCATATCACTGGAGTTATCTACGTGTTATAATAACGAGCATATATAAAGGTAGGCTTGTACGCATGCTTTTATCTTTGTTTTCTTCTATCCTTCCAAACCATTTCTAATTGTTCAATTTACAAACTCTCTGTTCCACATCTCCATATCATAGTAATCAACACGATAAACTGTATATGATTTCTTCTCTTACTGGCGATAATACCTCCTTCAGGAATATCTCTATCCCTCCTTTACAAATAGTTAAGTCCTTATTTGACTGGGATCATCATTCTTTAGGGCATGTCCTTGTTCAATCTTTGTGCTTAAGGGGTGGGTGACATCCTCTATACTAGCTAAAATGGGCCTCTCCTAAGCTAGTGCTGATATTAAGGCTTACAGCTGCTTAACCCAATAAGGGTTGCATGGTACCTCTAGGTCCACGTTCCCTGGACGTTATGATCCACCAGAACAGGCCAATGAGGTGATAGCGAGTCTGCATTTCGACTTTGATGCATCACGGCTATCGTCCAACAGTGTGTCAGCCATAGGGTCAACATGATCCATGGATTGAGGCCTGGTGATTTATGCGTACTCACCAGGGCTGCATTCATGGATCATGTTGGCCATGACGTGGGCATGTGCATTTAAGCATTATGGAGCCATGGAATGACGAATCTCTGTGAGGTAGATACTAAGTAATATATCAGGTATAAATCAACACTAATATGTAGCCTATACAGGGAAGCACAGCTTGTTCATACAAAGATGTGACATTGCCACCTGAATATATTTTCATCATCATATCACAATGCACACTTTTCAATTGTTTGATTTATTGAAGGTGGGAACCCAAGGAATAGTCTACCGTCCCACCCACTGTGCAACATAAGGTACTTGATACCCTATTTTGTACTGAGTAGAATATACATCCATTCATGCAGTGGGAGATCTGACACTATTTTGGGCGTGTAGCTTAAGGCAAATGGTTAACTGGACACCATTCAGAGTGCTAGCCCATTATCAAGCTACCACACTAAAACTCCTATTTGTAAATTCGGCCAGTGCTTGTAGTAATGTGACATAGGTCATGGGATTTATGGCGATATAGACCTCCCATGGAATAAAAAGTCATTCTCCACCCCGCATGTGTAAATCACATTAATAGCAACACTTACTTTAAAGCTGTGAGGGAATGGTCATCATCTAACAATAGGATAGGAAGGGGTAGGGAAAATGTTAAAATGTGATATGTTGGATTGACCAATGAGAAGATCGGGTTTGGGGTACAGGCCACCAACGTCCCATAGAATCTTGGTCAATAAAGATACTGTCTTTTGACCTATCCTATTTTACCCCCCCCCCTTCTAGGGTAAACAATGGTCCCCTAACAAATCAAACTAAATAAAAAAAATGGCCAATTTTCCTCTGTAGATTTCTTCCCAAAGGGAGGGGTTCAACTGTTTTATGCCCTTCCATTACCACAGCTACTCTTGATAATAACATGGAGGTAGGGTAAAATTGGGTAGTATCGTGCATGTTGTTGTATCACGCACCTAAATTCAAAAAGGTCTATTTTCAAAAGTATAGAAGGTTTTGCCAAACTTCTTTTTGTAATAGCTCCCCACGTCATAGACCTTCATGAATCAGTGCAGTTTGCTTACCTGGGTCAAGTATGGACTTCCTAAACATGTCATGCACAAAATGCTGTCAAACTCGTGATCCCAGCAAGAATTTTGATAAAAAAATTCCCATAGAGATCAGTAGTAACTTGAATACAGCTTATATTGCGCTCATATTGTTGTTATGTCGCGCACATGAAAGAGGATATAAAGTAAAATCTTAAAATATAAGTAAGACAAAGAAATCCGTTGATATGGTAGCCACTGGCATGACGAAACACTGGCCCAAAAATCGGGAGGGCAGTCCTCCCCTGGTAGGTGTGACAACAGGGCTTCCCTAGCCCACTTAAGTTAAAAGGGTCTATTTCTCCTCTTTCCTATCCCCTCAGATGTGTGTGGTGCACATATGCGCGGGCACTGACACATTCCTCTGTGAAATTGTGTAATGTAGTTCTCACCATGAATATGACCTTAGCTGTCAAAATGGCGTTAAACATCTATTACTCACTCACTCAGGTGTGACAACAGTCACCCTGACCCTTGTTGTTTCACACCTAAATCACAGCTAAAGGTGTGAAGGCATGTTCGCGGTTAGTCACTGTGCGCGACTCAGTTAAGGACTGAGTTGCTGGGACTGCCCTATCTAAAACTTGCAGGTGCTCTAGAAACAGCAAGTTTCTAAGAATAACATTTGACAGAAGCAAATCCCCAACAATCAGCTTATAATATTGACAAGAGTACCACCTTAGTTTTGCTGTCTGTGAGTGGGAAGAGTGTCTTTTGTTGGAAACCTTTAGATCGCACCTTTTTCTAAGGTTTGGCACATGCTGTGTGGGTTGCAACAGGTAGCTATCAGCAGGTGCATTTTCTGCCAGACAGAAAGTTAATCTCCACTCTCCAAGCAGATTCTCATGAATAACATTATTTCATGAATAACACCTCTGTTGTGAGACCTGAAACCACTTCCATCATGGCCGACCGTGGCAGCTAAACTTAATGTGAAGGCTAACAGATTTGCAAGAACCAAATAATCTGGGCCCCCGTATGAAAGGTTTCTCACAAAATGGCAACAAACATTTCTTAGGAAGCCATCCTTAAGAGGAAATTGACATAAAAATATTATGTCCTACAATTCCAGCCACCTGACAAATTAGCCCTATGCAGGAAGCCTGACTCTCCCGTTAGGTAAGAGTCAGCGCCCGCCGGACAAGTGCGCGGTATAAGCTCTATGGAAAGATGCATTAGATTTGGGTTGTATGGCGAAATGTGCGATACAACCCAAGCAGCACGATACAACCCAAAATAATCTGTAGTCTCTAGTACCACCCTCTTTCACCAAGCAGCAGTGCAGCCTGCATCATTTCCCACGGATGGTGAGCGCAACACAGGTCCATATCGGTACAAGCCATAACTGCGTCCGCTGCCAGCACCTGATTTATGTAGGGGGCAGGATTTGGGTTGTATCGTGGGTACCTGCGTAATACTACCCAATTTTACCTTATATCTCTATGATAACAATCACCACTCCCTAATACATGATTTCAAGATACCAGATTTTCTAGATAAACTGAAAATGATGACGGCAATAACATAATATGCACCCAAACCTATTGAAAAAAAAGAGAAGAACAAAGCATTCCCAGTGCATACTTCCTTAGCATACCTACCTGACGTCCACACCAAGTGAGTGGCTAAGGCTAAGGTGCAGGTGGCACATGTGGAGGTCCATAGTTGGGAGTAATAGATGTCACTCAGGGTTATAGTCAACTGTCACCAACACAGGTGGCGCCACCAGCCATCTTAAGTTACCATAGCAACCACCAATGCTTTACCAGGGCAGATCAAAGAGACACTCTAAAAATGTCACAATTAAAAGAAGTAATGGCCATAAAAAATGGATTTATCCTATGATGCGTAGTATGTCTGGTGCAAATGGTACACATGACTTTAGAGACATTCCTTAAAAATAAACGGTTACATCTAGCAGTGCAAGTCCATTAACCCTTTAAGGGCGGCTGATGCATTAATGCATCATGCCCATTGGTCGTCATGATGCAACGATGAACTGCTAGTGACACCCCGTATCAACCCTGTAGGGTTGGCATGATGCTCCAATGAAGTGCTGGTGGGCAGTCTCGCCAGCACTGCATTGGTGCATCATGACGATCAATGGGCATGATGCACTCCTGCATCAGCGGCCTTTAAAGAATTAAAGCTTTCCCATGGACACTGTTGTAGAAATATTTATCCTGATGACCATTATCTATTATAAATGGCCTCAGCATCTTTAGAAGCATGATTTCCTTGCTTTCATTTGGATATCAACACACCCCTACATCATAGGCTCATCATGATGCATGAATAACTTGACGGTTTTACATTGATGTATTTTGATAACCAATTGGTGTGATGCATTAATGCACCATCGGCCTTTACACGGTTGAGTGAAGTTAGAACTAATTATGCCAATTTATGGGTGTGGTCAGCTATCTTAAAAGTGAAAAAAAGTAAAAAAAAAAAAAACAACAACAAAAAACCAACAATTCACTGTGCACCTGTCACCTTATATATACATATATATCCACATACTAAAACTTTCTTTCCCAGTATTCAGAAAGGACAGAATTCTGAACATTCTTGTGTCACACAAGTGTCAAAACGAGGCCATCTGGGACACGTGACCCCTCACACAGTAGCCTCTTTCTGAATGTGCTTTGAGCGCCCTCCAGCGGATCCTTGTGAGTCTCCCAAGCCTGTGAATAGCCACAGAGAGGAAATACCTTATTCTGTTTAGGTTTACACCTATCTGTAAGTAGCTATACATCTATCAAGGAGTGCAAGGACTGTAACCCATCCCTTTTCTTTGGAGTACATAATTGCTGGAGGCATTTAACCTTTGGGAGAACCAAGTCTTGTGTTTAGTTGTGGACTTACTTTGATTTGGAGCAAAGGGAATCTACCATCCGAGCAAACCCTTTTGATCTGAGAAAGAACTTGTACTTTGTAGGTTTGCATTTCACAAAAGAATCAGTAGAGCTTAAAGTCATTAAAAGACTTTCTCGGTTGTTGACATGCACCGGAATGGACACACAGGGTATAAGAAGTGCTCTCCGACATACCAGCAGTAAAATGGACAAGGAGGCATTATATGGATGACACAGACGTTATATGCTCTTGTTAAATCTTAGGATTATATTGTCAGGATTTAAACACGTTATGTTCCCATGGAGTACTGGATACCTCTAAAGGTCCTTGAGGTATGTGTATAGTTACATACACCTGCGCTGGAGGAACTATTTTGAACAGGTTAGTGAGAAGCAACCTCCATAACATCATTACATAGGCCCTGCATTACGTTCTGACATAGCTATATCGGCAAAAAAGAGCGACTTCCAATGTACTCTCAGCAGCACCTCATAGGAGCGTTTGGATGTGAAGTTTGCAATTTTATAATGATTCTTCCATAAAGAGATAGGTAGGGGACATCCACAAATGACAACATATGGCAGGGGGATGCATGACTCCCATACATGTCTATAGTAAAAGCATAGCAAATACTGAGAGACACACATATACAGATAGAACAATTGGGAAGTTAGAGAAAGACAGAAAAATAATCAAATATACAGGAGAGGGTTAAAAGGAATGGGATACTTTTACTCTAGACTGAATCTAGCTCAGGAACACCATACTGAATGGTTCCAAGGGAGAGAGTATATTAACCCACTGGACACCTGCCACATTCAATCGTATTCAGCCCTTTAACCCTTTAAGGGCCGCTGATGTAGGAGAGCATCATGCCCATTGGTCGGCATGATGCACGAGTGACATACTGATGAGACTCCCATGCCTCACCAGCACTTCCTCATACCAACCCTCCGGGAGTGTATTGGTCTTGTAGGGTCGGCATGATGCTTGAATGTAGCCCTGGGAAGTTACTTGGGGGTGTGGCTGGGGGGTACCCCATGTCACATGTCGATTTGAAAAAAATGATCATGGCACTTGTCACTTAAATCCCCATGTCCCATGTCACCTCTAAGAGCCTATCATGTCCCATGTCGAATTTAAGAAACCACCTATGTCATGTCACTAATTGTTTTGCCTCATGTCACTAAGGCCCATGTCACATGTCGATTTTAAGAAATGGCCATGCCACCGTGTCGAATTTAGTGGTCCATACCCATTTACTTGCCAGAGCTGCATTCATGCATCATGACGACCAATGGACATGATGCATTAATGCATTAGCAACCTGCAAAGGGTTAACGAGTATTCCATAACCTAAACCAGATACCTATTCTGCTATTTGAGACCTCCTTATCGTGTATGGTGCAAACACATATCATATAAAAAACACACCAAAAAAACAATAACACAAAAAGACACAACAACAACAAACTTTGGCTAGGTTAGGTAGCTTTGAATCCCTTTTCTTACCTAACATTTCAAATGAACTAGCAACAGTGTGCGTCACCCAAACATACGTAGCACAAATTTCTGACCAATTCGGGTTTGGAGGGGAAGGGGACGTGATTGTAGGTTGCGGGAGGGGCTATCATCAAGGCACAACACATTTCCTTCTTTGTCTTTCTGAACTACGATCCACCTACCTTGAATCTTACCTTAATTTGGCCTATTTTCTCGGTCTGTGTAGGGCCTAGTCAGCTGCTGCATGTTCATGTAAAGAAGGTGACAGTTTAGACAGCCTGGGAACCTTTTGGACACATGCCAAGGCCTACTGTGGAGGCAAATGAACACGTGTTTCAGCCATCTTCCAATTTGTCTTCCCTTTATTGCCAATGTCTACAACATTGACACTGCTGTGACAGCTGAGAGAAAGATTGTTAAAATAAGATTTAGATAGGGACTTCATTTCTGAAGCAACGCCGATAATTCTGAAGTATGATTCAGCATAAATTGAGTTAATGGTCGCTGGATATAGTTCCAGCGGTGGATTAAAAGGGGGACGGGGGTGCGCGCACCCCCGTCCCCCTCAATTTTCCCAGTACTTTATCTTAATTAGATATTTTGGACCCGAGAGTTTGCTCAAAAATAGGGGGTGTGCCCTGGATCCGCCACTGAGTTCTACACATCATTTATCTTTCAAGCTGATGTTTTTTTTTTGTAGTACCTCTGTAGTTTTCTCTCCATGAATGTTACATCAGTTGATGAATAGGCGCCGAGTAGCTTTTGCTCGATCCCTGATGTTGTCCCAAATGCTTGTGATAGCAAGCGCTATGTAGCTCTATGTTGTAATAAGAGGATTTATCATTCAATCACATGATGCCTCTTGGGTTTTCCTAGCCCACTTAAAAGGTCTATTTCTCCTCTTTTCTATCCCCTCAGGATGTGTGTGGTGCACATATGTGCAGGCACTGACACATTCCTCTGTGAAATGGTAATGTAGTTCTTACCATGAATATGACATTAGCTGTTGAAATGGCGTTAAACATCTATTATTCACTCACTCACATGATGCCTCGAGGTTCATCTTTCTTTATCATTATGATGCACCAATGCAGTGCTGGTAGGCCTACACTGAAAAAAGTCAAAATGACAAAATGACATGTATATCCATGTCAACTTGATTTGACACATAGAGCACATGTCATTGGGACATGGCACATATGTCACCATGACAATTGTCTTCATTACGCATGTCAAGTGGAGTTGACAAACCAAATGTGAGAGTGTCAACCTCGTTCAACATGCCTTTCATGCATGTCATGTGGGAGACAATCATGACCTGTGCAGTATGTGTCAAAGCGATCAGTCTTCTTTTCTCTGTGTACTTGCCAGAACTGCAGTGGTGCATCATGCCCACCCATTTAGATTGTGATTACCAATCTTGTAGGGTCTATGTCATACCCTAATGTGGTACAAATAAAATGTTTGGCAAGATGTGGTGGGAATTCAACAGTGAGATGGGATTTGCAGGCTATATTCAACATATGGATTAATGAGGATTATGGCCGCTTTAAGTACTATTGAGATACCAGAGTATACGTGAGTGTTTAGTGTGCTTTAGGACCTATGTCTATACACACACATATCATCTCCAAATGGACCCCCTGAGGTAGCAATTCAAACCAAAGTGTCTTCTACCCAAACATACCATTGGTACAGTGTTTAGAGACGAGGAACATAGTCCATCCCCATAGGGTATATAGTTAACATGTGACCTGCCCCCCCCCTTCTTCCTACCACAAAACACTATGGCGACATGGCTTTGGCCACAAATTCAGAAATGAAATCAGCTTGACTTCAGCGACACACAGTTTTTGCCACCCAGTCAAAAAAGAAAGAAAAGCTATAATGTAGACCCACATTAGTTCAAGCCTCTTCCTAGGGTGCCCATACTTCCATAAGGACCTTTCTGTTTTGGGGTTCATTTATGGCCTAAGCTCAGGTTTCAGGTTCCATAGTTCGTATGGCAATCTATTAAGTTTTTATGAAGATCTTTTATGAAGATCTTCGAGAATGGAGAATTTTAATGGTAATAGATAATGACATAGTGACTCCATAAGCGAGGACACTTTCTTACATACAAATATAGTGGTCATTTTGTCTTCAAAGATTTGGCTTTAATGGAAAAAAGATTATGCTTTCTGGAACCACCATTAGCATATAGGCCCGATAAGGTCCAATGAAAATATGTCCTAGCCAATTACACAGGTCAACTTTACCTTTATTTTAGGTAGGGACATTGACCTCATTTCTAGAATGGGAATAAATTTGAATAGACCATGGGATGCCAACTTGACCGAAGGGCATTGGATAATGATGATGTTTCTGCACTCTGTAGTCTTTGGTTCTACCTAAGTAAACTACTGCTTAAAGTGAAACAGAAAGTCTTGTCTTCAAAGGGCTAGAGCCACACATTATATGCTTCAAGCCTTCGTGGATAAGCGTTTAGCATTTGGTATTTCAAAAAATGGAAAAGGACGCAACTGAAAATGTTATCTCAAATTCTTGAGGCACTTGATGTGCTTTACCTGATACCTCCTGTTCGATATGCCCTATTGTCATGATACACAGTTTCAGTGCTGGTGAGGACCCTTGCTGGCACCGTATTGACAATAAATATACATGAAGCTGGGGGCATAATCTATATTTGGCGCTGGACGACGCTGGGTGCACTGTGCAACTTTTAATACACAAATTTACTACGCTTCATATATGTCTATACATAGTAAAGATGTACACTGATTTCTGACATTGTCTATTTACAGCTCATCATGTCAGGGGTCGTGACCTTGCAGGCATCAGCCTCCAGTTCCTGGGTGAGTATTATTAGCGCGGCGACTCTAAGTCCTACTAGTGAGACTTGTAGACTAGTCAATGGTTCAGAGTCGCCACGGTGTAAGGGATAGGGGAGCCCTGATTTCTATTTTCGTTCACTGTTCTTCTCCTATGGACTATTTTGGCACAATATTGAGGCATTGTTATCAGCATATGTATGTACTAATGGTAGATAACTTGTTTTTGTGATATATGTTTAGTTTGGGTTTTATGATTAGATTAGACATTTCAGCTCCTGGAACTCTATGGAAGATTAGCATAAGACAAAATTAAGATTCACCAATACATCTCTGTAGGCTTTACCTGATAATTCTGTGGTCTGAAATTGCTGTATATATGTACTAAAGGTTTCATCTCACGGGGTTATGGTACATTTGGATCATATATTCTGTATTTGAAGAAGATATTTACTGTTTAGAATCTCTATAAATCTCTATGGAGAGACAAATGCTAAACTTGGTGTACCCTGTCTACAGAGGGGAGGGGGTTACCAGTTTGGTGGGGCAGGGGTTGTGACCAGCTGTATGCTGTTGGGGTTGGTAAGACTGCCACACACAACCCTAGTCATTCTGGGGTCCTTGGTGCATATGGTTCTGGGTCATTGAACATGCCCACCTCTACCATTTGTAGTGGTCATCTATGGGCAGGCAGAACTTCTCGGTAGTAGACCTAGTAGTACAAGGCAGCACAAGAGTTACAGGGTGAGCCAGATGGTACCACCTTTAATTGCCTTTGAAGTTAGCTTTCCTATTATTCTATCACTAGACACAAGATTACAAGTTGCCGCGCTATGTCTCACAGGTCTATTCTCTACTATTCTATTAAAATCTACAACACTACGGTTTTATATTGCATTTTAATTACAGGTGGTATGTTGTTTCACTTTAAGAATTGATTCCCTGGGCTATTTGAAAAATAAGAAGTTAAATCGTTTGAGAAAAATGTTGATTGAAATTTGTGAAATTTCTCTGGTGTACACACAATAACATCCATGTCTTAATCATGACATTTCATTGGGTGAAGACATCCTATGGGGCTATCAGATGATTCCAGATAGTTTCTGAAACAGAATGATGTAAAATTACTCTGACAGAACCTATACCATTGCCAGACGCAATAATAAAAGGCCAATTTTGGTAAATTCAAAATGTGCACAAATATGTTAGGAACTTGATGGTTTGTTTTGCAATTGGTTGCTGACGCCTGTCCTTTCTGTCTATATGAACATCTTTGCTGACCTTACTATAATAAATAGCCTGTATGTATGTCGGTTCACATGAACCAGTACTGCTGTCTACTGTATACACTAACTTACCCTTGGTGACCACTAAAGGTGACTTAGTCATATTTATCACTTAAGTATGTGTCCAAGCTGCTACATGCTATATGGAAGTCTTCTTCTTCACACCAGACCTACTGCTATATATGTAGGCCTACATTATATATACATGTGTGTAAGTATAGACATAGATCTAGCATGATGTAGGTTATTATCAATTATCACCTTTAGAGCTTTAGGTGCTGAACAGAACTTCAGTGTTTGTAGCTGTCATACCTGCCAGGGATACATATATAAGGCAGAGTTGAATGCGGACAGGCCTCCCGAGGTGAATGCGATGCAAAAATGCTCCATGGGAGTGGACATTTGCATTTATGTCATGGCCTATGGGGTTAATTTGCTTTTAGATAAAGAAAACCAGCTCAGCTCCATTCAAAATCCAAGATGGTGGACCCCATTGAATACAAGCATATTGTATTCCATTCCCCCGATGGAATACAGCTGTTCTAGTACTATAGTAACGATCGTATCTGCCATGACATAGACCACAACGGGCTTCCCTAGCCCACTTAAAAGGGTCTATTTCTCCTCTTTCCTATCCCCTTGGATGTGTGTGGTGCACATATGCGCGGTATACGTCTTGGACTTTAAAGTTGCCAATTACCCTAGTACCTTGTGGTTAAGACATGGTGTATACGCATAGCAGACGGGATAAACCTGTGTTAGCAAAGCACCTTACATGTGGGGACCTTCATGAGACGTGGGCTTCCCTAGCCCACTTAAAAGGGTCTACTTCTTATCTGGGCTTCCCTAGCCCACTTAAAAGGGTATACTTCTTATCTTTCCTATCCCCTCAGGATGTGTGTGGTGCACATATGCGTGGGCACTGACACATTCCTCTGTGAAATTGTGTAATGTCGTTCTCGCCATGAATATGACCTTAGCTGTCGAAATGGCGTTAAACATCTATTACTCACTCACTACTTCTTATCTTTCCTATCCCCTCAGGATGTGTGTGGTGCACATATTCTCGGGCACTGACACATTCCTTTGTGAAAATGTGTAATGAAGTTCTCGTCATGAATATGACCTTAGCTGTCGAAATGGCGTTAAAGATCTATTACTCAACACAGACCCCAATATGTTTGATACACTCCTGCAGCATTGGCATGATGCCCGGATGCAGAAATACAATCTATATATTCACCAGTGCCGCAAAGGTGATTCTAAGGGCATATATAACAAATAGAGATGCACTAGTTGATTCTAGGGGCAGATAAGAAGCACGAGGCCGTAGGCCGAGTGCCTTCTTATCTAGCCCATAGAATCAACGTGTGCATCTCTATTTGTTATATATGTTCTTTATACCAGGGTTTCCACAATAAAATTAAATATATTTACCTTATAAAGCTATGGAAATCAATGATATGTGTTGCAAGTCGACGTAATCCGTCCTCCGCCATATTGGTTTCTCGGCGAGACGACAAGGCTGCTTGGACGCAAAGTGTTACCTCGGTGTGTGTCCTACAGGCATTTTCATAGTAGAACCGCTGGTAAGGACTGCGCGCGACAGCCAGAATACCCTTAGAGCATATGCCAACGTGACAACTTGTGTCTCGCCGCGGTAAATAATCCGTGCGCTACGCAGTCAACATGACGGAGAAATTTCGCTCGATTCGATTTTTATATCTTCAATCCTGTATCATATACAGTTCAAACCATGCCAAATTAAAGGTAGGTGCTAGAATATAATGTCTACTTTCATCCTCTATATGGATTAAGGTGTTATTGCTATAGTTTTTTTAATATCGAATTAAAATGGTCACTGTCAATTTGCTGTCTTCTCGTTTCAATCCAAGTGTCAACATCCGTTCACTTAGCGCGTACTATTCGAACGTCATTATCCGCTCCCGGCACCGTCAAATCGTTCAAGAATGTGATAACCATGGTATAAATGGCTGTAAAAGAACGTAAATCTTGAGGTATATTGCAGCCCTTGTTGAGTTCAACATTTGAAGATGGCTTGAACTACAAGGCTGCAAGTTCACCCCTCAATATGTTAATGGTTTACCGTATTTGCCTGTATAAGCGCCGGGTCTTGAATGAGCACCAGTCTCAAAAAATGCACTGGGGATAGAGGACTTGAAATTTCAAAATACACTATAATCTAAGTCTTGAATAAGCCCCGGTCTTGAATGAGCACCGGGGGTAGAGCTTACTAGAAATTAATGAGCACCCGGGTGCTTATACGGGCCAATATGGTATACAAAATGAGGGCTAGCATCGACTATAATCGACACCATGGCAGGCCTAGCATCGACTATAGTCGACACCATGGCAGGCCTAGCATCGACTATAGTTGACACCATGGCAGGCCTAGCATCGACTATAGTCGACACCATGGCAGGCCTAGCATCGACTATAGTCGACACCATGGCAGGCCTAGCATCGACTATAGTCGATGCCAGTTATATAGGATTAGTATAGGAATTGAAAATAGGCTCGTCCTCTAGGAACTATACTTTTTTCAGAGGCCGTCCCCATGGCCAGGGCAACAATTTTTGCTCTGCCCTTAAAGGGTTTTAAATGGCCCCTCCCCGGGGCCCCTCCCGGTTTCAAGGGTCTATAGCATAGATATATTTATACATTGATTTGTTTTCTCATTTTACAGATGACCTTGCCATCCATTCAACTAATGATAGGGAACTATTACTGTCCAAACTGTATGACCTTCAACGACCTTCACTGGAGGATATGAACAGTCCTCAACACACACAGCAGGAACAGATGCTTTCTATGGATACTAAATCTGCAGATATCTGTAGTAAAAGCAATGGCAGCGACTTCAGTAGCCCAAATAAGAATTCTAGGTAAGATCGAAAATGGTGAATGTTGTTTCAGAAGTCAACTTGAGTTCGATTTTAGCGTCTATGTTACAAGCTGACCATATTACGAAGCAGGTACCGTCAACTTAGTCAAGAAGGTTGTAACTTTATCTAGGACAACAAGGTAGAAGATACCTTTGTGAGTGAGGTCCCTCATGGAGGTACCTCTTTACCCTGTTGAGCCAAATCCAGTCACAACATACTTGCACTAAGGCGACAATACTAAGTTCAATAGGATAGGTATAGACTTTTCTACTGTTGTCAAATATTCATGTAATATAAATAGAGCTCTAGCGATATGACAAATATGCAGATCAATCAATCCACTGCTGATAATGCTAAGATACCTAATTTAAAATTTCAGTCTACAAAGTAAATTGAGGGACATGGTATCCCCTCGCAAATTGAGTGGAAGACACGAAGAGAAGACAATTCGAATATCATATGATATCCAAGGTAGGGTCTTGCTAAAGTTTGGATTTAAATTTGTTGGAATCCGATCCATTCTATAAAATAGAAATAATCATTTGGCTAACATTATCCTGGAATAAGCGATACTCTATTTTAGGATCTAAGGGATTTCATGGCGTTCAAACACAATAAAGTGAACATTACTTCTAGATATATAGCAGCATTGCCGAAGGAATAAGTTTTGATTTGATGGCACATTGTACTAGAATAATAAAACCTATATGTAATTAAAAGGTATTTATTCTGTATAAACATATATAGGGGGTATCTTTTTAGACTATCGTTTTTGTGTGTATGTTCTGTGGTGTCCGGGCTTCCGTAGCCCACTTAAAAAGGTCTATGTCTCTTCTCTCATATCCCCTTGGATGTGGGTGGTGCACATATGCGCGGGCACCGACACATTCCTCTGTGAAATTGTGTAATGTAGTTCTTGCCATGAATATGACCTTAGCTGTCGAAATGGCGTTAAACGTCTACTCACTCACGCACTCACTCACTCACTCATTCACTCACTCACTCACTCACTCACTCACTCACTCACTCTGTGGTGTCCATTGACTCCTTGATTTTGATTGTCCTTTTTTCATATGTGCCAATGAATAACTTACATATGAACCTATTGTCTACCAATAAAGATTCAACCACCAATAACAACTTCAATCTTCAAATCCAGGGTCTGCTGGCAGTACGGATGTTAAGATCGGTGAAGGTACGACGTCAGTGGAGGTAATACAGAGGGTGCTGGAGGAGCTGGAGCTGACAGATGACATTAACCTCTTCTACCTGACTGTCACTGCTCCACACCTGGACAGAGGTAAGGCTTCAGGTAACATGCTAAAGAAAATTAGGTTTTAAGATTAGTCTGATTATAATTTTCTTTTTGTTATTCTGCCTAAGAAAGAACGTGTACAAGGCTCATATGGATAATAGTTATCAAATGACTATTCAAGCAATGAATCAGTTCCTCAAATCTCATTTATGAATAGGAGACGCAGAGCTGGGAAAGTTTGAGTGTCCCCTTAGTGTAGCCCGCCAAGCACCAGGGGGAGGCACTAGGTTTGAACTCCGTCAGCGTCTGGGTATCACAATAAAGGTGAGCTAAATATTTTACATTTCTACCCTTTACCCTCTAAAAGGTCACACAATGCATAATTATTTATGTCCTTTAGTCAGTATGGTGCATGACTGCAGCTCTGGGGAGTCTTTCATACCAGTGCTGCATTCATGCATTTATGCCAAACCTATAGTTGCTTGGGGGTGGGGGCAGTAGGTATTCAAATATTGCCATAAATTTGAAACAGCCTCCTGATCATGTAACCATGTAATTGTCCTTAGCAAAGTCCCAAATTCTCGAGAAGAGGAAAAGTAACAATTCTGTACACGTCCCTTTAGTCGTTACACCTATAAAACCAGCGGCCAATAGAACTCACAAAGAGAATCAGTTTAAGGAATATCTCTATCTAATTTGCGCTTTAGCAGTGGATTTATGAATAGAAGTCTATTGTATCAAAAGGCATTTTGCAATTTTCCAATAATTCTCTCAACGTCACTCTAGTACTTTGATCTGTCCCTCTAGGCCCTGTGCCATATGAGTGGTATGAAACCCAGAGGTAAGGGTTTCCGCGTCTCACCAGTCTCTAGTACTCCCGAGCTCCTCCAGGTGGCACTCCGCAAGTTCCGCATGAGTCACGTGGACTCCAGCCTCTTCTGCCTCCTACCGGTCAATAAGGAAACTGGAGGTAAAGAAAAAAAGTCATATTAAAGTTTAAAAAGTGGTTTCAAATACTGGGTGCACTATGACTGTAAGCCTGATCGATTAAGCTATCTTTAATATAGAAAATACAATGCTTCATAGGTTTTCTATTAAAGACAAGGGGAAGGGAAAATAACGCATATATATATATATATATATATATATATATATATATATATATATATATATATATATATATATATATATATGAATGAATGCAGGTGAGAGAAAGTAAAGGCAATGTCCATATAGTGCCCAAAAGAAGCGCCCAAAACCATTGTTAACCCATGAAAGGTATTTATACCTCTATGCTGGTTGGACTTTCAACCAACAACAAAAGCATGGTTAATGTATAAATGGTGCTATACTTTTCGATTTTAATGGCATAATGATAAATCCACTTTTGATACTGTCACTTATTCTATAATTCAAATCTACCTATATATCTTTGTAACTTTGTGTTGCATATGTCATACCTGTGTTTATAGGGCCATTTTCAAATAATCTACATTCACATTTACCACCTTAATAAATCATAACCATACATTTAGATGTCCGACTGATGGGTGGGGCAGAGGTTGTACAGGACTGTGAGACTGACACCTTCATGTTAACACACCAGGAGAATGTAGACCACCTCCTGACCACCACTGACGACACACTACCCCTCCTGGAGCAAAACAAACAGTAAGTCAACTCTTCCCCCTTCCCTGGGCTTCCCTAGCCTACTTAGAAGGGTCTATATCTCCTCTTTCTTATTCCCTCGGATGTGTGTGGTGCACATCCTCTGTGAAATCGTGTAATGTAGCTCTCACCATGAATATGACCGTAGCTGTCGAAATGGCATTGAAACATCTATTAAATTATTCACTCACTCTCCATTCCCTTCCTGGAACCTTCACTAAACCTCGCATCTTCACCCTCATCTAGAATTCACTCTTCCACTAGTAGGCCCTGTTGAATATACCATACTTTTTAAATAAGCCATATGAAAAGTTTAAAACTGGTTTCAAATTGTACGTGCACTGACTGTAAAGCTGATCAATTGAGTTACCATAGTTTGTACTGTGAGGTATGCTGTATTTTGTTTTAAAATACTATGAAGCATATTACATTATGATTTGAATGCCCTTTTATTAGTGCATATTGTCATTCATGATACATAGGGAGTGACATAGGTGTCTATGCTCATCTCATTCATCATTGATGCTTTCCAGAATATTGCGCCGTAATTCCTCCCTAAACTCTCATGGAAGTTCAGCACTATCTCAGGTTAGTATCTTTTTACTCTATTTTTTTTTTAATGATATTAAGGAGACCTCTTTTACTTTCATCTTGGGGTGAGATTGCTGCGAAGAGAAAATACACCGAACTCCCTCTCTATCCAAAAACGTGTCCTCCTCTCTCAAATTGAAGAGAACTGAACAGTATACCATAAGCACTGTCAGTGTCTCTTGCTTGCCTGTCTACCAGGGATGAGTTTGCTGTGTCATTCTAAGGCCATTGAAATCTTGAAGTGTGCAACACATTTCATCTACAATAATCGTGAATCTAATTTACTAATCGACTTGCAAAGCACTGTATGGATACAGAAGAAACACAAAATCATCTAGTCTGCCTTGGACTCATACTAAAACTTGGCTCACATTTTAAGTGATCAATATAGAAAAAGTCCAGATGAACTAAGAGGACACATCAAATTTCTTTTGATATCCCGGGGGCACTCCCAGTCTTTTCTATTGTTTCTATGTGTGAACACTGACTCCCGTTTGGTACCCTAATAACAGGGATGGAATTAAGCAAAACTTACCCCCTTTTCAAGAGAATTCAGGCCAAAAACTTATTAGAGCAGGGTCGAGAAAATGAGGACCTGAAAAAATACCCATACCACGGATGCTCCTGTATACTATCAATGGTAAGATATTAAAGTCAGTTTCAGCTAAATGTATCATGTAATTGAGACACTGCCAGGGGTTTAGCATTCTTCTCAGGAGAAATTATTTCTTTCACTTCAAAAATGTACCCCTTTTCACCCAAAAATTGCCTAAAAGGGCACCCTAATCAAAGGATCTCGAGGGCCGTGCCTAGGGCTAAAAAACTACACCTTTCAATCAGAATTGTGTTCGCATATGGTATCCATTTGGTCAGGGAGTGGCCCCCTCGGGTTTGATATGCCTTTCATATTCTTGGTTTTACAGTGTATTTGTTCTTATAAATATTTGTCTGGTTGGTGGTTGCTGTAAACTCCAATGTATCACTAACAGAGCAGTGAGGCCTCACAAGGATCTGACTCGGGGAAACCTCGGTTTGACCAGCTTGAATCACTGGAGGCAAGGGTAAGGATCAAAACACTGATAATCATCATACATACACTTGTGATAGCTAAGGCCAAAAAGAAAAATTGTTTCCAGTAACATGACTTGTAAAGGTAGGGTCGGTAGGTCGGATTTCTTTCCTTTTTTTTTTTAAATTTTCTTTTTACATATGAATAGGAAATGTTAGGGGTCATATCAATGGATGAAGCAAATTCTTTGATTTCATTGCAAGAAAATGATGGAAAAAGTTGAGTACTGTGAAGGGGGAGGATATGAAAAGGAAAATGGATGGAAATATATAAAAGTCCTCAAAAATATATGAAAACTTTCTAAAACTTAAATAAAATTCCTAAATAAAAATGACAAAATTCTTCAAAGTCAAAAAAAAGAAGACATTTTTGGCACTGTTCTGCTAGGGTCGGTCGGATTACTGGAAACACAACTATTTTTATTTGGCCTAATAACTTTACCAGGGTGGTCGAGACTATTCAAGCCAGTTTCAATGTGTCGCTTAATCAATGGAGTAATTAACTTCTTGATACAAGACAAACTGGGGATTGAGATGAGAAGGAACCTGAAACATCCATAAACACAACTTTCTGTGAAAGAGATAACATTTCTGCCCATTTATTCAGTATTTTGCCCCTTCATTAGACGCCATCAATTGTATAAATAGATCGCAAATAGGCTCCACATTCTTCTTATTTACATTTATTCATGAACAATTATTACAGAGTGATATGTTAGACATGATATTCATTGTGGTATATATCAATTTATCAAAATATTGATTATGAATCCTGTTAAATTCAGGAATCTGAAATCAAGGTGAGACGGAACGTGTTTGAAATGTGTTTCTGTTTTCCGGTAACATTGTTTGTCTGCCTTTTTGGATTTCACTATTAACTACTTGATTGAATAAGAATAATTCATTACTAAAATATCACATTCTCAATGTGCGAAAGGTAATCAATACATATGCATGCCCTTGATTCATGTTTTCAATATTACAAAAGGTACTTTGTTCAAACTATATGAGAAACGAATATGAGATTTTTTAGTGAGTGTATTTTTAGAGCAGTAAGTAACTACTTTGATTCATGAATCTATTCAACATTTTACAAATTATGTCCCTTAATCAATGACAATAGGGTAAGATGTGGTCAGATCTAATACTAGTAGCTTTCATGATATTTGTTACTTCCTAGAAGTAAGTTTTGCTTTTAGAGTTAAGACAACCAAATAAAACATAAATAGGTACATACATTTCACAGCCACTTTCAGAGTACACTGCCAATTCTGGGTCTCATCCACAAATGAATCATCAATAATGAAGGTTTTGGTAGAATTATGACCACTGTTGAAACCTTTCATTTTAAAAACCTTTGAGTGTAGCAGATGAATTTAATATCCTTTAGCTCTGTAGAGTCAACTTGCCAAGCTTGCATCCACATATGTCATAATGACCCAAGGGGTAGATGTAATCTTGAGTGGTCAGTATGATGCACCAGATTTGCCAGCATTGCATTATTGGGTCAAAGCTACATGAACTTGTATGTGTCATGCAGCCCATAAAGGGCTGTACCTTTGTGATTTAGATAGTACATATAAAATCTCATATAAAAAGTCGAAGCCATAGAATCTGAAACAGCGGGCGGATGGGAAGGTCAAGAACGTGTACAATCTTGTCGAGAGCCATAGATTAAATGTAGTATCTGACCTTTCATGAAGACAGGATAGAGACCAAATGTAGATTAAAAAGGAAAAGGGGGTTCAGGGGCAGACCCCCCGATTTAATGAAAATTGTTCTATCTCCCCCTCTCAAAAATCAGAGTGACAAGTGTACCTACAGAGAATATCTTACAGAAAAATCGCCATCCTTATACTTGTGACAGATTGTCAAAATCTCGCGGCCATCCGCCCGCTGTTCTAGATTCTAGCGGCTCCGAAAAAGTACTCTCTGATAGAATAAACTATGAGTAGGCACTAGGTAACAAGAATATGGGATATATACGATGCCTGTTTGAAATTGACTAAAAGTGAGATCTATAATCAATACCCCAGATGGCTGACATTGAGGCATCCTTGGCCTCTAACCTCCTAGAAGCGGATCATGAGGACTCCAGGTCACCTGACCACCTCCCTCTCTCAGCCCGCCATGGGAGGATTCCACCTAGCGGGAGACGGAAAAACCACAGTCACTCTGAACCCAAGGTTCAAGCACCACCCACCAATCAAATCAGCCGTTATATTACACCTAAGAAACAGAAATTGCCTTCAAGTGATACTTATGGCACACAGGACTTCCAGCCAGGTGACCATTTAGAGGTGAGTAAAGAAGATCATGGCTCAATTTGACAGTGCTGTTTTATGTAGGTCCATTTCACACTTTTTCATTTACTACGCTGCTATAACATCATCCCAAGTTCCACATCCCATCTCTCAACGGGTGTTCATCTAATCTTTTCAGTCCTCCCTTTTAACTAAATTTTTCAATAAAAAATCAAGAAGACTGTACTTTTACTTTGTTTTAATCCTTTCTAAGGCTGAAAATTGGACTGTAAGTAGCATAGTGAAAGTGGCATTTTCTGCACGTTCAATCTATTAACCTTTTTAAAACATGTACCACTCAGCGCTTTATGAATTCATGCAAGGTACTCTACGGTAAAGCTTTCAGAGTTTAGAGGCCTCTCCTTTGGGACACCTAAGATGTGGTTACCAGGTACTTAATTTAGTGAAAACACTATTTCTGAATCCCAATCAACAGATAAAATACATCTAAATTAAACCATGTACCTAACGTAATCCCCATAACAGCTGATGCGAGAGATTGCGTTGATGAGGGAGAGTGTACAGGAGAGGGACGCAGCAATCTCCACCCTGAGACACCAGAACGAGCTACTACAGACACAGAGCAAGCAGGTAGGTGAAAGAGTAGACGAACACAAAGCTCTCTATTTCAAATGGATCGCCATGAATATAACCGGAATCAACCTTAGCTGTCAAAAAAGAGTTAAACATCTATTACTCACTCATCACGTTTTAAATTGTCTGTTTTTAAGCCAATGGTCCTTGGACCTATTGGCTTTTACTACGGAGGGTGTGGGTCTGAGCTCAAAAATCCTCTCTTCAAGGAAACCCTTGCTCAGAGTAGGAACTGGGGGTTAATTATTTTCAGTCTGAAGAGTCTATATTTTAGAGTCAGTTATCCCCTAGCATTTTGCAGTACAGAATAAGCCATAAGTGCTCAGCCCATAGAAGGCAAAGTGTCATATCTGGGAGTATCATGTGGGCGTCACATACACATAGGCATTAAATGACACATACCTATGGTGCACAGTATCTGTTGGATGTTGGGCACTGTTTGTAACACCTTGTAATTAAATGTTTTCCCTTGCACTTCTTAGGCAATAATTATAGCATAATCCCTGGCTTCCAGGCATCTCCCCACAATCCACTACATGTAGTACCTACAGGCTTTTAATTAGCGCGGTGACTAGTGAGTACTACTCGTGAGATGAGTAGACTAGTGTATGGTTCACAGTCGCCACGGTGTAAGGGATAGGGAGGCCTTGCAATCTATTTTTGTTTGTGGCTCCTCTGCTATGGACTTTTCCTGCTCACTATTCTAATGTAATAACAACAGTGTGTGTACTTTACTTATCAGTGAAGGAATTTTCAGAATATATCTCATACTTTTGATTTTATTCGCAGATAAGACATTTCATCATTTGGAGCCCTATGGCAGATTAGCATTAGAGCATTTTAAGATTCAGAAATGCATCCCTGTAGCCTTTGTTTTAGAATTGTTCGTTTTGAAACCACTATATATATGTAGTACAGGTTTTATCTCAGTGGGTTATGGTACAATTGGATCATATTTTCTGTATTTGAACAAAGTATTCACTGTCAAAGATCTCTATGGAGAAATCAGTGCTAAAGTGTGTGTTGCCATATGTGCATTTTTGTAAATCAGAGGAGGCTGAAGTGTAAGGCCACCTTGTGGAACTGCTACATTCTTTTCTGTGTAAAATTTTTAGTTTACATTGAAATAATGCTATCTCAGAATATGTATCTACTATTGGTGATGAAAGATTAATTTGATTACTCCTTTCATTGTATAAACGATTTTTTGGAACACTGAAAACACGTATGTACACCGGGGTACTTTCACTGTGCTCCCCCTCTACAGAGAGGTGGAGTGATCTGGCTGGTTTGCTGACCACTGGCCCATGATGAGGTACAGACTATTACAAGTGATTGGCAGTTGGGTGTGTGTGGGGGGGGGGCAGGGGGCAGAGCAGGCTCCTGGCAATCTGAGACAGTGTACACTCATAATGACACACCTGTTGACTATGGCATTGAACATTGAATAAGACAGGTCCCTGTGGCAGCTGAGTGAGGTGCATGCAGAATGGACAGTCTACAGACCATGGGCGTGGACTGGTTACCAGATTTAGTCTGTGTAGGTGTTATCCATATGCTATAGTAAGGGTGAGAAAGTAAAGGGAACAGTGCTGCCCTCTGGTGCCTTTATTTGCTATGCACAGACCTTGATTACGGAGGTGAGTGGTGACTTTGCCAAAGTAACCACTCACCTCTGTAATCAAGGTCTGTGCATAGCAAATAAAGGCACCAGAGGGCAGCACTGTTCCCTTTACCTTCTCACCCTTACTATAGCATATGGATAACACCTACACAAGACTAAATCTGGTAACCAGTCCACGCCATGCTACAGACTATTAGTACTTAGCTGCAGTGGGTAGTTCAGGTTGAATTTGTGCTATATACTACCAAAAGCCCAGGTGATAGTATGCCCTATCTGTCTCACCAACAGAAACTAGACACAAGATTACAAGTTGCCGCGCCATGTCTCACAGGACTATTCTCTACCATTGTATTAAAATCTACAGCACTATGGTTTTATTAAGAACTCATAATGATGTACACAATCATCTAGGTGCAGCTCTTAGTAGTTGTAGGATATGATAGCTTTTGCCCTCTGTTTGATTGACAGTCCCACCTGTTACATAAAACATAATACAGGGGCCTATAAAAATACACTAGTATTGAAATAAAATTGATTATGTGATTCCGACTATGCCCACTGTACAGTGTTATAATAGACTTATTATGATGCATCAATGCAGCCCTATTGAGGCTACTCGCTGTGACGGGCTTCCCTAGCCCACTTAAAAGGGTCTATATCTCCTCTTTCCTATCCCCTCAGGATGTGTGTGGTGCACATATGCGCGGGCACTGACACATTCCTCTGTTAAATTATCAACCTGTGAAGCACAAGATAGCCACTTAGTGCCGCTAAAATGCTGTAAAACACAAATCAATCAATCAATACTCGCTGTGAGTACCACTGGTATATGAACTTTATGGGATTAGCTAGGCCAGGCAGTTTATAAAGGTACCATAGAATTCCAATACTGATATGGCCTGTGTGAGAAGGAAATGGCCTGTGTAAGATACTAAGATGCAGGTCATCTTGGCCTGCTTTGAGAGAAAGTTTTCTGCAACACTGGTGCCCTGGGTATGTGTCAGATCTAACCCCTACTGAAAAATATGATTGAGACCATTGGCCTTACAACTCCGTTGTATAATCCTATTGCATTGTCCCCTCGTACTGACTGTTCTAAGCTCCCCTTGCGTATCATGAAATATTCTTTATCTAATCAGATTGCCGGTAGATTAAGTCAACTTTTTAGCGCGGCGACTAGTGAGTACTACTCGTGAGATGAGTAGACTAGTGTATGGTTCACAGTCACCACGGTGTAAGGGATAGGGAGGCCTTGCAATCTATTTTTGTTTGTGGCTCCTCTGCTATGGATTATTCCTGCTCACTATTCTAATGTAATAACAACAGTGTGTGTACTTTACTTATCAGTGAAGGAATTTTCAGAACATATCTCATACTTTTGATTTTATTCGCAGATAAGACATTTCATCATTTGGAGCCCTATGGCAGATTAGCATTAGAGCATTTTAAGATTCAGAAATGCATCCCTGTAGCCTTTGTTTTAGAATTGTTCGTTTTGAAACTACTATATATATGTAGTACAGGTTTTATCTCAGTGGGTTATGGTACAATTGGATCATATTTTCTGTATTTGAACAAAGTATTCACTGTCAAAGATCTCTATGAAGAAATCAGTGCTAAAGTGTGTGTTGCCATATGTGCATTTTTGTAAATCAGAGGAGGTTGAAGTGTAAGGCCACCTTGTGGAACTGCTACATTCTTTTCTGTGTAAAATTTGTAGTTTACATTGAAATAATGCTATCTCAGAATATGTATCTACTATTGGTGATGAAAGATTAATTTGATTACTACTTTCATTATATAAACGATTTTGTGGAACACTGAAAACATGTATGTACACCGATGTTCTTACACTGTGCTCCCCCTCTACAGAGAGGTGGAGTGATCTGGCCAGTTTGCTGACCACTGGCCCGTGACGAGGTACAGACTATTACAAGTGATTGGCAGTTGGGTGTGTGTGTGTGTGGGGGGGGGGGGGGGGGGAAGGCAGAGCAGGCTCCTGGCAATCTGAGACAGTGTACACTCATAATGACACACTTGTTGACTATGGCATTGAACATTGAATAAGACAGGTCCCTGTGGCAGCTGAGTGAGGTGCATGCAGAATGGACAGTCTACAGACTATTAGTACTTAGCTGCAGTGGGTAGTTCAGGTTAAATTTGTGCTATATACTACCAAAAGCCCAGATGATAGTATGCCCTATCTGTCTCACCAACTGAAACTAGACACAAGATTACAAGTCGCCGCGCCATGTCTCACAGGACTATTCTCTACTATTGTATTAAAATCTACAACACTATGGTTTTATTACACTTAACATGTGTCTGTTGCATATGGTCACAGACCTATAATTTCTTATGCCCCCCAGTCAATGGCAGTCAAAGTTTTTGACACTCGCTCTAACCAAGTGGGAGGTACAGAGAATTTTGGGGGTGTGGATGGGGGGTCCCCTATGTCACATGTCGATTTAAAAAAATGGCCATGTCCCCATTTCAATTTTACGAAATGGTCATGTCACCATGTTGATTTTAAGAAATTTTTGTTCATGTCACAATGTCACTAAGCCTAAAATAGCCCATGTCGCCATGTCGTTTTTAGTGGTCCACACCCAAAATTTTCACACCCCTCTTTGATCTATAGTACCGCGCAGGCTTTTCTCCCAAATGTCTTAATTTCTTTTTACAACCCCCCTAACTAGAGAAGTCAAAAGTTTTTACACACCCTCTCAGGAGGGGTCAAAAGTTTTTACGCTCCCCTTCAACCCACCATCCCCCCTGTTGATAAAATTCAATAATGACCACTCCCTAAAGGAGCTTATGTCTAATTTAGCTATCTCATTCTGAAGTTGACCTTAGCTGTCAATCTGACTGTTCTAGGTCGAGGAGCTCAAAACTCAGCTTACAGAGATCACCTTGAGGCAACAGGAGCAGGAGCAGAACCTGATGGAGCAGCTCGAAACTGCTCACCAGACACTGGAGGTCAAGCACCGCCAACTGGAGCACGCCAACCAGGCCCTGCAGGTCGAGCAACGGCGGCGAGGCCCACCAGAGGATGATGATTCTGATAGTGGACGCGAGACGAACAGGAGCACACGGGACAGCACACCTGGCAGCACATCTGGTGAGTTTGAATTAGATTAAACTATATATATATATATATATATATATATATATATATATATAGAGAGAGAGAGAGAGAGAGAGAGAGAGAGAGAGAGAGAGAGAGAGAGAGAGAGAGAGAGAGAGAGAGAGAGAGAGAGAGAGAGAAAACTTAATCAACATGGATAATAATGTTGCGAACAATGCAACGACAGTCTTATAGGGGTCAAAGAGAAATTTGTTGGATTGAAAAGAAAAAGACTCAGATATCAGAGTTTGAAGAATTTAATCACTGACCACACCCATTTATATCCTTCGCCACTTTTGAGAATTAGTAAAAGATAGTTTTTTTGTATTTTTTTTTTTGACATCACAACGAGTATAGCTCTCCACACTACTACATTAACTCTTTAAGGGTCGCACATGACATTAGTGCAAAGTGCTTTTTGCTTGTCAGCCCTGGTGCAGTCCCAATGAGTGGTTTATCAGGGCCGGGTACATATAGATCAATGGTTAAAATTAACTAAGACTGATGTATGTGACTTTAATCTTGGTACAGACCTGAGTAATGACGTAGAACAGTTGGAGAGGGAGTTGTTGTCCGTGCAAAACGAGGCTAGAACTCTGGAGGATGAACTCTCTGATCTACGGATACGGCAACAGAGGGCACTCCAAAACTCCCGGTAAGACGCTCAATACTCACGGGCGAACAACTGCTTTATATTACTGTCCTTGTTTTTAAACGATGAGCTAAGACTTTAAAATGTATCATAAAAGCCAAACAACATAAGGAGGGACACTTTCTTAAATTGGCCTTTTACCGAGTTAGCGGAATTAAGTACCATCAGTCAATGAACTCCCAACTATTTACTCACTGCAAATATCTCGGGGGGGGGGCGAGTGGTACCCATCTGATAACTGTTATCAGTGACAACGGCTGGTAACCATCTTCAGCGATGGTCATACCCATTCAACAATCCGCTACCTCTGTATAGGGCTCATCATTAAAAATACGACACATTACCATTATACACTGAAACGGTTAAATGATTATGGCCAAAAAATACCATCCTTATAATGAGTGCCAATATTTGATTGTTTCAGGCTGAGTGGAGACACCATCAACGTTCAAATACTAGGTGGAGACTGCTCTATAGTAGAGGCCAAACTTCTCCGTGTTAAACAAAGACATGCGGACATCTACGCCAGGCTGGAACTGACAAAGAAGGAGCAGGAAAAGGCACAAAAAGCAAAGGTAAGTCTAAGTTACAATGCCAGACGCCACATACACAACTGGTCCTTGGCACAAAGTCATGGACATTTTGGTTCATGCTCTCAGATGAGGCTCCAGGATTGTTAAATGTGTGGGAGCAATGTTTCTGTTTAAGGCCTTTTTTTGCTTGATAGGGTAGCGATTTGGTCATTATTTTACGCACAATAGGCTCAAAGGGGTGAGTTTCAAAATGTGATCTAACTTTCCATATGTGATGTAATATAGCAATCTACATATATGTGTGTATATATATATATATATATATATATATATATATATATATATATATATATATATATATATATATATATTTCCTTTTTACCACACTTGACTAACAGAATAAGACTCCAACATTTTAAACATTTAGTCAAAAAAGAAAATGAGAGATGAGAAAACCCCTTACAACATCATTACCACTTTTTCCTATCTACAGGCTGGGCCGTGCCTGTATGACACCCTATCCCCAGGACCACCACAGGGTATCGTGTGTGTGGAGCTGTCTTCCTCTGATGGCCCAGGCTTCATACCTGGCAGGGACAAACAGGACAGGGTCATTGTTAAACACCTGGCTGAAGGACTACCTCTGTGTAAAGGAGACAGGTGGGTCTTATCTCACTCAATACGAAAAGATTTTTCCGCTCACAGGCCATTCGGACCTGCAGATTTTGGCATGTCCGAATACCTCAGGGTTGTCATTGTCAGGAAGGAAATAATGAAAAACAAGAATTAACTCACTATTTGGTCCAGCAGTTTGACAATTTCTTCTAGCCTGGCAGCAATTTTGCAGGCAAAAGCCGATGTCCGATGACTTCTCGTGTTGACTGTTATCTACAAGGATGGGTGTGGACCACTAAAATTGACATGGCGACATGGGCTATTTTAGGCTAAGTGACATGGGACATGAACAATTTCTTAAAATTGACATGGTGGCATGAACAATTTCTTAAAATCGACATGGTGACATGACCATTTCTTAAAATTGACATGGGGATATGGCCATTTTTTAATATCGACATGTGACATGGGGGATCCCCCATCCACACCCCCACAAGGGCCTATAGATAGGGCCCGGAGATAGGGCCCCAGATGGGTAAAATCGACAAGAGGACAAGGCCACTTTTTAAAATCGACAAGTGACATAGGGTTGGGTGACAAGGGACAAACTCACTTCTTAAAATCGACAAGGGGACAAAATCAATTCTTAAAATCGACAAGAGAGACACAGGGTTGAGTGACAGGGGACAAGAACCATTTCTTAGTATCGACAAGGGACACAACACCCCCCCCCCTGTCTAAGGCCTTATAGATAAAGACTTAAGGCTGTAGTGACAGTTATAACTCACGGGCCTATAGTAAAACCTTGCACATAAGCTGCATACTTCCCAAAAGCCTCATTTTAACCATGGGGAAATTCTATCAGTTTATTTGATTGGTCAATAATGTATCCCGCCAGGTCGGAATACCAGCAGAGTTATTTGTCAGTTGTTTTTTCATGCATTAAGATCTTCAAGACATGTTGTAAACCCTCCCTATTATAGGTCATTTAACAGGGCTAGGGTATATAAACCTTTTTGCAACTTAATGTGTGGCTTATAGGCAAAGTTCTGATACCATAGAAAAGTATAAACAATAAATTCTCAAGCCAAGGTATACCTTTACCGACCAGTATGGATCAGTGTTCTTGATGGTATTTCCTTGAAGCATTGAGCAGATTTCATAGAGTAAATCATCACCATTCTCCTTGTCTCTCTAGATTACTGGAGGTTAATGGACAGAGGGTGTTCCACCTAGAAGACCATGCTCTAAATAAAATCTTACGTGAGGTTCAAATACCAGTCAGATTGGTCGTCATAAGAGACATCAAAGATCAACCAACCAGATGTGCTGATACAAGTGAGGAAATAGAAGCTATGAAAGAAGATCTGTCATTGGCCATGATGGAAGTGGAGTCTTCACAACAAGAAAACCAAGACCTGACACGTGAAGTTGAAAAGTATGAAACTCTTCCATATAACAGCATCGTCCCTCTCATACTTCTTTTTGGTATCATTAGTCTTGGGTTTATATGAATAACAACAGGGATTGGTCTTTACAAGTTAGACGAAAAGAAATAGATATCATATTTTTGAAAACCTTTCAGTAGTAGAAAGGTGTGAGTTAAATGGATTTGGAGAAAAGAAAAAGGAAAGAAACAAGATACTTCGAACATGCTATCTTGTATCTGTAATTGACAGAAATGAAAACTCCTTGGATCTAAATGAATTTTCTACAAGACAGTGGCCATTGCCTAGCAACATCGGAGGCTAAACTTGGAGACAACCTCAAAATATTATTAAGTGCTGATGGCAAAGTGAACATTCACAGTAAATGCTTAATTGCATTATGGACATCTTCTGATTTCAGGTTAAAGACAAACAATCAAAGGCTAAAAGACGATAATGAAGAATTAAGGCAGGAGCTGCAAATGATGAGAAGAAAGGTAAAAGTATTGAAATGGATTTGACTCAAATTTAATCTGGCAAGCAAGCGTAGCTATTGAATCGCCCCTCCAATGATAATCTGCAACAAATGATTTTTGTCTGACTGCCTTCGGGAGCAATCCCCTAAAAATCAATTATTATTATTATTATAAACAAAATTGTTAAAGTGTTGTATATTGAGGGTGCCCTGTACTGTTCTCATCAAAAACTTTTAATTTGCTATATATTTCTTCATTTCATTATGTGTTTATCGGCATGAATAAGGTTTGGTGAAGTGACACTTTTATAGGTGACTTGGATATGTCAGTGGTACATATTTGATTTTATAGATGGAGGAGTTGAACCACCAGAACCATGAACTACACACAAACAACAACACAGAGCTCTCACACAGCCCCAAAATGGCACCAACCGAGCAGACGACATTCACACGGACAGATGAGTCCGCCAAGAAGAAACTACGGTTTGGGGTAAGCTTATACACAGGCTTTATAATTTTAAAAGTTCCAATATCAATGAGGAACTCAGGAAACTTTGTCCTTGAGTTTAGATTCGTCTTTACTGAAAAAAATAATTCACAATCAAATATATCTAAAAATGATTAATGTAAGAAACAAGCTAGTGCAGTGGTGGTTACAGGATTTTGAAAAGGAGGAGATGCCCCTTATTAACCTTGTATTTTAAGCTAAATTTGAGACTTAGAGGAGGTAAATAAACTATCAATTATAGAAAAAGGAGGAGGCACACCCCTAGCTTTGATAGTCTATTTGGCCTTTTTGATAATTCACATGAATTTGCCATTCATTTGATATTCAGTAAAAAGGCGGTGTATAGCCCTGTCTCTCTATGCTTTGTGTAACCAAAGTGTGGATTACATTTGTAGGGTGATTTCCAAACTGGAATACCTGACCCTGAGCCAGCACACCTGACCAATGGTACAATTCACCAATCAGAAGAAGGTAACTTACACACATCAAACTCACACAATGTGCTAACGTTTAATGCTATTTCTGCCTCAGATTTCCAATCTTTGTATCATTTGTACACCGAAATTGTGGGGTTACCAGGTAATTTTCAGTGACCAGCATAAAATGGCTATTTGGAACTTTGCAAACTGAAAATTAGTCCAGTGCATGGCCTTGATCCACTATAATGGTGGCAATGTTAGGTATTAAACCAATTGGTGACAACCCCTGAGTGACAGCCCAAAATGTTTTCCATATGAAGAGGCCATTTGATATCCATCTTGCACAGATCTATTTAGATGCTGGTCACTCAGAAACCACTTACACTCATATATCTTTTGAGTGTATATTTGATACCAGGATTTAATACGTGATGTTGAACTGAAAGATGATGTAATAACATTCAGCTCTGTGAGGCACATTCACACTGCAAACGGGATATTATTATTTTTTCATCTATTTTGTAATTACTGCTGTAGACTTAGGTGGCAATTGGTTGTACAAAGCGCATATCTGAAACCTCTACCATATTGTATATATTTGGCTTTAAGGCATCATATTAACATCCATAAACGATTTCTTATTAAATATGTATCAGGTAATTATGTAATGAATGAATCAAGTCATGATATTATGTCAATTTTCAATCAAGAGCAATCGGTTTCTGAAAGCTAAACATTGTCTTTTATCACTATTATTTCAATTCCACCTTCCAAAAAACATGGTTGTACTCTTTAAATATATCCCTACGTAGATACCCAGGATGAATTTGTGTTCCTCATCTAATAAAATACCTATAGAGAGATTCTACCCAGTTTCTCCCCCTTCCATTAAGTAAATTTATCATACGACAATCTTTTTGCCATACGTGCTATATTATTATATTCTGCTGCATAAATTAACTCTGTGCGGACCACACTAAAACTCTCACATAGTATAGGATCTAAATAAATGTTTGATATACCAAATAGCTGCACTAAAAGAAGCAATATTGGCACACTGAAATATTAATCTACAAAACTATTGACATTTTCGGTTTTCTATCACTAACCCATTTACAAGGACGAATTACTAATTTACCAAGGGAGTGGTTATAGATTGTACGCAGGGGGCGGTGGTCAAGTTGATGCAAAACTTAAAATCCTTTTCTGGGGGCACCAAAATCATTCGGCCATCCCCTCATAGGTGATAAAATCTTCAAATTAGAGGCCATTTGAAAAGGTTGAATATATTGAGCCCTCTTCTGAGGATCAGATATACATGGGTTGTGGATTTGAGCGAAATTATATTTTTTCTGATTTAAAATTTGGCCTGGAAATCGTGGATGGAAGGCTTTTTCAATGATGTGCAATTTATTAAACAAAAAAAAACTACAAACAAACAAAAAAACAAAAAACACTTGATCGACTGCTGAATCCCTTTGTCACCCCTTTTGTAGTGGATTACCACTACCTAATGAAAACAACACTTTGTGTAAATTAACATGTTTCATTTTCACTAACAAAACTCTTTTTTTTCACTTCACATCCTTTTCCATTCTGTAAATATCTAGTCCTGTGATTCCTTCTTCAAACATTTTTTTTATCTTTATCTCGCTGTCTGCCCTTTCAGTAATTGCATACGATAGGTTAGATGCGAGTGTCCCTATTTGGGAAGGTCTAAGAAAAGCCTCCAAGGTGCGTAGAGTGGAGTGATTCTGAATCCATGTCACCTGTGTGTTTCTATCTATCCTTATCTCACTCTATAGATCCATGCATTTTAACACTTTAAAGGCCCAATAATGCCTCTAGGTCCATGGTCCTTGGTCATGATGATGAAGTAATGCAATATTGACGTATGTAATAGCCAGTATTGCATTATAGTAGGGTCGGCATGATACATAGCTGCATCACGTAGAAGTTACTTGCCCAGCTAGCCATTTCTCAAACACTACGATCCTACCCCTCTCCCTCCGATTTCAACCACCCCTATGATCCAGTCTAATCGTAGTGATTGACCCTTGGTGATCATGTATTACCTACGATTGCCTATTCAGGTGCATGCCTTTTCCCTCTATATCTGCTGTAATCGTAGTGATTGGCCCTGTACAATGAATAATTCCCTTCCGATCCTGGCCAGGTCAGTATGATTTCAGGGTGCCCAAAACTTAGTGTCTGAGAAATGTCTTCCAGGTTGCAGTATTCAGGAAATGGATGCGTTGAAGTAATATACATGATTTAGAGGTTTACACCTTTTCAAACTGCATAGTGCTTTTATGTATCATGACCCTTTGGTTGTCATGATGCATGGATGCAGTGCTGTATCATGACAATCATATGATGCATCAGTGCAGTGCTAATATGCGCTGGCCAATGAAAATGAAGACACGAGGCATTATTCTATCTGTCAAGAGTTAAATTCCGCCTTGTTTCATGTCATCATAACGAAGTGTGGAATTTCCTCTAAAGCTTGGCTTCTGGTAGTTTCCTTAAAGGTTTTGGTTGGATTCTCTGGGATAGGCGATTGTAATGCCTTCAAACTATAAATAGTGGATATATCTTCCAATAAATAAAAATACACTATTCTGGTCAATGTAGATAATATAAAATATTGGTAGGGTATCGGTAGAAACGGGTCCGACAGGTAAATGCATAAGCCCCCTCGACACCAAAGGAAAAAGAAGAAAACGATAAGAAATATTGTCAATCTAAAACAGCCCTCAAAGAGATAGAGCTTTTCTATACCAAATTTAAATGCTATGAAATAATGATTCAGAGAGCCTTTAGAATTCTTAAAATTCGATCAATAGGATTTAGGTGGCATTATACAGATAAATGATAATCATGATAGGTCTAATCTATGAATTTCAGACTGCCCCCATTCCCTTAGTTTTGTAGTTTTAACAACTCTCGGCTTGTATTTATTGGTCATTCTATCTTACATCCTAATTTGATGATAAGAAGTTATCGAGTGCATTCTCTCTTCTGTAAAGCTAAATCTTCGCCAATCATAACTGATGTGACCAACAATGGAATAGTTGGTTCAAAGGTGTCCTATTGCTTTATGTTATGTTTGAATGCTTATTCAATTCACCTTGTTTTATGTTCGGTTTGGTTTTATCAATTTTATCTTTCCGATACTATTCTGTGGTGTGGTTATCTAAACCTTTAACTCTCTAAATGCTGCATAGTGCAATAATGTATAGAATGCCCTAGGGTTATCTTGATGCACAGACACCTCCCTGCCTCATGTCAAAGTAGGCAGTATCTATGGGATTGATACTCACCTGGCTGGTTGTCATGACACCAATACAGGGGCGTAGGAAAAGGGGGGGGGCCAGGGGGGCCTGGGCCCCCCCAATCATAAAGGAGGGGGGCCTGATTATGTCTGGGCCCCCCAAAAAATTTACCAAGAAGTCGTAATGAAATGGAAAAGCAGCTAAAACATTCCATCCCAAATTAGATTAATATGTTAAAGGGATAGGGAAAATGGAGCCCTGAACCTCAAATCAGATCTAAAATTCACCAAAAATACTTTTCTATTAAATTCTACTATGGGTATGTATAGGCATCATCGCGCTCGAGCCGATAATTCAAGGTGTTCAAATTGGGACCCCTTTGGGCCCCCCCAATGAAGATTTGCTTCCTATGCCTCTGCAATGCAGTTCTGGAGATCATGAGTAGACTGGCCAACACTGCATTGATGCATCAGACCAATGAAGTAACATTTTTAAAGTAACCCATGGACATATGAAAGCATCATACAGCACTTAATCATTTGAGGTTTTTATGTATTGTGGTTGAGTGGTATGGCGTTTTAGGTGGTGGTTGCATGCTCATATCTCTAACATTGTAACTTTGGATGCTTTTACAATTAACACGAAGAACAGTAAGATCCAGAAAGATACATAAATTTTGTATTTGAGGAGTTCCTGGTTTTTTATTGATCAAGATTTCTTCTGTATGGAATACAGTATACACGTACCTAGTTCCACAAAGAAAAAGCATGTTCTTTAATTTAGATCTATACAAAACTCACATATCATAGTCCCAAACATCCAAATTACACTAAAAAAAAAACCTACTCTAATGATATCAATAACTCAAGCTGGTTGAGTTCCCCATCGTGACCAACCATATCAGTAGATATTATTTCAAAAGTTAGGAAAAGAAATTCGAATTGTGGCTTAGAAATGCCAAAAATCTAGTTTTTCAATTCTTACCCTTGTTTTCAGAGGGAAGTCCTGCAGGTGTTGAAGGATCATGTGATGGAGACGAGTCAGCAGAAGTCGTACCTTGACAAACTGATGGCTGTAGTTATTGACAATGCACCAGATCTCCTGGACCATGTAGATGCAGCTTCCGGGCTGGAGGACACCATGTGCTGGAAGCCACACTCAGAAGAATTCTGCTGATGAAGAATATTCATCATTAAATGATTGATGAGTACTTTAAATCTCATGGTGCCACAGTAGGGGCGTACATGTATACTGTGGTATTTTGTCGTCATTGTCATTTCCTGTTCTGAGAGGTTTATGGAGGAACACTGGTTTCTTGAGTCATTCACTGAACATAAAATAAGATGGCTTAGGTACCTGCAATGTCTGAAAGACAAAGGCCTCCAGGGAAAAATCTGGGCGGTTAAACTCCTACACTATGGCTTTTGCTAATCACTGGTGGATACTCTAGTAACTAGTTCTGCGCCACCAGATGATTTGAGCACAACAATGTTTTAATTTCCCAGAGAACCCCCGTGTGGTTTAAGAGTTCCGCGGGAACCGAGTGTATCAAAGGAGTAGCTGTGCAAGTGTTAAGGACTAAGGTTTTCAATGACATCCAGGACGTCAGCTGTATGGTGTCAGTCAATCATATCAACCTGTGTACAGTGCAGATTACATGAATTGAACTCTAGAAATGGACTCCTGAATTTCTCAAATACTAGGATGCTCACAAACTATGGAGAAGTTTTGTCGATCATAACCTATTAAATGAGTTATGACAAATTGCATCTGTTCTCGCAGCAAATAACTGGGTTGGCTTGCTGAGCCTCCTTAAATTAAAGAGGTAGTAGCAGCACCTGTGCTATGTGCTAGTCTGATGATAAAAAGGGATGTCTTCCTTTCACATGGGATTTATTTGTGACTTTACCTACGCATATACATACAATGTTATAAATGTAATACAGAAAAGGATACAAGGTCGTTGTTGACCGTACTATTCTACTTCCACTTGTAAACACTTAATGTTCACATATTCAATGTATGACGTGTACTAGAGAACAGGGTATCTAAATGTTTCTTCAACAAAACATTGCAATATATGTATATATTACATATCCCCAATGGTCCCTCAATGTATCGCCCACTGTTTATCATTTTTATTTCTGTTGGGATGACAAACTTTAAACCTCACACAAAGTTATCATTTATAATTCTGAAGTGAGAGTAGACCCATATGCTATAACATCCTAAAGAAAATATTATACAACCTGGGAGGAAATGAGTTTCTGATTCCTGGTTGTCTCTTTCTTGATTTGATTTCTATTTTTCTATCTAACATATTTATAAATGGAATCTCTCCAGGAGAATGAACTGACACGTGTAAGTAGATCTATATATGGTGCTCAATATGATAGCATTAGTTTATGTTGATTTGTAAAATAGTTTTGTGAATATAAGTGATGCAAGATGCCTCAGATTCATATTCCAAAGTTGCCATAATGCAGCAATACACTGTTTTCCTATCCAATCACCAGCACTGCATTGCTACATTATGCTGAGCCTTTTGGGTAAAGGCATTTGTTGAGGTCGGCAGGATATAAAACCCTAGTTGAAGAAGTAGCTCTGTATTACAAGCAATAAGTGAGTGGTCATTATTTATCAACAGGGGGGGTGGTGGGTTTTCGTGCAGATGCGCAAAAATTTTTTACGCCCCCCCTCGACGGCAGTCAAAATTTTTTGCGCCCCTCTTTGATCTATAGTAGCGCGCGGGCTTTTTTGCTAAAAAGAGGGTGAATTTTTTTAGCCCCCCCTCAAGAGGGGTCAAAATTTTTTTAGCCCCCCCTCGGGAGAGGTATGAAAATTTTACCCCCCCGTCAAACCCACCATCCCCCCTGTTGATAAATAATGACCACTCCCCAAGTAAGTGGAGAATATGGTGACTAAAAGTTAAACCATATTTTCTCCCAATTTCATACTGGGGTTGACTGGTTTTGGTATGGTCTTTATGAAGAACTTTACATGGTGTGAATATCTCATATGGATCAACACCATGAATACTCACAGCTAGAAAGTAATGTTTTCTCACAAAATCGCTTCTTAGTGATGAGAAAATGACTAGTTATCATGATTCTTTTCTGAAGACGAGTCTCTTTTTGTCAGCCACATTTGTTTGGGTAGGCATGTATAAAATTAATTCATACTTTTATGTATAGTGACGCCCAATCTTTCACCAAAAGGCCATTCCATCTGGTAATTTATTTTTTTCAAATAATGGGTAATAACTTTGATAATTAAAATGCATTTACAGCTGCCACTGGGTGATGTATATTTATTTAATAACTTAAGATGTGTGTAGGTCTGTACCGATGGCATCATAGGTAGCAGGATGTCATTTATTAATTGTACATTGATTATTTCATAATAAATTATAACCATTTCAAAATGAATTTCAATTTGATGTTTAACTGTTGTGTCTCTCCAATTTATTCACTTCATTTCATGAGAAGAAAGCAGGTTAGAATAAAGAATAATGTCTGATAACCTCTTATCGACTACCATCATTTCCTGATCAATAATCACTGAAACTAAGTAGATGAAGATGGTTCTCGAGCATGCAACATTATTGGTTTCCTGATCGCCTTCTTAACTAGAACGTACAAGAGCAATTATAAAAAAAACATCAATGGATTGTATATGGACCACTCAATTTGACATAGCTGACATGGCTATTTTTCTAAATCGACACGTTACATGAAGGTTATTGACACAGAAAATGAGTGACGTGACATAAGTGCTTCCTTAAACCCAACATGGGACACGACAGGTCCTTAGAGGTGACAGGGGACATGGGGAGTTAAGTGACATGTGACATTAGCACCTCCTAAAATCGACATATCTCAAGGGGGCCCTCATGCAGAGCCCCCATGGACCATGCATGAGGGCTGTAATGGTGAACATAATTATCATGGTGGAAAGAGCTAATGTGAAGATATGCCCAAGTAATTAGGATACTGATACCATTATGCAACAACACTATCTCTGGGTACACTATAGAATGTGTAGACACCATCTCAAACAACACTTAGGCCACGAGAGTAAACAGGGAAAACAATAATAACTGGATTCTCATCAAAACAAATAATTGGAAAATAACATTTTCACTTTTTGAAAGAGTTAATGGACGACTTATGGATATTTAAAGCTATTTCAGCAGCTAAGATCATATTCATGGCGACTTTCACCGTTTTTTCGAATAGGTAAGAGGATATGTATTCTGTGTATGTAAGTAATGTTTTTGTATGGAGTTAAATTTCCTGCATCAATTGATAATATTTAAATAGGTCTTTATCAAAAACATGTAGACAGTATATTAACCCTGAAATGATATTCTTTTGACATTTTTTGTGTGAAGAAAACAGCTTTTTTTAATGGCCTGATGATTACATGTATCTCTGTAACTATTGTGATCCCTCCATTCACCCCACTGCTATTGGAAGATAGAGACCAGACAAAATGGAGACAGTAAGTATGAAATGTGAAATTGTCTTTTCTACTTTTATGTTATTTATCGTCATGATGCATACATGTACATGAAAAGGTTTTTTTAAATGAGATGATGCATCAATGTTGCTGTGATGAGTTTACTCCGAAATGGTCACCTGGTTCCAGCCCCCCCCCTCCCCAAAAAAGAAAATGCATGATATTCACCATTATTTTCATGAATAATGGTGAATATCACAGATGTGTAGTGACTGTAAATACTTCGTTGTAGAAACTACACTGTTTCACTGAAATACAATAATTACACTAGTTCACTGTTCAAATTCGTGAGGATCCCTCGTAGATTCAACAGGTATTTCACCAAACTGGTTAAAACCTGAGAGGAGCATATGAAAAGAGCAGCCAATCAAGGAGGACACCGTTACGTCAATTTCAAACAGTAGGGAGGTTTAGCAACCATGACGTACGTCACTCAAATCTGATTTTACATAGAAGTACCAATGCTGTAGGCATGCTGTACGTCTGTGTTATACTTATATTGCTTATGTAATGATTGGAAATCTTTAAATATAGAACATGTAAATCCGAATGAATACCTCAATCCACAAACCCAAATGTCTGCCTATCTCTCAGTCATACAAGTTCTGTGCCTGTGCAATGCTCTGCCTATCCCACATACAGCATATCAATTGTGTACCTATCACTCATTCTGCCTATCTCTTCAATCCAAAACATCTACAGTTAAATCTAGTTATTTCTTAAAAGGCTTAACTTATAACACTTATCCCCCACCTTACCTTATCTTATTTGTTCCTTCTTTCCTTTAGTCTACCTATCCTCAATCCACCTATCATTCATTTTACCTATCCCTCATGGCGACTATCCCTCAGACCCTCATGTTTAATCTGCACTGTGTGTCTGCTATATAAGCCTTTATTGACTATCAGTACATTCTTTACCATGTCTACTATTTCAATTTTACCTATCCCTTATAATGCCCATCATGAAGCCTACCTATTCCTCATTGTGCCTATCCCCCAACTCTGCACATCCCTCATATCTGTCCCTAGAACCCATGTTTTTCTTTGTTTTTCTTTATGTTTACTCATCTTACAAGGTACCCTGTGCCTATTCCTCAAATTGTTAATTGTTCATACTACCTATCCCCCTTGCTATCCATCCTTACCTATACCCCATGCTCTCTATATAGCTCTCTTACCCATCTCAACTCTCTTAACCTACCTATGTCACAACCAACCTTCATTATGATGACCATTTCTTAGTCAACCTATCACCTAACATACTGGTTACAGTCCACCTTATTCATACATCTACCTATCATTCATGCTGCATATATTTCAGTTTACCTATATAATGATATGAATGGAGGATAGGCATACTGGGGGATAGGTATATTTCACAGGTGGAAGAAATTGAATACAAGCTCAGATATGTATAGAGAGTGGGTTAGACCGACTGAGCTGAGATGGTAAGAAAGCTATATGGAGAGCATGAGGGATAGGCATATAAGAGGATTGGTAGCAAGGGGAATACACAGTGTGAACGATATCCAGTTTGAGGGATAGGCACAGAGAGTACCTTGTAAGATAAGCAAATGTAAAAAAAACAAAAAAACATGGGTGCTAGGGACTGATGTGCAAGTCAAACATGAGGGATATGCAGAGTTGGGGGATAGGTATAATGGAGGATAGGTAGGCTTTATAATAGGCATTGTTAAGGATAGTTAGGATCAAAACGGTAGATATGATAAGCAATATACTGTTAACCATTCGGGCTTAAATAAACAGATGAACAATACAGTTTAAACGTGGTGGTCTAAGGGATAGTCACCATGGGGGATAGGTAAAATGGATGATAGGCAGATTGAGGATAGGTAAACTCTGGGAAACTAGGACCAGAAAAGATTAAATAAAGTTAGGAGTAAGCTTTAGTATTTAGGCCTTTTGGGAGATAGCCTTACTTAACTCAAGATCCTTTGGATTCAAGAGTTAGGTAGTATGAGTGATAGGTAGACTAAGGGATAGGCAGTTTGTGAGATAGGTAGAGTAATGAACAGTTAGAATACTTGTCAGATTGGGAGATGGGCAGACATTTGGATATGTGCATTGAGGTACCTCAAACCTCATTTTTGGGTACTTTTAGTCAATTTCTGAGAATCATGATCTCAAACTTTGGATTCAGCAGGACTTTTTGGTCTAGGTTGTTCCTTCTTCCCCCTTTAGTATCATCCTGATAAAGGAATACCACAGCTCCATAAACCACCTAATCCTCTATGAAATTCAACAATGAAGACACAAGGGCCCCCAGTTTCATGGTGGGGGGGGGTAGAGGTGATGGCCTGTCACACTCTACCCATAGACTATGCTCTCAGTGACCTTTCCTATAGTATCTAAACGTCTTGTTGTAACTCTGTTGAATGTAAGAATCGTCCATGATCCTCTGTCGATTTTAAGAAAAGTGTCCCTGCAACCAGGATGGCATTTAAAAATGATAGCTATATAGATATATGTTGATATGCCCTCCAGAGCAATCCCATCCCAAACATAAAGTATGATTGTGGGTCATTTGGTCCCGGCCATTCAGCCCCCTGTCAAATGGCCCCCAGCCTTTCGGCCCCAAATGCATCAGAAATACAATACGGTAATACATCATTAGCACTTTATTAGGTGGACTTGATTATATACGTAATAAATATAGGCATTCTAACTAGGGGACCCCTTAAACATGAGGTGCTCCATCTTCCACACACTATAGCCTATACCCATGCAAAGTCTACCACTGTTTGTTTCACCCACCTCCCCTTTTCATCCTTGTCCAGAACATTTATATGAGTATTAAATGTCCTCAAATTGTGCAGTCTGTATGCAATATTGCACAACCATGCGGTGTGACCACATTTTACTAGAGGATGCAGGGGATTGCGAAAATATATGCATCTCTAAATTGGGGTGGAGGTGTCCAAAATTGTGGCGGGCATAAGAATGCAATGTTTTGTGGATAGCCTGCAATGTTTTGCAGTCTGTCCACAATGTATTGCAGTCTGCCTGCAATGCATTATGGTCTTTCCTCAAAGTGTTGTGGTCTATCCGTGAATTTGAGCAGACAGGCAGCAAAAGTTGCAGAATAAAGTGAAAATAGGAGGAGGGGTGAAATGTCTGGGGGGCCAAAAGACAGGGGGCCTTTTATCCAGGGGGCTAATAGTCAGGGGTCGAATTATCAGGGGACCTATTATCCAGGGGGCCTTATGTCTGTAGACCTGAGTGATTACTACTAAGTAGCTGAAGTCTGTCTTACAGTACTCAGTCCCACAGATTAAAGCTCATAGCTTACATCCATTGCTGACATGCAGGCTATTTTTATAGCCACTGAGCTTCTGCAGGATTAGTGTTATATGGATACATATAATGTATACATGCATAGCAGGAAGTCACTAGTTTCTCTCACCCAGTCCAGCCCAGCTCAACCATGGAGCTAAACAGCAGGTGAGTGAGTATAAGCAGCAACACTTGTTATGTCTCTCTTAGCAACAACCACTATTGAACACAGTACTGGCGACCTGTGCTCACCCATAATGTATGAGTTTAGCTATGTGCATAGGAAGCACAGGTGGGTTATATAGCTGTAGTAGTACTAGTTAGTAAATGTTGAATGGAGTACATGGCTATGTTTGAACTGCTGCCAACTGCCGACCACCACTTCTTAGAGTGTGTTACTCTAACCAAGCGAGGTATACAAGTCAATCATCACTTCAAACATTGTCACCTGCTATAAAAAGATTCAGGTGTGATAAACAAGTAAGACCTTCATTTTAATTAGATTTCAAGTATTTCTTATTGATTACTATTAATGTGCCGCTAGATAACTGTTATTCACATACTTCTCTCGTACTGGATCCAGGCTGATCCAATATGAGGTGTTGCATATATATGTGTGTAGGGTACGATGCACACATGGACTTTATATGATCTGCGAAAAGGGGACTTAGTGCTGAGACTCCTTCTAGCAGTATATGCCACCTGTGTAGACTTTTAAGTTTAACCCTTTAAGGTCGGATGGGATAGTGCTTTAGTCCGGGGCTCTAATTAATGCATCATGTCCATTTTTGTCATGATACGAAGATATGACTCTAGCGAGTAACTCGCCAGGTTATATTCATGCACAGTTTACTGACCCTATGGGATTGATAGCCAGATAGGAGATTTTGTACAGTCATATGGAAATGATAAAACAATGTTAACCACTCTGAGTCAACTTGGAGGAGTGTAGGGGGATGGATTCCATACAGGCTTACATATGGGGGGAGGTTCTCGTTCTTGGCTGTTACTGTTTTCATTGTAATAGTTAAGGCTTGTTTCAAAATTCCTGTCGACAACATATATACGTTCACACAAGATGCAAATTGCCTGTAACAATACATATATCATCCTGGAACCAGTATTAAGGTTATATCAATAATATATACGGTTGTCACTGTTACTGAATAGCACATACGTTGACAGGTATAGTATACAGGCCTAGGTCAGTCATTGTTGAAACCTCCCTTGGCGGGAGTGTGATGTGGACAGAGGCAGTGGGGCTCTAAACCCCTGGATAATAGAAAGTGACAGAGGAATTTTTCAAAGTCACAAAATCATTGATAAGTTGGAAGAAAAATTTATAAAAAATCTAAAACAAATCAGGAATTTAAACTTGAGGCAACGAAGAAGAAAAAAATCAGCCTACTCCATAATAGAAATTACCTCTTTAAGAAAAATAGAGAGATTTGTAAACTGGGGGTCAGTAGTAGAAGGCCTCAGTTGGACCCTTATCTTATCTCCTATCTCCGATCTTCTAACAACTTCTTCCGACTGACCACCAACTGTATAGCGACTGTAGATCTCCTGTGCATTTAATAGCTACACTGGAACTGTGAATCTTGACTGGTCACGAGTTACATCATAGGCATAACATGAATCATATGTACATGCCTAGGTTAGGGTCTACACTAATGTATTTATTGATTAATGTGTTAATGGCTGTATCAAAAGTACAGTATATATATATATATATATATATATATATATATATATATATATATATATATATATATATATATATATATATTGGTTGCCATGATACATGAATGAAGCTATGGCTAGCAATTCACCAGGGCTGCATTCAGACATTTTAAAATGAAATCTCACAGAATCTTGGTAACCATCATAATTGTGGCCAGTTGAGGGAAAACATGCCTCCCAGGGGGAAATGGTTTTTTAAGGTTTAAGTCATGGGCTTTAAAATGAGATATCTTGAGCTGAAATGTGCCCGGTAGTTTTGCTCTAATTGCTTGTCAAACATAGGTTGGTATGTACAACTGAAAATGGGAAATAAGCTCTAAATGCATTTTATGTCACGGCTGATATGAATGTCACTATAGAACAGTACTGGACATGCCATATTCAATGGGGGGGGGGATGGCATACAATGTGGCCGTAATCAATGGGTGTCCACCATCTTGGATTTTGAATGGTTCTTAGCCATTTTTCTTTATTTAAAAGCAAAATAACCCCCTAGGCCATGACATAAATGCAAATGTCCACTTCCATGGGATTTTTTACGTTGTATTCCCCAAGGTGGGACTGGCGTATCCCAAGAAGCCATTATATGGTTGTGGATATTTGCTTATATATCCTATTATAAACACTAATAATGCAAAAAAATACAGTTTTGTGGAAAAAAAAACCAAAGAAACGTGATGTTTTTGTCATAAAATTGGTTCTAGAGGGAACTTTTGAGCTCTGTTTTCGGTTCTGGGTTCCTGGAGGAATTTCGAAAAAAAAGTTTGTGGCAAAAATTCCAAATTTGAATAGGGGAGTGGTTTCCATGGCAACCAGAAGTTGTCTTATCTAACTATCTATGTTTCCATGGCAACCAACATTTTCAGTGGAGATGGAATGATTTTACGCATACCACTGGATTTTGGCCATCTCCTGCTTTACTCCACCACGACAGTTATCAGTAAAATATGAATTCCTGTATAAAACAAAAGGAAATTATTACTAGTATTATTTGGGAGCCCTATACTATTCCTATACATTATTATAAGAGGATCTTTTAAGCCGCCATGCTGTGGTGGAGTAAAACAGGACTATAAGGGGAACTTTCCCCCCTGGAAACCCTTTCCCTGGGGTTCCTTCCCCTTACAGGGTGGAGCTTGTCTCTATAGAGGATGCTCTCTATATACTACTCCTGTTTTACTCCACCACGGCTGTGGCTGTGGTGGAGTAAAACAGGAGTAGTTTGCTAGCGTGCTGGAGTAAAACAGGAGTAGTATATATAAGGAAAAAATCCCTTATATAAACTTAAATCAGCAATGGGGGGAAAACACCCCTCCCCTTAGGGAGAGGGTTTTCCTGATGGGGCCCATATATGAAAAATAGGGGCTTGGCATTTTTTTGGGGGTTTGAATTCTAGAAGCGAAGCTTTATTCATGTGGCAGTCATGGTGGAGTAAAACAGGACTATAAGGGGATCTTTTACTCCACCATCCTATGGTGGGATAAAACAAGACTCTAAGGGGATCTTTTACTCCACCATCCTATGGTGGGATAAAACAAGACTATAAGGGGATCTTTTATTCCACCATGCTATGGTGGAGTAAAAGATCTCCATACTATGGCGGAGTAAAACATAACTATAAGTGGATCTTTTACTCCACCATGCTATGGTAGAATAAAACAGGGTGGGGGGGGGGCTGTAATGGAATAAAGGGCAATTTCACTATTTTGTAATTAAATTTGTAGTCCTGGTTTTATAAATTTGTAGTCCTGGTTTTATACCTCTTTATATCTCATTGAGACAGTGATTGCCTTTATTCCATTACAGACTCTCCCCACCACTGACCCTAGATTTTTTTAAGTCACCACTCTGAGTAGCTATATTATGCCTTCATATTCTAAAGCCATATACATTTTGGAAGGGGAGCTGTAATGGAATAAAGGGTATTGTCATCATTTCATTATTGAATTTGTGGTCCTGGTTATATTGTTTATGTCTCTTTGAGAAAATTATTGCCTTTATTCCATTACAGACCCCCACACCCCCACACACTGACCATTACTGCTGTAAGTATTGAGGGGATGACACCATGGGACAAAGTGCATTATGCTGTGCATTATCCCATGTACTACTTACATGATATCAGATTCCCATTCAGTTGTTCATTTCAGCTTCCACTTTTTACTATATTTACCCATATACTGCCCCCTGGTGGCCAAAACCAGTACTAAAAATCCCCCCCCCCCCCCGGAGCCACGTTCTCCCCCGTTGGGCCATATCATTAACGAATGTAGGCTGTCCTTATGCTGCTATCACCTATTCCTATTTGTGAAACATTCTTCATAGGGTCAGAGGGGGCTGCAGGGTGAAAGTTTTTTGGTAGGACCCAGTGGTAGAATTAGATTTTTGCCTATACTTAAGAGTTTAATTGTCTCCTTTTACCCCAAAATTCAGCCGAAAAAAAGGTATTGAATGAGGTGCGCACCCCCTCCTTTTCGGAATCCTGGATCCACCACTCTTAGCAAATAAAAGCAGTCCATGTAATTCAACTGCCGAGACTCGATCAGTGTAAGACTGAGGCTACACCTTTTGTTAGTAGCTGTGTCAATATTGACCATCACCCACAGATTCTTAAGGGTCATTTACGCTTACAATAAACAAAATCAATAGCTTTCAGGCCCTAGCTGGATGTTGCCTTGGTCGTATGTGATGCAATATGCCCATTGCATTTTCAATAGCTCACCAGTGGCGATGAATTGTTCCCCATCATGTAGAGAGGCCCTAAGTTAATAAATAACCTATTACAGAAAATGGGAGTGATAGGCCTCCCCATGGTCACCATAACATGGTGACCATAACACGCTATGTTACTGCAATTCTTCCATATAGCCGTATAGGTGTACGAAAATAGGGAGGGGTCAGGCAGATGAAGGGGGCCGTAGAGGAGGATTAGAGTAGCATAGAAATGCAGTTGAGGGCACATAAAATAGGTGTTCCCTCGATTAAAAGAAAGCAACTTATCATAGATTGATAGGGTAATAAGGAAAATGGATTCTTTAGGGAATCTAAGCGAGATCCCCTCATGAGAGTAACCTAAGCCACTTCATAAAAAAGAACCATATGGATTTTAGGTTTCTTTTTTTTTTCAACGTTTTTTTTTCCAACCAATTTCCAACCAAATAAAAAATATTTTTGAGTACATGTTTTGACGTTTCTTTGACATTAATCTTTTTTGGCAAACTTGGGAACCAAATAAAAACGTTTTTTTTTCTGCCAAGTGGGCAATATCCTATTGCTCAAACTTCACTGTTTGCTATTTTTACTCACCCAGGCCACAGGCGTGGTAGATGGGAAAATGGGTTGTGGATCAAGTCATGAAGAGCCTCCACGACAACAACCTACTACGAAAAGACCAACAGCAACTCAAGCTGCCAACCTACATCCGAGTGTAAAGGAAAAAGAACCCCAACAGCAAGAAACAACACAGGTAATGTCCTTTTTGAATTAGAAAAAAAGAGAAGAAATCAGGGCCTCGCAAACTATTTCTTCTGACCAGAAGAAACCCCGAAAGCTACCTGATGTTCAAAGGCCCCAGGGTAGCAGTGTTATTCACAAATACCTCTTCTTACGAGACCCATTGTCCTAACTCTGTACTACACAGCATTGAAATTGAAGGGTTGAAGAATAGTCAATACTCTGTTATACATAACTTTGTAGAAAGGTTAGTAACGTGTGTATTTAGAATGATTCTTAAGCAGTGACATGATATATATATTTCTATCCACTTTTGTCAATTCAGAATCAAGAAAGACAGGAGTCTACTCCGCCTGCTGATACAAAGGTAGAGCCTACGCCACCTGTCGCTGAACCAGTAGAGCCTACGCCACCTGTGGAAGAACCAGTAGAGTCTACCCCAGCTGTCCAAGAGCCAGTAGAATCTACCCCAGCTGTCCAAGAGCCGGTAGAGTCAACACCAGCTGTCCAAGAGCCAGTAGAATCTACCCCAGCTGTCCAAGAGCCGGTAGAGTCAACACCAGCTGTCCAAGAGCCAGTAGAGTCTACCCCAGCTGTCGATGAACCAGTAGAGTCTACCCCAGCTGTCGATGAACCAGTAGAGTCAACGCCAGCTGTCGATGAACCAGCACAGCCTACACCAGATGTTGAGGAAACCGTGCAGCCTACGCCAGCAGTTGAAGAGGCAGTAGAGTCTACACCCGCTGTTGAAGAAACAGAAGAGACCTCACCCCCTGCTGATGCAGCCGTAGAATCCACACCACCTGTTGGTGAAACAGCAGCAGTTGGAGCAGTTATTCTCCAGGAGGGTGCCACAGAGGTCAGAATAATTGAGTCTTTGTCAATTGTGTCTCAGTTATGTTCACTACTGGTCCTAAAACTGCTAGATTGTCGAGACATAGGAAGTCATTTTATATGTTATGTTCAAAAGAGACTAGGTTTAAGTTTTGGCTGATGCACACTAGAGTATGCTGTGATCTATATGTGTTGGAGACACATTTACTTTGAGTTTGATCAAGGGACTTTTTTCTTTTACATTTCCCCTGTTGTGTGACTTGTCTCGAATGGTTTTGGCCATAGGCCCCCTCACCTCAGTGATTGGTTGGGTAACCCCAGCCCCTTCCCCCCCTCCCGTATGATCCCATCAGAATCGGTATAAAAACGATATATACATAACATGAAATATGACAATCAAAGATCAACTTAACATTTTCATTCCTTGAAAGAAAATCACATAAGGATATACATAATATATATTTTAAAAGTAAGTATTTCCTTGACACAATATGCCTAGGCACCACAGACCTACACTTTTTCTTTTGGTAATTCCTAAATTATGTGTGGTTTGCTGATGCTCTATCTTGGAGGGGTCCCTAGTTCTGCACACTCTCGGTGAAAAATTTTCTACTGTCCCTGTACTGCTAGGGTGCAAAGCATAGAGGCTGTTGAAACCGTAGCACTTTCTTGCCTCCTTTCGCGGAAATGTTTGAATTCCGGTTACCTGACCCTGTTATTTTATCTTCACTTGTAATTGGCATTTAAACTTTAATATCCCTCTCCTAGGTGAAACAGGGGTTGATATTGTTAAAGAGACCATCATTTATCCAAATATAACTGCTGCAGGGTCTAGATATGTACTATTACTTTATAATCCTTGGTGTAAACAGACATGATATGCAAGGGTCACGTAACCGGAATTCAACCGTTTCCCCGATTTCAAGGAGGCGAGAAAGTGCTACGATTTTGGGAACCTTAACAGACTCTATAAGGCCAAATAAAAAAAGGTTTGTGTCCAGTAACCCGATCAACCCTACACTGCAAAAATGGTGTTTAGATTTTAAACATGTTTAGGTCTAAACACGTTTAAAACCTAAACATATAGGTCAGTTAGGTGTCTCATCGACTACACATTTAGGAAATGAACACTTTTATTCTCACTACATAAACATTTACGGTAAACATGTTTAGATGTTTAGAGTTGAGACAGTTGAATAATAGGTGTTTAGATTTAAACATCAATATGTTTAAATACTTGGATGTTGAATCCACACCAGGTAGCAGCACTACCTTTGACTGGACTATCTGCACACAGTTATAATCAATTGTTGTGACAAATGTCCCCAAATCCCAAAATGTTTCATTTCATAGAATGTCATGTGAATAGAAAGAGCAATAAAAAATTGACTAGATTCACCTCATGCCACCATCATTACCATAAAATAATCAATAAACTCCATGACTGACACCTATTTGATGTTATTCTGGAATAAATAAGGCAATGTCCTTCCTGGCAAGCTGTTGTACTTTCTCAAGTCTCTCATTCTGATGCAGTGTGTAATATATGTACACATATAGATGTGGCTGACATCTTTGGAGACTTTGACAAGTAAATACCTGCTGATGCCCTCCCGCCCAAGTAAATGAGAAAAAAAATATATATCTCTGTTTTTTAATGCATACATGTATGCAAACCTTAACTCTCCATCAAATCATTTAAACATCTAAACACAAAAATTCTTAACCACCTAAACACAAAAATTCATATATCTAAACACAAAAGTTTTAACCTAAACACCTACATTTCTAAACACTTGAGCTAAGCACATTTTTTGGCTAAACATGTTTAGGAAATTAATGTGATTACAAAAACGTTGCAAGAATATGTTTAGAATTGTGTTTAGGATCTAAACACCATTTTTGCAGTGTAGCAAAACAGGGGCAAAAAAGATTTTTTTCTCAATTTTCTTCATATTTTAAAGAAAGTTTTCATTACTTTTTGAGAATTTTTCTTGTATCCTTTACGTCTTCTTCCACTCTCTCTTAGTTCCCGTTTTCCCATCATTATTTTACAATGAAATCAAAAGAATTTGATATATCTGTTGATATGTGCCCTAACAGTTCCTATATAAATGTAAAAACAAAAATTTATAAAAAAAAATCCGACCTACTGACCCTAGCTCTTTGAGCAATGTTACTGGAAACACACCTTTTATTTTTGTTGGCCTAAGCATCAAATTCCTGCATCATGCCAACCCTACATGGTTGATACACTCCTGATTCACTGCTGGTGAAATCCCAATCCACACTGCATTGCTTTTATGACCCCATGTCATCCCTATTTACAATCAGGAATACCATGAATGACAGTACCTTGGTAATGCATTAAATATTGATAACAATAAATTGACCAATGTAGCTGGCATTTGCCGGGAAGCGATATTTCAACATAACAATTCATCACTGATATAGATTTATATAAAAAAGATCTAGGGTAAACCCCAAAGCCTGAATGCCATGTCATAAAAATAACATGTTATACATGTAATACTCACATCGAGCCATCTGGTCTCTTTGAATCCTGATAGATTCACTGAGTTATTTGACTACCTGTGACCACGACCAAAAGCTGCTCTTGCTTTACGGCATCCCAAGCAGCCCTCTTCTTATACACCCAGGCCTGGATTTCCCTATTTCTGCATAAACTAGCTAAACAGCACAGACACACACACATTACACCACCACACACCATTTCAATTTTAATGGGAATAAACTGGATCCTTTATTTCCTCCTTTATTTATTGGTAGTCGACTGATGACATTGGTGGAGAACCCTAAGGTTTATCCTACAAGCCACATTTTATCCAGGTAAACCTGAATATGAAAATCAAAAGAAATGGTTTTCGGTTTTCAACAAATGTGCACAAGGGCTTTATGTTGATGAGGACACATTAGATACATGATCAGAGGGCCTGGGATAACAACACCAGTATCCACACCCAAATACAAGGAAAATGGGCACCATAGCATATAATTACCGTGAGGGAGAACCAGGACTTCAACCACTAAGGGAGGTAACCCTAGTTGGCGAAACCTACTTTCGATCTAAAAGACAAGTTAAACAAGACTGATTAGGAGCACCCTGGAGATCTAACACACCTAGTTTAACCAGATGAACACTCAGCGATGAATATCTACCTGCCAAAGACAAAGGTCCAGACTAAATGCCTAACACTGCAAGAACACTGAAGTAGGGATGCACGGAAGCCATGGTGCTAGCAACACTGATCGCCAACTTCCACATAAGGGCTGCATCCACTGCGATGGATGGACCATCCGTCTCCCTTCATCCATTTTTTGCTCCATAGAAATCAATGATAAATAAGATGGATGAAACCGACGGATGGTCCATCCATCAGCAGTGGATGCACCCCTATACGAAGACTATGATACCCTACATCACTGATAGTTTTATCACATGAAGAAACTAAAAATGATATAGGATAGATTGTAAACCTTCACTGGTTGTGACTCATGTACCCTGAGGTGGCAGTGAAAATGATCAGAATCAAGCTCCCCACAGACTTACCAGTGCCCTTCGGGCAAAGATGGACTAACATTGAGATTCGTGCCAATTGAATACACACTAACTGCATGCTACGATGATCATGTGGCGCAAGTTGGTTTGGGAATACAACAAAAACAGCACCCCCTCTTCCCTGACATCATAACTTCATTTACTACCAAACTAACACACTAAAACAGTTATAATGTGCTTGTACTTGCTAATCCGTTCAGGGATGAGTCACATCGTGCCAGCTGGGGGTAGGCCATGGTGGATGTTTGCAAACCCCTTTTATTTTTTCTGACCCCTTCCCCAAAAAATGGTAAACGTTATCATGACTCTGTCCTCTCCCCCCTACTGATTTTGTTAATGGTCCCCTTCATGATATGGAGTAAGGGTGTGGTGTGTCACTATAACCGCTTTAATTAACTGCATTTAGATTTGATCCTCAGTACAGGGATATATCAAGTTGAAAAGGACCTTTTTTTTTAAAATGCCCCCGGTCCCTACATACACCACCACCCCAGCTGGCAATGAATGACATTCTGCCTATGCTAAGTAAATGAATAAAGTCTCTATATACATATTCATTTATTAAAAATAATTTGCAAAAGTGATATTTCACCTCAAACTGCAACTATAAGAGGAACATTAGAAGTATTCAAGGGAACTTACCGTAGATACCTATGTCACAGTTATTGGATTCTTGACAACAAACCATCTTTTAGCATGCTTTTGTGAGGAATATATTCAGTTGATCAAGGTGATACTGCCAAACAGCTGTCACATAATCACAACTTTTGTGATATTATTGGAATCTTGGCTAAACACTAACCATGCTTCTCCTCACAAACTTTCAGGAACAAACTGAAGAGGGTAATGAAGAGTCAGAAAAGTCCTAAACCGGCTACCAGATGGAGGCAGGAATAGACCTGATCTGTCAAATCTCAACACGAAAGCGAAGACTAGTAGCTATTTTATGTAGACAGAAAGTCCTCATGATTTAATCTATTTAGGAGATCAGAATGATTAGCATTAGTCATTCATTAGATTTTTTGTTGGTTTGAATCAGGTAAATAAGACTGAATATCATTGTCTGTTATACACAGTTCAGATTGGTTATGACCAGCTAGATAAGAATATTGTTGTCTCTGCTCTGTTAAAGATCAGTTAGGGTCAGGCACATAATGCTGAATAGTTTTTCCACATATTTGTTAGTTTTAACCCAACATAATTATGAGGACATATAAAATCATTTCGTGCAATCTAGATTTGGGTTAGACCAACCAATCTCACCATCAAAAACTACGTACCTATTCAATAATTGAATAGCATATTTGTGTACAAGCATTGTGATACCGTATCAGTATTATTTTAATCAAAGCTATTGTTGTACCGGTATATCCAACACCTGAGGGAAACCAGTCTGGTATTGTGCATGTTATGTCAGTTACTGTTATTTACGGAGTGAGGGCCTTCACACTCAAATTTTAAACATGTTCCCACACCCACTATAGGTCCAAGCAGAGTTGGTTGGGAGTGTGGGGATATGTCAGGGAGTGATATTCAATATCATACTTGTAACAATGATATCTATCAACACATTTAGGGCAAACACTAGATGCCTTCCCAGATGACAGGAGACAGCCCTTTGAACAGAAATCCTCTGCCTCAAACTGGCAAGATCAGTGAAGATCACACACTTGGAGGCATGTGATTTTGCACTGATCTTCAGCTTGAGGGCCGTGATTTTGAAGAGCCTTGTTCTGGGTGGAATTGGGTCACAAGGTCATGACATCACAGCAGTGATGGCGGCTGGCTGGCGGCCGGGAGTCGGCCACCGGTGTGCAGTGATAATGTAATTTAAACACTTAATAGTGAACCAAATATTCATACCCCGAGCTCTAATAGAACTAGAAACAATTGAAGGGCTAAAGATACTGTCCCTACACCATAGATTAGTGTCTAACAAGTTTTGTTTATTTTGGGCAGCAAAATCACTGCCCCCAAGCAGCAAGATCAGTGCAAAATCACGTGCCTCCAAGCGTGTGATCTTGGCACTGATCTTACGCCAGAGGCGTGTTACATTCTGGTCAGAGGGGACCAGAAGAGGTATTCCTGCTGATATGGAACAATGCCTAAATGGGCTTTGCTCCATCCCAAGCAGGCCACTTTTCATGGACACTATAGTCTCTAGTTTACTCATATTTATACCAACTGTACTATTGATATGTACATGTTATGCTATCATATACTGTACCTCTTTATGGGAATAAACTGGACCCTCAATACAACTGGATATAGCAAATTGCTTCTCTATTTGTCCCTAGTCTACATTTCATAATTCAATTATTTTATTAATATTAGTGATGAACCTGACCAGGTAGTGTACTTGATATCATTAATGCGGGTGATACGGTATTGCATTTAATTATTTAAGATGACAGTGTCTTCGTTAAATGCATTTGATATTATTGGTAAATGTCACTGAGTGGTGTCTTTATTAGCACAGATGTCTCTTAATGCCTTAAATACTATCAATGATGGTGGCTTGGTCATTCCTTTTTTTCACCTTCACACTCACATGACCACACAAACTTCATGTGACATCCTATGCTATAGATGTTATATGATCAGTTTAATGATATATTGCTTTACTGTTTTATGTTGACATTAAAAGCTTTATTTAGATTCTTACCCTATGACAGACTAACCTGGACCTCTATCTATCCACTTTGATATATTATGTTGTATTGCAACATCACCACTGTTTCCATTGCACTGCAGGCACCTTTATGCCTTACTAGAGCTTGATATTCACAATATCTTATCTGTTCATCTGTTATCGGACATACTGACTCTGATATTCAAATGTATAACCTTTGATATCCAAATCAGAAATCTAATGTTGAAAAGAAAAAGAAAAAGAATCTGTCAGTATAGGGCAAATATCTTGAACTATATACAGTACAGAGTTGCCAAAACCTGACAATAAATGTGTCTTATATGATGCTACTGAAGTCAAGGTGTATAAATCTTATGCATGGGGTGTTTCTGAGGTATCACAACACAAGCTATGATAACCAAGCCTGACTAGAATGTAATGAGTATTTAGTAGTTTAGTAATGCTCATGGTTCATAGTCTGCATACCAAATATAAGATAAACCAAGTAAAGTTTTATTTTATTTCTATGTTTCTGACAGGAGGTAAAGAAGGAGGAGGAGGAGCCAGTGGTGGCCACTGGACCCAGTTGGAGGACCCTCCTAATGGAGCTGAGTAACGAAGACCCCTGGAATGGCGAGAGGCGGGAGAACCGTCCCCACTGGAAGGACTTACTGGAGGAAGCCAAGCGCTTAGTCGCTACCCCAAGAAAGGCTCTGCCTCAGGTATGTAAATATTGATATTGATTAATTTGGTCCTTTTGAAAAAGTGCATTAAATTTCTTTCTTTGAAGTCTGGTTAAAAAAGGATCTATTATCAATATTCTGCCATACTATAAACAACATTAACATGGTAAAGGCATCATTTATGCTGACAATGGGTCAAATGTCACGATTAACGCTCACACATGAAGCACAGTCAAGGAATACATTGTTTATTGCCACTTTGCAAACTACAATTACATAGGTTCATTCAAAGGGAGCTTTGAAGATATGGTGACAATTTCAACCAGCATGGGGCTCTCCGTGCTGGAGGCACGAAGAATTTCCGCGCCATTCTATAGTAGCACGTGGGCTTCTTCTTTTCTTTTTTTTTTTTTGCTAAAAAGATGGTAAATCTGTTACCCCCCCCCCCCCAAAGAGGGGTGAAAAGCCTCCCCCCGTTGATAAATAATGACCACTCCTTAAACTCTTTACATTTTGCTTGAAAAGGACGTCGTACTGCGGGCTCTAAGGGGAGATGTGTCCCCTGGTGGTGAACAGGTAAACATATCAGACAAACAGTCACGTGTCACCATCTTCATCAGCTCCACCTTCACAGACACTCGGGCTGAGAGGAACCTACTCATGAGAGGCAAGTTTTCAGATGTCTTTTTTGTTGCTAATGTTGACTAACACAATCATTGAATCAAAGAGTGATAATCATCACTGGTTGTTATCACTCTTTTCTTGTGAATTCTTGCCACTTATCCTCGGATAAAAATTACCGTTTCTGTAGGTAACCTCTACAACTCTTAAAATTGGAAAGTTGGTAGTTATAAATAAGGTAAATAAGTCCCCTTAGAAATTACAACAAAGACCATGTCCAATCATATGGACTGAGAATTCCCATGGGCTCAGCCAACTCTGTTTGATTCCTCTGTGTATTAAAAGTTGCATTTCTCACCAGATGTGTACCCCTACCTGAGGACGCTGTGCCGCTTCCTCAACATGGACTTTGGTACAGTTGATATGAGATGGGGCATCAAGGAGGAACTCGCCATGGAGCATGGCACCACTGAGATCTGCATCTCTGAAGTCAATAGGTAAATTGTTTTGAAGTCTTTTTCTTTGTTTACAGAACCCCCAGCTGTGTACCCATTCCACTCTTGAGTTCATTCCAGTTAGTCCTATTAATTGTAAGATTAATGAATTTGATAATGAGTGAGATGGTTCAGCCCCCAGTATATTGGTATTTTCAAATACTGTACATTGTTATTAAACAGGTGCCTTAGGGAAAGTGCTGGTCCTGCCTTCCTGACTCTTCTAGGTCACAAATATGGCTACCGTACGCTACCGGTAGAAATTCTCCAGTCAGAGTTTGAGAAGCTCATCAGTCTGCTTGAGGCAGAATCAGAGGATACAACAATTATCAAAGACTTCTATGGACTTGACACAAATGCTTTACCACCAGTTTATGTTCTGCAGCCAAGAGATCCGGATGATTCTGACTGGTGGAACAGAGAAAAGAAGATCATCGCCTTGTTCCGTACAGTGGCACAGCAACTTGGCGAAGAGGATGCTGAGAAATATTTCATTTCTATCACTGAGAAAGAAGTGAAAAGTGGATTCCTTGACAACAAAATGCATGAAGATCAAGTCATCTGTCTGACGAGGGACCTGAAACATGTTACAGAAAAGCACCATCTGCACCGTCATATAATTGACATGAAAGGTGACCAAGTTGATATGGATGCTCAGAAATACCTCACTGAGTTGAGAGATGAAAAGATAGCAAGTAAATGTGCTGGAGTAGATGACATCAGGTTGGATTTTAATTACGAAGAGGACAATGAAGCGGCTGTTAGGAAGTATGTCGTCGACACCTGTGACAAAACCTGCGAAGCTCTCAGTCGTAAGATCCTGAATGCTTATGAGGCACACCACCATGTTATAAAGGATCCTATCTATGATGAGGTAATGCAGCATCAGAAGTTTGCTGTACAGAAATGTGAAGTCTTTGTGGGAAGAGAAAATCTGATCAAAGCAATCACTGACTATGTGAAGGAGTCAAAGGGTAAAAGCTCCAAGGTACTTGGAGTATTTGGGACATCTGGCTGTGGCAAGACTGCCTTGATGGCAGTTGCAGCTAAAGAGATCAAAGAGAAGGTCTTACCTCAAGCCACTGTGGTTCTGCGCTTTATGGGCACCACGACTCACTCTGGTTCAGCGCGTGCCGTTCTGTACAGCATCTGTACACAGATTGCTCGTGTATATGATAAGGATGCTAATGCGGTGCCAACTGGTTACAGCGACCTCATCACCTACTTCAAGGAGGCATTGACATTAGCTACAGAGAGTCAACCTATTGTAGTGTTTCTGGACTCACTAGATCAGCTCTCTAATGAAGACTTTGGGCAAAACCTGAAATGGTTATCACTGAAGGAAGATCTGCCCCCACATGCCCATGTAGTAGTCTCTTCAATCCCAGGAGGATGCCTGGATGCCCTTAAAGCTTATCTCCCTGAGAGTAACCTAATACATGTCACTAACATGTCATCTGCAGATGGACCTTTGCTCTTGGATCAAATGCTTGCAGCACAGAATAGGACAGTCACAGAAAACCAGTGTAAGGTCGTGCTTGACGCCTTCAATAAATGCCCCCTCCCACTTTTCCTGCGACTTGCAGTTGATATTGCAGCAAACTGGCATTCATATGATGAAATCCCGGCTGATGCCATTGCTGATGACATGCCAGGTCTCATCAACACACTCTTTGAACGTGTTGAGTCAAGGTTCGGTGCAATGTTTGTAGAACATGCACTAGCCTATATTACTTGTGCCAAAGATGGTCTATCGGTCGGAGAGTTGGAGGATATCCTATCCTGTGATGATGATGTTTTGGACTACTTGTTTGACTTTTGGCTTCCTCCATTCCGCCGTGTACCCCAGCTCCTGTGGATCCGTGTCAGGAATGAGCTGGGATCTTATCTAATGGAGAGGGGCACCAATGGAGTCAATGCATATGGCTGGTACCACAGGTAAGGTAGCTATTGCTAAATACAATTTCAAATGAAAAGGCTCAAAGCATTTTTGAACAATTATACCTCATGTTATTTAAAATAACTGTGAATGAGATTATAAAGGATAAGATTGAATTTAATTAATCTGCATGTTTTGGCACACATGTCAAATCTGTTGTATATGAAACCTGATTTCATTTCTAAATTGGTCTAAAATGACCATTACAGGCAATTCTGGGAGACGGCTGCTGCTCGCTATCTAGATAACAATGAGGGTACATTCCGCCTTAAGGCACATGAGGCACTGGCAGACTACTTTGAAGGTAAATGGGCTGAAGGGAAACTATGGACCCCTAAAAAGCTCACCAGGGCCATCACTGACCTCACTCCTAGGATGGAAAACAGACAGGTTAGTAGATCTATCTAAATAAAATAAAAAGATGCATGATCGAAACATTGAATATATTTTGCTGCTTGGTATGCAGGTTTCTCATTTCCCTGTGTTTGTAAAATCTCCAGGACCCATTTTATATACTGGTTTTTGAATAAACGTAGAGGGAAAAAATCTATCTACCAAGAAGAAGATCCCGTGTCATATCTTTCAGTGGTCAGATGAGCCTTTGAAAATGTATGTTATGTGGGAAAACTCTTAAGCAAGAGTCATTGTGGGGCTTACTTTTCATCATTGGATTTGATGGGAAACAAACTTTGAGTAACATAAAGAAAATTCGATCAGAATGATTCAAAGAACTACAGTTAATCAGCACACTCCAATTACAGGTGCCACGCCAACCACTAACACTGTCAGGTTCAAGAAGTACCTTCCGCCAGCTGAATCGGAGAAAGCTGGCTGAGCTACCATCCCACCTGCTAGCCTTGGGTGACTGGGACCGTCTTGAACAGCAGGTGGCCACACTTGAATTCATTGAGGCCAAATTTGAAGCTGATCAAGGTACGTTTATTCAATGTTCCTGCACTTGGGATTGCTGCTATATTGCTGCTATATCTTTGGAATCCCCTACTATGGTCCTTGTTAAGGAGTGGTCATCATTTATCAACAGGGGGGTTTGAGCAAAAAAGCCCTTGCGCTAGTATAGATCAAAGAGAGGCGTGAAAACTCTCCGCGCCGGTGGCACGGGGGCCACAAAAGATTTTGACTGCTGTCGAGGGGGCATGAAAAATTTCTGATCAGCGGTGCGAAAACCCACCAACCCTTACTATGTGTTTAAGTTTGAATACATTGGTTGCAGGGAAACCATGAGTGGTATGAATCATGTATACACTGATGGACTCCTACCCACCAGAAAATGATTCTTAAAGTTTCAACTCAGCGTCTTCGCATTTGATGAATAGCATGTACCATTTGTTTCTCCAGGCTATGAGATTCAGAGTTTCTTCCTTCGGGCGGCAGACCAGTCTGGTAGGAAGACCATCAAGGCCATCTCTAAGTTCATAGGTCTGGGACTACCACATTTTCTGGCTGAGCCACTCGGTGTCTACCAGCTGGCCAATCAACAGGCCCAAGATAACCCTGTACATCACCTATTTGACACAGCAAAGGATGGCCTTAAGGATGACTTCCCAAGGAAGTTTAGGTAGGATTAATGTAGGGAGTCATGTCTAACACTACCTTTCTCTATTCTAGTTTTCCATCAACTTGAATATGTAGGGTCTACAAGCTAGCACTTCTATGGAAGATGACTCAAAATTTATAAAATGTGAGAAGGGCCTTACTGAAAACTTTTTTCTTTCTTTTAAATTCTAATATTTTTTTAGTTTAGGGCTAGTCTTACTGTAGCCTCAACTATTGCAGATATTAGGCCATGTATTATGATTAGACATAACACATTCATAAGTATGTTTCAGTGATATTCTAATGGAGAAAGTTGCACTAAAAGAAGTAACCTCTTACTGATTTTGAAGCCATTCTCACCCTCTGACCACATGTAATAACTTTTGTCCTTGCCTAACAGTCGTAACCAGAAAGGCGATGATGTGGATGACCCGTGTGAAATGACCATGAGGGGACACACGAGTGGTGTCAGATGTGTGCGCTTCAATCCTAAAGGTATTAAAAGCAACAGGCAATTAAACCTTTCCATAAAAACACCTGATGAGACAGTCCACTAAAAAGATAACCTTATTCTCTCATCTGTACACATCTAGTGGCAATGGAATTGTGTTCGAAGATTTGAAACGGTGTGTTTTGATCTTCAGTATGTACATATTTACCACTTGATGTATATGGTTTATTCATTTTACACAATACCCCTGCCATTAATTCGAGACCATTGCACATTCCAAGACCTGACCACTATGTGTACAAGCCAATAATGTGTCCTTAATTTTTTTTTCAATTTCTACAGGTCATTTGATAGCATCTACATCAGAGGATGGTAGTGTGAGAATGTGGGACACCTTCAGTGGTGCTGAGGTGGTGACAGTGACTGACCTGCCTGGACCCAGGTACCCACGTCTGGCTGACCCTTATCATGGAGAGAGGCCCTGTGTGTGGGACAGGACCGGTCATATTCTGGTGACCGGGTCTGAGGATGGAGGAATACAGGTCTGGGACACTAATGGAGCACAGGTAAATCATACCTATCTTAGTAAATCAACAATTATAATAACTTTCATAAAGTTTCTATGCAATTTCGAGACTGATTTCTATCTACATAATAGTTCACTGGGTAAGCAATGCAGCCTAGGATGATTGATATCTTTTAGGCCTTGCATTTGAGACTACCTGAGAAGAGTCCATGTTATTCTGTTGATTCTAAGAATTGTCAATATCATAATATGATATTGACATTTCTTAGAATCAACAGAATAACATGGACATCTTATGTCTAAACATGAATAAATAAGCAACTTTATAAGTGTCTAGACCAACAACCATAACTTTTGTCATTTTTTAAAGACACCCTGATCACGTGTTTCAGGTCCATGGCCTGACACTCTAAAGCTTCAGCTCAATTTATTATGATGATGCACCAATGTAGGCATATCACTTATAATTTACGACTTTGTTGTGTTGAAATAGATGGTGGAGAATTACTACACTAAGAAATGCATTCAAATGGGTGTGACTAAATGCATACCTTCAATCAAAAATCAATAAAACATATGTCTCACACCAGGTAAAGGCAATGACAGACCCTCACTCACAAGCAGTGACAGGTGTGGACATCTCTCCTGACAATTCCACTTTGGTCTCAGTCTCCAAGGATGGTTACCTCAAGGCGTGGTCAGTTACAGACTTCTCACTTATTAGCACCGTCCAAGTCGGAAACTCGCTCGGTTGTGTGTATTCACCAGATGGCGCATGGGTTGCTGTGTCATTGTATGGTGGGGTCGGGCTGAGGAAGGTGCAGGTTGCTGATTGGTCAGTTCAGACGGCAGGTAATGGATACTGCAACATGAACCTGTGCGTGGACTACTCACCAACTGGAGCCTTCATCGTCACTGGTGGAGACGACTCGAGTATTACTGTCTGGGATGGAAACAGTGGACAGGTAAAGGCCCTTATTTCTCTATCCAAGGAGAATTTAAAAGCATATTTCTTTTGGTCAAGCATCAAAACTTCATGGACTTTTGGATACAAGCAACTTTAACTTTGAATTATATTAAGAAGGTTTAGGTGTCTGTAATTGGGACACTGATGCCAATCACTTCGCTTTAAATCACAGAAAATGCAATCTTTAGTTTGCCTTACACTTTTTTTACTCTTTTTCTTTAAACCCAGATGTTCATGCTGATTAACTAATGTTGTCTGAAACATCACTAAAATGTTTCAGCTGGTAAGATAGGGACTAGGATAGTTCAGTATTAGAGGTATAGGGAACATACTCAAGTGCAACAAACAAATTAGGCACATGGGCACATTTCCACTCTCAATTTAAACAGATCTAGGGTAAAATTGGGTAGTATCGCGCACCAAGACACGATACAACCCAAATATGATGCCCTGTGTAAACCACAGTGGGCCGGGAGTCACTGTTATGACGTGTATAGATATGGACCTCAGCTTCGCACAGCACCCATGGTAAAGTAGACTGGTCCAACTCACCCCTGGTGAGAGAGCGTTGTACCAAAGACTGTAGAATTATTTGGGTTACATCGTGGGGCTTTAGGTTGTATCGCACATTTTACGATACAACCCAAATGTAATGTATCTTCCCATAGACCTTATATTGCGCACATGCTTTCACACCGTTAGCTGTAATTTAGCTGTGAAACAACAAGGTTCAGGGTGATTGCTGTCACACCTCTCAGGTTAGGGCTAGCAGCTAGAAAATTATGGCAGTGTGGCCTCACATTTAGGGCTAACACCTGGCCTGTTACCTGTATCTAAATTATGTCATCAAAATTTCCTTTGTATTCTACCAAATGTGCGCGATATTAAAACAGGGTGTGCGCGATATAAGCCTTATGTAAAATACTATTGCTTTCTATGGGAATTCAGTTCTAAAAAATCCAATAGACATGACAAAATTGACAGCCTTTAGTTCATATCAATATACGGAAGTGCTTGTATGGTTTAGGTAACAAAACTGTATTGAAATATGAGCATATATAACGTGAGGAGACTCTGCAAAAAGAATTTTGAAAAGAAAATCAATATTTTGAAAAATAGACCTTTTTCACTGCATGTGCGTGATACAACAACATGCGCAATACTACCCAATTTTACCCTAACATCTCAGACCCATAAGTTTCTATCAGCAACAGGAAAGTGGTGGTATTGAAAAAATAAAATTATCGGCTTGTCTGGATGAAATCAGAAAAAAAAGTTTATCTTTCATGTGTAAAAACTATTTATAGGTGCATTAATGGTTCCAATATATAAGTTCAGTGATTCTGGCCGAAATACAGACTTTTTTCTTCTCTCGATCCAACCTTTCCCATGACTAATGAAAAACAACCGTCTGATAAAAATATAATGAGAAGTCAACTGCACTGGTTAATCACTCTCTGTACAGGCTTCGACAAGTCTGAAGGGACATCGAGGCTGGATATGGTGTGTACATTTTAATGCCTCTGGAAGTCGCCTGTTAAGCTGCTCCTCTGACCGCTCACTCAGACTCTGGAACATGACATCCATGGCCTGTCTAGTCACCCTGGGAGGCCACATGCACAGAGTTACCTGGGCCTGTTTCAGGCCTGGTAAAGAGGAAACCTTTGTGACAGGTTCATTGGATATGTCCCTCAAGGTGTGGGACTATGAGGCTGTGGCTTCAGGAAGGTGATTCCTTTACTACCATAAATATTTATATGCAAGGGTTTATGGTTATTTTATTTAATACTATTCTTCTTCAACATAAGCTTGCCAATGAGGATTAATTGTCTATTATGCAAAGATTTATTTCATGTCGGTCAATGATCGGCACATATTGCATACTTTTCAAATTGCCTCCAAAATCTAAAGATTGAGTGTTTTGAAGATAATAGTATTGATTTAATGTTTCTGAGTCCAATGTGGGTTGATGTTATGCAAATGCTAGTTAAACCGACATCTGCAACAATCTATGTACAAGAAATAAACATGTAAAGTGTACATAGATGCCTACAGAAGACCTTTTTCCCCTTTATCCTTACCAGGACACCGCCGGCCGGTAACCTACACTACTCCATCCTTGAGTGCTCCCCTAATGCTAAGTACATAGCTACCTGCCAGGGCTGGAGTATGCAGTGCAATGTGCTGGACCCTGAGACAGACCAGGTTGTGGGTCAAAGCCCACTACACCAAGGCTGCCTTCTTATGGCCCGCTTCACCCCAGACTCAGAGAAGTTGATCACCGTGGATGAGGGACATCAAGGAGCGTATGAAGTAAGAACACACATCCTGAATCATCCAGTCCTCTGGTACATGGGGTGTGACTGGAGCATTTTGTATTCAATTAAGTAACGTTATCAGGAATGATGTAATCTGTTGGATCATTAATTTGTAGAAATTCAGCAGTGAATCCAGGATTTTGAAAAGGAGGGAGTGCTTTGTCTGGTTTGACCTATTTTTGAACGCATTTGATCAAGAAGCTTCAAAAGATAGGAGGTGAAACTCAGAGCTTTACCTATGGACACAGTGTAACAGACCCCCCCCCCCCTCTACCCCCCCTTCAAAGTAGGCTACCTTTTGTGTTCAGTATTGAGTCCTATGTAGGATAAGGGGGTTTATAGAGATGTCAGGAATCTTTATCAGAATGATATCAAATGGAAACAAGGGGCCACCTATACCAAAAACTCCTGCTGAATCCAAAATTTGTGATCTTGATTCTCAAAATTTGACCAAAAGTACCTAAAAATGAGGTTTGATGATGAGAATATTTTAAAAATGTACAAAAGTTATATTGAAAATGATTTGAAATTTTTATAGATGCAACATGCTAATCAAAGTCAATAACTCAATCTACAAATCCCAATGTCTGCCTATCTAAACCTGACAAGTACTCTACCTGTGTATGGCTCTGCCTCTCCAACATACTGCCTATCCCTTAGTCTACCTATCACTCATACTACATGTACCTATCCCTTGAAACATCTAGAGTTTAATTAGGTTTTCCCTCAAATGGCTAAAAGGATTAAAGTTTACCCCTCACCTTTGTACCTAATTTTCTCTGTACATTCTTACCATTAGTCTACCTATCCTCAATCTGCCTATCATTCACTTTACCTATCCCTCATGGTGACTACCCCCCAACTCTGCACATCCCTCATATTTGACTGGCACATCTGTGATATTACCTAGCACCAATGTATCTTTTGAATATGCTCACCTTACAAGGTACCCTCTGTGCCTATCTCTTAAACTGTTTATTATCTATCCTCCTTGCTACCCATCCTCTTCAATACCTATCCCTCAAGCTCACTTTATAGCTTTCCTACCTATCACAGCTTGATCAGCTGGGATAGCTCACATCCAACCTTTATTATGATCTCTTATTCAACCTATCCCCTAAAGAACAAATCCAACAGCCTACCTCAGGCATACATCTACTGATCACTCCTGTTATATATCCTTGAGGTTACCTATCCTTCAGGGTGCCTATCCTTCATGGTATATAGCCTTCAGTCTACCTAACCAGCTATCTATGTATCTCTCACCTTGTATTCTATTCTTTCTACCTTTATAATAGCTCTTATAGTCTATGCCTTGTGAAATATACCTATCGCTCATTGTACCTATCCTCAAGTCTGCATATCACTCATGTTTACCTTACATATCCCTCAGCCCATTGAATTATCATGCTTTTCTTAAATGCCTCACCATGGCTATCATTAGACTAGCTAACTTCCTATCCTACATGTCTGTTGTTTATTCCCCTCTTCCTATCCTCCATGCTGCATATCATTCATGCTATCCCACTTCACGACAAAACATTTTTTAAGGTAATAAACTGAGGGCTCTATACCATGAAGGATAGGTAGCCTGAAGGATAGGTAGCCTGAAGGATATATAGCATGAGTGATAGGTAGATGTATGCGTGAGGTAGAATGTTAAATTTGTTCATTAGGGGAGAGGTTGACTAAGAGATCAAAATGAAGGTTGGTTGTGAGCTATCCCAGCTGAACATGAGGGATAGGTATTGAAGAGGATGGGTAGCAAGGAGGATAGGTAGCATGTGTAATAAACAGTTTAAGAGATAGGCATAGAGAGTACCTTGTGAAGTGAGCATATTCAAAAGGTACATTGGTGCTAGGTAATATCACAGATTTGCCAGTCAAACATGAGGGATGTCAAGAGTTGGGGGATAGTCACCATGAGGGATAGGTAAAGTGAATGATAGGCAGATTGAGGATAGGTAGACTAATGGTAAGAATGTACAGAGAAAATTAGGTACAAAGGTGAGGGGTAAACTTTAATCCTTTAAGCCATTTGAGAGAAAACCTAATTAAACTCTAGATGTTTCAAGGGATAGGTACATGTAGTATGAGTGATAGGTAGACTAAGGGATAGGCAGTATGTTGGAGAGGCAGAGCCATACACAGGTAGAGTACTTGTCAGGTTTAGTTAGGCAGACATTGGGATTTGTAGATTGAGTTATTGACTTTGATTAGCATGTTGCATCTATAAAAATTTCAAATCATTTTCAATATAACTTTTGTACATTTTTAAAATATTCTCATCATCAAACCTCATTTTTAGGTACTTTTGGTCAAATTTTGAGAATCAAGATCACAAATTTTGGATTCAGCAGGAGTTTTTGGTATAGGTGGCCCCTTGTTTCCATTTGATATCACTCTGATAAAGATTCCTGACATCTCCATAAACCCCCTTATCTTACATAGGACTCAGTACTGAACACAAAAGGTAGCCTACTTTTAAGGGGGGGGGGGGGTAGAGGGGGGTGGCTTGCACTATAGGACTCTATGGAGTAACATATCCTAGGGAACCTATACTATTCTTGATTTGATGCCCAAAAGAGGCAGTAGAGGTCTACCTCAAACGGAGCATCCTTTGTGCATAGGTGCTCAAAGGTAGTTGAGCAGTGCCTCCTGTTAAGCTATGTGGGGACCTTTAGGGTGTATTCCCACACTAATTCAGATTGAAATTACAGATAATACTAAGATTTACAACCTTTAAAGAAATGGTAAATATCTAAGTTGTACAATCTTCTCTTGAGACACACAAAGCACCCACTCCAAGAGTAGACTATTTATTGAAACATTATCATAACTGAAGCCAAAATATTTGTTAATTTGTATTGATATTTGCAGGACGGGGCAGTAAAGAAGGCTGTGGTGAAGGTGTCCTCAGATGCTAACTTTGAAACTGTTTTGCCTGTCTATGGACCTACCGCTATAGCCTCAACCAAGGAGGCTATTCTAGTGGGTTAGTAAAATATGTAAGATAGATATGAGACTCAAAAAGAGTATTTAAGTTTTTTTCTCTTCTTTTTGAAAAGAGGTAGCCTTCATTTGTAAATGATAATTGACTGGCACCGATGTTTGTAAAATTTGCAGCAATATGATTTATTTTATGGGCCATTAACCTAAGTTTGACCTTATGATTACTAGATTACTGGGGTATGCATCGATTGCTCCATACAATAGGGATTGTTTTCCTTATTCTGGACGGAGACATTGGGTGCTAATACATTGGTGTTTGCTCCATAGGCATATGCCATTTTGGCACCTTGTTTGGTCAATATTGCTGAAAAGAATTTCAATTCAAAATAACTGTTATGCAAATTCTAAAAGCATACTTTCTTATCTCTTGTAGGTACCATGGAAGATAAGTTATTAGTGTTTGACAGTGGAACCTTGGAACATGTCCACACATGGGATCTAGAAGATTCCAAGGTGTCCTACATTGCTACTTCTCTGTCAGATGATCTTATTGCAATAGCATACAAAGGTGACTTCAAGGTTATAAGTGTTGGGTAAGTTCCTTTACTAGCTTATTTCATTCTTCTCCAGGTTTATCCGGTAGCTAGCTAGAGCTCTACGCATCAAAACTATCATATCAGCAAAATCTTTACACTGCAGGCCCAAATGAACGTATTTACAGAATAAACGTTGGGCCACAGAGCTTTCTAAATACATATTAGGCATTAAACTAGTCTCATAATGATGGAAAATCCTGTACATACATTATGTCATGAATTATGCCTACTGTACCTTGTAGAATCTTATTTCAGATTACCTTTTTTATTTTTGCAGGAGAGCAGATTCATCACTCACTTCCATCTTCAAATTTAGCAGAGAGGATCTTGTTATTGGAATGACCTTCTCTCCTAATGGGAAATATCTCGCTGTTGGCTATTTTGATGGCTTGATACAAATACGGAATGCAGCCGACAGGAGTTTTAGCGAACTGTACTCCCTGACAGACCACACTGGAAAGATAAATAGCATTGCATTTTCAAATAGTGAAGCAGATGACTTTTTTGTTTCTTCTTCTATTGACATGACCATGCGCATTTGGGATGTCAAGAACGGATTCCAGTTGCACTCGGTCTACTACGCACCTATCAATCAATTAGGGTTTGTGAAGAATAACGTACTAGTCATTGGGGAATCGACAGGGAACAAGAAATACATTGAGTTTGATGTGTAAACTAATACTATGGACCTTGAATGGATAACCATTGACTCACGGGATCTATCAGGAAACACATTTTTCTGTATAACATGACACTGATTTGCTGGATTTATATGTATCATGCATCAATTTGACCATCTATAGTGCCCTTTTCAGATTTTTGTAGGGAACCTAAATGCCATGAAAGAAAAACATTTGCGGCACATTCTATGTTAAACAGCATTATGTGATAGAAATAAACCATACTTTCCAGATCTAATGATTGGAGAAATCTGGAGACTTTTTTCTTTCGTGGATATTCTAATACTTTAAAGTTTTCAGAGCTTTTCAAAGTTGTTTAGCTAAAGAGTGGTCAGAAATGCTCATTTTTCCCTATCATCGCCAATCTACCCCAAATTTTCCTACCCCCCCGGAGTGGATTATGCAAATTTGAACAGCTCTGTAGACCATAATGATTTGGGCTCTTCAACTTCTGAGTAGAATTCTTACACAGAGAGAAGAACATTGATCTCTTTGACGCATACTGCACAAGTCAGGATTTGTCTTCCACATGACATGTATGAAGGCACGTCAAAGGTTGACGCTCTCACATTTGTTTCATCAAAGCCACTTGACTTGCCTAGTGAAGACACGTCACATATTCCTGGTCCTTGCACCTGAGTGCTAGGTAATACTGTGTGCCAACTATGTAAGGGTCACGAGCAGTCAAAAGCTATGTACCAATGGTTTAATCAAGGTAGGCCTATAATAGAAGGCAGGGCGGTCACTGACCCACACATAAGGTGTCTAACCTCTTTTGTTGAAGTATTCAGGAATGTGGGATTCTATTTTGATATTAAATAACAAATGCAAATTTAAAAATGAAATTGAATTCACTATCATTCATTGATAATATTTACAAACCTTAGTGATCTATTCTTCGTGATAACAAAATGGCACAGATACATCAAATGTCTCAAGTGTTGGTAGTACCTCTTGGTAGGGATTAATCCTGGTACCAAAATGGTTGTTTGCCCCATCTAGTGGTATATCCTAGAACAATTATGTATGTCAACCCAGACATATCATCACATGTCAAACGCCTCCAACATGGCCGTGAAACTAATAAACTCACAAATGACATGGCACTTTAAGGCATCTCAAATCATATGAGGATTACTCTGTGCTACATTCGTCATGGTGACACATGTGCACATGTCCCAATGACATGTGCTCTCTGTGTCAAATTAAGTTGACATGGATAGACATGTCATTTCATCAGAAAAGATTTTTTCAGTGTACCTAGACCTCTAAGGGATGCAATATGCATTAACGAATCATGATGACACTACAGGTTAAGTCCTGAAGGGGTTTGCATGATGCTCTATAACAGAGTACTGTATTTGGTATAGGCTGTTTAGCCCCTAAAAGAAAGTATTGTGCTACAACATAGTTAAACACCTCTATAGATAGGTTAAGATGTCTGAAAAACTATGCAGCAAACCTCATGTTTAAATCTTTTCTAGCTTTTGAGATATGTAGGGAAATGTGTGGTTAAGGCAGGAGTTTCTTTTGTGCAAAAAACTCCCCATACAAGCTGCAGCCAGAAAGTGGTTATTCTGTGCACACACTGGCATTGCAGTGAGTGCTTCTGCAGCATACACTTAGGTGTACTAATAACCCAAGATGACCACCACTCGGATAACTGGCCAACTCGTAAGTTATAACCACTTGATATAAGCCGTGCCCCTACAGTACGTTTCTTAGATTTTCATCCATTTCATCTATCTCTAAGTCTTGAGTCAATAGCTCATATATATAGGCCTACATATCCTCAACACGTATTTCACATTTCTCATATGATTCTCATATTTTCTATCCTTAAAATCAAAGAATCTGGTATATCGTCCCATACATTTCTATACAATAATAATAAAAAAAGATAAAATGAAAAAAAACACATCTGAATACCGACCCTAGATCTTGGGCCATGTTACTGGAAACATACAATTTTCCTTCTTGGCCTAAGCATGAGGGGAAATTAAAGATAGCTTACATGTGGCAGGGGAAGAGAAGGGTGCAAGATGTGGGGATGGGCCCCATGTGGTGCCAAGAGAAAATTGAGTATAGGATAGAGACTGTTATGGGGAACATGATATAGACACCCAATGAAGGAGGGTGTCTATATCCTGTAGGAACACTATAAAAGTCTCTATCCAACTTAGAAACTTGATGCTTTTATTGACTACGGCATATATACAACCCCAAACCAAGCTCTCTCATTGGTCAGTTTAAACCTCCAGTTTCTAAGGAGAAATTAGAAACCTGCTGGGCCCGAAGGTTTTGCATCAGTAGAGCATTACAAAATGGCTACATATGCTGATAGTCCTGAATATATTTTTCTGTGTTTTGGCAAATTCTTCAGAGCATGTTCCCTTGAATTTCTAGTTGAAATAATCGTTTGATAAAATAACAGGGGCCAGGAGGCACTATTCCTGGCCCGGGAACAATGGGCCCGAGATTTTTGATTGAGCCCCTGGGTTTTCTGAAAAATCCACCAAAAGAGCCAGTTTGGCCCATATGTAATGGGGGTGCTGGTGGCTTGGATGGGGGAGGGGGTAAAAATTTCAGACCCCACTTAGGGGGTGACCAAAATAATTCACCATCTTTGAGCAGAAATGCTGATACGCCAACAAAAAAACAACAAAGAAAAACACATTAAAAAACAGAGTGGAAAAGTAAATTTCACTATTTATCCGTTAACCCCCCCTGTTGTTTAAAAATAACCACTCCCTAATGTCCCTAAAAGTAGACCTACTCAGGACAGTTGGACCATTCAAAATGCTGTTTATCTAATTTTTAATTTTTTTATCTTGTTTTTTTTTGGGTTTTTTTTGGGGGGGGTGCAATCGGTTATTCGTGTATTTCTATTGAAGTGCCTATACATGGGTAAAAAGTGACGCTCGTGACGCTGTGACGCAGGGTTTTTAAAAAGTGACGCTTGTGACACAGAGGTTTTAAAAAGTGATGGATGGCGACACTAGCAAAAGTTCCCAGTACATTGGCAAATATGTAAAAAGTGACAGAGTAACGCGCCATCCCTCCTAAAAAGTGAAGATGTGACGTGCTTAAAATTTTGAGCACCCATGTATAGGCACATTGTAGGTAGGCTAATGTAGCCCTAGAGCACAGCAATGTTGGGGGGGGGGAGGTGGAGGCGTTCAACTGCATTCATGGAAAATGCCCATAATGTCATTCATAGGCCTCAATTTTATGTAGTTTACCTGTAGCCTAGACATGATGTTGCAATCTGAAATAGATAGGCTAGATAATCTATATTAATCAAGAGAGTGAAATATTTTTGATCAAAACGTTTTCCTCCCTTTTGGATAGGGTTGGGGTTGGGAGGGAGTGGGTTTCAGCTTTCGACGGTATCAACATTTTATTGTCCCTCACCTAAGCCTATCTTATCACTCATTCTTCCGGACGGTAACCATGTATCGTAGTAAGTCGCCAAGGTAATGTGTCACGTGTGCACGGACCGCGATGTGGGTCAAGTCGCCAGAAACCAGTAGATTTGGTGTTTTTGAGGTCATTTTGGACTCTCATGACTCTGGAATAAAAAGTTGTGAACCAATCTTGTCTTCCATGGTCTCATTTGGGAGAAAACACTTAGGGCTTTCAGAAAAACCAAGATTTGTTGAAATTAGTTGAAAATTCCCAGAGTTGCGACCCGCTAAAGTCGAAAAAAGGCCCAAAATTGTGGTTTTTGTAATTTTTGTAATTTTTACAAGTGTACTGTGTTGAATAAAGAACTCCTGAAGTATCCCAATGTCACTTTTTGTATCCTATATGATCACAGGTATCATTTCCAGGATGTTTGGACATCTTAGTAAGTGTATTTTTTTCCTCAGGTGATTCGGAATATGGAAAAGTATAATTTGTAACGTCCGGTACCAAAATCTAAATCGTAAATAGCTCAGTGAAAAAAGGGGCAACAAATATTTTGTTATTACCCATAGGAATATTGTCCATCCCACCAAATATCCTGAAAAAATTGTGTGTGTATTGGCATTTGCCTCCGTGTGAGAGCCACCCATGTAAAATAATTCTGATAAAAGTACCGGACGTTACATTTACATTTTTGTCCCTCACAGCTAAATAAGTACAAATTGAGTTTCTTTTCGGATCAAACTATGTTCAAAACATCATTTTCTTCAATCGTCAACCAAAAGAATATCCATAATCCCCCCGTACCCCTCCAAACTTGCTTCGATACACAAAATATGAATCGTGTAACGTCCGGTACCTAAAAAATCAGGGCGGGAAAGAAGACGCTGTCAAATGACGTCAGACGACCGGAGGTTGTAACCTACATCCGGGAACTTTAACCCAGTTAATTCCGCGTCAGACCACAACAAGTTTATGAAGATTTTCCCAAAGCAACCCTCCAAAATCTTTCTTCTAAACCCCAAAAAAGGTGAGTTAAGCCCCCGATCGCAATAGAAAAGGATGTTTGTGTATCGATTATGTATCATAGGTGGTTGAATTGATTATATTTTGATTGATATGGACGTAATCCATCAAAATAACACGGCATTGTCGGTGTCAGCCGAGAATTTTGCACCGGGCAAGCCCCAGACTATGTCCGTATGTTTTCGATGTCAAACGGTAACGTCCGGTACCAAAATTCTCGGCGCACCAAAATGCTTACACTCTCTTTGTTTAGGATCAAATCTTGCATTTAGTGGTGTAAATTGAAAGAATGGAGCCGTGTGTATTGCTTGGGGTGGTTTGTGAACCTGATTTGATAGAAATTCTACCTTTTTTGTAGTACAGACTCATGTAACGTCCGGTACCTTTTCGATTTGGTCCGTTTAACCCTCACCGAAACCAGAAATATGGCTTGAAATGATGTTCTACTGTATTTTGTTATTCTTAGGCATGCCCCCTACCTCTTCCAAGTATTACAAACACAATATATATTCATTTGGTGGGTGAAATACGAGCAAAATGGATTTTGGTACCGGACGTTACCGTAAGTCTCGGAAATTAGAAAATACCCCAAAATGTGGTAAATTAGGGGTGATATGCTGGCAATCCTGTGTTTCCATGTAAGTAGAATATATTTAGAGGTAGCCCAGCCACAATTTCCATACATTAGGACTGTTTTACCCATGTCAGGGGCAATAATCATTTTGGTACCGGACGTTACAATTTCACATTTTCGATCCAAACCATCACAAAGGCTCGGTGTAGACCCCCCATATTTTGATACAATATGCCCCTATGGTACTAGTATTTGATAGTAACGTTGATTTATCCCCACTACATACTTCAATTTCAACTTTATCAAGCCCTATGAGTATAATACTGCATAATTTACTTTGATACAACTCGTTCTTATGGTAATCATTCCTTGTATTTTAAGAAGATGGGCCGGAAGCCGCTGCCTCCGGACCAGAAAAAGGATCGAAAGGTCATATCGAAAGAGGCCAGACAACGGTCTAAGGAAAAGAAGGGGGAGGACAAGCACAATGCAGATGAAGCCTCTCGCAAGAAGCAGAGTAGAGAGAAAATGAAGGCAGCTCACACGGAAGCACAGAAGCAGCACGAAAGGGAGCTTACCAGACTGCGAGTTGCAAAGAAGCGTCTACGGGACAAACTGGGAGAAGCTGCAGTGCACGATGATCCGCAACCAGGTACATCACAGGAAGGCCGTGACACAACCTCAACCCCCAATACATCCCGTCTACAGGTAATGTAGTTCCATCATTTACCTTCTAATATTTGAGATCCATGAGACACACACATGATTTCATTTTTTGAAAATAAGGTGATTGAACGTGGCGTGTTGTTCCTCTTACCACTACTGCATGAAATTTTGAAAATATGGAACTAATTATTCTCTGTTTCAGGTGGCCCTGTTCACACCTGGGAGGGGACGACTAGGTAAGGCCAGCTCAACACCAGCACAAAAGGAGGCTCCCAAGAGAAGCATAACGTCAAAGGGGAAGGGCCTTGGCAAGACGAAAGGCCAGAAGAAGCCGGTCAAATACAAACCCGTGTCCATGTCCTCGCCTGATGAGGAGGAACCTCCCGAGGTAAGAAATTTGACATTTAAAAAGCCATTTTGACTTATTTGACTGGTGTGCATTGAACTAAGTCTACATCTATTCAGCATCTTACATTAAGAGATGAATTATAAATAATCACACACATGTAATCACACTTTGAATTTAATCCCAAATTCTTGTTGAATTTTTTCAGGAGGACAAGCGGAAACAAGGAAGGAAGAGGTGCCGTTCCCCAAGTCCAATTCCCTTATCAGATTCCGACGATGACACTCCACGGCCAACCCGTCACTGCCGTATGGTAGCAGACCTTGAGTAAGTTAAAAGCTATGTGTGTGAATTCTCATCCCATGATATTCCAATAATACATGTAAAATGTTATCATTAAGTAAATGCTATACAAACTACATGTGGCTAGTAAAGGTTTTTGAATTGCTAAAAATCTGAATTTATAACTTTGTCCATAACAATACCTACATTGACACTTTGATAATGATTTGCAGAGGCGTGGTCAAGCGGGCCAAAATGAACGTAGTATGAATGAGGTATAAGTAATAGTAATAGTTTAGAAAACAAGGGATAGTTCGGTTGCTGTTGTGTTGCTTTCCTTGTTGTTGTGCTGCTTTCCTTGTTGTTGTGCTGCTTTCCTTGTTGTTGTGCTGCTTTGCTTTTTGCTCCTGTGGTTGAAGCTTAGATCTGTAGTTTTGCTATTGAAATTTACTGCTGTGGTCCTGGCATTGCCTTCCTTCCTTAACTGTAGAACCTATTATAATATCCTGGTCTAATACAAAATAGTAGTGGTGTATGATAGATATTAGATGAATTTTATCAACACTCCATTTTTGTATATTTTGAAGCATCCATATGTGTAGGGTTTAACTTTAATATTCTAAATTAACAGCAAACGGCCCCGGAGGACATCTTCACGGATAACAACCCAGCAACTGCCCCCCGACATCCCTAGATCCGCCGACACGACGACTATAGCACCGCCCCAGGACACGACCCAAAATGATGTACTATCCCGCGAGTTGAACCACAGCTCGCCAAACAAAACACCACGAAAAGTCAAGCTGTACAACCGTATAGCCAGAGAACGGAGGGAACGCGAGGAGGCAGAGAGGCTAGAGGCACAACACCGAGTAGAAATGGAGGTGGAGATTGATCGCCTAAAGTCTGCGATTGACAATATCAGGACACAACAGGAGACAAGTGTTGCACGCAAAGCACATAGAGCTGCCAAGGCAGCACAGCAGACTGTTGCCCCTCGTCATAACCGCATTCCTGGGTCACCATCATGCGCAGACAGAGCAAATGGTGACACCGCTCCACGGGACGCAGGAGTTCCCCGTGTTGAGGAGGGACCCCGCGATGCTGAACCCCGCGACGGCGCTCCACAGGATGCAGGAGTTCCCCGTGTTGAAGAGGGACCCCGCGATGCTGAACCCCGCGACGGCGCTCCACAGGATGCAGGAGTTCCCCGTGTTGAAGAGGGACCCCGCGATGCTGAACCCCGCGACGGCGCTCCACAGGATGCAGGAGTTCCCCTTGTTGAGGAGGGACCCCGCGATGCTGAACCCCGCGACGGCGCTCCACAGGACGCAGGAGTTCCCCGTGTTGAGGAGAGACCACGTGACAGTGCCCTTACTGATCGCCGGAGGTTAGAGCTCTATAGCCTTGTCATGGAAGAGCTGACCACCGCACCCCGGATGAAAAGAGTTGAGGTTGTAAAGTCCCTGCTCCCAGCAGAAACCCTTAAGTCACATCGACTGACCACACAGCTAATGATGGACACTGGACTCAGTCGCAGCTGCCTACTGTCTGGACCACGAAAGGTTGACTGCCGGACAGTGAAGTTCCTGGGAATGGAGGAGCGCATTATTGAGTTCCTGAAGCGACCTGAGCACTCATACACTCTGCCAGGCAAAAAGGACACAGTCACCATCAAAAAGAAAAAGCATCAAAAGGTCATCCTAACTGAATTCACCGAATACCTCTATGAGCTATTTAAGAAGGAGTACCCTAACCACCCCTGCGGCCGGACATACTTTAACGATGTGCGACGGAGGCACAGGTACATCAAGGTTGTGAAGTTCAACATGGTCAGTGTTTGCCTGTGTCTCAAACACCAAAATTTCACGCTCAAACTCCGTGCCGTGGGGATGTGGTATGTGCTCCCTGATGATCTCGTCAGGACGACCACCGTTGAGGAGTTCACTGCGAACCTCCGGGCCAAAGACCTTCCTCCGGGGATCCGCGTTGAAACATGGAAGCGCGTGAGTGTCCCGTACGGCCCGGATGGTAAGACCTGTATGAAGCTCCGACAAGTGGAGGAGGTTATTACAAGAGAACAGTTCATCACCGACCTCGGCAAAGAGTTCGTCACCATGCGGGAGCACAGCATGCGTGCAGAACACCAGCACCGCGTCGTACGCAAGCTCCGTCAGTCCATGTCTCCAGCAGAGTGTACTATCCAGATGGACTTCGCGGAGAATTGGATGGTGACCTATCCGGAGTCTCCCCAAGCCGTCTACTACGCCAAGGAGCCAGTCACACTCCATCCAGCCGTCATTCACCACCGGGAAGGAGATGTGACCACACACTGGTGTGTAGCACTGGTAACTGACGACCGCAAGCATGACTCCGGCGCCATCCTTGCCTTTCTGGAAGTCCTCTGTGTCTATGTCGCCCAGACCCTGCCCCAGGTAACCACCATCCACTACTGCTCCGACTCCCCGAGCTCACAGTATCGCAACAAATCCATCTTCAGCATACTGTGCAAGCACCAACAGCTGTTCAACGGCCTCCGTGCAACCTGGACGTACTTTGAGGCAGGCCACGGCAAAGGGCCGTGCGATGGCGTCGGTGCTGCAGCGAAGCGAAATGCGGACTTGGCAGTCAAGCGCAACATCAAGATCACTGACGCTGCCTCCTTTGCTGAGCAAGGGAATGAGTTGGAGGGGTCTGTGCACTACATCTGTGTCTCTGTCACTGACGTCGCCCGATGCCGTGACGCTGTACCAGAGCTGGTGTGCGAGAACACTGTGCCTGGAACCATGTCAGTCCACGGTGTTGTGCCACTAGCTGCTGACCACACCATCGCAGTGCGACAGACCTCCTGCTTTAACGAGTGTTGCTGGGTTGACTGTGTCTCCAAACGTGGGTGTGCTGGATGGCAGGAGCATGAGCTGTTCCCCACCCAGTTTGTTGAGCCCCCAGCAGAGGAAGAAGAGGAGGTTAACCAGCCAGACCAGGGACATGTCATTATCCCCACTCCGGAAAAGTATGTCATCGGAGACTACCTTGCATGTGTGTACGGCACTTCATGCTACGTCGGCAAAGTCATTGCCTTCCCAGAGGAATGGGACTACACTGTGCACTTCATGTCTCAAGAGGATCCAAAAATCCCAAGGTTCCGATGGCCGCGCCTTGATGACATCATGGACTTGGACAGTGATGACGTCATCATGAAAGTTGGTGAACCCACACGCGAGGGTAAACGGTCCCCACATTACAATTTACCAGTCGACTCCTGGAAGGAAGTGATGACCAGATTTGCCCAGACGAAGGTGTTCCTTTAAGATGTGTTCTTTCATGTGTGACTCTGTGAGTATGTGTGTACAAGTGATCTGTGTGTGCATGTACCTTATACCAGCTGCTATAGCACCAGCAGGCTTGATATAATAGTGTGCAGTAACGTCCGGTACTTTTATTCCATATCCAGCTCATGCCAGGCTGGTTTAGCCCAAGTGATGTAATGGTCCATATTACTGTTGATATTGATAGTCAACATGTTTGCCTTTTAATTTATAGGCTTTTTAACATAACCTGTACCATATTTGTGTATGACTTATGGTCTGTGATCTCGTGAAAACTTGAAAAATCTTGCCAAAAATAATTTATATGGATGGTAGGATGACAAAATGTGTGAAATATATGGTTGTATACAGCTGAAACTAAAGCTTCAAGTGTCTTGTACCTATTTATGAAGTTTAAGAATGATAGGAGGAATATTAGTAGTCTTCCAGATGGTCTCTCTAAGTCATGGTAAAATGCAGCCGCGCGTGTAACGTCCGGTACTTTTATTCCATATCCAGCCCATGCCAGGCTGGTTTAGCCCAAGTGATGTAATGGTCCATATTACTGTTGATATTGATAGTCAACATGTTTGCCTTTTAATTTATAGGCTTTTTAACATAACCTGTACCATATTTGTGTATGACTTATGGTCTGTGATCTCGTGAAAACTTGAAAAATCTTGCCAAAAATAATTTATATGGATGGTAGGATGACAAAATATGTGAAATATATGGTTGTATACAGCTGAAACTAAAGCTACAAGTGTCTTGTACCTATTTATGAAGTTTAAAGATGATAGGAGGAATATTAGTAGTCTTCCAGATGGTCTCTCTAAGTCATGGTAAAATGCATGTTTTGCAGCCGCGCGTGTAACGTCCGGTACTTTTATTCCATATCCAGCTCATGCCAGGCTGGTTTAGCCCAAGTGATGAAATGGTCCATATTACTGTTGATATAGATTGTAAACATGTTTGCCTTTTAATTTATAGGCTTTTTAACATAACCTGTACCATATTTGTGTATGACTTATGGTCTATGATCTCAAGAAAACCTGAAAATTTTGTGAAAAAAAATTTCTTATGGATGGTAGGATGACAAAATATGTGAAATATATGGTTGTATACAGCTGAAACTAAAGCTACAAGTGTCTTGTACCTATTTATGAAGTTTAAAGATGATAGGAGGAATATTAGTAGTCTTCCAGATGGTCTCTCTAAGTCATGGTAAAATGCATGTTTTGCAGCCGCGCGTGTAACGTCCGGTACTTTTATTCCATATCCAGCTCATGCCAGGCTGGTTTAGCCCAAGTGATGAAATGGTCCATATTACTGTTGATATAGATTGTAAACATGTTTGCCTTTTAATTTATAGGCTTTTTAACATAACCTGTACCATATTTGTGTATGACTTATGGTCTATGATCTCAAGAAAACCTGAAAATTTTGTGAAAAAAAATTTCTTATGGATGGTAGGATGACAAAATATGTGAAATATATGGTTGTATACAGCTGAAACTAAAGCTACAAGTGTCTTGTACCTATTTATGAAGTTTAAAGATGATAGGAGGAATATTAGTAGTCTTCCAGATGGTCTCTCTAAGTCATGGTAAAATGCATGTTTTGCAGCCGCGCGTGTAACGTCCGGTACTTTTATTCCATATCCAGCTCATGCCAGGCTGGTTTAGCCCAAGTGATGAAATGGTCCATATTACTGTTGATATAGATTGTAAACATGTTTGCCTTTTAATTTATAGGCTTTTTAACATAACCTGTACCATATTTGTGTATGACTTATGGTCTATGATCTCAAGAAAACCTGAAAATTTTGTGAAAAAAAATTTCTTATGGATGGTAGGATGACAAAATATGTGAAATATATGGTTGTATACAGCTGAAACTAAAGCTACAAGTGTCTTGTACCTATTTATGAAGTTTAAAGATGATAGGAGGAATATTAGTAGTCTTCCAGATGGTCTCTCTAAGTCATGGTAAAATGCATGTTTTGCAGCCGCGCGTGTAACGTCCGGTACTTTTATTCCATATCCAGCTCATGCCAGGCTGGTTTAGCCCAAGTGATGAAATGGTCCATATTACTGTTGATATAGATTGTAAACATGTTTGCCTTTTAATTTATAGGCTTTTTAACATAACCTGTACCATATTTGTGTATGACTTATGGTCTATGATCGCAAGAAAACCTGAAAATTTTGTGAAAAAAAATTTCTTATGGATGGTAGGATGACAAAATATGTGAAATATATGGTTGTATACAGCTGAAACTAAAGCTACAAGTGTCTTGTACCTATTTATGAAGTTTAAGGATGATAGGAGGAATATTAGTAGTCTTCCAGATGGTCTCTCTAAGTCATGGTAAAATGCATGTTTTGCGCTCTATCGTGTAACGTCCGGTACTTTTATTTGAGTTTGTTGGATGCATACTACAGAGGTAATGGTACCATGTATGGCTTAAGGAGTTATGTTCTAGAATATAGACATATGGAAGATGTTATGTAGTAATTTGCATGTCCATTGGAGCATTATTGGCAACACTATGGTAAAGTTAGGAAAGCATTTGAGAAAAATGTCGCGAATTTGGTATCCTGTCACGATCGCAATGCTCATATTTTCTAAAATCTGTGGAATACTGCAATTTTTCCTGGTTATTATTGAAAATATATGTTGTGGGCTCCTACAAACTGGTTTAGGAGTCACAGTGGGGTATATAATGATGGTATCATGATATCCTAATTATTTTGGTACCGGACGTTACACAATTCAGTCAAGTTTCATTCCGCAAGCGATAAAAACTGAACCGTTAGGGCTAGAGCGGTATTTTTAAGTGTTTTGAATAGGGGAGACATACCTCTTTAAAGGTAATAAAGTTTTGTGAATGAATTCTAAAATTTGTCATTCTTGACCTCTGGGGGGGAAATCTACTGCTTTCTGGCGACCTGACCCATATACTGTGCCGGGGACAATTTTCATACATGCCAACATTTCAGGGGCCAAACCCGGGAGATCCAAACTAGAATTGATTCCCCTTGCCAAAAATGCCCTATAACGAAGAGGGTTTTGTGCAAAATCTTGATACAAAAACTAGAATTTTCGAGCTTTTTGGAGCCCTAAATAACCTTTGAGGTTCAAAATCCGGGAGCTTTTGTGGTATAGAAGTGCATTGAAACTTAAAAAACCGGGAGATGTAGGGAAATCCGGGAGTTTTGAGGGGAGAAATCAAATCCGGGAGAATCAATTAAAATTTGTCAAAATCCGGGAGTCTCCCGGCCAATCCGGGAGTGTTGGCATGTATGAATTTTGGATGCTCCAGTGTTGCCCTCACGATTCAATGTCTAAATTATCCAAATCTACAGCTGTCACGACTTTGTTATTTAGAGGGAACGATGTTATAAGAGAGATGGTAATAGAGTGTCAATAAATAAGAGATTTGAACAGTAGAATGACCGTAATATGGACTCAAAATATGTGCAGGGCCTCAGTGTAGTGATTTTATTATGCTACGTAAGGGGGAGTGCTGAGCGCCGAGAAACATCCGGCATCCGGTGTACCAACGTCGGCACGTTACCAAGGTTACCGGAATATTCGTCTTAATGAATATGGGCCTAGGCCAAACTTTTTAGATTCATCCTAGTCCTAGGCAGGCTATTCCTGGCCCTACCGGTAGGGGGTTCTAGGCTGGTTGGTATTAGGCTCAGATATATAATCCATAGGCATAGTCTATATCCGCCGTTCTAACACTCGAGTGCAGTTGGGTCGCCTTTCCTGCAATCTGATTGGTCGAGAGTGCATGTTGGGTCAGGGGACCCAGTAAAAGCACTTTCTGTTTGTGGCTTTTCTGTTATAATTATTTGTGAATTATTTTGAGGAAAATCAAAGCTTTTTCTTGTGTCAGAACATAAACAAAGGGCCCCGGTTTGTCTCTGTTCCGGAAACCCAAGGCCCTCGGTCCTCGGGCTGGGCTGATCACCTTCGGCGATCTGGCCCAGCCCGAGGACCTCGGGCCTTGGGTCTCCGGACAGAGGTTGCAGAACACCAATTGACGGGAGGTGGTAGCAGGAGACACTTTGTAGCTCCGCACTGAAGGGTGTTGTACAATGATTATTGGTCTAAAATCTGACAGTGGGTAGGCAAACTTCGCTGGTCCCCCTGTGGGATCGATGCGATAAGCCCGCAGGTAGCTAGCAACTGACCTTGTGACGTCACGAGCTCTGGTAGAGCTAGTGACGTCACCGAATATCATTATCATAAATTATGATTTGCATATCACTCTTTAATCATTGGCAAACTACAAAGCCTTGGTATAGGCGAGTGACCCACGCGCATGTGCATGCCCATGCGCGTGGGTCACTCGCCTATACCAAGGCTTTGTAGCTGCCAATGCTTGGAGTTGCTAGCTACCTGCCCTATACCGAGCGTGGGAGGTTGGGCTGCGGGACCAGCCAATAGGCAAACCAGGTATCAAATTAATCCTTAGGGTGTATATTAATCGATTTGAGTGTTATTTAGGCTGATATTTGATGGTAAGTTGAGGGGGGTGCACTCTATTTAATTAGAGAATTTATTGAAATCATTCACTGCAAAACCCCTAAATCTTGGTATGTCCGCACTCTAAGGCCTATAGCACAAAAGTTAATCACATTGTACCACATGCCATGGCCCTAAATTATTGGGAAAAATGTATATCTACAAGAAAATAATAGTGGCTAAGCCCAGATACTTGCACAAGTATTTTATTTTCGCCCAAATGCTATATAGGCCAACAGTGGAAAAATAATTAGTGTTCTTAGCAATGAGAACGCGATTTTAAATAAACAAGCTACCTCTGATCAGATTGATTTTATTGGTAGAGTTAATCTTGAGGATTAACATACTTTTTGAATTTTTCAAAAATTCAAAATATTTCCAGACTAATTGAATATATTAATGCATCCATCTCTAATAGAAATAGGTCAGATTTGAGATAGATGTCTATGGAGTTATAACATATGGGGCTTACTGCCCCATGGACTAAGAAAATAACCCTTCTCCTGCCATCTGTCCTCCAGGGGAGAGGGGATTACAGCATGGTCACGGCCTTCCCCCCTCCATCCTCGGTCAGTGTGGCTACTCCAGACCCTGTCCCCTAACTTTTACTTCAAAATTACTGACCATTTTTCACTAAGCCACAGATGTTGACTTCATTTATATCAATAAATTCAACCAAATGAACATGTTTCTACTCCTCTAATTTCAACAATTAAAATGGTGCTTAGAGTATTTTTCTAACTTAGATAGTTTGTAATCGGCATCACATCAAACTTTTCACTACCACGAATTGTAAACTTCTAATCTGAATATAGAGATGCTCTATATACTGTCATGTAGGGCTGGATGTACTCTATTACACTGTACACAACCCCATTAGCTAATCCCCCTTCAGGAGGTCAACATTTGTTGTGAAAGACACAGGGGTTGTGATGGCAGTGGTCCATGGCAAGGGACAGGGAGTAACAAGAGCTGAACATGCACCCCTCCACTTCCACACCTCTGTTTGTCCCCTTAATCATTTCACATGTACAAACAAATTTGCCCTGTGATAAAATAACTATTTCTGTCTAATATACAGTTTAAAGCAAGAAAATCCATGCAGGGGTTGTGGAGATATAGGACAGTAGAGAGAGGGAGGTGAGGGGGCTGTGTACGGCAGCTGGTTGTAGTGGAAATGTTCACCACCTCCTGCACGACCCCTCTCGCCTTGCTAGTGTTCTGCAGCCCAGAGACGCACCATCGCCCTTTGTTATTACCTTAAAGTTCCATCCTATTGTATTTCCTACCAAGTATCGTATTCACTGAGGGCCTACCCTACGTGGAGGCTGTTGTTACGTATGTACGTAACGTAATCTGGTGTTTTTACGATCTTCTATTCACGCCACCTTGGAATGCCTTGGCGGGAAATCCTACAGCAGCCTCTGCTGGGAGAGTTATAACTGCGTCTCGAGACGCGTTGCCTTGGGAACGTTGCACGGTAACGATGTAGTTTCATGGTGGAAATCCCCAGAAGTTGGAAACTGCATTGACAAGATGGTTCTTCGGCGCGGTTCTTCGATGAAGAATACAGTTATCGCCATACGATGAGCCCCGGGCATGAGCCTGAACATGACGGGAACAACGTCCTTCCAAACTGGTGCATTTTCCAGCTTCTTCGTATGACTCAGATTTGTTTTGTGACGTCACATCTTTTACATGACCGTGATCGTGATGACTAAAACATCGCAAGCACCTGCAGTCGACGCGCCTGTTCAGGTAGGCATAGTTGAAGTTCCTAATTTTGAGGTAAAAAATCCTATGAGGAAATGATTCAAATGTGTTTCATAGCGTCACCTACGGGCGCAATGAATGGGGTGGGGGCTCTCGACCTAGAACCTAGGCTTAGTGTCAAGGTCATGGGGAAATATAAATTTTAAATTACCGTAAAATGGGGATACTTTGGCCCACTTTTCGGATATTTCCGAAAAATTAGCATGATAGGAGTGCAATTATTGGAGAAATAACTACCATTAGTTTGAGTTTTAGTTAGTATCTTTCAGATGTATCTTTCAGATGTTTGTGAAATTTTAAGATTTTGTGTCCAGCAAGTACTAGATTCACATCGAAATAGGTTGGGGCAAAGTTACCCTTACTCCCCCTTACTTCGGGGCAACATTGGCCCACAAGGGATCCCCTATGGTAGTATATTTCTCATTTTTTCACAACCAAATATTGGGTCAAAGTTACCCCTAAAAACTTTGTCAACATAGAAAGCATTCTTAAAGTGGAACACCACTGTGCGTTTAGCTATTTCTTAGTACTACGACCTTAATCTAGGTCATGACGTCATGGTTGGTCACGTGACCTAATATGACCCAGTTTCTAAAAATGCGACAGTGGCCACTGGCACTGCCATGTGACTGATGAGTCCACGAGTCACACAGACATTGTTAGAAACCAGTGTATGATGTAGATCTATTTCTCAGCACGATTTATTGGTTAATTCCCACTTTGCCAACACATTTGATGATGCATGTATACGACCAGGTCTCCATCAATGGAAATAAAGCAAATTAGCCTAATCAATGGACACAGTGACAAAGTTTCCTGAACGTCTGCCACTCTCAGTTACCAAAACATTTTCACTTGATTTCGCTGAAATATCTCACCACAGTACACATGAATAACTTACCTGGAATTTCCTGTGTACTTGTTTATGATGGCAGATTCTATTATATTCCATATTCTGTTTCCAAGCTGTCAATTTTGGACTAAAAGTGTTCTACAAAGTTTGTTTTTGATGAACAGACAGAACAGAACGCTCTACTTTTGCCCAAAACGGAAGTCACAATTCTGATCTCTATCCTTCGAGAGATTTATTGATAGATGTTATCTGTTGTTTTTTTTTTATATTATTCACCTCCAAAGATGAGATGATATTGTACAAAGATAGGACATAAACCTAAGACAAAAAAAAAAGTACACCCAAAATATAGATATTTTTCTCATGAATGTGAGAATTGAGTTCAGAGCAGACTGCGTTTTGATGCCAACCAATTATGCGTTGATCTTCACCTTGTTTTCGATCAAGTTTGACTGATTTGCACCAAGAGCAAGGTAAGATATCTGTTAAATTCCTAGGTATCATAATGACGGACTTGCTTGCTATTTTGTCTTGAGGAATTGCAAACTGGGCTTGATCTTGATCACCCCTACTCTGACTCTAGTACTTGGGCATCTATATTTGCCTAGTACCCGGTATGATTTTGCCCTTATTTTGACCAGTGGGGAGGAGGTGGGGGGGGGGGGGGCTAAACAGTGTTCTCCACACATAGGAAGCACACGGGCGGCACACGCGTGTGTTTTGGCCTGCCGCCCGTGTGCTTCACCTGAAAATGGGCTGCCCGTTTGCTTCCAGCTCTCTGTTAGCTTTCTATGGTTTTTTGAATTTTGTAAATCGGTCTATTAGATCAAAAGTTATCCAAAATTTCACCATTTTGCATCTAGATTCCAAACATTTTCTTGACTTTACTTCGCATGTGACAACGCATATTTTTTGCAATGCTGCACTTCGCTTGGAGAGCACTTGTTAGACAATAAATAACCTGTGTGCTTTTTCATCCTGAGGAGAACCCTGACTAAAGGTATCAAAATTACGATTTCAGTAGTCTATTAGGGAGTGGTCATTATTTATCAACAGTGGGGGTGGTGGGTTTGAGGGGGGCGTAAATATTTCAGACCCCTCTTGAGGGGGGGCTAAAACATTTTACCCTCTTTCTAAAAAAGCCAGCGCACCAGTGTAGATCAAATGGGACGCGAAAATTCTTCGCGCCCCGTGGGGGGGCAAAAATTCCCCTCAGGGGGCGTAGAAATTTCCGCGCGTCCGTGCAAACCCTCCCCTGTTGATAAATAATGACCATTCCCTAATATCAGGCTTTTGAATTTTCAGGATCAAAGGTTTGTGCAAAATCTGAGATGTGGGATGAATGATCGTACATTGCTGTGAAGGAGCCTAGTAGAGGGGTCCAAATTTTTTTTACGCCCCCCTCAGGAAGGGTCTGAAATTTTTTACATCCCCCACCTCATCCCCCACCTCAAACCCATCACCCCCTGTTGATAAAGGTTATTTTTTTACCCCCACTCCCCCACCTTGACAGTCGCCAAGCCCAGAATGCCCCATGCCTCAGGATCAAAATATCTATACCCTTTTCTCAAAGTCTACCCCTTGCTTATGACAGACATTGCCTCATTGGGGAGTGCTCAATACTTATCAACAAGGGGGGGGGGGGTTGAGTTTGGGAGGGGGGATGTAAAAACTGGACTTCTCCTGCGGGTGGGGGCAGGTGGTGGTAAATTTTTTTGGCCACTGTTGTGATGGGGTGTAAAAAGATTTAGCCTCGTTTTAGTACTAAAAAGCCTGCGCTGTACTGTAGATCAAGGAGGGGCTTGAAAATTCTCCGTACCTGTGGCATAAAGGTTTTTTGCACATCTGTGCAAAAACTCATCCCCCCATATAGATAAACAATAGCCACTCCCATAGCGGGATTTAATGGTCAGGATAAAAAAAGAAGGCGGGGTGCATTTCAGGTAACATGCTGAAAAACTACTGTTGGGTAGGTTGAAGTCATGTGGACTGTTTCAACTGTTATACTACGGTAATACCCCACGTATACTGTGATCATAGATTCGCAGATGGGTTTAGATCCGGGTTTAGATAGTCGGGCCATATACATGTACCGTAATCTCCCACGTATAAGGCGCAGCCCGCATATAAGGCGCACCCCCAACTCAGGGAGGCCTGTCCCACGTATACATAAGGCACATCCCTTACTAAGAGAATGCAATTCCACGTATAAGGTGCACCTCTAAGGGCAGATTTTTCTTAATTTAGTACTGTTCTATAGTAAAAATACCCCCCCTATAAGGCGCACCCCAAACTCAAGGCAATGTCCCTCCCACGTATAAGACTCAGCAGCATTTTGTTTGGCGTATAAGACGCGCCTTATACGCTGGAGATTACAGTACTGCTGATGACTGACACATATATCGCCAAGACATGTATTCGAGATGCCACACACACACACTCTGTAAGGTTGTCTTTGGTTTGATACCAAGAATAAGCCATACCATATACACGAGGTACTGTGCATGCAGTGAGACCTTAAGAGATGCCACTTTTTCTAACTTTTTAGGAATTCCTAAATTTTAATTTTAATTTCTATAGGTATTTTCTTTCATAAATTAAGAAAATCATGAGGATTTTCGAATTTTTGGGATCCGGTTAATGGTATCGCTGGACCTTGATAATCCGGCCATCCATGTTGCAAACTGGATCCTGGCTGGATCCCTTGTATGACAGACTATCAAGGGATGGATTATTGAGGTCTCAAATTCATTTTATCTGTAGATTACATTGCCGCTTTATAAATTGATCTTAAATTTCTTTTTTTTTTCTAGATGGCATCATTTGACCCTGTTAAGTGCAAATGTAAAACAAATGCATGCACAAGGGTTCGAGGAAGAGAGGGCAACAACACAAGGGGTTTTTGTCCATGTCGAGAGAATGGTACGCCCTGTACCTATCTATGCAGTTGTGGAACTGGCAAGTATGGCTGTGCAAATCAAGATTACGTTGAAGAAGAAGCAGACTACAGAGAGGATGCAGATGGTATAGATGATCTGTGTGATCCACCGTATGAGCTACATGCTGAACAGAGGTTAGAACAGGTAACATCATCCTGAACTCTGGGTACAGCTTATGTGGTGGGTTTAACAAGTATTGCGTATATCAAAGTACCTACCATAGATTCCCCATATATGTAAGCTGCACCAATGTATAAGCCAGACAGACTTTACCAAGTACCAACACATGTTGGCACTTTGCCACTGCTATGGGTGACCTTGGGAGGGGAGGGGATTTTTTTACCATCTTGATTGCTATGGTCATGGAATATAATATCAACATGACAAATGAAATTTATTACAGGATATTATTTGCATAATGAATAAAAGGAGAAAAGAAAACCTCAAAACAACAAGTGGGAAGGGATGAGAAATAACCTTTATTTTTGACTGGTCCTATCTGTCCCTCAGAAACATGACTTCCTCTAATATAACCTCCCCTCTAATACAACCAATTTTATAAAGTCCCTCTGGTGTCCACATTAGAGGGAAGTAACTGTACCATAATAAAGGGGTTGGGCTTACACATGATGTGCTAAGGCAAAAATTGTCTTAACTGATGCTGATAATTCATCTATCAAAGGAAGTGGAAGTTGAGGAAGTAGTGGAGAAAGAATCAGCTTGGGCCACGCATAGATCAACTAAAGCTGCACATAAAGAGACGTCTGCTGCTTCTGCATTGGCAGTACAAGGAAATAATGTGACAAAGAGGAACAAAAAATCATCTGAAGTGAGTGTGTACTTTTCTTATAAACTATGAAGACTTAAATCTACACTGATAGCTACAATCCTGATGGGACACTAGTAGTATTGGTAAAGTGTGTAGGAAAGTAGCACACTTTGATCTCCTCCTCCAAATGTTGTAAAATCAAACCTACAGACAAGCACTTATATCTAAACCTTTGACTGATGTGAGGCATGGTGTTTCTCAGTTCGCCAGTCGGGATTTAGATAAGATTTTCTGCAATGGGCCATTGGCGCATTCTTTAGCAAGAACAATGCGCCATTTTGAATATATATGGGCCATAATACCGGTAGTACTTTAAAATAACAAATAGAGAGACCCCCATTGAAAGTGATCATCCCCAGAAGCAGAGGCATAGCAAGGAAATCAGTGACATTAGGTTATAAAATTTTAGTTCTGGTTTTCCTCCATCCACTATCATTTAAGTAAAATCTGATTTGTAAAGTTTTGGGGCATTTTTTGATGAGCCGGAATTTATACAGGTGGCACTGGCCCAACATGTTGTAACCTATGACTTATAGAATGACTAAATAGTAATTGCATTATTTACAATCCATAAAGAAATTTCATTCCAGAGATAACTACATTTATCTCAAAGGTTGGCCTCGTTTTCAACATATCAGAACAAATAAAAAAAAAAAGCTCCTTGAATGAAAAAAAGCCACTCATTATTGTCTACATTTTCCTACCTTTCCATCCAATATCTATGATTCAAAATTTATGCAAACATTCAGGTAAGCATTCGGGATACCATCACTTGTGCGGAAAGCTTCAATCTATTCAAAAAGACGTCTAACTGTATTGCTTTTTGTTGTTTTGAACCCATGCAGCATGCATCCACAAATATGCTCCTACATGTATGCTTTATAGGTGTATACGATAATGGTGCTCTTTTTGGTATCCTTGATGAGATTAGACTCTCACAGGATCACTACAGTTAACTAGAGATTTATTTAAAAGAATATAATAGGGTTATCTGATTCCGCCTTCATCTTTTTTAGATCTCAAAGAGAATTACTGCAGTGTGATATAAAATTATTTCAGATATTTGTGACCATTTCTATTCTTCTTGCACCTATTTGAAAGGTCTTTAGCAGTTTTCTCCTCGACTGTAGCTTTCCAATGGTACCTAACACTCCACATGGGAAAGTTCTTATCCAATATCCTAATTTCAAGGAGAACGTTTCAGTATCAAGTCCATGATGTTTTATGCGCCAATGGTGCACTTTATGATGTATTTATTGCGCCATTGGAGATTAAAATGTGTGAATTGCATGGTGCACAGCCCTTTCAAAATCCCTGGTCTTATGTTTATGATGCTGACACAAGTTCAGTAAGTCTAACAACTGTTTATATTCCTGACCATTTCTCCACAATCCACAGGTTTGTATTTAAATGTGTCAATCAAGATCCATGCTCTACTTTTGGGCTACGGTATTGTTCTACACATAGGACCCACATATAAGCATCCATTTGAATCTTTTCTCAGATAGCAGAAGGTGTCGATGCAATGGAGGTAGAACCAACTCAGGACAAGAGTAGTAATGCCAGCCATAAGAAATCTGCTGCTGGAGCACAAGAAATGAATATGACAAAGAGAAACAAAAAATCATCTGAAGTGAGTGTATAATGTTTTTCTTGACTGAATCAATAAAGAAATTCTCTAGTAAGTCCCCTTAAAACGATTGTCAGCTTTGCAGACACTTTCTGGTCAAAAGTGAGGGAAGGAGACTTTGTTTTCTTTTTCAAATATTTTTGAGGCAACGTTCAATATGTCTGATTTGTAAATGCAATGCTTTATTAATGCCTGGCCAAAGTGTGAAGGGGCAAATTCACTGAGCCCGCTTATATTTCTATACAAGGGCAATACATAAGCCATGCCTTTACAGTCTCAGCCTATCCAAACAACATAATAATATAGCACATAATGCAACACCTTTGACTTCATGTTTTGAGCATCCGTTTTCACATTCTTGTTTGACAGACACAGAGGAAATTGGATGCTGACCTTGTTAAGTCAAAGGTATGTAAGTGGATGTTCAATTGTCCATACTATCAGGACAAGTATGCAGGATGGAGAATGACAGAAAGATTTTTACTTTACTGATATTCAAAGTGGCATAAAACGGCTTCTAGTTGGAGGATTAACTTAATTCAAAAAGCTATGAATCACCAATTGAACGGCCTTTCATTTTGTATGTAAATCGTGCAATTATGTTGAAGTCCTGGTTCAAGAAGAACCCTTCCTACGCTACAGAGAATCTGTCTGAAGTCAGGGTGCATCTCACAAACCCAAATTTCATCATATCACTTTGATAGTTACTACAGATAGCATTTTAGATATCAATTAATCGATCAATTCTCCCCCTAACAAAGTTTCTTTGCAACTACAATGTTTTAATATTCTAGTAGGGTAGGAGCTTTGTATGGTCAGACAAGCCAGATGATCTGTGCGCTAGAGTTCCCAGACAGCTGGTAGTGGCCCCTCCATTACAATATCATATAGCACTGTATATAACGAAGTGAGCATCCGAATGCCACATCATACACTACTGTAAATTCTCTTGTACAAGCCGCATCCCTCATATAAGCTGCACCCTCAGTTTGGGAGGAGGCTATAGGCCATATCTGGGCTTGAAAATAGGCAGTTTAGTACTGTTCGATGGTGTTAAAACCCCTCATATAAGCTGCACCCCTTCTTTTGGCTCATCCTATAAGCCTAATTTGATTTGGATTCTGGTATGAGCCGCGGCCTATACAATGTTTAATTACAGGTCACTGAACTAACCACTGATGGCATCAAAGACCTTGTCCTTAAACTAGTCGATCTCTACCCAGACTTGGTCGGCATGGCCATGAGGCCAAATCCTCCTGAACCTCCAGCTCACACCGGACAGGACGGTTGGTGCAAATGTTACAGATGTAGGGAGATGCCAACGGTAATTGAACGTCAATGCTGTATCGCGACAGATCGGGAGCGTTGTATTCTTATCAGCAGTGGAGGACCGATAAACCAGCTAGTACTTTCCCGGACTGCTCTTGAGGTTGCAGTCCTCAACCATAATGAATATTGCATTCAAAATGACGACCCGAATAATAATGACACGTTACGCCATATGGCATATCGGAAATATATTTTATGGAGCCGGGGCTACCTGGGTGCAGGTGTTAGGGTGGTGATACCAAGTTGCATAGTTTGGGCAATACGCGACAAGTACCCATCAGCTGATGGTACATACACTGGGTACAAGCCAGCACATAATTAGATATTGCTTTGTCTTTTTAAAGTTTCATGATGTGGTCGTCATTTTGGATGCAGTTATTCTGTAATTGTGTCATGTTCAGATGCAGTTATTCTATAATTTTGTATATTTCCATATAATTTTATAGGAAACGTACCAATTTTGACTATATTGTATGAAGTATTTGTAAACATTTGGTGTATCCTAACACATCTGTAATAGCTATCTGTATAAAACTAGCTTCACACTGTTGTAAAAAAATAGTTACATTGAAGATATAGTATCATGGTAACATGCCCAGGAATGGTTAGTCCCGCCTCTCTGTACCAATATATGTGACAATTGACCCAAATCGATTCAATATTGTTTGGTTTCACTCTTCATTCCTCTGATTTTGATTGTGTTAAAGCGTCTGTAATTTTTAGTCTACCTTTTACATAAATCAGACCTTTATGGTGCACATCATGACATTCATAAACTCAATATTGATTTGTAAATTCTCTCGTATAAGCTGTGGCTAGAACCAGAAGCCAAATAAGAATGTACCTTATAGGAACAGACCAAAGTTGGGATGCAGCTTATATGAGGGTGTTTTACACTATAAAAAAAAGTCTTGGCTGCAGCTTATAGCTTCTTACCAAAATTTGGGGTGGCTTAAACGAGGGGCGGCTGATAGAGAGAATTTACATTTTGATAACTACCATTATGTCAGAATGGTTTACACACAGCAGTTACACAGTACATCCAAAGTAGAAGAAGACGGAGCTCTTCCCATGGCCCCCATATAATTAACATTGTGACCTGTTTTTCCACTTGCCCAGTATGCCGTCGGGGTGTACTCACAGTTGCTCCCATAGAGAGGAGTGCTAAACAACCTATTTGATTATCCTAATTTCTTGTCTAGATTTTCAGACTTTAGTTAACTTTATATCATTTAACCTCCTAAAAAGGTCCAAAACATTGAGATCAGAGTAGTGAGATGTAAAGTGGGAAGCTTGATTTCACTAGATTTATTCGATTATGCATTTTAGTCTTTTTCCCAAAAACATTCAAACACTAAAGGTGGCTCTCCTTACATCCACATGTAACTATACTCCATCTGGTAAGCTGGATCCATAATGCCTGTTCTGCAGTGATGCCATGGTGTACACGTATACGTCTGATTTGTACATACCTGTATATAAATATATACCTCTAGGTCTAACTATAAGTAAAACTGCCAGGTTAAGTCCACATTTCCCTACTTAAAAGTTTACTTCATTGCAATTGCAAGTTAAAAATGAAAGTTAGATCTAGTCTAGCATTGGCACTTAAATCTTTCATTTGATACCTATACCAGGGGATTATATCAGTACAAATATAGACTAAAGCAAAAAATTGACCTTACTGTATTCCTAATCTGTGGAAGGGTATGACTTGTAGATGCTTAGTCTTAGCATAGGATATAAATACTAGACTAATCAGGGTAGATAGACCATGGAACTTGTCTATATTGGGCATTTTCTAATAAAACAGTCAACAATGAGCCACGTTACTGCTGTCAAAGTGATCATTTGTCCTTTCCATGGCTTCCCTATTCCAGTGCATTAAAAAAAGACAAACATTGGTCGTATATACTTAGATTACAATTTATTTCCTCACTTTCACCAGACTGACAGTCGAAAAAAAGTTAGGAATCTGAAAGTGTGTGAGTAAAAGTGTCTCAACTCTCCGATCCACCTGTTGTTCTAGATGGAAATATGCCATGTTAAATGTGGTTCAAATGAGCAAATGTTTGAATATCCATATACCTGTCTTAAAAGGTATAGAAGTCGCACAGACTATAAAGTGTGAATTATCATATTGTTAGAGAATTGTTCAAAGACAGCTGTTACATGATACATCTGTAGAAGTCGCATAGACTCTAAATTGTGAATCATTATATTGTTAGAGAGTTGTTCAAAGACAGCTGTTACATGTTGTTATCTGTTGTAGAGAGCCTTGTGCAATAAAAAAACAAATTTGTTGGATAACTTGATTTCTCTACATAGACTCCAGAATTTTTATTTGGCGATTAATGCTAGTCATGTACTATACAAATATTTCCATAAAAAGTGTACCTTGCACATGGGGACACATTGAGATCTTTTTTTTAATATCCCTGAAGAACGTAATGTGAAGATGAACATCAGGTTCGGTTTACCTCAAATCCAATCCAAAAAATACCATCACCATGCATTCGCCTGTGAATATAGTAATTGCTAACTGCTTGGATATGAACATGTACATGGGCCTGTCTATATACAATAATCTCCTATGGAAATGTACCACCTGTATAATTGGAATTCTAAAATCAAAGCAGCAATGGTCATGGACATATTCACGCCTCAGTGCAAAAAGGCCATTACTGCATCTGGTTCAATTGCATCTGGTTCAAAGGTAACATTCATTCAGCAATGTCCACTCCTCTGGGGTACTACTCATGAGATTTTATGAGCTTGAATCAAGCCCAAAAGTCAGGTGTGTGTTAGTACCTCCTCTGCAGCTTTGACAGGATTTCATCCTTAGGTGGCCTTGGTACAGCAGCTATGTTGGTTTTCCTCTTATTTGGGTCCATGCATTCACGGTAGACTGGGGTAGACAATGGGATTTCCTGTGCGGCCTCTGACTCTCGAAGAGATATCACCTTTCCCATAAGTGCACGCATGTACTGGTACCTTTTGGGCACTTTCAGAGGTGTTGCGCACCAACGTTGGGATCCCTTGCTCCAGTTGTACTTGTGTCTGGTGTACAATAGAGAATATATTACGACCATATTAAAGGCATAGGCCACAGTAATTCAAAGTACCTGGCATTGGATGCTGTATATTCTTTTGAAGTATGTAAGCCATATCTCAAAAATTATCCGAAAACGTACTTATAGACCCACCTTGAGTTTAGTTAAATACAAGTAACCTTCATTTGTGAATCTGATATGAATACTACTGTAATTTCCCACATATAAGGCGCATCTTGCATATAAGATGCAGCCCCGAGTAAAAGGAAAAACTTTATGGCACACCTGGGCTTGATTTTTTAAGGGTTTGGTACTGTTCTATATGAGGCACAGGAAGGCTCTGTGCTCATGCAACTTATACGCTGGATATTATGGTACCTTCTTTATAAACTGGCATGTGACTCATACATACTTGTACAGAATAAGTTTCAAACATCATAAAAAATAATTGTTAGTCAGTATTCATATGAATATATATATGAAAGTTTGCAGTTTCAAGAAATAAAATACCGTATTTGTTCAATTAAGCACACTGGTGCGGAAAATAAGAATATAGTAAAAGAAATTATTCATACCTTGGATTTGCGTCCTTGTCCAGAGCATATGGCCTATTGAGATGTTCGTTGTAGTCAGCCACCGCCAATTCACACCGCATCTGGTAGTATGGGCGTCTACAATAATGGCATATTACAGATTTAATTGAAAATAGCAAAATGGAAAGGATAGTGAAAGAGTTATTGAAGTGAGCCTAAGAAATTAAGTCTGCCCTGGAGGTCATAGTACCATAATTATGTCCAGCTCAAGGGCATCATTTGGGGCTTATCTGGAGCACAAAATTTCTCAATGAAGCCACAGATGTAACTCTTTGTATTAGTGTAAAATCAACATTGCTATTCCCCAAGAGTCCCAAGTGAAATATAAACTGACCTGAAGGTGAGACGCTTTGGAGCATACATTAACAACTGGCTGTGAAACTGTTCAAGCTCCCCTGTGTGCCTGCAGGAAAGGGGATATATAATCAATACATGTATAACAAAGGATAGGATAAACATTCATGCATCATAACAACCCTAAAGGGTTATTGGTATATTAACCCTTTAAAGGCCGCTGATACAGGAGTTTGTGTATCTATCCCATAGGTCCAACATAATGCATGAATGTAGCCCTGGTGAGTTACTCACCAGGGCTTCATTCATGCATCATGAGAACCGATGGTTATGATGCATTAATGTACCAGCAGCCCTTAAAGGGTTAATGTATCACGCCACTGCATAAGGACTAATGGTAGATTGATGTATAACTCCACTCATACATCAAGACCAAATATAGCACTGCATAGCCCTTACCATAAAGAGTTAATCAATAGCCATGATAGCAAGGCAATGGCAACATACTGATGTAGCTCCATGTAGCCCTGTGGTCCATGTAGGGGAGGGGAGGACGGTGTGTAGTCTTGCCATAGTCTTGAGCCTAGTGTGTATGTATGTAAGGCTATTTAATTAAAATAACTTGGATTACGGGCTTTTTCACTTTACAATATGGTCAGCAATATGTAAAAAAATCTTATCTGAGCAACAAAAATTCCCATCCTCGGGAGGCAAAAAAAATAATGAAAATCATCCGAATATGAGAATATTTCAGCCATTCCTGTGAGGAAAATGGAAGTTTTTTTCATCCTTACGTACACCGATGGGAATTTTGTTGGATCCAACAAAATTCCCATCGGAAATCAGTATAAAAAATTCTTTTTTTTTTAAAAAACTTGTTGTCGGATCCGTAATCCAAGTTATTAGAATAAGACGGCCTAAGCTGGTTGGGGGGGGGGGCAGAGGAGGGCATGTTGGTTTGTCCAGGGATGCCACTCACTGATCAATGAAATTCGGAAATCCCTTCTCATTTTCTGTGCCCCAAATAAGAAAAGCCTAAATTCGGAAAATTCAGAATTCCTAAAAAGTTAGGAAAAGTGGCATCTCTGGAACGTACGTCTAACACTGCCATAGCCTTGGGCCTAGTGTTTGTGTATGTAAGCTGGTAGGGAAGGAGGGGGGGAGGGTGTGTTAATGACATTCAACATGGCTGAGCTGGTTATGGCTTGAATGTGTGTAGGGGATTGGAGAGGGAAGGGCCGTGTTGATTACATCTTGACTGCTGCAGTGATTTACAGCTATTTCCAAACATATACCATAATGTCGGGGGAATTGCATGCAGGCAATAAAGCAATCAGTGGACTTAGGGCATCTGTGCATGGCCTAGACTCTAGCATGGATACAACAAGCACTTGCTTATAACGAGCATATTTGAGATGCCCCATTGATTTCCATACATTTCTATAGTCGCAGAACTCCATTAAAAAGAGGATGTGTGATGCCCCAACACCCCCCTGATGTCTACCATTCCGCCACACTTCACAGGGGGGCAGGTGAGAAGTCCTTACACAGCACCTAACAAATTAAAACATTTCTAATGAATCTATTTCTATGAGCACAGCAGAGAGAGGAGAGGGATGTGGGGTATAGTGGCATTGGGAGGGGAGCTCAGGGACTGCTGCCAGTCTAAATTTCCCCCTAGACAAAATTATTACAGCATAGATTTCTTTTTTCACTATAGAAATGTATGGGTTTTGTTTCAAGGAATTTTTCTGTAATATAGGGGTGTGAAATCTCAGCTGAAACGCTGAATTCAGTGGTTTTGATCCTTTCCAGGACCATTTCTGAGATCTGTGCAAATCCACTGAGAAAATGAATTCGGCTTTATGGGGGGGATTCTTTGAATTTTGCCCAATGTTGGATCTAATGTCAGCCAAAGTAGGTATATTAAAGCAATCCCTACTACATGTATGTAAAAATATAGACTAAAGCGCCTGGGCAGATAGTACTAATACGCTTCAGAGGAAATCGGTTTCGGGATTTCACACCCCTAGGCTATTACGCCTAACCGAAAATCCATTATAGCTTGATTTGTTCTTAAGAATTTTACCTCACATGTATAAGGTACGAGCTGCTTTATTCTGTTATTATTAATTCATTTGTTACAGTAATACCACCCTGCTTCATACCTACACATCCTTCACTTTATTACAATGAGCACTTCATTATAACGAGGTAATTGCTCTTGTCCCAGGTACCTTGTAGTAACCAAGTTTTACTGTATATATTTCTTCAATTTAAGAAATTATTAATTCTACGAAATTCATTGCCATATTCTCATGGAAATATGGCAATGAATATCCCCCATGTGGATCCAGGTTGAACCAATTCCAGTACAATGAAACTATCCCAAATCATTATACTAGTATGTGGATCACACCCAAACTGGCACAGGTCTAGATGCAGAATATGTCCATAAAATGTATGTTGTTCTTGCTAATGAACACCTTCCGAAGATGGGGAAAAATCACCTGAATCTGGTCAACATGGACAGGTCAGTCACAAATTTCTTGTTTCGGACGATCTGTATCAGGCGCTCCTGAGCCTTACTCCCAGGCTTTATCCATGCTTTCTCTCCCTCTTCCCTGGGCAGTGGGATCTCATGGCCGCACCTCCCTGAAGTCAGGCCTGTTGTGTCAATCCATTCATGTCGATTGCTCACATGGTACAGCACGGACTGCCAAGTCATCTGAAAAGTGGCTATTCATATTATGGCATACCATATTCGAGCTAATAAGCGGCTGGGGTGCTTAAAAATATGAATTCATGGCTCTAAAATTGTGAATATTTAGTCTTTTTTAGACTGAAAAAAGCCTCAAAAAGGCTGACAGGTGCTTATTAAGGGAGGGGCGCTTATTACATCGAATACAGTAGTTCTTATTTTTGGGAGATAAGCTATGCTACAGTAGTAACAGCTTATATGTAAACCTAAGTTGAAACAGTCATTTGCTCTGGAGTCTACTGGGTGAGACCATACTATTAGCCAAGTGCCATTAATCATTACAGAGATAAGCACTACGGTATCTTTTTTCAAAGGATCATTGATGATACTGCTAAATTCTTCCTTACCCTTAACTTGTCTGCATTTTCCTCGCATGTTTTCGATGAATACCACAGGTGGTTTTTGATTGCTGGTATCCAGGGCACAATTGACTCCAAACCACGTTCTTTTCCAGCCTGCAAATAAATGATCAACCTATAATTGCACCAGGCAATGCATGAACCAAATATATCTTCATTCCTTTATTAATCTTCTGCACACCCACTATGGTTTGCATAATAGTTGTACTGATTCAAACCATTGGTGTCAGTCGCTTCTACATCAGTAGCATCTACATTATATATATTCATACATCTACAACCGCAGGGACTTACAGCATAATTCTCTTATTTGGTGATGTTATTCCCATCATTATAGAGATAATCCGCATGGCAAATAATTACTTAAATACTAAAGTAGCTGTGATAACAAGATGGTGTCAGTTGCTTCTACATAAAAGTACACCATACAGCCACCATATAGTCCGACATTTTTTATTGTTTTTCTTTCTTATTTTTCATGTTTTTCTTTTCTTTTTGGGCCTAACTTCTGTTCTAATAGGCCGATCTACAAAATTCAAGAAAGTGTAGATAGCTAATGATGAGCTGGAAAGCACACGGGTGGCAGTTCTCAGTAAAAGAACACGGGCGGCAATGAAAAGTACACGGCGGGCCCTGATACATGAACCCTAATACATGAAACTTTGGCTGAGAATGCAAAGAATGTAAAACCATATGCAGGGTCATCCCATGAAAACATCAAACTTCATTTATCATAAAATGCGAGTACACTAAAACATGTTACACAACAGTAAAGGAATTCACATTTTAAACTGTAAACCATTTCTCAGAAAATAAATGCATTGAAAGGTGCAACTGTTTTATGGTTCTGAGTACTTACTGCAAGAAGTTTCCTGGCAAGATTTTTGGCAGTGTGCCAAACATCTAACTGGTGGGTAATGTTCTTATACCGAACATCAGTCCCTACACAACAATGATGAGATCCTTAGCTTACATGTAGAAAGTAATACTCTCCAACCTAACGTAATCTCCCGTGTGTAAGAAGCATCTTATATATGTGAATAAGGTCGGGGATGCACCTTATAGGATCAGCTTAAGTGAGGGGTGCGCGTTACACCTGGGGTCAAGAGAAATACCAATGGGGTAATCATACCATATCATCAATAAACCAACTTAGCTAAGTCCACAGGTAGTACACTGACTAGATCAAGCCAAAAATGTGAGTAGGGTATAGCATCAGGCTTCTCTGAGTTAAGAGTTCCTTATATGCGAGTTGCACCCTCTACACGGGAGATTATGCTAGTTTACTTCTCTTTACTCTCATCTCAACCAATTCAACAAGAATGACTGAAGTGTGAAGAGTGGGTGTTATCCATATACCAGTATGTATAAAGAGCTTACTCAGCAGCTTTCTGATTTGTGGGTGTGCATCTGTCACTACCTCTGAGACTTCAGCCTTGCTAAGCACCTGCTCCAATGCGTTTTTGAAGCCCAATCGTTCCATCACAACACTGTTGAGTCCAGTGTCAATACAGTCAACGACTGACATTGCAATGATTTTCTTTGTTTTGATGTCCATTAGAGTATATGTTAGGAGAGTTGCTCTATGACCTACAGTTAGACAAGTATTAATCATCCTGAGATACAATCTTTTAACAACAGTAAAGGAATTCACATTTTAAAGAGAGGAATCTTGATTATTCAAGGAATGTAAGGAAGTTATAAAAATATAGGGGACCTTCATTTTGATATGTTACACTCCCACTAAATCATACTGTGGCATAGTGGGGTTCAGAAGGTTCCAGGGAATTTTACCTATAGCTTTTTGAATTTTCAAAATCCATTCAGTAGAAGTTATGAATTTTCAATTTTTTAAGCATAATTCAAAAAGTCTATGTGCATCTCATACGCGCACTGCATCGTATATGCGGGAGATTTGTATAGTATTAGAAAGCTCAAGAATTACCTGGGGAATCCCACCTGCCATCCCCGGAAAGGAAAAAAGCTTCGATTGCTTCTCTCAATAACTTTGCTTGCATTCCTTCAAAGTAGTGATGTACAGCAGGAGCAGTGTATCTGCTCTGAATGCTAAAGAAAATAGCAGAGTAATATATGTTATCAGAAGATGATAAATAAATCTCATAAGTGCTCGAGAGGCAAGGTATCTATAGATTTGATGTGCGTAGTATAGCTTTACAGTTGTTGAGTTAGATGAACCTATACTGTGCCTTATGGGAGTGGTGCACCTAGGTTAAACATTACATTGAGGAACAGTACTAGACTACCGTAATCTCCCGCGTATACGGCGCGTCTTATAGGCCAAACAAAATGCTGCTGGGTCTTATACGTGGGAGGAAAATTGCCTTGAGTTTGGGGTGCGCCTTATAGGGGGGTATTTTTTTACTATAAAACAGTACTAAAGTAACAAAAATCTGCCCTCAGAGGTGCGCCTTATACCTTATAACAGATCTCCCTGAGTTGGGGATGCGCCTTATAGGCGAGCTGCGCCTTATACGCGAGAGATTACGGTAGTGGTAGTCAAAATTAATGATTTTTCAATCATGTTGAAATTGAGTGACAATTAGTAAGACCTAATGACATCAGTGTCGCTACATCTTCTTAGTCAAAGGCTGTTTTCCAGACTCACCGGTTATGGGTTTGCTGACACATGAAGTTTAATTTAAGGAACTTCGCCATCAACGCTACTTTTGCGTAGTTATTTCCTGAGAGAGCTAGTGCAGCCGATGTTGTCAGTGTCCCTCCATCCATGTCATGGACACGCGGCTGGGATGACCACACTCCTGAGAAGTGACGCTTGCCCTTTTCCTTGTCTGGACAATCCCAGGAAATAAGGAGACAAGTTCCCCTCTTTGTATGTTTGAATATGAGAGGCGTCTTACACTTTTCCCTTCTACAGTGCTCACCTACTGCAACTCTAAGGAGTTTCTCTAGAACATCATTGAACGCTATGCACTTCCGGGCATCAATTGCCTCATATGTGCCCATAGTCACACGAAGGTTCCTCCAGTTAGATGCTGGGATGGGGATCGGATCATCATCTTCACATTCGCTGAGATCAAAGTTTATATCTTCATTACTGAAACATACAAATGATGTCATGCAGAATTACTATGATACCAGTAGGATAGCAAAAGTGGAACCTATGGATTGAAACTAAAGGTACAAATACTGGGTATAGTATGCCACTGCATTTGGGTTAACACTTGCTGTATTGTCATGTTTAAACCCCCCCCCCCCAACAAACCCCTATAGGGGTCCACTTGGAGGAGAGTGTGGGGAATCCTGTGGGGAGAAGGTTTATGCACCGGGATTTAAATGAGCACCCGTCGCGAATGAGTGCGGCAGGGGATGAAATTTTCCGTATGCACTGAAACTTGATTCCAAATAAGCAGCTATCTTGTGTGAGTGCCAGGGACTTAAGGCCACCAAACCAATGACTGAAAAGGCTGGTAGATTATATAATCCATTCCCACTCTTCAGCTCCTATTTGGATACTAGCGATTAGTGATCGTCATTCTAGGGCAGTGGCTAAAAGTGATCTCCCACTTTTCAGACCTGGTTGATCGTTTTCCTTAACGTTTCCGGGTCGTCGTCTTTGGTTCTGTCCTTTTTCTCTCTTTCCCTTCCTCCTTCCGCTGGCGTATACCCATCAACCGCGGAATGCTGATGGGTTTTGGTGAGGAGTACGCGATGTTTAGGGCTCCTTTTATCGCCCCTTCCCCAGTCCAGGGGTGAGCAGCGCTAGTCCTAGAGAAGACCTGCTCAGTTACTCAGGGGGTTCACACTGTTAGGGCTTCACAGCATGCCGGTACTCCGGAAGCGCCGAGGTCCACTGGTACCCCTCCTTTTCAGTGGACAACGACGTACAATCCCCCAAGCCTGCGTGTGCAGCTAAACACTAACATCTGACGGCACAACCTTACCCGATGCCACCGTGTTTATACCATCGCCACGACTTTCATCTGCGGTCGTTGGGGTGTCATTGAGTGACCTTCATCCGACCTTCACCAAAATGTATAACAGCTAGGCCCCTGTTATCCTATGGTTCTGGGTGCAGATAGCCCAGTTCGCCCGTTGACCGTTGGGGTGTCAGAGAGTGACCCTCATCCGCTCATGACCGTTGGGAATGCAGCATCATCCATTTCAGAATTATGCGAGAGCATTCCTCATCCGCTCATGGACACAGGCAGTCCATTGCCATTTGGTCCGCGACTGCTTGCGCAGCTGGTCTACATATCTGAAGACCGTTACACTATCCGCCACCTGTGGACGCGCTCGATGCGGGTGGCATACCCGACACGAGCTGGGGTATTTACCCCCACCAGGTAGTTGGCTCAAAATATTCCGAATTATCAATGAACATACCGTAATCTCCTGCGTATAAGGCGCGCCTTATACACAAGATTTTAGCTCTCCCTGGATCCGTAAGGGGGAGATCAAGATCTTCATTTTGATATGTTACACTCCCCCTAAGTCCTAGTAGCAGATCAGGGGGTCAAGGGGCATCTGGGGGGCACTAGCTACATATATAGCTTTTGAATTTTTAAAATCTATTCAGTAGAATAAAAGTTATTTGGCCGTAAGTCTGGTTCTAATTGGAATATTTGGAGGTGTGAATATATCTAATTGGAAATTCTTTCATTTGAAAGGGCTTGAACTGGAGATGGAGGCTCATACAATATTGTATCGATATAATGCTTTTGTCAATGCAATAATCGCAATTCCTGGAATGCTGATGCATCGATTCCATTGGTATTGATGACACTCCTAATGTACACAGATAACTTTGGTGCATGGCTAAAACACTGTTGGGGTGATGGATATATACATTGTAATACTAGTACAAGGTATCTGAAGTTTCATTCACACACTCTCTAGTACAACCACCCCACTAATTCGACCATTTCCACTTAAGTCTCAAGGGTGGTAGCAATAGAGGGAGTTGACTGTAGCAAATAACAGAAAAGGGCTTACAATTCATCAGCAGGGTGAACATCACCATTAGTTCTGGGAGATTCGTCTTCAAAAAGCTTTGGCGAATGGGGTAGATCACGATTCGTAACAAGTCTCTTACGCTTTCCACTTTCATCCTCTTTTATTGGTGTCAGTAATTCCACCTCATCCTCAGGAGAAAAAGCTGAGAATAAAAGAGAATAAATAGCCAAAGGTATGTGAGTGTGGGTTTCTGGGAAGTTCATTATACTCACAGTATTGGTCCCTTACCCTAGGATATGCATGAACAATATTTTATCATGGAATAACACATATCTTAGCAGGATGTTCTTAGGGATATTCGGGCTTCCCTAGCCCACTTAAAAGTGTCTATATCTTCTCTTTGCTATCCCCTCAGGATGTGTGTGGTGCACATATGCGCGGGCACTGGCACATTTCTCTGTGAAATTGTGTAATGTCGTTCTCGCCATGAATATGACCTTAGCTGTCGAAATGGCGTTAAACATCTATTACTCACTGACTCTTAGGTATTAACTCATTTAGTAACTGTTCCTTTTTTCAAGCATGTACATGTGGTAAGTTGAATATTCCATATCTGCCACAATAAGCGCACTATGCACTTTAGAAATATCCAGTATACTGGTCCAGTAGTTAAAGAGTTTAATCAGGTAGGTAGGTAGGTAGGTAAGTAGTTGTTTTACGCCATTTCGACAGCTAGGGTCATATCCATGGCGGTCAAACATGTTTTAGGGAACTATTTTAGTTAAGTTTTATACTCAAATAGTAATGGTTTAAGTCATTGTTTTAAGAAGAAGGAAATAGAGAATAACATAAAAAAGGATTGAAGACTGAAGATTTTTTTTTTTTTGTTTGTTTGTTTAGTTTTACGTCCGGGGGCCATCGAGGAACTCAGACATTCAAGAATTTTAAACTATTCAATAGTAATGGTAGGCTGCGGGCCTACCTCGGGTTTGCGCATATGAATGGGTGTGTGTGTGTGTGTGCGCGCGTGCATATATTTATGAGTCTGCTTGTAGCAGTGGGACATGGCTCGTAGTGGTGAAATACCACTCGTGGCTCAAGGCCCCTCTTTATCGTGCTGCCTCACGCAGGTAACATGTCGCAAACTGTAGACACATCACCCGGTCGGTCACATTATCCTGACACCGACGGACCAGCCAGTTTAATCAGGATTCAAAAGGTGAAAATCTTGTGACAAAAAAAGGGGGGTGTGTGTGCTTTATAAGCTGTGAGCGTTCAGTATGTATCCTAGTCATGATAATAACATACTTACCATGAGGTGTATGGTCCAAGCTCTGTGGAGTGCTGCATATCAATGTTCGTCGAGCTTTCATTCCTTGTAAATCAAGACATATAACCAGATAAGTGACTAAGAACAAACTTTAGAATGCGACTCTCATGGACGTTATGCCATTTTAATACAATAACTTGAATTTCCGAACTTCTACTGGGATTTTTTAAAGCATTTTCAGGGAAAGGAAAATTTCATATTTGTAGTGCAAGCTCTAAACTTGGCCCTGCAGATGATTGTCATTGGAGGATTTAATGTACCATGATGCCAGTTATTAATTGCAGACCTGCAGTAAAATGGGGTAAGGTGCCGTATCACTGAGGCTACATGACCACCACCAAAGCTGCCACTTAGTCAAGCTTGGCTTAAATGAGCATTATTTGGAATGCCTTTCCTGACTGAATTCGGCTCATAGCTGAGGGTTTTACCATAATAATGAGTGGTACACTGCTCTTACCTTTCCTTGGTGGAGTCTCTTTTTTCAGTGACTGACCTGTGGAGGTACAAGCTGAGCCACCTGCTGACTGCTTTATAGCTGTATTGTCTGACTGACTCTTAGCTGTGAGGGGACTTGTGTCATGAGTTGTTCCAACTGAGCAAAATACATAGATGTAATTACATTTAGAACACTGCTAATAGTACCATAAAACCCTGGTCATAAGCCGATTTTATTTTGCTATTTATGGTCAAAATCGGCTTACAACTTTTTCACAAAGACTACCTGGTTTACGACCGGGGTTTTCCAAAGATAATTGATATTTTTCACAATTGGCTTATAACTTTTCTCTGAACTCACCCCCCCAGTATTTTGAAAAATATGAAATATATAATACAAAATATGTAAGTGTGCATAGTATGAACATCAGGCATAGTAGTAATTACATTGCCAAAAGACCTCTTTTCATAGGAGAAGAGCCCATATCAGTCTCAAACGTAATCATCAGTTATCCATACTGACTGTGGTGATACCACATGTCATACCTTGAAATGAATAGACAGTGCAATGTTGAGGACATAGACATGAGTATGGGGAAACGGTGAAAACAGTGATAATATCATAGACAATACAATAGGAAAAGACATAGAAAATGACACAATGAGCAGTGATAATTACCAGCTGCTATAATAGCAAATTATAAGATTATTGTCTAGAAGTGGTAATACCAGCTACTAGACTTACCTAAACCAGTCTGTATTAATTGGTATAATAAAACAATTTGGAAAATCTTTTTGGATTGTGGTTTTGAATAATTCTTTCTACAAAATTTTAGTATATTTTGCACAGAAGTTATTCCAGCAGTTTATCGCTCTAAATTTGGGTGGTTTACCATATACAGGATGTTTGATGCGAGTGTAAAGGTACCTCGTACCGTCAAAATGCCTGGTTGGTAAATCCCTATCATCATTACTTAAGTTAATCTTCAGTACTACACCAATCTAATGTCAGTAGACCATTATAGGTATTGTACTTATCATATTTATTTTTCACCTTTGACTCTACCATGTAACCCAGTGTCTGAGTCTACCCACAAGCCAAGCCATACCCATAGACCAAAGGCTGGCGGTGTCAACTGCACTCAGTGACCCCGCCTCCTCCCACTGGAGGATATGCCCGTTAATCACAAGCAGCTCACTGCATGCCAGGAATTCCTAGCAGCTATGTTTAGACCAACTCCTCCTGCTGGAGGACATGCCCATTAATCATGAGCAGCTCACAGCATACCGGGAATTCCCAGCAGCTATATTTAGAACCATACTGAACTCTGTGACCCCCAGTGCTATGTTTAGGATCCACCTACACACCTGCACTGGAGTTCCCCAGTTACTATATTTAGCTCACCTGATACTATTTTTAGGATGAGCTGGGTGAGCAGCTCCTACTATAAATACCTGTAGGTGGAGCAGCTCACTCATCTTTCTACCTTCATACTTCATCCCTCACACAGTCACATGAGATAAGAGCCCTCAGCTCGAGGGCTAGGCTTGGACACTGTTGGGCACCTTATACTGTATCACCATCTATACCTCGTGGACTTCAATGAATAAAGTGGATATCAAACTGGATCCTTGATTCGTCTGTATTCATCCTCATTCATCATTTACGGACTCGTTGACACTAATATGAAAATGTCTCTTACCATCACTCAGTGATGTTTCTTTTTCTTCTAGTAACACTGATTGATTTGTGGAGGCACAGATCAAGGGGACTGCTGACTGGTCTGTGGGTGCATCATCTGTCTGACTCATTGTCCAAGTCCCGAAGGGAGTAGCATCATACGTGGTTCCAACTGATATGAGAAAATTGGTTCTTACCATGATGTACAGTGTATACAGTGGTATGGATCGTTATAGAATACAATCATTGTAGCCTGTGCATAATAACCCTAGCAATGTTATGTAGGAGGTCACGATTCACACCACCAGCACATTAAAAATGGAACTTCTCAGGTTTTTCCATTTTTTAAGTTGTACTAGTGGCTTCGCCACTAGAGTTTGGGGCAGTAGCAGTGTGTTCACGACCAAGTATGGCCTGTGTTCAAGACCAAGTATGGCCTGTGTTCACAACCAAGTAAGGCCTATGTTCACGACCAAGTATGGCCTGTGTTCATGACCAAGTATGGCCTGTGTTCAAAACCAAGTGTGGCCTGTGTTCACGACCAAGTGTGGCCAGTGTTTACAGCAATGTGTTGCATGTTTCATGATGCCACTGATGTTGCCTGGTGATGTGACTTTACCAAGAAACATCACATTGCTTAGTGACATGATGTTGCATTATAAAGCATGATGGTAACGTCACTCTCCAGCCAGATTCTCTCGGAGGGGATCAATTCAAAAGTTTAGGGCAACATATCTAAATAAATTTGAGTCTGTTTTACACCATATTTCCCGGGATGATAGTAAGGATATATAACAAGAATACAATGCAGCTTCCATGCATAAGGTACTTCGAGAATACTTATTTTAATGGCAAATTAAATGAGCTCAAAATGGTGGACGTTTTAAAAATGACCTGTCTCTTGTTGTTAAGAGCTGATTCTAGAGGTGATGCTTTAAAGACAACTTTTCTCCTTCATATGCTTCAATCCTAGAGATAATGATGGTAGGAATGATTAATTCAATGATATGATTCTTCAAAATATTAGATATGTTAATTTTTAAAAGAAAATCGACTTAACTTACAAATACAATAGCCTCCTTACACTAATCTGGTACCCTCAAGCACTTCACTCTATTTCAATGGGAGAGGTGGGGAGTAAGTACCAGCAACGAACAAACCCCGTTTTTAATATTGGGTAACTAGTGGCTTTGCCAATAGAGTTTGAGTCAATAAGCCTTTCAATGGGGAACGGTGGTAGTGTATCATATTAATACATCAAACAATTCTACACTTTTACCTAGAAGATACTCTCAGACATTTGAGTTTAAGAGATTATCTGGGGAACTCATCAGATTTTAATGCATAGCATATCAAAATGAAGATCTCAATTAGTACTATTGAGAGCCTGTTAAAATTTAGTACCTACAACCAGAGAATACACTTTAAAATACACTTTTAAATCTTCAATATGAGAGAGATATGTTCACTACACTCTCTGAATATTAACTTTTAAGAGTTACCTTGCTTCACAGCCTGTAAATTTTGTTTTATCAAGTACCCCATGGGTAAAAATGACATGCCATTGACAACAAGGAAAGTACTTAGGAAAAACCTTGGGAAGGCAAGCCATGAAAAATATGAGACAACTTACCCCTCTTATATGCAGGAATGAGTGGCGACTCAAATGAATCATCAATGGATTCCCCTTTACTGAAAAAAAGAATTTGATGCCTTGGTCAGATTCGGAAATGTTTATATATAGAGGTTTAGTTTAACTTAAAATCTAGGGAATTCAGTGTTGGTGAAAACTTTCTTTGGGCACAGTTCAATGTGACCTGCTTTAGGGTCACATTGAAATGTGGAGAATTTACTGCTATTATTGACGACCTCTAATTGTTCAAGTATACCATACCACTGAGGTAGTCCCATGGGGTGTAAGAGCCTTAGGACATCAAATAAATAAATGAATCAATTGAACCATTGAGATAAAGTGCCTGAATTTGAAAGAACGCTGGTATCAACTAATGTTGAACTTACCGCTTGTTTTTAGGAGTCTCTGGAATACACTCCACTTGAGCAAGTTCAGTATCTCTGCAAATATAGGAGTTTGAATCACTTTGTGAACCAGTTGAATGACACCTCTGCATTCATGTTATGAACGTCTCCTTGTGTTTTATACATAAGTTCCTTACACATAGAACAGTACAACAGTACCAAAATATCAAGGGTGCAGCTCATAGGAATTTAGCCTGGATTGTGTATAGCAATGGCCCGTTTAAGTGCAGGGGACTGAAAGCTTGGTTTGGTTGATTTTACCTCCATTGATCTGTACAAAATGACAAATTTAGCTCTCAAATATCCAAGATTTCAGATTTATCTCATGGTTGATATGATCGTTACTATAGAATAGTACTGAAATGGCCATATTCAATGGGGGGATTGAATACAATATGCCCGTATTCAATGGGTATCACCTCCCTAGGCCATGACATAAATGCAAATGTCAGATCCCATTACATATTTTTGCATCGTATTCCCTGATGTGTGGCTGGTCGCATTCCGCTCAGACATATAATGGCTTCGTGGAATATGCCAGCCACACCTCGGGGAATATGATGCAAAAATATTCCATGGTCATTGACATTTGCCTGTTATGGGGTTTAGGATATTCTAAGAAATCTATAGCATTGCCTGTGTGCATGGAAATTGCTGCCCCATAGCCTTGATAATGTACTAGCCACTAGCTTAGGTCCTCATAAATAGTAAATACTGACCAGGGGCGTGAGTACTGTAATCTCCAGTGTATAAGGCGTGTCTTCTTCATGATATTATAGTTCTCCTGAATCCACAAGGGGGCACCAAGAGCTTTCTTTTGATATGTTACACTCCCCCTAACTCAAAAAAAAAATGAATAGAACCGAAGTTTTTTAAAAAAAAATTTGACAATATTCTTCAACTCTAGGTGCGTCTTACACACAAGGTGCACCTTATACGCCAGAGATTAAGGTAATTACTGACATATATTAACTAATTGCTGATAAATAGTCAGCAATTACTGACATTTATTGAGTTCCTAGCGTCAATACACCACTATGGGAAGGTACAGGGGTATCAGTCTGACCCTATAAATTAATATACATTGTTATTGAGTTCCTAGCGTCAATGCACCACTATTGGAAGATACAGGGGTATCAGTTCGACCCTACTAATGAATACACTGTCTTAGTGAGTTCCTGGCATCAATGTGGTGGGGAGGGCGGGGGTCAGAGTGGTAGGGGGTGAGTAGGGGGAGGTTGTGCTGGTTGAGGCAGGCTGTGTGGGGGGTCACCCACATGGTTCTAGCATTCACTCCACATGGTGCAGAACAATCACATGGTTCTGGTAGTTTCACAACAAACAGTGACCGCTATATAGACCAATGAGAGACACGTGATCATATGGAAAGAGCATGGAAAGGGGTTTGGGCAATAGGAAAACATGTTAGGTAATAATGCAAGGAAATGGGCATTCCTAGCTTGAACTCACCCAAAGCTGGGGGCAATAGCAATCAGGAGGCGAATTCTCAATGTGCCCTAAAGCACTAAGAACTAAAGAAGAGATCACTTTCAGTTCGCCTCCTGAAAAAGAAAATATGTCAAAGTTCAGCTTTAAGTATTGGTTTCGCCATTGGGGTTCTGGGAATTCCATACTAAACAAAATTACTAAAGAAGTAATTTGTTTTGGTAAAATGCTGGATGAATAAGGTTGTAGGACTCAGAGATGTCAGACCCTCAGAGGTTCATCTATTTCCATAGGTTTAGAGGCCCCTCAATTTTCGACTTGAATGCAGTTTTATCTATTGAGAAATACTGCATATTCTTGTATAAGCCGTGACTAGTACCAGAACCCTAATCAAAATGAAGGGTTATAGGACTAGCTAAATGAAGGGGTGTGGCTTATAGGAGGGTATCTAGCACTATAATTATAACAGTACTATAACTACAATTTTCAAGTAACGGATAACGCCTGGGTGAGGTTTATAGCTCTCTATTAAGTAAGGGGTGCGGCTTATATGAGGGTGTGGCTTATTAGAGAGAATTTACAGTACTACCATTGTGAAGTGTTCAAAGGCTCTAGAATTTTCAGGAGATGGACCAACACGCAACTGACACCTCTGTGTAAGCAAGACCTATTTTCATGTCCAGTAGCTCAGTTGGAGAAAATGAACGTAAAAAAGAATTAAAATTTTTTTTTTGAATCACATAATGTATACTGTAGCAGCAGTGCTAGGCTGCCACGGGGCTCTGCGGGGAAGGCTGATCCATGCCGCTTGGGGCATGCTGCTCATGACGCGTTATATAACGCATTGCGGGTCAGACGCTCGCTAGTCTTACTCTGCTGCTGTTTGAGTGCGGACGTGTCAGCCCTGCACACACAGCCCAGACTTCAGGAACGACGTGGTGTTTAGATGATATATGAGCCTCAGGTGCCTGACTTGTACTTATATTTTAATATAATTTAATCCACTTTTGACTACTGACACTGGTTTGTCAAATGAGCCAGACAATATACCTCTCAATGCGGTCTAGATATGTTACCTGTACATGTTTTCCTGGGAAAGTGGACTATATGGCCACCTGAAGTAATGATTGAATTTTGTGTCATGAATATTTTTTTCCAATGTCTATTGTCTCTGCTATCAATCAATGAAGCTTGAAGAGAACGATAAAATCAATTGCCAGATTCTCGAGACTTTGATCTTTTAAAAAATTGCAGAATTGTGGGGTCGGTCTTCTTTTGCCAGGTAGGGTCAGGTTACTTGAAACAACCTTTTTTGGAGCTATCAGTACATCCCATTTTAGATGATGACTAGGTAGGTTAGTCAAACAATTTTAAACTGAGAAATACATACCCGGATGTAGCATGAAGTGATGTTGTGACAGTGTGCAACTGAGGGCAGCGTGCAACATGCACAGCAAGGAGGTGTGCCACAAAGTCCCGAGTCTCACTTATTCCACACAGGATCCTCTGTTGCTCCCATTCGTCAAACAGATCACCCAGGTGAATTCTACCCTTGGCAGATTTCCTCTTTGACTCGGCTTTGGCCTGTTGTCGCTCTAAATCAGTTGAGAAGGTTCTTCGTGCTGCCTTTTTGTCGGGATAAGATCTACATAGACTGAACCCCCAGGATCTAGTACAGGATCTTTTAGTGCAGCCATCTGAAGCAAGGAGGAGAGTAAACAAAATTACATCAGGTCAAGGTTCGGGCATATCGCTGGGAGCATTCTCTGAAGTGCACATGTGCAGACCCTCCCCTCCCCCACTTGAAGCTGAAAATTTGACTATTAGGCCATGTAATTGTGATAACATGGATTACGGATTTATTCAGTCAACAGTTTGGTCCCGCCCCTCAAACCCACCAGCCCCCCCCCCCTTGGTAAAAACTGATCACTCCCTTATGCCTTATATCTCTATACCATATCATGTCACTTTCTGCCAATTTTGGCCAGGGTTTGGTGTGAAAGTTATCATTATTTACCAACAGGGGGTTTGATGGTTCTAGTAGGAATGATGACGAAACTCTTCAAGTTTTAGAGAGCTGGAACCCAGGAGAAACTTGGGGCTAGGTACAAAGCTCCTGAGCTTTGATTTTCTAATACGGGAATATCTCACTCCTCTATTGGGTGCCACCTTGTGTGCTGATCTGGGAGAGTCTACATATGCGGGCCTAAGAACGTAGAGATTAGGCATGGCTGTTGGGAGTGTTCGGTTGATGTTTGGGTTAGGAGGGGAGTGTTCGTTGGATGTTCGGGTTAGGCGGAGAGTATTCAGTTGATGTTCGGGTTAGGCTGGGAGTGTTCGGTTGATGTTTGGGTTAGGCCGACAGTGTCCGGTGGAGTGAGTGAGTGAGTGAGTAATAGATGTTTAACGCCATTTCGACAGCTAAGGTCATATTCATGGCGAGAACGACATTACACAATTTCACAGAGGAATATGTCGGTGCCCGCGCATATGTGCACCACACACATCCTGAGGGGATAGGAAAGAGGAGAAATGGACCCTTTTAAGTGGGCTAGGGAAGCCCGAGTGTCCGGTGGATGTTCGGATTAGGCGGGGAGTATTTGGTTCATGTTCTGGTTAGGCGGGGAGTGTTAAGTGGATGTTCGAATTAGGCAGAGAGGATGCGGTTGGTGTTCGGGTTAAGTGGGGGGTGTTCCGTGGATGTTCGGGTTAGGCGGGGAGTGTTGGGTGGTTGTTCAGGTTAGGCCGGGAGTGTTTCGCAGATGTAGCCCAAAAATATTACTTCCATCAATAGTCAAAATGTCAGTGCAAATTAAAAACGCCATCCTGCAACATGTTTGACAGCGATTTCCTCTTCATTCCACCTCGTTATAAATGCAATCTCCAGACAATTTACTTTATTTCTACATGATTGGGGTTTGATTCTAGGCTGATAATGACCAAAAAAAAAAAAGAAAAAAGTTTAGACATGTTTGACAGTGATTCACGCCATGTTTCCTTCATTCCACCTTATCATAAATGCAATTTCTGAAATCTTTAGAAAATAAACTTTATATTTCTATATAGGGGTTTGATTCTAGACCAAATAAAACCCTAAATGTAAGGGTTCGAACACTAGATATATACCCAGTACCTGGTAATGTGTTTCAGCCTAGTTTTACTTTTAGTAAGTGCCGTGGCACTGAGACAGTTTAGAAACTTACCGGGAAACCCCACACTAAAGTAACCAGCAGATGCAGTAGAAACGTCAGGGGCTCTAAACACTACAAATTTCCTTATTGTGCCCGCTCAAATAAAAATGAATCAAATGCTGGAGTTACAATATAGTCCAGTTGTCTCTAACAGAATCTGTCAGTGTCACTGTCACCGGTGACACAGTGTCACTGTTAGAAACTGAGTCAAGGAAACAAGACAGATATCATTAATTTGATGCTCTAAGGAAACACAAGGAAGCACTGTATGGTCGCTGCCATAGTTCTACTTACCTTTACAAGTCAGTGTTTTGATGCACAATGCATGACCTTGCCGTATTTTGAACTGCCATCTGTTTGACATGAGGACATAAAAATAAAATGCCCAGTGTCCGTTTTGGTTCCAAAATGCAAGGTCAAGGTCGTTATGTAATATCACTAGAGATCGCCAGGTGGCAGCACTGCACAGCGACCCGCACAGCCGCAAGCCTTTAAAGCCTGAGTGGTGTTCCACTTTAATAGAAAGTATCCAATTCAGGTATTTTTCATCATAGGTGAACAAAACTCATGGATACAGTCTAAAATACGGCATGTAACAAAAATTGTGAAAAATATGACTATTTTGACTAAAATGACAGGCATATAGTATTGGCGGGCCAAAGATACCCCCAGGGTCAAAGTAACCCCAATTCTTTTAGAGAAATTATAATTTTACAGAAAATGCGAAATAATAAAATCCTTCTTGAGCTAAATGAATATAGTACACTTGATTTGAGATGCTTTTGGGTTGATTAATTGTTGCTTAAAACCAACAGACTCATTCTTGAATATTATTGGTTGATCCAGACGCAATTTCCGGACACACCGAAAATCGGTGAAAATTTTAGCCTCTACTCATTGCCTTATATCTAAAAATAATTATCACTTTCAAAATTCTATTTAGGCAAAAATTGTAGCTTAGATGATAGGTTTTTAGATAAAAGTGACCTAGATATGAAAAATATCCTTAATTGTAATATCGAGATCAAAACAACATTTTTCTGTGACTGGGCTACTGTTACCCCTTTAGGGACAAAGTATCCCCGTTTTACGGTAGTGACATGTGACATTGTCATTTCTTGAAATTGAGATGTGACACGGGGACCCACCCCCCTCTAGACCCTCGATTGAGGCAGTATGAATGCATGGTAGCAAAGTGATGATTGCTCTTTGGTGGCTGGGATCACCGGATGGGGGGGGGACTCAGTTTTAGGCCCGGGTTTTGGGGGCTTCAAAAATAAATATGGGCGATTCAATCGGGATTAGGGCCACAGACGGGTAAAATCGACAAGGGGACAAATCCATTTCTTAAAATCGACAAGGGACGTAGTCCTGGGTGACAAGGGACAAGTCCACTTCTTAAAATCGACGAGGGGACAAGACCACTTAAAGGGGCCCTGGCATGGCGAATTTCAACATGGGTACCTACCAAAAGATCGTGGACAAATCCGCGGGACCCGACGGAAATTTTTGCGACGATCTGATTGGTCAACGGGTGGTCACGTGACCTTTTAATGCGGGCATGCATTTGCCGTGCCAGGGCCCCTTTAAAATCGACAAGGGGACAAGACCACTTCTTAAAATCAACAAGGGGACAAGAGCCATTTCTTAAAATCTACAAGTGACTTGAGACCCCCCTGTCTAGGGCCCTGGGATTGAAGTACTCAGGGATTCGTGCGGACGGTAACTATGGAACATAGCAAGCCACCAAGGTAACTTGTCACATGCACACGTACTGCACCATTTTCCTGGGGGACAGATTTGTGTGCTTCAGTACTGCATGCACCATTCAATGTCCAAATTCACAAAACATGTAGCACTCATGGAATCCTCTTTTACACAGTATCATGAAAATCAAAAATAAGATGACACAGTGTGCACAGATAAGAGGTTTGGATGGTACGGTGACCGTAATATAGATTAAAATGTTGCACAGGGCTCCAGTGTAGCATTTTTATACATAATCAGGGGGACTGAGTGCAGAGCGCAGAGCACCATTGCCATAGTTACGGGACTTTTCATCTCAACGAATTGGTCATTATTTTTCAAAGATCATACAGTTACATGACCCCGCGATGGCTTTCAAAATTCTTCTGTTTGAATTGGTACCCATGTTAAATTGCGGTGCTAGCCCCCCTTTTAAGCAATTTAGTACTGTTCTATAGGATGATATCTTGGCAACTCTGTAAGATTATGTAAGGCACAGCAAAGGGTTAGGGCCGAGTCACTTATTAGCAGCTTGGTAGTCAACGCGGGTCCGACGCTAAACGTACAGTTTATCGTCGGACCCACGTCCCTTGAAGAAGCCACTGAGGAATACTACTGGGCACAAATGGGGGTCGAGATTGGAATGGCTTTGGGAAATTTGCTGTAAAATATTTAATATTGGCCATCCAGCTTTCAAGCCAAGTGGTTTTTAATCTAGACAAGTTGGGCTATCCATTGCACTTGAAACTTTTGAGAAATTCCAAGTATAAGTGGCTGAAAAAGTGTGATCCTGAAGCGGTGAACACCCCTTCAGTGCCTTCTTCCCACCAAGTGGGCCAGACTAAACTAGCCCCAGCGCCGTGATACAGTCTGGCATGAACAGACTACCAGCTGGGTGGCTTAATGGATTTTTGCAGACCGGCAGATTTTTTTCGACCCCTCTACTATGACAAAAATGATTGCATCCCCCCCACTAAGAACCTTAAATGACCCCCCCCCTAAAAAAAACCGGATATACGAGTAGACCATCACCACCATCATTGTGATGGGTATTGAATTGCCCATATTTAGTTTTGACACCCCAGTGTGAGGGTTTATTGGGTTCCCCCCCCCTCTCCCCACCAAGGGGCTCTTTTTCAAAATGCCCCCCCCCCCTATATCTAAGAAGCCCCTGCCCCCCCCCCCCCATCACAAACCTGGCAATAAATGACTCTTCCCTAATATCAAAGGGAGCAGGGTGGTGGATTAACTCAGTATCAACCAGAAATTTTAAGCCCCCCTTGACGACAGTCAACACTTTTTTTGCACCCCACACACCTTGGCGCGGAGAGCTTCTGCGCCTGTCTTTGATTTGTAGTAGCACACATGCTTCTTTTGGTAAAAAGAGGGTAAATTATTTTTTACGCCACGCCTCATGATGGGGCTGAAATTTTTACAGCCTCCTCAAACCCACCCCATCTGTTGATATTGAACACTTCCTTAGACGTGGGCTATGGCAGGCGGAGGGAAGATGGGCGGTGGGGTTTCTATTTTACTTTGTGGGGAGCCGCCTTGTTATAATTCTGGGGAGAAGACTGGAGGCGAAGTGGTGTTTTTGATAATTTAGATGGGGTTAGTCCTGAAGTATAGTACACCCTTGCAATGGGGTGAACCTTTATAATGGGGTTTAACTCGCCTTCCGAAATGGGGTAGCTTATAATACGATGATCGAACTCGGGATTTCCACCAGTTATGTTTTCACCTCACTCCAATCTCCACTCGCGGCTTGAATTTCTCCACCAGTCCATCTCCACACGCGATGTTACCATATTCTTGGGGAATAATCTAGTGCTAGCATCAAGGGTAGAGCATTGTGTCTAAATTCCTATGCCCATATGGAAAGAAAACACAATTGGGTACTTCATCTCCAAGGGTTTTTATTGAATCAAAATATGTGTGCCAATTCAAAGTCCGATACAATTCAGAATCCAACGTCGATTTCACATTTCAATTTGGAGGTCCTAAACATACGCCTTTTAAACAGGAAGGATTTCAATTAAATCAAATCAATGATCAATTCCAATTCCACATTGTCCATATCTAAAATCATCAGGTAGTAATTGCACCACATTTCATAAATGGTTTCATACACCCAATCCGGGGTGGAAACACTTTCCATCGTAGGTACAGGTGCACGCAGGCACTCAATTACAAACCTTTACAAGTTTCAATCCTCATGACCAAGTCCAAAGATGAGGTTGGTTTCCAATCACAAATTCAATAATGATTTGAAATGCCTAAACTTTCTTATAAATATCGATCTCCACATGCCCTCATAAATAACATGAACGCAAATATTGATCTCCACATGTCATCAAAAATAACATGAACTTTTGATAAATATCGGTCCTCACATGTCATCACAAATAACATGAACTTTTGATAAATTTCGATCTCCACATGTCATCACCAAAAATAACATGAACTTTTGAAGTCCATTATGGCATAACTCCAGGTTGAATCAATAATCACAAATGAATATCACAATCACAAACTGTTGAGGCATTAAAACTCCAGTATGGCATAACCTCAAATCAAACCAATAACTCCATGGTGAGATGTTTCAAGTGAGCATTGAGAATACAACAATGTGTAGTGAGAACCAATGAAAGCCAAACAAAGCTAAGTCCTTCAGATATGTGTGTGTTTCCTCTATGTATGTAATAAGCAGATCTCTCAGTTGGTGTGCTTTTAGATCTCCAATTGGCTAAGTCAAAACCTCATTAAATGAAGTCAAGACTCAATAGGATACCAGTATAATCCTCAATTGAATTAAGTTGAGGACCCCATTGAATAAAGCTGTGGTCCCAGTTGAATGAAATTGTTGAAGACCCAGAAAGCACTCCAGAGCAAGGGCCAAAGCTTCAGTAAATACTATTCAGAATCTCAATTGATTCTTACTTGTGAACTGCCAAATATAAATTTCTTCCCCTATGAATCCAGGACAGACCATGAATCCCTTCCTTTGGTACACAGTCTGCACCCCACCTCTGCAGTGCCAGCCTTTTATACTGTCATACTAGTGATTGGCATGATCAAGTTGTCATATGAGAAATATCATATGACTAGTGGTGTATGGAGTAAATACATTAAGCTCTCATAAAATAGTGTTATTTCCAGTTATCACTGGTTTATTCAGCTTTAGGCAACATGTAAGAAATATCAATCATACAGTAGTTAGTATGTAGGTAATTTGTACATACAGTAAATATACAATAGTTCATAGAGTATAATGTTCAGTTCCACTCCACCTGTGAGGTAATAATAATACAATGTCCAGCATAGTTCTAGGTGGGTTCCCACACCTAGCTCCTGGCCTGCTGCTTAGAGGAATAATGTAATAATGAATAACTTTACCCTTTGGTGGATGTCTTGAGGAAGATAGCCTCTGGCCACTAATGATGGAAACCAATGCCTGGCTAGCATAGTTTCACCATAGTGTAGTGGTATAGCAGGTAGCAGGAGATGACTGGAGATGTTACCTCTGGAGTGGTTCTTGGTGATCTGTCCTCCTGGAGGTGCAGACAGGCTATTTGTAGCAAATCTTGGAAAAGCACCTCCAGACTGACTGGAGCCAGCAGCATCTGCCTAACTCTACAATTGTTTGAGGGGAGTCTTTTATGTGTCACAGGGGGACAAAGGACCCCCATGGACGCCGCTGTGTCCCCCTTTGTCTTGGTCGGTTCTGCATCTTCAGACCCTCATAACTCGGTCGTTTATGCGTTTATAACCGCCATTTTGCGCATGCGCGGAGTTGAATATGCCAAGTTTATAATGCCCGCTGGATAGGCGCGTAACTTGCGCCGGTTCGTCTGTAGTGCACTCGGAGGTCGATTCAGTCTCCATGGCGTAACTTCCTTAATAATGGGAGTTCCGCCTTGATCTTGGGCTCATTTTGACCGTCTAATTATGGGCTTTCCATAAATGCTTTGATATTTGACCTAGCTCGCTCAGGAGCGACGCTAGAGCGACCGGACTGTTATGGCGTCGTGCTTATGTAACCCATTGTTCAGTCCTTAGAGTGCTCAGACACTCATGACGGCGTCTGTGGTGCCCAGGCACCCCTAACGGCCGTTTGCATTCACTTACAAGTTATTAGTTTGTGCACTGAACCATGAGGTCGCACACTGAGACCCTCATTTTTATTATATTGTGCAGTGGACCATTAGGTCGGAGCCTTTGATGTCAGAGAGAGTGTTTGTAACTGACCTGGCTGGTGTGCAGTGGGGCATGAACGCTCTTATACAAAGTTTGAGCGCTCTTATAGCTCTTAGAACCAACCTATGTATTAATTTCATAGATATCCTTTGATTAATACAAAATATGTTACAATTTATGGAATAATAAAATGGTATATCATAATACTACCAGACCACTGGTGGTTTTGGTTTTTCGTCACCCGACACCCTGTGGCCATTGACTGCCATACCGGAGGACACACACACATACACACCCACTTATAAGGACTTCACCTCTACTGTGGCCACCGGGACCCCCAGGAACTACTTGGCTCCAGTCCAAAACAATGACTTAGCCCCCACAGCCACCTCCCGTATCCTATAGGGCTATAACACATCGCACCCACTCTAGACTTTATGTGACCGAGGACTTATAGTAACATTATAGCATATAACTGAGGACTTATAGTAACATTATAGTAACATTCTTTGCTTGTTCCCGGTGACAGGTCGCATTCAAAGTTTCCTGCCTTTGGATTAGGCCTTATATAATAACCATTTCTGTATGCTACTGGGATATAGACAGTGTGAAGGAACCTCGCGTCTTTATATTATTTCCAGGATTGCTATTGTAACTCCCCAAACAATAGCGATCGATTTGTTGCTCTTCTCAATTCCCTATAACTCACAAGGCCCCCCCGCAATTACAATCAAGGTCCTCTTTCGGACCTCGTTGTAGCGTCCTTCAGTTTCGGCCCACTTTTTTTTTTTTTAATTATATACCCACACTCACTCTTTCTTACACAGTTGTTTTTCCAATACCCGGGTTCCTTCACCTAACTTGTCTTCCCCCCTTTTCAAACAGAATGCGACATACAGTACCTATTACACTATTTTCCATTTGGTCCCACTTTTTTTACACATATGTCATATTTTTTTTGTTTTTACATGTACATATATATGTATATTTCGAACGCACATAGCATCGCAACTACACCCTCAACCCATATACAATCCTCCTATTTAAAAATATCTCACTCCCTTGGTGTACATACAAACTCCCTAATATCTCATGCTCACAGTGTTTGTATTACAATACTCATCCACATAGCTTACAACATAATTATGTGATACTCGTATTATACATAACCTTTGTTTACATAAAAATCTTATAATAGCCCTATCGTGTCCATTAGCACGACCTTTGCTACCATTTATTTTCATTATTCATTATTATCATTTTTTTTTTTTACTCAGTGAATTTTGCTTTTTTTTAAAAAAAATACACCCCAAAAAATACAATTTATAGAAATACACTTTCAAAATATTTTTTTTTTTTACTTTCAGTTCTTAGCACCATTATTGTCGTTTTTAAGTCACTTGTTGTTGATATTGATCACTTGTTGTTGATATTGTTCTTTTGATTCACCGACTATCTCAGAACATCACGATTGCTGACTGCAACATCAGGATCATTGATGACATATCAAATTGTCCTCACGATTGTCGATTATAACATCAGGATCACCGAAGACACATCAAACTGTTGATAATGACATCTGTCACTGTTCTGGCTTCATGGTGCAATTTCATTAGATTGTTCTGGATTTATACTAGACAGTCATGCGAAGATATTTGAGAAAGGATCACAGGTGCGAATGGATGCAAGTTCACTTTCATGACTGACATCCGCTTATACACCACACACTTCGCGCCACACCAATCAGAACTGTCTGTCCATAATTTCCTGATATTACTTGTGAGTTTGACCGACAGTCTTTTTATAATTCCGCATCATTTATCCCAGCAACGGCGTGGAGTCATCAACCCTCGACGCAGATGAGGACAAAAGGTAATAAGAGAGGTGGACTGCTTTTCGAGCTTTTAGTGATCACTCATATTTTCATCACAATATTTATGCTGCCCTTCTAGCCCCTGTTCATCACGTACAGGTCCTTCTGAAGCACTTTATAGCACCTGATCACCTATGGTGGCTCGCATCACTCGCTGCTCGCTCAGTTAGGGTTTAGCATACCCCCTTAGAGCGCGCCACCTTGTAGAAATAGAGACTGAAAATGTTTGTGGATCATTGAGCTGTTCCCTGTGGACTTCGGGATGCCTGAGGTCACCCATATTTGTCAACCCCATTGAGGATGTGAGGCGGAGACAGGATGAGGCGGACGTGTATGTGGCCAGCACCTCGCAGACCACAGCCTTTGTAGTATAGTCATAAAGGTAGAGGGCGTCACCGCATGGGAGTAGCATAGGGAGATGGCTCTGTTTGCTGCTGAGCGTCCCCCTATAGGCCATAGGGTGCCCATATCAGCAGTCACCAGACTCACCGACAGACGAAGACGAAGCGGGCGTGAGAGGTGGACGTGCTGTTGGCAGCTCCCTGTCCAAACCAGTGAACATAAATCAACGAGTGAATACACGACCATCGACAATCCCACACCTTGTCGTACCAGTGAGCACATGATCAGCACCTCGTAGATCACGGTCTCGTCGTACCCGTGAGTACCAACTATAGGGTCAATACACGACCCCAATGTTGGTTGATGATCAGCATTCACCGATTCCACCGTACAGGTTCCTTTTTAACTCAGCTCACAGAGTCTGGCAGTTATTGTGGCACTTGCCTGTCACACATAATCCAGTAACAAGGCTCAGAGCGCCTCAGCTTGACTCTTAATAAACTCAAAGGGTTCATATCCAGCCTCCCTGGTGGCTCGATGCTTGGGAAGGCACAACTTCCCCCGCATGGCACCACTGTCTAGACTATACATCTTTAGTGACCTGATGCTTGGGAAGGCGCAACTTCCCTGGGAAGCATCATAGTTCAGACTATGCACACACACTCTGGTGAACTGATGCTTGGAGAGGCACACAACTCTCCCGGAACGGCATCACAGCTTAAATGACACATCTTGGTGATCCGGTGCATGGAGAGGCACACAACTCTCCCGGAACAGCATCATAGTTTTGGATCATGCGTCTGATCAACAACTCTGTTGCTCTTAACTTCCAGTGAGTTGGTTCCAGTGAGTTGGTTCATATATATTATCATCTTGGAAAACACAGTTTTTATATAATTGGCACCCAAAAGCTATTGAGTTCATTAAACATAGTTCGATGGTGACAGCAAAATCTATACACATTCACTGAGTTCACAATTTCTCTATACTCTTTATACACAAGCATGGATCAATTCCTTTTGAAGATGGAATTTTCAAACAATAATAATAACTCCCTTTTGTTGTGAACTATCGATTAAAGCTACATCAATTAGTTAACACTCATTTGTTATACAACCAAGCATTCGATGCAGGCACTGGGTAAAAGGATGAGGTTTTGACACAATCATGCTTTGGAAACCCATACATACATACACACATTTTTTTTTTTTTTTAAACATAGACCAGTAGAAATATACTCAAGTTTTTGGTACCTTGTTGTTGTATACTCTAAGAACTCATACATGGCTACCTTCTTATACCTTTTAATGACACAGTGACTCAAGTGGTCTTGATGTAGTGAGAAAGACGTGGGGCAGTCTTTGCACTAACATAAGCACCCATGAAATCAGTTAACTTGCCATAAATATTGGCACCCGAGATTCTGGCTCCCCCAATATCGACAGTGGTATCAAAGACCTCCGCAACCAGAGTTATTTATCATTATCAACATTTTTTTTTTACTTTAAATTTCTAATATTATTTGAGGAATGAAGAAGTTATCACACACGTGTGAAGGGAATTTCATGGTTTTCTAAAGACATTGACGACACTGCCGATATTGGTAACAGAAATGATGTCCTTCTCACTGACCTTATGGCAAATGCCACGAGATTACAGGAGATCCCTTGAGGAATACGCAGTAACTGTCAGCCAAGTTAGATTTCTTTGAAAATCTGCTCCCTTCGGCATATGCCTCTTTCCCATATCACGACACTCTTACACTGAAATCTGCACTTCTCCACAAGATACTTGACATGATATTACAAGGATGAGATAGAAAAAGAAATAAGATTTGCACACAAAGAATATCTGCTAATGAGTTTTACCTCCCAAATGATGTATACCTCTCAAAACTGGAGAAAGATGACATGGCTATGCCATGAAAGATGGATACACATCACACTAAGAGCTAGAGAATCTAAAGAGAATTTGAAGAGTTCTAGTCGGTCACACAGAGCTGGCTCACACCTTTGTTTAACCTTGAATAATACATTTTTTTTTTACAAGAGTTATGGAATATCATTATTACATGTTTGATTGACGTGTGATCCACACCAGTTCACATCCCTGATCTCAACTACCAGCCTTTCTCAAGGTCTCCCTATGAACTTGGTGCTCCTCGGTCTTTTTGATCTTTATTGATCACACACCTTATCCCACACCTATAAGGGAACTTGCAATTTGCATGAATATTATTCTCTACTCTGCCAACTCTGGACCACTGGTTTCAATACAGAAAGGCCCATAATACTGCACAAGAAGCAAGGTTCTAAAACCTGATTACAAGAAGGCTCAAGAGCGGTTTACTCATGAATCAGATAACAACAAGGACTCAAGGAAAATGTCTCACTCATGCTACCGATCCAACCAACATTTTTCATTCACTACATTGGAGTACATTTATGGGAGTTATTGATTTAGTGTGTATATATATATCAAAATCTTAGTATTGAATGGTGCTTATACCTGACTGCCTTGCGTAGTAAGCAACCAATTTTTACCACAGAGATCAGAGTTTGTGAATACAGAGTTGCATTAATGATACCAGCAAGAGAGATTTTTTTTTTTTACATGTGGTCTTGAGAAGATTTGAAGACAGAGATAGGATGATATCCTGCTGCAGACAGGAATTCATCAACTCCCTTTTGAGGACGACTTTAACCACGTCCTTATGGATGAGGCTGGATTTTATAGGTAAGAAACAAAAATAGCATAGTCACGCACTCTGAGCTCTCTTAGTGTTTGAATAAGACATTAGAAAACAGGCAGACACGCCCTCCGAGCATTTCAATCATGGATCAGAGTGGGAATTGCTCAGCTTCAATGATGCTGATTTTTTTATCACCCCTTGGCAAGTGCACCAGTTCTTTGTATGAATAATTCAGTTGGGTGGCCTACTTGACAGACAAGCAAACCCCTGACACCTTGACGTGCATCGTGACGTGCAGCACACCGGACAACCACATATTCCTTTATGAGCGGCAAGTTAGCAGCTTTTAAACTAACTGCACAGGTAAGTGGATCATGGCTCATACAACACTCGGAAAGAAAACAGGCAGAACAGGTACAGTATCGCCGTCGACCACAATCCAGTCCAAACCACCAGTCATCCTTCCCACTAGAGAATATGCATGAGGATCGCAACGCTGACGTGGGGAAAGATTAAGGATACTGTATGGTTGTAAATCCCGGAGTCTATATGACTGCAGATCATAAAGACTGCGCTGTTGAGGATCACAAAGACTGTAGGTCGGAAGGTCACAGAGACGATACACTTGAAGGTCACAAAGATCGTACATCCGGAAGTCATAGAGGTTATATATCTGAAGATCATAAAGGTTGTGCACTTGAAGTTCATGAAGGTAATGTCTTTGGAAATCATAGAGATCATATATCTGGAGTCTACGGAGATTATTCACTCGCCAGTCTTGAAGACCTGAGGCGGTGATGGCGGTGTTCCGAGCATTCATGATCTCCAGATCTCACAACGCTCTTGATGGGAAAGATTCTGATGACGAGAAGAATTGCTACTTCTTAGACGTATGGTCATCAGGAGGACTTGTTCAATTGTTCAGTTTGTCTGGATGAATTTGATCCTGTGGTCACTTTCACTCTCATGTGCCACCTGATCACACTTTACAACAGCACTTTTGGGTTTTTCTCTCCAAATTCCCTCTTACATAATGACATTCCCAAATGGTAACTCATATCTCAACCCCAAACACTTTAAACACATTATTGTTTTACACTCTCAATACAGGTATAAACAGATATATATATATATATATATATATATATATATATATATATATATATATATATATCCACCTTAACTACTTTCCACGCGTACAATACAGGCATTTATATTTAAACTATTGCTCCCATGAGACAGTGCAGATCCCGTCCCTTCAGTGTCAAGTTGGAGCACTAAATGCTCATAAATACATCCAACTCACAAGAATGTCACAGAGGAAAAGAAACACACCCGGGTCTCTCGCATGTTACAAAGACACCTATGGCATTTTGCCTACTCCGACTCAATACTGGGCGGTCTGACCGGTGCACCAATCTACTGATTTATTTTCTTCCCTTTTGCTGTTTTTTGTTGTTGTTTTTTTTAAAACCACAAAGAACATTCCTTTTACTAAAGGAATATAACTGCCTCTTACTGTTTATATTTGAAGGGAGCTATTAGAATATATATATTGTCTATATAGGAAAATGGTTAGTGTAGTGAAGAAGAGTTCTACAATAGTCCAGAGATCATGCGGAAAAGAATTCATGCAGAAAAGAATTCTCGAGAGTACTCCATTCTCATTTCGGAAGTGAGGACGTATGCCATGAAAGTCAATGTTCATCACATAGGGCTAGGAACTAATATCTCGGCATAAAGACACTATTCTCCACTCTTAACTCCCGTTCGCTTTGTTCTTGATAGACATGAATAGCCATTCGCCGACGTTTGCATATTCTGCATTTTGGCGTCGGACGGTCTTGAGGTTGGCACATGAAACACCATGGGCTAATTTCTTCGAACATGCGTAACTTCCCTACCACGTACTTCTGATAATATGCATCAACTACTTTTCTCAGTTTTTCAGGCAAAGTTGCGATACACCAGCCTCCTCGTATGATACGTGCTGCAGCTAGAGTTTCTAGGGATTTAACACTGGTCGTGTCCTTAGATGGTAAAACCCAGTCGTAACAATCCAGTTCTTGGTCTAAACAAAATTCCTCATCCTTTGCTGCTACTTGCCAGGTACGCCCTATTTTAATGTACTCCAACTGCATTTTGCCGACATTTCTGGAATCTCACGATCCACCCTCTTGGCTTTGACTGACCATTTACTCTCTCAAAGCACAGGAAAACTCTCACTTTGAGATGACTCTCATGATAGATTGAAGACAGTGTATATAGACTAGCAACATAGTTCCTGAGCAGTGGGGCTCTAAACTCCTCAATTATGGCATCATAAGCACGCCATCCTCAAATTCAAACCATATAATTCCCAATACATATCCACAGTTGTCCAGAAAAGAAAACTGTCGACACAGTGAACGTTCCTAAGTCACATGTGCCAGTACAGACAACTCTGGTGTTGCACTCTCTCTCTCAAGTAAGATGACTCCGGCCACTATGGCATATCGGCATCAACTTCCACTGTTGGCAAGGCTAAGGCATTTGTATGCAAAGACATACTGAAAAAAAGGAATCCACAGAGTGAGAAGATGAGAGGATACAAGAACTGATGTCATTACTGGTCTTCCAGAACATAAAACTGGAAAGAATCCACGGAGTGAGAAGATGAGAAGATGCAAGAACTGACGTTCTCACTGGTTCTCCAGAGCATGAAGCTATGTCTCAACCTTCCTGAATTCTGTAAGATGCATCCTCCTCAAGGGACGGCCCACAACTGACCACTCAATCTGGATCGGCGGTATTTATATACACACCTATGTATCCCACTCCCAGCACCCCGTAGTGCATGGTCACATTTAACCCGCATGGTTGCAGATGACATATTTCTTGTTATAACCGCTTCACTCTGAATCCATATATATATATTATATATATGTATAAAAGTCTTGGGGTTTCGAGAAAAGAGAGAAGAATACTACTTAGAAAGATTAGACATGAACAGGAACCTTCGTCATACCAGTCTAGGTAAGGAGATAAAGAAATAGTGAAATTTTAAGAAGCTCTGCTCTCTCTGTCCTCCACAACGATTCTATAAATGGCAACTGTTCCCTGCACCATTCCAAGATCTTGAGTGTTATCCAACCTCCTAGGGGCACAACACTGCCAAAGGAACTAAGATCTTGATACTGATGACGAAGCCACTCAGGATAACAACACATGTCCATGTACATACTCTGACACCATAGGGCACATAACAAGGTCTACCGAATCGGCGGTGCCCTTCCTGAAGCCAACTTAACTCGATGGTATTCCAGTGGCTCCATGCGCCTCTGGGGCTCCAACAGAAAATTACCTTTCTCCTATGGGGAAATACTATGAATAACAAATTTTTTTTAGAGTTTTGTTGTTTTTTTTTTTTACCAAACTTTTAACAACTCCTTCCCAGATATTTCTACGCAAAAGACTTGTTTCTAATAGCACCTTTGGTACTACTCCATGCTGCTCACCAATATTTTTTTTAGGCAAGATGGCTGAGAACAATGAACGAGACAGAAGATCACACACTAATAGTTGACACCTTTTAGTGGCTTTTGGGGAGAATAATTCAAAGAAGATTACACTATCTTCCAGGAAAAGAACGCGGTAACTATAGGGTTGTTCTGCAATTTCCACTTCAAGAACTCCGCCTTCTTGCAATAGTGACGCTGGAGAAGCCCTCACTCAACACATTCAAACCTGACAGTAGGGAAGCACCGTATGACGATCCGGCATGACCTGATCACACTCCTTTCTCAAGAGTAACGATCCTCTACCGCTTCTCAAACGACCAGGACCGACCTTGGTCATGGCTCGTTTTCGCATAGGTGGGCCACACAGTTGACCAACTTCACCAAATCATTAACATCAGAGGAAAAAGAAAAGGATCTCTGACACCAGTGGTACTCCACTAGGAGTGCTGTACCCCAAGCGACACTCCACCTTTGCTGGACCATTTCAAAAGAAGTCATTTCACAACAATAGATAGTGTCAAGTAAAACTCGCTCCTGCCGCGGTGAAACTATTCGGTGGGTAAGATAACACCAGCATTCCTCACATACTCAAAATCCAGGCGACCCTCCTCAGAAAAGAATCAAGATTTATTCAGAATTTTAAAGAACAAAAGTATATAATTTATGATGTTAGAAGGAAATACCTATCCATTTTATTTTATTATTATTGTTTGTTTATTTAAATTTTGACAGCTCTTCCCTCCTCAACATGAACTGGACTTGTGACAAGCCCAATGGCGTGCTCACCTACAAAGAACGCACCAGACAAGCATAGGGCAAGTAAGAAACACCTGTCCGTCAGACCAGACTTCCCAATTTGACTGACAACACAGGTTAGAAAATATCTCAGATTTTCAGTGGAACCCTGTCGTCCCGTGACTAATCCACAAAGGATGTCCCCGTGCAACGGGCTGGCACATGTCACCGTCGATGACGACTAAAACAGCAATGGAGATAATAATCCTTTTGGGAGCAAGGTTTTTTTTTTTTTTTTTTTTTTAACAATGGGAGCGAGAAAAATAATTTACATGGATTTTTAAGAGGTTTTTTAATGGATTTAAGAAACAGAAGAACTTGAATGGATGGATTCTTTCAAGGCATTCATAAGAACACTACAACATACCGCTACAATCACCTGGGTCCAAACATAGACTCCTGAACAAGAAACAGGAGACGAAGGGATCTGCTTTCGAAACAGTGAGATTGCCTAGGAGCAACCTTGCAGCAACTCCAGTCATTCCCAGGAAATGTTTTGGTAAGAAACTTTCTTCAGACGTCAATTCCTGTTGACCTTGATATCAACCAGGCTCATGAGATTCCTCCATTCCATTCCAACACCCACGCAAGGACTTTTAAGAAAAAAAAAATGCAAGAAAGCATCAAGAAACTGCAAGAAAACATCATGGAACACCATTTTCGCGGACCTGACCCATGAGACTCTTGGTCTCAACACACTCCTCCAGATTCAGAGGCAGCTGATCACCATCTCCCAGGCTCCAAAGCCATAATTCCGCCTTCCAGGCTCCAAAGCCATAATTCTCTCCGCCTCCCGCAGTGGGGCAAGCCAAGGCTCTCAAGTACTTCAGGTGTTACTTCCAGAGGACAATCAAGCTCTCCCTTACCGCAGTGGGCATTCCTTCTAGTGTGCCCTGACGTCATGGAAACTAGACTGATACAGAAGAAGAAGACAATGGATCATAAGAGACGTTCCTATGGGTTATACAGCTTCCTTATTACTATTGTTTATTTTACTATTACCATTATTTATTTATTTTATTTATTTGCTTGATATTATTTATATATATTATTATTATTATTATTATTATTATTATTATTATTATTATTATTATTATTTTTTTTTTTTTTTTAATACACCCACCATCTCTAACGGTGGTTACTCTATGCACCCCAATAGCAACAAAGAGACATCCCGAGACCTCGGGAAGCTGCAAGATGAAAAAGAAAACAAAAGATATCACTACATACCAGGAACTTCATCTCAAAGATGGTATCTCAACTGGATGAAGTCATGAAAAAGAGAAAACCTTCCCGGTATTGATTAATTTGAAAAAGGGCTGACAATCCAGGTTTTTCTGTACATAGAAAGAAAGAAATCTCACACTCGACTCACAGTGTTCTCACTCTCTCAACTCCCGCCTATCTACCAGTTCTCAAAGACCATGAACCAAAGGCAAAAATACCAGATTGTTAACTTCAACACACACACCTATATATATTTTATTGTATATTATTTATATTCTATTGTTATTTTTTTTTTCTTTTTACCAAGACAAGAGACTTAACCCCTATTGGAGTTACTGCCAGTACATAGTGAGAGCCATGTGACCGCCAGTCAGAGGCAACGGCAGTCAGTGAACTACCTAATTATACATTTTGAACGATCCCCTCTCATTTTTCGAGGCATTTAGCCATTTAACAACCCTGTTATATGTCCTACACACCGAGAACATTGATACTCCAGTTTTTTTTTACCTCAGCTTTCCTATACGCAAAGACGCTGATACCCTCATGACTCCCGTAGGGTCATAAGAACAACTCCCAAAAGGCTGCAAAGCTGACAGGTCTAACCTGCTGCTCTCCAACATGGAAGAAAGAATCATCATTCATTCCTGCATATCTCCTCAGACTTACAGACGGTCAATGAGGGTAAATAATAAAATGTTTTTAGTAATGGTGAATAATAAAATGTTTTAACACTGTTTCGCCAACCGAGATCGCACTCGTGACAAGAATTACACCACATGTCTTTACAGATGAGTGTGTTGGTACCTGCGCACATACACGCCACACACTTTTGAGAAGGGGGGGGAGATAGAAAAAGGGGAGGTATAGACCCTTTTAAACGGCTAGGGAAGCCCAATATTACAGAAAATCAGAGAAGAATGAATCGGCCTCTCGCATAGTCATCAGGATTCAGAACGTCTCGATGCAGATGCACCCCTACAGGAGACAATGATTACTCCGGTTTGAGTCAGGGCGTAACCCTAGCCACAGCCATGAATCCAGCATCTACACTGCCCCTTTAGGCCAAGGTAAAAAGAAGAAAAAGATTGTCTCATTCTCTTTTCCTCAGGAGGATACACGAAGCTACCCAAGGACATCCCAGACGCGGGACATTCCCTGAGTATCAGGTTGGTACGTGGACAATCCGATCACATCGCAGGTAATAATGACCACAAACAACCATAAAACGAAGAATCACTGCATCCTCTGGTCTCGCTCGGTGAGCTGACCACGCTCCAGACCCAGGGACATTCCACAGGATGTCACTCAAATGTTATTATTATTTTTTTTTTTTTACTACGCGGACAATCCGATAGGATCCCAGGTCATAATGACCGCAAACTTATCATAAGAATAGAGGGTCACTGCATCCTCTGGTCTCAACCCGTGAACCAACCGCACTCCAGAATTTCAACATCAAAAGGTTTTGTTACGTGGAGAATCCAATAGCTTCGCAAGTCATGATGTCTGCAGGCCATCACAGGCATTGCATAACCTCGCCCTGTGAACTTACCTCTCTTCAATATGACAAGTCCCGGGGGGAATCTATCTATCAGACCTGTATAGATGGGGAACTGGATAGCTCACTCTGTAGCGACATTCCAGACACGGAATGTCACCCAGATGTTCAATTGATACGTGGATGAACCAATAGTGCCTCAAGTCGAGGACTGGGCTGAAAACCCAAAAGAAAGAAGGTGGCCAGGACTCGCGAGCTCACCTGTGAGTCCATAAGACCTCAGGAGTCACTACCATCCTCCAAGGGACATCCCAGACACAGGACATCACCTAGAGGTCTGATTGGTACGTGGGCAATCTGATTGCCTCCCAGGACAGCATGCCTGGGGACCACTGAAGGTAAGATGGTCACCGGAACATATGGCCCAACCTGTGAGTCCGTCATACCCCCAAAACTACAACAAAATTCCAACAATAATGCACCTGAAGTGTGGTCCATTTTTTTTTTTGCTCATAAGAAATGGTAGAGTACTTCCACGTGAATGGAGATATTCAAAAGGGGCCGACCTAAGAGTTTGTCCACGCAAGTAGACAGAAATAGGGGTCACTTTCACCTTCTCAAAGGACAGTCATGACTTTATACTCATTCTCCCCCGTATAGTCACACTATATCCCATTAGAACCATTATACTTTTCTAAACCAACTCCTTCAAATTTCCTACCAACGCAATCACTGACAGGTTAATAGGTATGCCCTTCAGTATAGTCACACTATATCTCACTCGACCCACTGTACTTTTCTTCAACCAACTCCTCCAAATTTCCTACCAGCACGACCATTGATAGGTTAACTACAGGCAGATGAAAATTGTTCTGTTCTCAATTATACAGATCATATACCAGAATACTCAAGCACCTTTCGTGCCTACTCTACCCCAGCTAGCACTACTCGTGCAATTGACGTCATTCTTACGTGAAAACTCATATTATTTACGTAAAAAAGACATCATTTCGATGAGTTGTGCTAGCAGGGACCTCTCTTTTTGTGGCTATATATATATATATTAATTTCAGACATCACTGTCTGAACTCTCCTAACCTCAAAATGTTTATTTTATTTAGATCTGCATAATTCTTCACCTCTCCAAACTGTTAATATATAACAACATGAGTGTAGCTGAAACAATGAAGACAACAATGCACAAAAATAGACTCTTTCAGCAAGTCTTAGTGGATAATGTAAGGATAGCCTGCAGATGGAAATCAAAGAAACGTTAGTAACAATGGGCAAATATCATTTTGGTCAAGACTCATACGTGGTACTGTGCACACGCAAATGCCAGTTCATTTCCACACCTCAGATTCTGGAAAAAGAAGAAAAATAAGATCACACCTTAAATGCTGGAAAAGAAAAGAAAACTTGAGTGTGATTATTTGAGAACATGAATGCAAACCCTCCAGAAGGAAATAATGCAGGTTAAGAAATCTCCCGCACTCAACAAGAATCTCCGCTCTTGGTGGATGGAAAAGTTTCTGACAAATGTTCAAAATGCCCATTGTATTCACAAGTTCTGCAGACATAGGACATATCTGTGAGATTGGTAAGTTTCGTTATTTCTGAGTTTTCAGATTCCTGATATTAAGCTATATTTTCTACTCGAGTCATATTTCCTTTCTAAGGAAGTACCCTTATCCACAGAAAGTTTGTCATGCACACACTGTATGTGGTTCTGATAATGAATGAAATTCCCTCTCAAACACATGGAATTCAAATCCTCTGGACTCTGCCAAAGAATTACTCACAATATAAACATAATTGACAAGCTACACACCATACACAGGACTGTTTGGCGCACACCACAACATAATTAGTTAGTCGCGCACAATAATCATCATTGACAAGCACTTATGTAGCGTAGCTAACAAATCGCGCACTATAAGCAACACTGACAACCAAACAATAATAAGTGGTGCACCATAAGCAACAATGACTATTAAACATCAATGTGGTTAGTAAGCTGTACACCATAGTCACCACTGATAGCTACATTTACCATAGCATAATCAGTTAGTGGCCCATAATACGCAAAGTTGGGAATGATACATCATAGCACATTCAATAAGCCGCTCACAGTGATATAACAAACAATATACGAAACACGACGGCACAACAAACTGTAATTTTCAACATAATAGACCCGATTAAACCTTGTTAGCCTTTTCTGATTTCACAATGACAAATTTTCAAAGGATCAACCACAGATTGCATCAATAATTTGCATCTGGGATCCACTCTACATCTCCCTTGCTATAATTCTGGGGTTTTTAATTATCAGAAAGGCCTCATAACATGTTTCTTACAGAACCCTCAACTCCTTCCTCAGACGGGCTTCCCTAGCCCACTTAAAAGGGTCTATATCTCCTCTTTCCTATCCCCTCAGGATGTGTGTGGTGCACATATGCGCGGGCACTGACACATTCTTCTGTTAGATTATCAACCTGTGAAGCACGGGATAGCCACTTAGTGCCGCTAAAGTGCTGTAAAAAACAAATCAATCAATCAATCCTTCCTCAGATATATAAGATCCATCATCCTCACTTCTTTATGAGGGAACTAAAGGATCAATAAGCTTCTTAATATCACTATAGTAATTCTCAGACACAGTGTCTCAGGCAGCTCAATGTTGCTTTCATAGACATACGAGATCCTTGTCCGCGAACTACTTTGGGAATGTCTGCAAATTTCATAACTCATGTACACAAATTTCATAACTCATTCACACCTTCATGTATAAACTTCGTGACTCATTCATACCTTCATACCTTCATGCACAAATCTCATAACTCATTCATATCCTCATACACAAATCCCAGAACTCATTCATACCCTCATACACAAATCTCATTCATACCTTCATGCTATGCCGGCTCACAGTCACATGTTTTACACACCATGTTTTTAGAATCGCTCACACAGTCCACGAGTCTGTTGGAAAGTTACAAACTCATCATAGACATGTTACAAAGTTACACATTCATTCCATGTATGCGCAAAAGTTACACATACGCACCAAATGCACACTCAACAGCCACAGGTGCACCCTAAGTGTGTTGAAAAGTTACACACACACCACAAGTGTACTGCAAAGTTATGCACCGGCCTTATATATGTTCCAAAGTCACACTCATATACCATATACACATTTATAGAAGTTACGAGCATGCCGCAAGTGTGTTGAAAAGTTACAAACACACCGTGAGCGTGCTACAAAGTTACACATATGCACCAAATGCACACTCAACAGCCACAGGTGCACCCTAAGTGTGTTGAAAAGTTACACACACACCACAAGTGTACTGCAAAGTTATGCACCGGCCTTATATATGTTCCAAAGTCACACTCATATACCATATACACATTTATAGAAGTTACGAGCATGCCGCAAGTGTGTTGAAAAGTTACAACCACACCGTGAGCGTGCTACAAAGTTACACATTGACATCATTCATGCTCAAAAGTTACACAGTGACATCATTCATGCTCAAAAGTTACACATACACCATACAATCTTCCTCACACACACGAAGGGGGACAGGAAAGGAGAGATAAGACCCCTTTAAGTGGGCTAGGGAGGCCCTAATGTGTTGCCCTCACTCCAGGTTGATGGGCAAATTGAAACTGTCATAGCTCCACAATTTTATACCTACCCGTGTGGCTATCTCCAAAGCCAAAATTCCATGATCACTGATCAAATCTCCAAAGTTGTATGTCTAGTGGGTAAATCTCCAAAGTCCCACTAAGTGGCAATGAAGTTCCACTAAATAACAATAATCTCCTTCGCTCTACACAAGCACAACAGTGAAAGTTTCATATCCTATGGTGAAACGCTCTAAGAGTTTCACTCTCACTTTCATGACTGGTAATCCATTGCAGCACAAACACAACACAAGTAGTTCCGCGGCACACAGAGAGAATGTCAAGGTGGTCAGTGGTCAGTGTCGGTATGTCCAACGGCCATCGACCTCCCTTTGCTGTGGTGAGTGTTGTATCTCCCCATGGCTATACTCCCATCGATCTCCGTGGTGAGTTTGCCATGTCCACAAGCAGCCTCTATTGGAACAATTCCACTCCAGCAAGAATTTATAAAATTCTAATGCTGGGTTTATGTGTCGGTGTCCGGTCCAGAGAAACACGTCCTCTCCCCAGGGTGCCTGTCGCCCAACTGCGGTGAACGTGCGTCCCACTTGTGGTGAAAGTGTGTCCCCCCTGTGGTGGACGTGCGTGGTGCCATTCTCTCCAGACGGGGTCGTGACCTCATTTGCATAGCGTCCCCTGCCCTCTGGCGTTCTGGACCTCGTGTAGTTGGTAATAAACGCCCCCTTGGCGACAATTTGCAGAGTCCAAAATTCGTGAACCCATCAAATATTGAGGCTATTTAACTCATGTTCGATGTCAATCGCTACTTTTGGTTGCTATTTGAATAGACCCTAAAATGGTTTCTGGCTATTATACTCAAAGGAGAAGGGGCTCTTATACAAGAGTACCATACTTTCCAAGCAACTTCCAGACATCTCCTTATTTGGTGATGTCTTGGCCGCATCCGCTCCGCAGCATTACATCAGCAAGTTGTTTTTCAACATTTCAAGTTTCAACAAAAATGGCGTCCTCCCCAGCAACGATCTCCGTCATACAGAGAAGTATCATTTTCTTATTATCCCCTCAGTGGTGGCAATTTTCTTTCATGCCCGTCATTTTCACTCTAAAGGCTCATGGTATTGAAATGTCGCTCATTTAATGTACTAAATTTTGACACTGATTGAATCAATAGCCGTGTTATTTCCTGAGCTGCTCAAACAGCCGGTACTGACCGTCTTCAACTGGTCAGCCATTTTGTTCCAATTTCATCAGCTCACCCATGTTGGATTTAGATCTGCCAATTCCAAACTTTTGAATTTAAGACTTCCAATTCCCACAATTTACACGAATTAATTCTCATTTTGAGCCCCCATATTATGGTGGAATTTCTTGGCCAAATCACCGATGATTATGTTGGCATAGACGGAAACGAGGCAGCAGATGAAGCGGCAAAGTCAGCACTGAAACTGACACCTCGAGAAGTGCCAATCCCACACACGGACCTGACATCAACCATCAAGAAATATGTGAAACTGAAATGGCAAGCTGACTGGAAGAAGCAGCATGAGAACAAGCTACACTCCATTCAGCCTCAACTGAAAGGAAAGGGTGAAAAAAGAAAACTATCCAGATCAGACGAAGTGAAACTAACACGTCTACGAATTGGCCACACAAGGCTTACACACGAACACCATCTGAAAGGTGAAGCCCAACCAATGTGCCAACAATGCAAGACTGAACTCACAGTTAAGCATATCTTGCTCAACTGTCGAAGGACTGCAAGCAACAGAAGAAAATATCTTAAAAATGCACTGAAAGCTGTCTTCAACACAATAGAAACAAAAGAACTCCTGAACTTCCTCAAAGAATCAAACTTATATAAGTACATATAGATCATATATACATATAATTTTTTAAAAAAAAAAATCAAAAAAAAAAAAATCAAAAAATGGCTGGTCCGTCGGTGTCAGGATAATGTGACCGACCGGGTGATGTGTCTACAGTTTGCGACATGTTATCTGCGTGAGGCAGCACAATAAAGAGGGGCCTTGAGCCACGAGTGGTATTTCACCGCTACGAGCCGTGTCCCACTGCTACAAGCAGACTCATAAATACACACACCCACCCACTCATATGCGCAAACCCGAGGTAGGCCCGCAGCCTACCATTACTATTGAATAGTTTAAAATTCTTGAATGTCTGAGTTCCTCGATGGCCCCCGGACATAAAACTAAACAAACAAACAAACAAACACCGATGATTTCCGCGGACCACCTCGATGGGTCTCCAGGCGGTCCCCACGGCCTTTTGAGTCGGTCCCCCACTCCATGAAGGTACCGTCCTATACCCCTTTTCTCGATAATGATGGTCTAAATCAATAATTTCTTCACATTTCAACTTATAACCTCCCAATTTTATCCAAAAATGGACTCATATTGGACCACTCGCGATAATTTGGCCTACAGTTTCACAAAGCAATTCCATATTGATCTGCTCAAAATGACTCAACTCACAATTTTCCCAAAACAGTTTCATATTGAACTATCCAGCAATTTTTCCAACGAATTTCAGACTTCTCAATTTTCATTATTTGAGTTTGGTAGTTTCGGTGATTATCCCCTCTTTTGAATCCCTTTTTAGGGTGCCCCCATGAAATAACTATATTTTCAGCCTCGATTCTTGGTGCTCTGATGTGGATTCACAAGCTGAGTCGATGCCTCCATACTCAAGCACCCCTCAACGAGCTCCCAGTCTTCCTTCAAGACAGCCAAATTTTGTGAGTGTTAATGTGTACCCCTGTAGGTTCCCTGATAATAACCCCACGTAGGGTTATGTATGCATATATATATATATTTTTTTTTTTACCAAAATCTCATTCTGCCCTCGCTTCCTCAAGCACTGATAATTTTGAATGCGCGCGTGCTCCATGCCTCGAGGCTCGAGTTCCCCTATCATGATGCTCTCTAGTTTCGGTTTCTATTTCCATAATGGCAGGTCTGATGTTCCTCATAGGTACCGCGGGTACTTCATACACCAGTGGCTTGCGCCCTCCTGTGCTACGCGGGTTTCTGGCTTTCTTTCTCAGGTGCCTACGGCAGAGCACTACCGTAATTACCATAATACCAGCAGCTACTATAAGTCCCACCAATATGTATAACACCGTGCTGTCTGGGAACATGCTGGTTTCCAGTGCCTCCGTGTCGTCCAACTTTTCAATCAGGACCTGTATGGGCTGCCCATCAATGTCGCCGAGCTTAGTCAAATGTTCCATGAGATTGTGACGCTGGTCACCCATATCTCTCCAAATGGTCAATTCTGTCATTTTCACATTTTTAGGCGGAGTTACTATTCTATCCTCACGCATGACATGATACTCTTGCCGTCTTTTGAAGTATATAGGCAATTCCAGTACATCAGCAAGTGCATTACATCCGGACCCTAGCCTTATAACTGTGTATGGAGGTGCCACTGTTATTATTTTGGCATCCTCATTGGTACCACAGTGCTTCCTCATATTAAAAGATGTTCCGGTAGCCACGAGCCATTCTCCATCAGACACATAATGTGCTACTGGCAATTTGACCTTGTTAGATACCTTAACCTGACACAAAGTTTCAATTTTGCGCGCATCTCTTTGGTACAAGGCTCTCATGATCTAAATTAGCTTCCACCGTCTTTTCTTTCTCGCCCTCAATTTCCTCAGAGATAGATTCTCCCCAGTTTATTTGCAATTCCTCTGGATCACTGTCGTTGACAGCAGGCGCTACAGTCTTAACTCCTTCTCTCACCTCAGTCTTATTTTCTGAAGTGCTAGAATGTAATTGTCGTCTTGACGACTCAATAGCTTTAATTTTCGCTCTCTCTCGTGAGCGATCAGTGTCCTTTGAACTTTCTTTGTTCAATGACACTGATAATACCTTTGGACGTGCCCCTCTCGGGGTCGTCTTACCTCCTAAGCCCTCAACCTCGGCAACATTGCGTTGCATTTTTGGACGTGCCCCGCTCGTGGTCGTCTTATCCCCTAAATCTCTCTCTTCTCTGAGATAAGCTCTCTTCAGCTTATTCACATTTACCAAGTGATCAATGGCCCTTCCGGTTCTCAATGACCGCAGTCGCACTCGGTTGTCGTCTACAGCCTCCTCAACCCTATAAGGTCCCCTGTACCTATTAGAGAATTTGGACAAGCTGTTTTCGGCACAACTGGGGTCATAATAGTATACCAGATCGCCCTCTTCTAGTTGCACAGGTCGGGCATTTATGTCCAACCGTGCTCTCATGGCCTTTTCATACTTTTTAGTATTCTGCCGAGACACTTCATCGAACATTTCAATGCAGTGCTTGGTTCTCAGGAACCAATCTCGATCTTCACCTACCACCTCAAAACCATTGTCCTCAGGGTAACCCAAGGCAACATTGTCTCGTCCAAATAACAGGGCGTACGGCGAGAGTCCAGTTCTAACACTTATGGTGGATCTGGCTCTCCATAATGCTAGAGGTAGCATATTGGGCCATTTCTCATGATTCTCATCTATGTACACGCCTATTGCATCATGTATTGTCTTATGTAGGCGCTCTGCCCTTGCATTACGCTTATTCCCAATCGGCTTCCCACGGCTGATCTTGATCCTATGGGCGCAACCTAGGCTAGGAACCTTTCCGACACCATTCTCCCTTATAAAAGAGAGACAGAGGACATGGTGTCCTCCGTGTCCTCCATGCTTCCCAGGTCCTTCTTTTCAAAGAACCTGATCACATAGAACTGTGCTCGGTATAGATGGAATGCCAACCTTACACAGGCCAGACTGTACATTGAGCCGAGCGCGGTGGCCTTAGACAACCAATAAGGACTTGATATCATATGCGACCCGACCGATTGGTGACCCAGTCGTTAGCGATCCCTAAATCCAGTAGAATGTATTAGACTCCCCGGTAGGAACCGACGGTTTGATCCGGCCAGATCTTAGCTAACCTGTGCGAACTTTGACCGTTTTCACCAACTTTGCCTGCTCATCGCTCCACTGGGGCAACGGGGTGGAGGCTGTCACCTCCGTACCACCTATAGCCACTTGCCATACACTGCAGAGGGCGTGCCTACTAAACCTCATACAGTGCTTTTTAAAATGGTAGCCCGACTATAGGCCGACTAGACAATACCGCAGTAGGATGTCAATTCATCCCTCGTTAGACATGAGGGCCTTCAGTATCTCCCTTGCACTTAAAATGCCGATTTTACATGCCCCCGGGCCCTCGCGGGTCCACTGTTGCCTGTTCCAGGGACGGCATCGGGGAGCCTATCCCCCTTGCCTCCCTGGGGCATTCGGGAACTAGTGAAGCTCTGTTTACACATCCCCCTGTGGAGTGGGGACTTTCATGTGAGGGCATGAAGGAGCAGAATAACTTCATTGGGAGTCCACAAGGAGAAATCTCCTTCCATACTAACAGTGGGCATACCAGATTCGTAAAAGGCGACAAACTTGGGGTTTCTTGTGTCTTGGGGTGAGCATGTGGGCAGCTGGTCCATATGCGCGGGCCTGGGCTTACATGCTTGTCTTTTGCCATGGGATTCCCCCTCAGTGAACCACGTCTGAGTGATCAAAGGCCGTGGTTTGTCTGGCCCTGCCTATGGGACCAGGCAAATAAAAGAACACTTGCTATCCTTCGAAAAGAGTAGGGGAATGAAGCCCCGGTAGCGGTTTTCCCCCTCGACCCTCCTCATAGATTCGGTCATTCATCTCATAGATTCGGTCATTCATAGATTCGGTCACTGCTGTGTCGGGCAAGCAGCATATAAATACCTGTCCAAAAAGAAAAGAAAGGACTTAATGTCCGAGAAACCTTGAATGTCTGAGTTCCTCGATGGCCCCCGGACGTAAAACTAAACAAACAAACAAACAAACTGTTTACACATGAGCCGTCTAGTGATTTCTCTAAATAACTTGGCCACGTAACTAGTTCCTCGATCACTGTGAAGTCTTTCCACCTTTCCATACCTGCACACAATTTTCTGCAGAAAGAATGTGGCAGTGGTGGTGGCTGTCGTGTCTTTGGTGGGGAAGGCCTCCGGCCAACCGGTCAACAGGTTAATAAAGGTCAGTATGTGAGTGAATCCCCCTTCTGATTTTCTAAGAGGTCCCACATAATCTGTCTGTACTACCTGAAAAGGGAACTGAGGCGTGTCCCATGTCTTGGCATGTGACTTAAAGTGCGGGGCTCTTTTCCGCAGAGCACACCTTCAGAGATGCCACTTTTCCTAATTTTTTAGGATTTCCTAATTTTTTAGGAATTCCTAATTTTTTATTTTCATTCCTGTAGGTATTTCCTATTGTAAATTGAGTAGATTAGGAGGATTTCCTAACTTTTGGGGATCAGTGAGTGGCATCTCTGCACAGGACTGGGCATACCTTGCTGCATCTGCAAAAAGGTTCTTCCAATAAAATCTCCTGACTAACTTATTGTGTAGAGCCATGATGCCCACATGACCGCCACAAAAGAAATCACCGTGCATCAAATATAATACTCGATCTTGGTCCCTTTGTCATTTAACAGCCATTCCATAAGTTTTCGACATTCAGGGTCTTTCCACTGCGCTTGTCGAAATTCAGCTGCAGGGATCTCATCATCCATTGAATGACCTTCCTCCAGTGAGACTCCTGTATGTTTTTCCAGAGGTTTCTTAGTTTTGCCAGAGGGTCTTAGGGTTAACAGTTCACACCTTACCTCTGGCTCAAACTCCTCCTCATCATCTGAATCGGCTACTGGGGTGTCTTTTAAGACCACTCTAGACAGATAATCAGGAACAAAATGCTTGTTGCCGGGCTGATAAGTAATCTCATAGTCGAAATCACTCAAAGCCAAAGCCCACCTTTTCAGGCGTTTTGAAGGGGCTTTATAAGCCTGCTGAAGCAGCGGCACCAGGGGCTGGTGATCAGTAACAATAGTGACCTTTCCCCCATGCAACATGTTCTCATGGTTCTTCAGGGTCTTGATTACGGCCAAGGCTTCTCGTTCCGTTTAGGGATAATTTCGTTCAGCCTTATTCATGGTGTATGAGTAATACACTACCGGTCGCATCAAATCGTCCCTTAGCTGACACACTACACCTCCGCAAGCATCGTCAGAGGCGTTGGTCAAGACATAAAAATGTCCTGCTATTTCGGGATGTATCAGCAGTGGCGGGCTTACCAGCACGCTCTGTATTTCCTTGAATGCTTCCTCACATTGGGGTGTCCAATCAAATGGAACGTGTTTCTTCAGCAAGTGATTCAAAGGTACCGCCAATTGAGCAAATCCCTTAATGAAACTGCGATAATAATTACACAGTCCCAGAAAGGATCTCACAGTGTGCTTGTCGTGAGGTCGCCCAAATTCCTGCACCTTCCGTGTCACTTTGGGTTGAGTAGCCAATCCTTCAGGACTCACTACATGTCCCAAGAACTTAATCTCACGTCGGCCCCACTCGCACTTAGAAGGTTTAATGGTCAGCCCTGCGCGGTGTAATGCCTTCAGGACTTGATCGACACTACTGATGTGATCATTCATGGTAGGATCAAAAACCACAATATCATCTAAATAAGCTAGACAGGTACGTGGAGTTAATCCACTCAAGGCCATGGACATTATCTTTGTGAATTGCCATGGGCTTTGTCTCATGCCAAAAGGTACTCTAGTCCACTGCCATACCCCTGAGGGTGACTCAAAAGCTGAGTACTTGCGACTATCGGGATGCAAATCGCACTGGTGATACCCACTCAGTAAGTCTATGGCAGAAAAGATGATGGGTTTCCTGTAAGCTATGTACAGAAACAATTCCTGAGCTGTGGGCATGGGATAAGTTTCATCCTCGGTCATAAGGTTCAGGGTGCGATAGTCCGTGCATAATCTTGCTGAACCACCTTTCTTTTGCACCACTACCAGAGGACTCCTCCATGCACTGTCACTGGGTTCAATGATCCCCATTCTGAGCAGTAGCTTAATCTGCTCATCTATTATGTCCATTTTGAGTGGTGAATACCGGTATGGCCGGGTGGTACATATTCCCTGTTCTTCGTTCACCTTTATTTTCATGGGGGACCAAGTACAATGACCCAGCTCCTCCATATTGAAGGCAATGGCATCCATGTTTTCTGCCAACATGGCTTTAAATCTCATTTGTTCCTCCAGAGTCATACAGGTACCACCGAGGTCCAAATTCATTATCTTCTCTCGTTTAATGACTCGGCTAGCACTGCCTTCCTGACTAGTCTCACTTCTAACGCTGGAATTTGAGACATTTTCTGATTCAGATTGCACCACATTGATGTCATTCAACTCAGTTCCTTCTGATGAACTGCTGGGAGTATCATCCCCTGGTGTCCAACGATCCAGGTCCAACACCTGTCGTACCTCCTGTAACGGTGGCACGTTGACCTCGCGCACATAAGCTAGCACATCATTACGATCAATAAATACAAATTGATCAGTAAAATTGGCTACTTTTACCCACCAATTCTTGTCAGTATAGTTAAGGGCATACTCCACGGCCACTATAGTAAGTCCAGATGGTTCCAGTGCAACAGTGTCTCCCGGATTGACCTCCAATTTTCCCCAAGGCTCCACAGCAATTATCTGCTCCTGCCTAGGCCGCAAACATAAACCTCGTTTAGCTGATACAGGGGTGCCATTAAACACTCTTACCCTATGCTGATCCGCACTGATTTCTGCTTTCAAGTCTTTGAGAATATTGCGACCTAAAATCATTGGATGTGCCAATGTTTTCATTACATGAAAATGATAATAAATCACTATGCCATCCAAACTACAGCGCAACTTAATGGTTTCTTGTATGGCACATTGATTTTTGTTTCCCACTCTCACTGTCTGTTGGTTTCCCTCCATAATATCCCATATCGCGTCGAGTGGTAGATCATTCCTCAGCTCCTGACTTATAAAACAATCAGAAGCTCCAGTGTCCACCAATCCCTGATACTTTTCTCCCTCAACAATAATTTCCAAAAAGTAAGCGCTTTGCGTGTTATTATCGTGGCCAGCCGACCTGTCTCCCTGAATCAATTGTAATTCAATAATAGGTGCAGGCCGGCCCACTAGTTTCCCTGACCATTGCCAGCATGACTGGTGGGTCCCTTGGGATCGGGGGTAGGTCTGGTTCGAGCATTTAGATGGTGATGGTAGTCCGCCAATAGGGCACACTCCTCAGTACTGTGACTGACTCTGGGCGTCATGTATAATGCAGTATGGTGTGTTGCCATTTGTTCCTCCTGCCTTGGATTCTGGCTCACTGGCGGGCCTCAAACCGTGCAGGCGATCCATGGTTCGTTTGTAAGCCTCAGCCCATTGCATGGACCTTTTTCGATACTCATCAGCATTTAGGCCTCCTCCTCGTCCACCAGGATTTCCCTGCATACGGTTATTATAGTAACCTTGATTGGCGTATCTTCCTCCTCGACCAAATCCATTTCCTCCTCGTCCAGGATTGTATGGAGGTCTTGACATACCGTATCCTCCTGGGTTATAATTTCCAGGGACTCCCTGCATGATATAATTCTCCAGCACTTTACTGAATTCGAGATCGACCTTGGTTCCTCTGGAAAGGAAGTGTCCTTTCCATCAAAACCAATTCACCTTTCTTGTCGGGGTTTTTCTTCTCCACCGACTCTAAACGCACTGCCATGGTGACTGCATCATGGAAAGATTTTAACTCAGCCTTGGCTAGCTCGTTTCCTATTCCCCGGTGTAATCCACTCACAAAGACAGAGATAAACTCCCCATCTTCCATTCCAGGTTTCATGTAGCAAAACTAGTGACATCCTTGTTCTTTTCCTGTCTCAAATTCCTGTCCACTTGCTATGCTGCATTGCTGACAGTGATGATTTGGAGTCAGATACAATCAGGTAGTTGTTGCCTTCTGATGTCTCAGTGTGATCTTGTGCTAGGTATAATGCATGTAGCTCTGCTGTGTAGATGGAGGCTTCGTCTGGCAGGCGTTCTTTGAAGGCATGAGGTCCTAGAACGGCTGCAGATGCTGTTTTGTCTGCCATATGTGATCCGTCGGTGTAGATTGGTACGTGATCTCTGTAACTATCACGCAGTTCATTGAATGCTGCTTGATATGTGGTGCTAGATGTTACCCCTTTCTTAAGCGCGGTAAGGTCCATTCTGACCTCTGGTTTGTGATATGTCCATGGGGGCATTTCCGGGTACTCTACATTAAGTACATTATCCAGAGACATTCCCGCTTCTTCTAATAGGTGGGATACCCTCACCCGAAGGGGTGCAATGTATTGGTTTTTCTTTGCTTCATATTTTGCCTTGTGCTTGGGGTTTGTCAACAATGCTGCGGCTGGGTTGTTAGGATTTGTGGCAATCCGGATAGCATATTCAAGGGAGAGTTTCTCTCGTCTAAGGGCTAAGGGTAGTTCTCTAGCAGCGACTTGCAAACTCTTAATTCTGGATGTTCTGAATGCTCCCAAACAAATGCGGAGTCCATGGCTCTGGATCCGCTCTGCCATTGCTAGGTATGTCGCCCAGGTTGATCCATAAATACACAGACCATAGTCCAGTTGAGACTGGACCAGTGCTCTATATAGTTTGAGGAGTGTGTCCTGGTCTCCACCCCAGCATGGATGTGCCACTACTTTCAGTAGGTTGAAAGCTTTGTTACATTTATCCTTGAGGTACTTAATATGTTTATCAAAGATAAGTTTGCGATCTATGACTAGCCCAAGGAATTTGGTATTTTCCACTACAGAAATACGTTTGTTGTTGATTTCAATATTTGGTTGTCTGTCTGTTGCATAACTGATGTCTTGTCTAGAGAAAATCGGAAGCCATTTTGGTCTGCCCACTTCACTGTTTCATCTATGGCAAGTTGGAGGTGTCGTTCAATGGTTCTCAGGCTCTTGCCACGGAAACACATGAAGAAATCATCAACATATAATGTTCGGCCTATCTCTGGCTTCAGTTCCAGTTTAGAGACGATGTTGTTGATCTTCAATAGAAATAGGGTCACTGAGAGAATGCCTCCCTGTGGAACTCCAGACTCCTGATTGAAGACATCAGAGTGGATGTTGTTTACTCTGATCCTGAAGCAACGTTTTGATAGGTATTGGTTGATGAAATTAGGGAGCCGACCTTTCAGGTCTGCATCTTTGAGGTCCTTAAGGATACCATATTGCCAGGTGGTATCATATGCCTTCTCCAGATCAAAGAAGACTGCTACCACTTGCTCCTTATTTATAAAGGCATCTCGTACATAGGTCTCGAGGGTAGTTAGGGCATCCTGTGTCGAGCGACCCTTTCTGAAGCCACATTGCTCTGTCTTAAGGATCTTTTTCTTTTCTAGGTACCAGACCAGTCTGGTGTTTACCATTCTTTCGAGGGTTTTGCAGATGCAGCTCGTTAGAGCTATGGGTCTATAGTTCTTTGGGTTTGACAAGTCTTTGCTTGGTTTTGGGAATGGAAGCACTATGGCCTCTCGCCAGTGTGGCGGAAAGGTACCTGTTTCCCAAATGTTATTCATGATACCAAGCAAACACTGTTTCGAGGGTTCTGGTAGCTGTCGTAGGAACTCATAAGGGATGTTGTCTGGACCTGGGCAACTGTTGTTACTGCTCCCCAGGGCAGTCTTCAGCACATCCATTGAGAACTTTAGGTTGTAGTCTTCATCTCTGTTGTTGCCAAAGTCAATGGGCGTTCTTTCTGCCTTCCTCCGGTGAGCATTGAAGCTCTGTGTGCCTCCATTTAGAGAAGATGTTTCTGCCAGTGTTGAACCGATGCTATCAGCAATTTCTTTGGTATCTGTTATTTTTCTCCTACCAATTTGCAAATGGTGCACATATGTTGTAGTGTCTTTGCCTTTCATCTTCCTGATCATCTTCCAGATCTTATACATTGGTGTGTTGCTGTTAACCTTGGAGACATAGGCCATCCAGGTTTCCTTCATGGCCTGGCGAAAGTTTCTTCGGGCGTGTGCCTTAGACCTTTTCCAGGCGATGAGACTGGGTATGATTAGGTTCTTTTTGTAAGTCCTTTCAGCTTCTAGTCGCATCTTGCGGGCTTCTCGACATTCATCATTAAACCAGGGTTTATCTTTGGTTTTAGATTTGTTGGAAGTTTTTGGAATGCTCTTTTCTGCTATTGTTTGGAGGGTGGCTGTAAAGGTAGCCATAGGGTCTTCCTTTTGTAGTAGCTTTTCGAGATTGAGTTCCTTTTTACTGAGTTCCTGGAATGTCTCCCAGTCTGCTTTATACAACTTCCATTTAGGTATTTTGTCCATGGGACCTTGATGGATGTGTTCTATGAGGATTGGGGTATGATCACTGTCATGACTGTCTTCTGCAACATCCCAGGAGTAGTCCAGGAATATGGATGGGCTGCAGAGTGTAATATCAATGTGTGTCCAGGTTTTAGAGGCTGCACTGTAATAGGTTGGTTTTCCAGTGTTCAGCAGGCAAAGGTTTTGTTCATTGATGAGATCCTCAATGAGAATGCCTTCCTGGTCATTTCTGGGGCTGCCCCAGATGGTATTGTGGGCATTAAAATCCCCAAGGAGGAAGAAGGGTTTGGGTAGTTGTTTAATTAGATTTGTCAAGTCCTGTAGACTTGGGTACGGCAGTGATGGTGGACAATATAAATTACAGATAGTGACAGATTTTTCACAGGTGATTTGGGATGCTACTGCTTGCAGTTGGGTATTTAGTGGAATCTCTGACTGTATAACTGTTCCTTTTACTAGGATTGCCACACCCCCAAGGCTTCTGCCCTGTTGGTCTAGTGTTCCTTCTTTTTGGTATACTGTGTATCCTTTAAGTTTAACCTTAGTTTTAGTCTCTTGTAAGCAAATGACTATGGGGTTGTATGTTTGACATAGTAGGGCCACTTCTTGGGGTTTGTTACGGAAACTGTTGCAGTTCCACTGAACTATTGTGTTATTATGTGTTTTACCCATAATTTATAATTAGTTAGTGTTTTAGGGGTAGCTAACCGGGCGCATTGCCCCTTTGGTGACTCGCCCAGATGGGGAAGTTTTTGCCCCAGTATTGAGTTGAGGTTTCTGGTTTTTCTTATCCTTTTTGGTTTTCTTAGTGCTTGGCTGATTTTCTGGTGGTGTGGGTGGGCTTTTCTCGGTGAAAGAAAGTCTAGCCCCACCCCACGTTGGCTTATTAGGAGGCTTAGGGGTTACCACCTCCTGGAGGGGGGCACCTCCAGGTAGTGACGTTTTCCCTGTTTGGTGTATAATGGTGGGTGTCACGACTCTGATTTTCTCCACTTTTCTTTTCAGTTGACTTGGTATTTACTATACCTAAATAATCAGTAGACTCACCACTATCAGATATAGGATACTGTTCAATACTACCCGTAGTTCCTTGAATTGACTCCAAATAACTCCCTTCGAGGTTTCCAACTTTTGGTCTCAAATTGCTTTGCCTTCCTGCCGGGATCACTTGGTTTACTTGATGTCGAGAGTCTTTATTCTCGGCAGTGATCTGAGTATTATTCTGATTATCAAGAGAGACTATGGTATTTTCAACTTTGTTAGGAGCCGAAATTTCTTCTAGATTACTTGGTAGTTGTTCTAAATTACTTGATGGTTGTTCCTCTAAATGATGGCTCTGGTGCTGAGTACCCAAGGGTAACTCAGCCTTACCTTTCTTTCTATTACTGGAATCTCCAGAAGCAACACCAATATGAGACGCCACCTGACTTTCTGTTTCTATATGAAGTCTTCCCAGTGATGTCTCTTGGTGGGTCCCCAAGGCTCCAGAGGGAATATTGCTACTCTCTCTAGAATCCAAGGCCTGCCTCTGGATAGCAGCGCCGCCAGTCCCGGTTGAATCCGCCGGTTCGCGCTGGCCCTGCTCCGTGAATAACGGGGTGAATGTGAGGAGTTGTCTTTGTGCTTCAGCCCTAGTTTTCAACAACTCCTCATCAGGGTGATGACTCCTTTGACTCGTTCGGCGCCGTGAGAGGGAGTCAGCACCTTCATCCTCCAGGGCGGGTTCTTTTATAGTTGGCAGTTCCCCTGATCTCCAGGCTAGGGCCGTTACTGCTATCTGAGTCTCTCTGGGTCCCAACTGTATAGGATCTGCTGGTCCTCTCGATCGGGTGCTCAATCGAACAGGTTGATCAAGTCTGCCCGAGTTTGCTCCCAGATTTCCCGAGGTACCCCTTTCCTGATATGTGCTATTATCAGCACCTTCACTCCTAGGAGAAACTATAGCTCCTATAGCTTGTTCAGGTCTTCCCTGGTCTCTACTACTTATCTCACTTCGCTCAACTTGAACATTGCTCACACTAGTAACTGTACTATTAATATGGTCCTGATGAAGGTCTCCAACAGAATCTTGTTCCTCCTCCTTGCTATAGCTATCCTGATCGCTTGCATTGGCACCAGCAGAGCCACTTGATAATATATCACTTCCTGCAGGCGTCCCCCCCAGAGGTGTAGTACCCTGAGGTTCCGGGAACGGTGTCTGATTCATAACAAGACACAGGCATTGTTCTCCACCACCTGGGCTATGGCAGGTGGAGGGAAGATGGGCGGTGGGGTTTCTATTTTACTTTGTGGGGAGCTGCCTTGTTATAGTTCTGGGGAGGAGACTGGAGGCGAAGTGGTGTTTTTGATAATTTAGATGGGGTTAGTCCTGAAGTATAGTACACCCTTGCAATGGGGTGAACCTTTATAATGGGGTTTAACTCGCCTTCCGAAATGGGGTAGCTTATAATACGATGATCGAACTCGGGATTTCCACCAGTTATGTTTTCACCTCACTCCAATCTCCACTCGCGGCTTGAATTTCTCCACCAGTCCATCTCCACTCGCGATGTTACCATATTCTTGGGGAATAATCTAGTGCTAGCATCAAGGGTAGAGCTTTGTGTCTAAATTCCTATGCCCATATGGAAAGAAAACACAATTGGGTACTTCATCTCCAAGGGTTTTTATTGAATTGAAATATGTGTGCCAATTCAAAGTCCGATACAATTCAGAATCCAACGTCGATTTCACATTTCAATTTGGAGGTCCTAAACATAAGCCTTTTAAACAGGAAGGATTTCAATTAAATCAAATCAATGATCAATTCCAATTCCACATTGTCCATATCTAAAATCATCAGGTAGTAATTGCACCACATTTCATAAATGGTTTCATACACCCAATCCGGGGTGGAAACACTTTCCATCGTAAGTACAGGTGCACGCAGGCACTCAAATACAAACCTTTACAAGTTTCAATCCTCATGACCAAGTCCAAAGATGAGGTTGGTTTCCAATCACAAATTCAATAATGATTTGAAATGCCTAAACTTTCTTACAAATATCGATCTCCACATGCCCTCATAAATAACATGAACGCAAATATCGATCTCCACATGTCATCACAAATAACATGAACTTTTGATAAATATCGGTCCTCACATGTCATCACAAATAACATGAACTTTTGATAAATTTCGATCTCCACATGTCATCACCAAAAATAACATGAACTTTTGAAGTCCATTATGGCATAACTCCAGGTTGAATCAATAATCACAAATGAATATCACAATCACAAACTGTTGAGGCATTAAAACTCCAGTATGGCATAACCTCAAATCAAACCAATAACTCCATGGTGAGATGTTTCAAGTGAGCATTGAGAATACAACAATGTGTAGTGAGAACCAATGAAAGCCAAACAAAGCTAAGTCCTTCAGATGTGTGTGTGTTTCCTCTATGTATGTAATAAGCAGATCTCTCAGTTGGTGTGCTTTTAGATCTCCAATTGGCTAAGTCAAAACCTCATTAAATGAAGTCAAGACTCAATAGGATACCAGTATAATCCTCAATTGAATTAAGTTGAGGACCCCATTGAATAAAGCTGTGGTCCCAGTTGAATGAAATTGTTGAAGACCCAGAAAGCACTCCAGAGCAAGGGCCAAAGCTTCAGTAAATACTATTCAGAATCTCAATTGATTCTTACTTGTGAACTGCCAAATATAAATTTCTTCCCCTATGATTCCAGGACAGACCGTGAATCCCTTCCTTTGGTACACAGTCTGCACCCCACCTCTGCAGTGCCAGCCTTTTATACTACCAGACCACTGGTGGTTTTGGTTTTTCGTCACCCGACACCCTGTGGCCATTGACTGCCATACCGGAGGACACACACACATACACACCCACTTATAAGGACTTCACCTCTACTGTGGCCACCGGGACCCCCAGGAACTACTTGGCTCCAGTCCAAAACAATGACTCAGCCCCTACAGCCACCTCCTGTATCCTATAGGGCTATAACACATCGCGCCCACTCTAGACTTTATGTGACGAGGACTTATAGTAACATTATAGCATGTAACTGAAGACTTATAGTAACATTATAGTAACATTCTTTGCTTGTTCTCGGTGACAGGTCGCATTCAAAGTTTCCTGCCTTTGGATTAGGCCTTATATAATAACCATTTCTGTATGCTACTGGGATATAGACAGTGTGAAGGAACCTCGCGTCTTTATATTATTTCCAGGATTACTATTGTAACTCCCCAAACAATAGGGATCGATTTGTTGCTCTTCTCGATTCCCTATAACTCAGACGTAATACCCTGCGTATAAGGCGTACCCTGCGTATAAGGAGCACCCAGACTTTGTAGATGTGAGAGAAAAAAATAAAAATGTCATAGCTTTTGTTCATGTCCAAAGATCTATGTCCATCTCAGAGCATCCGATATCATTCCTTTATAGTGTAGATGACTTTGTCCCTTTGTCAATTTTACTGGTCTGGGGCCCTAATATTGGTGGTGGGGGTCAGAAAACATTTGCCACACCGCAAAAATCAATCAAGCCCCCCATCCCTCTGGTAGCAATGAATGACTTGTTCCTAAAAATGCTTCTTGGGGGAGTGCTAACAAATTTAGCCTATTTTTAGCAAAAAAGAGGGGCAGGAAAATTCCCCGGAGGTGTGGGGGGGGGGGCACAAAGATTTTGACTGTTGTCGAGGGTGGTGTATTTTTTAAGGGAAAACGTCAATGAGCTGCTAAAGGATAAAAGGGGGACGCAAAAATTTTCACCATGCACCAGCAGAATTTTGCAAACCCCCCTGTTGTTAAAAAATGACCATTCCCAAATAGACTAAATCTTTTACACCCCTGACTCAAGAGGGTAAAATGTATTTATGCCCCCCACCAGAAACTCATTGCAGGGGTAGCAAATTTACTTATCTTCACATTACAGTCTATTTTTTTTACAACCATTCAATGGGGTTCGTCAATACAAATCGATAGGCCTAGATGTGCCAAATACTTTTACAGCATTATTGGTAAACATTCCCATAGCAAAGTGTAATTAATGCCCTGCATCTGCCTGCTAGCCATTTCTCAAACACTACGATCCCACCCCTCTCCCTCCGATTCCAACCACCCCTACGATCCAGTCCAATCGTAGTGATTGAACCATGGTGATCATGTATTACCTACGATTACCTATACAGGTGCATGCCTTTTCCCTCTGTATCTGCTGTAATTGTAGTGACTGACCCTGTACAATGAAGAATTCCCTTCTGATCCTGGCCTGGTCAGTACAATTTCAGGATGCCCAAAACTTAGTATCTGAGAAATGATTTCCTGGTATAACAACGGGAACCAGCAGTTTTCGACGGTGGCACCCCCTGGTGTTAAAGCCTTTAAACTGTTGTTGCATAGATTGTATACCGGTACTGGGTATGCATCAGCAGTTCATGCATATTACACCAGGAGGTGGTTTCGGCAATAAGTCAGGGCATTATGTAATAGTTATGGGATTCCTCACAAATATTGCTGTAAAAGTCTTTATATTGGTTATATTGACTAACCAATCACATCTATGGATTTGTATTGATCAGCCCCATCAAATGCTCATGAAAGAAATGTACTGCAATGTGTTTATGAGTCGATTTGGTCCCCCTGCAGGCACAACCCAGGCCATGACAAGTACCTACATAATTCTTGGGAGATGTACATGCACACTGAGCACAACTAACAGTTAGATGTGGGTTTGCAGCTACTAGCTTTCAATAACCAGCGATTCACACTTTTAAAATATCTGAAATAAATACGGAAGATATCTTTCTGAATGAAATCTTTTTTTTTACTGCATGTATTCATAAAAGGCAAAGTGCAGTCCCATAAACAGTATCTGACAAGTGCAGTCAGATTCAGATTCATAACTCTAAAGTAATAGCTGTTGGGGCCCTTGATGGGGGGTCCCCAATGTCCCATGTCGATTTTAAGAAATTATCATGTTACTGTGTCGATTTTAAGAAGTGTCCATGTCACTGTCGATTTTAAGAAAAGCTTATGTCCCCATGTCGATTTTAAGAAAGTGCCAATGTCCCATGTTACTAGGCTAAAAAATGCCCATGTCGCCATGTCGATTTTAGGGGTCTAGAGTCCTGCTGTTGCCATACTCAAAAGGCATACCAGTGTTGGGTAAGTGGTGCAGGATGATACTCCACACTTCTTCAAGTTTGACTATATATTATAGTGAAAAATACCTTAATTTACCTGGAGCTCCTATCTCACACCTTTTTGACTACTCCACCACTGCTGCAGGTATGATATCATTTTGAAAGTAACAGTTGATATGGTAAAATAGGGTGTACCTGTTTCCTATGATTTAGGCATTGTAACCAAATGATTCAAAGCCATGATTTGAAATTTACTTAGAGGACAGTTCAAAGTACTTCGTTTTTTTTGCAGGGTGTACTTGGTAAATTGGTAAACCGACGTAAGATGCTTGGAACTCTGGTATGGCTTTGTGTCCTGCTGCTTTTCATTGGGAAATTTTCTAAAATTAATGGACATCAACCTTTGAACCCAAACAACTACCCACGTTACACTTCGATGAAAATAAACATGGAGTACCTCCCACCTCACACTGCCCGCAAAGGAAGTCAATTCATCTATTCAAATGAAAAACCTGAGAAATTCCTTGCCATGTACCCAACATCTCCAGATGCAGTCCGCCTAGGAAACCAAATTTTCCAATTTGCCTCCGTTGTGGGGATTGCTGACTTAAATGGCTTGCCTGCCTGTCTTGCTTGTGATCATTACTTGAAGAGCATTTTTGAAATTACTTACCCATGTGTAAATCGAACTAAGATAAAAATGGCTGCGATGAAGGGAAATTGGTCTGAGCAAGGTGCAGGGATATACAACAAAGCAGCAGAGACTCTTGGTTCAAGTAAAAGTGTGGTGATCTCTGGCTATTTACAGTCCTGGAGGTATTTCAACCACATCAAAGGTATAATCAGGGATCAGCTACACTTTAAGAAACACATCATTGACCGTGCAAATCAGGAAATTCTAAATGCAATGAGGTTGAAACACCTCCCCTTATACAATCAACATGTGAAGGTAGGCATCCATATTCGAAGGACAGATATGATGATGAGGATTTCTCGAGAGGCTGGTTATACGGTTGCAGATAAAGATTATTTGGAGCGAAGTATGAAGAGGATGGCCTCCAGGTACAAAGGAAAGGACATTGTGTTTGTGATATGTAGTGATGATATGCGTTGGGTGAAGAAGAATATCAGAGCCTTCAATGTCATCTATGTACACAGTCAACATGCTCATGTTGACATGGCTGTTTTGTCACAGTGTGACTCAGTTATCTTGACAACAGGTACCTTTGGGTGGTGGGGAGCATGGCTCTCTGGAGGACCAGCAATCTACTACAAAAACTTTCCCTTACCAAATACACGGATTGGACGGGAGTATAATAGTCATGATTATTTCCCACCATGGTGGACAGGCATGTGACACTTTGATGTAGCAAATTCATAATAGGGTTTCCTGTTGTCCTCTAGGGCTGTATTTAGAAAGCAACATATATATCTAAGAAACAAATGTTGGTGTTAATCATTCTTTATTCTTACAGACTTTTAGGTAATTCACCAGAGACAGTTTTCCACAAATGTCTAATACTACCTTTCTTGGAATCTAAAATTAATCAGAAATCTTTTGACACATTATGGCTTTCACAATTTAACTGAAGCGTGTGTCTCTCAGGTATCCATATTGACACACCGGTATTCAGGTTGTCAGACAGAACACAGACCAATGTGGTCACTTTGTACTGTCAATTATCTTAAGCAAAATTATGATTCAGACAATATCATATATTCTTCCATATAATGAGCACACAAATAAGAGCTCTGCTCTGACAAAGCTGGTCTACTACATTTGTTTTTATAAATTACAGAACCATGCTATGAATTTAAATATTCATATTCCCTAAAAAGGAATTCGGGGGGCTTTATGGCAGCTGCTTTCCAATTTTCAATGAGTATTGACTGTTTGTATAGACACAGACATGGAATTCACTCCGATTATCCCCCGTCCCTGGATCTTTACTTTCCTGTTCACCACCAGCTACAGCTGCTTAAACATCCTAGACACTTCATAGAATATTGAGTTGGTACAATGAAGCCACAGTGATTTTCACCACATCAAGATACAAGATTTGATTGTTAAATTGTTATACATGTCATTGTGTGATATTGGCTCAATATAATATATTACCTTAAAATGAGGCTTATAGGATCAGCCAAAAGAGTGTGGTTCATAGGAGGATATTTGGCACTATAGAACAGCACTATACTACAGTTTCAAAGCTCCAGATGCAGATAAAATCTCCCCCTAAAGTAGGGGTGTGTGGCTTATACAAGAGAATGTATGGTAATACCAATTAACCCACACAATATATGTATATATTATATTTAGATTATAAGAATACCAATCAGAATACCAATTAAAAGGTTATAGGCTTCTAAAACAGCATATATCTAGTAAACATAGAGAAAAGGAATTAAGAACAAACCAATCATTAAAGTATGATCTGTATTGTGTTTAAAGTGTTACTGGTTGACATTGACAAAGGAGTTGTGTAGCATCTAGCCAACATAACTTCCCAAGCTTATAAAAGATATTTCTGCATATTTAAACAAACATAAAGAGAACTCAGAATGACACCTTGCTGAAGCTTAATTTGCTCTGCATGAGAATATGCGGGAGAACAAGGATGGAATGTGGTGGAGGAGATCCAACAGAACTATCAGGCCGTAGATGACTGTCACCAGTATGACACTCAGGGCTCCTATTGACTCAGCATTCTTTGCCTCAGTTGGTGGAATGTCTCCAGTGACAGCCACATCTAATAAGGATTAAACAGTGTGGTCAGTGCGACATACGTCTAGATTTCACAATAATCACTTATTGTGTGATTAAGTATGTACTGTAAGCCTCATAGTAGCCTGTAATACATCTCCTTTTAGCTGGCTAGTGCATTGATGCCCAACCTGGTAAAATAGCTAATGGATTGTTACACAGCTAAGAATCATCTTTATGTATGAAATTGTATAATCATGAGTATCATTATCAGTACATTTCAGTGAAAAGAAGATAATAGATTATGGTACCATGTGAAAGGAAATTACATATAGACAGTGAATTGAGACCCCTTAGCGTATATTTATATAGAGCAGATATGTTTTCACATAGAAATGCATGAGTTGTGTTACCAAAGTAGTTAATTAAATTCTCTCTAGAGCTAAAGGGAGTTACAGCATGAGGAATCCATTTGACTATCCCTTTACCTTCACAAGTTGCTATTGGTGGCTCCCATTGACCATCAATTGAACAGGTTGTCAGATATGATGTTTCATTGGTTGATGTGAAGACACCTTCTGAACATGACACATTCACCACAGTTTTAAAAATGTGCACCTGTGTGTCAACTACCAGATTCTCCCACACTGGTATGGGGGTACATTTGACATCTGAATGACAAGTAGGAACATGCAATCAATGATAGAAAGTGGATTGAGGTGGCAAGAAACCTTTATCACCGCAGTAACTTGCAAACAAGGTGATCCTATTGAAAGGGTACAACCTGACTCCAAGAGGCTTCTAGGCATATTAGACTAGTTCTTGAGCAGTATGATGTTACATATAATGTATTTTTCCCTGCCTATAAGGTGCACCTGTAGACGTAGGCTAAATGCGAAAAGTAGGAACAGGTTTTTTTTCTTGTATACCTTGAATCTGGAAGGTTCTACCATAATTGAATTTCAGTCCCTCAAGTATAGTGTTTTATATTAGTGCAAATGATCTCAGAGAATCTAAAGAATATTTAGACCAGGCCGCTAAATAGAGAGTGTTTTCTCACCTTCACAATCCTTTGGTATCCAATTCCACTGGCCTGCCTCAGTGCATGTGATGTTGGCACTTCTTACTGTAACATCATCCATCATGTAACCATGGAGACAACTGTAGGTGATTACACTGCCATATGTGGCATTGAGACTGCTGGTACGACTATATTTCACAATTGGTACCAAGGGACACTTCACAGCTATATTGATAAAAAAAAAGAGATAAAGAAAGTAAAGGGAGCACAAATCAGTTGTCAAATAGAGAAATTGTATCATCATGGTACAATGATAATGTGAATCTGAACATGGCTATTTAGAAAAGAAATAAACCAAGAGAATTGCTTGAAGGGCATATCAACCAATATTGCTTTATTGATAGAGCGTGATGTTAGGCCAAATGGTAATTAAGATGGGGCTATCTCGCCCATGTCTTTATTACAGTTTAAATGGGATAGTGGTCTTTTCAGTGTGTAGAAAGGTATAGAACATTTAAATACCTGTGCATCCATCCTTTATATATTTGCCTGCCCATTTACCATCTGCAGAACATGTTATAGAGATCTCACTTGCCCCATCCGGGAATCGATGACCCTTATGGCAGGTGTAGTTTACTGTGCTTCCAAATACAGATATGACACCCTCCCTGATAGTATTGGGAACATCCGGAATTGATGGACATTTACGCACTGAAATGACAATTACTTGCTTATTGCTAGCATCGACAAAGAAGTGAACCATCGCACAGATGTCTGGGAGGACTTCAATTTGACTGCACATGGGCATATGTACGAATAATTGAAGAGGCATTTACTAATTTGATTGATGGGCATCATATTATTCACAATGAAATTATCTCCTTGTTACAGAATATTGTTTAGAAATACAATTCAATTCAATCTATCATAGCCCTTGCATTAAAAATTCTAACATTTTACCATAGGTTTCAGAAACTCACATTCACAGTCAAGCAGAGTTCCATTCCACGCCAGGCCTTGCAGGCCTTCTTCACAAGTGACCGTTATAGAGGTGACATTGGTTGCTGTTATGTAACCATGGAAACAGCTCTGGGTGACAACACTGCCCATAGTGGCATTGATAGAACTCACAACTGAGTTACTCTTCATCACAATAGTTGGACAGGTATACACTGCAGAGGAATACAAAATGTATCATTATTCAACATTTCAATGTTTGTATTATTGTGTATTTATATCGCGAGAATTGAAATGTCAATGTAACCCAGGGGATACCTTTAAAAAACTTAATGTCACCATTTCTTTTATATAGCCTCGGGTTACACAGGCAAGGATACTTCTTGAGCACAGTCTATGTTAGCATAGGTCTCACCATCAGATCATTGCACAAAAGTAAAAAAGTAATAACAGTTTACACTTTGACATTCTTCTCAAAATATTTTTCTGATAACCTTCCATCAAGGGTCACCTATCCTTCAAAGCAAGGGTTTACTGTCTATCAAGGATATGGTATATCCATGTAAAACAGGTCAAGTGCCTACAGGTTGATAACAGAAATGTAATGACACAAATAAAGTCACATTCTCATAAACATACCAACACATCCAGCAATGATATAGCTGCTGTCAAACAATGATCGCCATTCACTGTTGGTTTCTTGGTTATCATTAGACATAAGCCATTTTCCATTTTTGTTACATACAAGACTTGCAGCATTGGTCCCACTGTGAAACTCGAAACCATTTTGACAATGAAAGTTTGCTGCAGTATCCACAGTATTCTGGGTTCTATTGGTAGCTACCAGATATCCAGGGATTGGCCAGTCACATGTTATCACTAAAAGAGGTGGAGGAGAATTATTTGTACAATTGTCGATCTAAGTTTTACACTATGCATGTAATCGCAAGGTTTATAGAACTGATATTCCCCAGTTTAGTACTCCGATAGTGATAATTGAATGACTACATTAATGATCATTGATTTAACAATATGACTATATGTTAAAACACAATATCATATCAACATCTATGAAATGAAGCCCACCCCTGTTTTTTTTCCCTAAAAGGATAATATGTACACCTTGAGGCATTTGTGCTAAGTTGCACAATGCCCTCATGTTTCTAGGTATACCTTTGCAGTCAGGAAGCTCCTCAGACCATTGTCCACTATCGAGGCAGGAAACTATGTGAGTTGAGTTTCTATGAGGGTAGAACCAGTGCCCTGTCATACAGGTGAAGAGTACATTGGTTCCATACACAGCAGTAGTAGTGTTAGGAGAACCCCATTTCACAGTCTGTACAGGGGGGCAGGTAACCTCTGTAACAATTTTGATAGTGTCTGAGCTCACTTTAGACAGAGTTAAAGTTTGAATGCATATATTTTTCCACCGTCATTGTAAAAATATAATGTTCAATGACATCAGGAAACAACTTGTTATGATGGTTTCAGGTCTTCGCACATGTTCACTTCATTTCCACTGTAGAGCCTAAGTCTCACAATAAACCATGTCATAAAAAACTTTTTGTTATGGAAGTAAAATGATTTCAATTGACTTCCCCACCGACCATATATGAAATGTTTTTGGCTTAACTCTCATTCTTTCAAAAGTTATTTAAGGTCTAAAAAAATCTCCCTATCCTTCAAGCCTGCGGGTGATAATACCGTGAGCACAGAATGGGCTGTCAGGTGACGTGACTTAGTCTCCCTATTGCTCAGTGCATGCCTCAAGACTATCATTGTCCCTCTCTACAAGTCTCAAGATAGGCCTTGCTGGTTCGTCGGTGTCAGGATAATGTGAGCGGCCGGGTGATGTGTTTACAGTTTGCAGGTTGCAGAACACCAATTGGCGGGAAGTGGCAGCAGGAGACACTTTGTAGCTCCGCACTGAAGGGTGTTGCACAATGATTATTGGTCTAAAATCTGACAGTGGGTAGGCAAACCAGGCATCAAATTAATCCTTAGGATGTATATTAATCGATTTGAGTTATTTAGGCTGATATTTGAGGGTAAGTTGAGGGGGGTGCACTCTTTTCAATTATAGAATTTATTGTAATCATTCACTGCAAAACCCCCAAATTTGGGTATGTCCGCACTCTACGGCCGATAGCAGAAAAGTTAATTACATTGTACCACATCTCATGGCCCTAAATTAATGGGAAAAATGTGTGCCTACATGAAAATAACAGTGGCTAAGCCCAGAAATTCGCACAAATATTTTATTTTCGCCCATATGCTATATAAGCCAACAGTGAGAAAATAATTAGTGTCCTGCAGCCTTGCAGTACATTACCTGCAAGAGGCAGCACCATGAAGACGTGCCCGATGCCATGAGTGGTATTTCACTGCTACAAGCCGTGTCCCACTGCTGCGAGCAGACTCTTAAACACACATGCAGGCACGTACACACCAACACACACATGCCAAAGGCCTACCTTTACAATTGAAGGGTTTAAACCTTCCTGAATGGCCCCCGGACATAAAACTAACCAAACAAACAAAAATCAAGATAGGCCCTCATCAATGAATGATAGGACCAGAGTCCTAAATGATGCCATTGGGTCGTCATAATTTATCATTCATTGATACCCTTGAGACATAATGCACGCTTGACCCCTATAAAAGAGAAGGGGACTTTTCAGTGATGCCCTTAGGGCATGTTCTAAACTTTTCGGCCTAATTTATACTAGAGTATGCCCTGGGGGTATTTTACCAGTGCAGTCCCATGAGGCCCTTTGGGTCTTAGATGGGTCTAGACCCCTAAAATCGACAGTGTGACATAGTCTTTTCTTAAAATCGACAAGGGACATGGGGATCCCCCATCTAGACCCCCTCTTAGGACATTAAACAAATTTTACCAGCAGGATGGCCAATAATCCCTTTTGGTCTTCTACCGGTACTCATTACAGGAGAGACTAGTGGTATCATTAATTCCCTCAAAGCATTTTCTGGGGTTGTGCCACTTTAAGTACAGAATACTTTGGTATACCATTTATCAATGATGATCTCGGGGCATACTCTTGACAGTATCGGGGAGAAGTTACCCTTTATTTACCTGGGAGAGATTTAGCCACCTGGAAGTCATTTCTCAAACGCTAAGTTTAGTGCTCTCTCAGATCGTACCAATCAGACCTGGATCGGAGGGGTATTCTTGGGCACACAGGGTCAATCAGTAAGAGTGGGGCAGATATAGAGGGGGAAGGCATGCATTTGGATAGGCAATCGTAGGTATTAGAGGGTCACCCACTCCCCCTTACTATGGTCTGACTGGATCGTAGGGGGTGTGCAATACGTAGTGGGGAGGCTCAGGAAGTCATTTCTGCTAGCCATTTCTCAAATGCTACGATCCTACCCCTCTCCTTCTGATTTCAACCACCCCTACGATCCAGTCCAATCGTAGTGATTGACCCTGGGCGATCATGTATTACTTACGATTGCCTATACAGGTGCATGCTTTTTCCCTCTATATCTGCACCACTCGTAGTGATTGACCCTGTGTACCTAAGAATTCCCTTACAATCATGGCAAGGTCGGTACGATTTCAGGGGGCTGTAATCTTTGGGTTTGAGAAATGACTTCCTGCTAGCCATGACATCTGGTTCTGTTGGCTCCCTGGCCATGTGGGCATCAAGGGCAATGAGGATGCTGATAAATTGGCTAGACATGCACTTGATTACCCGCAACAACCATGCCCTTTACCATCATCAGACTTCAAACCAGTAATCAAGAAATACACTGAGGACCTGTGGCAAACACAATGGGATGAAAATCCCAATAATAAACTGTTCTCGATTTGCAAGTCTGTCAAGGAGAAAAGACATCACATTCCTCCAAATAGAAAAGATCAAACAGTCATATCACGCTGTCGTATTGGACACTCCAGATTGACCCACTCCCATCTCCTCAAAGGAGAAAACGCTCCAGCATGCATAGCATGTGATGAAGATCTCACTATTAAACACCTCCTCTTGGAATGCACTGATTTTACACCTATTAGACAACGCTTCTACCAAGCAGGTAGTCTAAGCGACCTTTTTAACACCATCAGACCTTATCGCATTACAGCTTTCCTCAAGGAAGCTGGCCTTTACACCCTTATCTAATTACCTTTCAAAATGTATGTTATTGAAAAACACATTACTACTTTATACCACAGGAAAAAAGGAAAAAATCAAAAAACAACAAAAAAGAAAAATCAAAAAAAAAAAAAAAATGGTTGCCAGCAGAAATGTGGGTTAGTTTGTACTACTCCAAATGCATGGCCTCTGTTGTATGCATCTGGAGTACCTCCTTTGCATCCTAATCCCATTATTTCTCCTTTCTTCTGTGCTGTGTGACTAACAGCATATCAAACTCTTGTCCCTCTCATACCATATCTTTGTGGTGTGGGAGGAAACCTTCCTCTTCAGTCTTCAATCCTTTTTTATGTTATTCTCTATTTCCTTCTTCTTAAAACAATGACTTAAACCATTACTATTTGAGTATAAAACTTAACTAAAATAGTTCCCTAAAACATGTTTGACCGCCATGGATATGACCCTAGCTGTCGAAATGGCGTAAAACAACTACTTACCTACCTACGATCCTACCCCTCTGCCTCCAATTTCAACCACCCCTACAATCCAGTCCAATCGTAGTGATTGACCCTTGGTGATCATGTATTACCTACGATTGACTATACAGGTGCATGCCTTTTCCCTCTATATCTGCTGTAATTGTAGTGATTGGCCCTGTACAATGAAGAATTCCCTTCCGATCCTGGCCTGGTCAGTACGATTTCAGGATGCCCAAAACTTAGTGTTTGAGAAATGACTTCCTGCTAGCCATTTCTCAAACACTTCGATCCTACCCCTACCCCTCCGATTTCAACCATCCCTACAATCCAGTCCAATCGTAGTGATTGACCCTTGGTGATCATGTATTACCTACGATTGCCTATACAGGTGTATGCCTTTTCCCTCTGTATCTGCTGTAATCATAGTTATTGACCCTGTACAATGAAGAATTCCCTTCCGATCCTGGCCAGGTCAGTACAATTTCAGGGTGCCCAAAACTTAGTGTCTGAGAAATGACTTCCAGGAAGTCATTTCTCAGACGCTAAGTTTCAGCCCCTCTCAAATCGTACCAACCTGGTCTGGATCGGAAGGGAATTCTAGGTTACACTGGGTCAATCACTATGAGTGGTGCAGGTATAGAGGGGAAAAGCATGCACCTGAATAGGCAATCGTAGGTAATACATAATTACCCAGGGCCAATCACTACGATTGGACTGGATCGTAGGGGTGGTTGAAATTGGAGGGAGAGGGGTAGAATCGTAGCATTTGAGAAATGGCTAGCAGAGACGCTAAGTTTCAGCCCCTCTCAAATCATACCAACCTGGCCTGGATTGGAAGGGAATTCTAGGTCACACTGGGTCAATCACTACGAGTGAGGCAGATATAGAGTGGAAAAGCATGTACCTGAATAGGCAATCGTAGGTAATACATAATCACCCTGGGTCAATCACTACGATTGGACTGGATCCTAGGGGTGGTTGAAATCAGAGGGAGGGGGGTAGGATCGTAGCGTTTGAGAAATGGCTAGCTGATCGTAGTGTTTGAGAAATACCTAGCAGTAATGCCTACATTAATGGGAATACTGTGGTATGCCCTTTTGCACCAGTGATGCCTGTAAACAATTATGTCCCATACCCTAAACGGAAGCTGCAATTGTGGCATTTCAAGAGGGCATAGTTTATAACAAATGTCTTTTAGGCATCACAACCAAGTCAACTTTTTTACAATCCCACCTTCTCCTCATGGCAAGCATTGGAAAGTGATGCCTACGGCCCAGTGAACACCAGACCAACATACTACATAGCTCCCAGGTATATCTATAGGTTTGTCTCCTACCAATTTGGTCTGAATTACGTTTCTGAGTAAGGTATGCGGACATTCAAACGTTAAAGGGGGGCTGGCATGGAAAATTAACAAAATGGGTACCGATTCAAACAGCGATCATGAAATCGCGGAAACAATCGCGACGCCCTGATTGGTCAAGGGGTGATCACGTGACTTTTTAATGCGGGCATGCATTACCATGCCAGGGCCCCTTTAAGGTTTACTTACGTTCTAGAAACGTCCCAGTAAACACACATTCCTAGATGGACATTGCAAAGAGTTAGATCCACATAGAATATTGTTGCCAATTACGAAGATTTGACTGAAAGGTCCATCATGCTATTTCCATGATTTCCATCACCCTTTACCTACAGCCAAGAGGATATATTATACTTTTGGATACAAGGAAATTGAGTGTCTGCTTAGCTCACTCGGTAGAGGAAAGATTTTCAAATGGGTTCAATCCCAGACCAAATGTTTTTGTTTTTTTTATTCTAACATTTTTTTTTCCTTTTTGTAATCATTTTATTTTAACATATTGTTTCGTTTTTCGTAAAAAACGTAGCAAACGTATTTGACAGCTACCCCAGTGGGCACAGAAGGTTGCATCAATGTTGACAACCCGCTGATATTGTGTTGATGATGTTGATCAACCTGTCTTCAATACCTTTTCAATGATCCTATTTCAATGTTGTCAACCAACACCATTTCAACATCTAATCAACAGTTGGCATATCAATGTTGAAATACTGTTCTCAATTCAATGTTGACTCAACATTGATTTGTCAACGTTGAATCAACAATATTGGGTTCAATGTTGATTCTATGTTGATTCAACGTTGACATATCAACATAGAATGCCCTAACAAATATCAACGTTGTTTCAACATCATGTCAATGTTGTGTCAATGTTGAATCAACATGGAAATACCAAAATATTCTATTTACTGCTGGGCCTGCAAGTTTGTCTTTGGTATGTGAGACAAAGAAAATGTTATGTTGTACATTACGAGATTAACACAAGTATGTCACTGCTGGTCACAATATTCTGTATCTTCCTGCTTAGCTCACCTAGTAGTGCCTGGCACTCTGTATCTGAAGGTCGTGAGTACGAGCCTCAACTAAATGACTGGGGTATTTAATCGATGCCACTAATACATTTGAGATTTTTTTTCTACCTCTAGTTCTGTTATTTCATACATATATGTCTAACTACGTAGAAAAAAGTATTTCTGATGTCTACGTCTCTAGAACGTAAGTAAACCTTAACGTTTGAATGTCCACATACCAAGCAAATCTATGTAGTTGAAACCAAAAATCTGCGTAGATAAACCTCTGTGCAACGTCCATCTACGCAGTTGTGTTTACTGGGGGCTCACTAAATGAATGTGCCACTTGTGGGCAGCACAGTAGTATACTCTCAAGCAAGTTGTCTCCTTGAGGGAGTGGTCATTATTTATCAACGGGGTGGGGGTGTGTGGTGGGTTTTCGCACGGACGCAAATTTTTTACGCTCCCCTTGGCGGCAGTCAAAATTTTTTGTGTCCCCCGCGCCAGAGCCGCAGAGAATTTTTGCGCCCCTCTTTGATCTATAGTAGTACGCTGTTTTTTTTTGCTAAAAAGAGGGTGAATTTTTTTAGCCCCCCTCAAGAGGGGTCAAAATCTTTTTAGTCCCCCTCTAGAGGCGTCTGAAAATTTTACGCCCCCCCCTCAAACCCACCATCCCCCCTGTTGATAAATAATGACCACTCCCTTAAGGTGGCTGGTGGGGATAGGTAGTTCAGAATTTTGACACCAGGGGTCTCTTTTTCCCATTGGCACCATGGATAAATGAATTGGGCAAAATACAGGAAGCCTTGGCTTGGATTTGAATTCTGGATCTCCTGTGAGTAAAGCAGAAGCCCTACATATGAGCCATGGGGACTGCTGTATGTGACTACCTAGAAGAGGCTACATCGGTGTCTGTGTGGAAATGGCCTATACTGGACATTCTTGACTTATGCCCAAAATGTCCAGTGTACTTCGCAGACACTGCTACATAATCTACATATCACTAATCTAGCCATTTTCTCACATTTGTTATTTCAATCATCCAAAACATAAGAAATATGCATGGGACCATATGTCAATATTGTATTTAGTGCAGAGATATGCATAACATCTTAGTGCTAAAGCAGTTATGAAAAGATTTAATTACTTTTGGATATGAATCTGGGGATTTATGTGAAAAATCACTATAATCCTATATAGGATTGAATCTTCTGTATCACAAAAATAAGCATGGGACCCCCATATCATTTTTGCATATATGAAAAGTACCTATCATTTTGGGACTCTGGTGAGAATTAGAAAAATCTAGTTACTCTTAGCCTATCCCCACCATCCACCTTAAGTATTCAGTTCTCTTATGATACAGGTCAACAATTAAGTAGCCAAAATAATATATGTCTTCAAAAATCAAGAAAAAACTTTAGGGTCGGCCCTGTTTTACTAGGTAAGGTCAGGTGACCTGAAACAACCAATTTATCTTTTTTGGCCTGACTTTTATTAAGAAGAAATACTACATATTTCAATGACTCAAGTTATCTGACACTTACCCAAGCAATCTGGGAAACTTTGAGGTTCCCAATGACTTTCATCACTACAAGTCAGCTGTTTTGTCTTGGTTCCATCAGGGTATCTGTACCCCAATGTACAGGTAACATTGGCTGAACTCCCATGGGCTGTGCTTATCCAATGTATTGATGTGTGGTCATAGTAAGGTATTGAGGCACAATTGTAATCTAAAATGTGGATACAATAATGCCAATTTAGAAATCTTACCATGAACAATTATACACAGAGAGATAGAGGAAGGGGGAAAGAGGCTCATTGCAATAATTATTGTGTTCACTTGCTTTTTAGAAATATCGGAAAAAGATATGCAACGAACCTGAACATTCACTAACAGGAGGATGAAGAGTGCCCTTAGTTGTACATATTGACACACTGGCCGATAGACCATTACTCAGTCTCCTGTTCAAACCACACTTAGTTTCCTTCCTTTCGCCGAAGACCAAGTTTTGATTGCACTTGATTGCTAGAAAAGAAATTCATAATGCATTTTTGTCCTTGTTGTGATCTCATGAATACTTTCATTACAACAACCACATGTGTACATATCAATCGATAATACTTGAACTGCATCAATTGTGCTGTATCTAACATTGTTAATGAAATAACACTTACGAGAACAAGGTCCTATTTGGCTTGACCACTTTCCTGTGTCTGTGCAGAAAACACTGCGAACATGACTTCCATCCTTGTACTTGTGGCCCACATGGCAGGTTAGTATGACAGTGACACCGATATATCTGTCTTCAGTGCTCACACTCCATGTGTGCGTGGTGTCCAAGGCCGGACACTTGATGACTAATTTTGGAGAAATCAGAGGAGGTATTACATCTCAAATATCAATTAGGCCAAAAAAAGTAAAGGTTTGTTTCCAGTAACATGACTTGAAAAGGAAGGGTTGGTAGGTCGTTTTTTTTTCTTTTTACATATATATAGGGAATGTTAGGGCACATATCAATGGATGTATCAAATTCTTTGATTTCATTACAAAATAATGGTGAAAAAGTATGAAACATGGGAAGGATATGAAAAGGAAAATGAAGAAAAAAATAAAAATCCTCAAACAAGTATGAAAACTTTCTAAGAATAAAGAAAAAATTAAAAAATATTGATTGATGTATCGAATACTTTGATTTCCTTGTAAAAAAAATGATGGAAAAATGACAAGTGTGAGAGAGGGGAAGAATACGAAAAGGATACAGGAAATGGACGAAAGTGAACAGTAAAAATCCTCAAAAGTAATGAAAAATTTCTTTAAAATATGAAAAAATAGACAAAATTCTTCAAAATAATAATAATGTAGGGGTCTGTTCCCTCCCCGGGTGTGTTGAGCCTCCAGAGGCCAGCTCACTTGGTGGTCACTCCCCCTATATATGTATACCATACCGATCCAGAGGTAGGTGGAAGGTGGAAATGTCAGTGGGGCCGTGTTGGTGACAGGGTATGTTAGGCCAGGGGATGTAGCTCAACGGTAGAGCACTCGAGAGACCCGGGTTTGAAAACCGGTGTCTCCAGAGACGTTTTCACCGACCTCTACACTGGTGGAGACACCAGGTGGTCCTGCCCTGCAAGGGGGACTAAGATACTCGGGACCTGGTCTGGTATGGTATAGACAAGCGCTTCGACCTGCTAGTGCTGAGGAACTTGGAAACAGGTGGCACACACAGCCGTTCCTGGGAACAGGAGCCTATACAGGTTGTGCGTGACTCAATACGGGTACATGGGGTACTGTTCAGACTGGACTGGAGGACCAGTTCTGGGCAGATACGGTCGAAGCTGGTTGGGACGAGTGTAGGGGTTCGTTCCCTCCCCAGGTGTGTTGAGCCTCCAGAGGCAAGCTCACTTGGTGGTCACTCCCCCTATGTATACCATACCGATCCAGAGGTAGGTGGAAGGTGGAAATGTCAGTGGGGCCGTGTTGGTGACAGGGTATGTCAGGCCAGGGGATGTAGCTCAGCGGTAGAGCGCTCGACTTGCAAGCGAGAGACCCGGGTTTGAATCCAGAGACATTTTCGCCGACCTCTACAATAATAATAATAATAATAAAAAAATCGGCCCTGTTTTCCTAGGGTTGGTCGGTGTACTGGAAATACAACTTTTGTTTTTAGGCCTTAGCATTTTAAATATCAACTAGATTTTGATTGTATTATTCCACACTGATTTTCAGAGTATCTGTTTCATTATCTGTTATCAATTACACTGAATCTATGTTTGGTCTATATTATTCAACTCTTTGGTACCTATTCAACCAAGGGTGGAATTGCACTAAGTTTGGATTAAATCTTGATATTCACTACTGATGGTGGATATGTTAGATTTCATCAACTTTCCTGAGGCTAACTTTGGTGTCTTCACCCTGGTGGAGGAATAGGTAACAAAGAGTTGAAAACCATATGGAAATCACTGTAATAATCACTGTTTGGCAAACCTGAAGCCTTTATCCTGTATAATGCTGGACATAATCATACTGAAATACCTATAGACACAGGCAGACTTACTATTACAGCTGCTTATCACCGGCACCCATGTGCCCTCTGCTGAACATTCAATTTCTTTAACTGTGGAGCCATCATCAAACCTATAGCCTTTATTACAGGTGTAGGTGAAGACATTCACTGCCACGGTCACAATGGAGACATCTCTTACCACAGGAGGCTGGGGGCATAGATCTGGAAGGGAGAGGTTGTTAGTTTCTACTCTATAATAGGTACTGTTCTATCAGATTATAGAAATGAAGGGAAAGCATTGGAGATAACTTGCATGTACTTTTACAAAACAAACCATAAAGCTTACAAAGGGAGTGGAAATGCGTTCAGTCAACCTGATTTACAAGTGTATGTGAAAGAAAGATGACTTACTTTTTACATCTCCCTTGGGGAGTTGATCTGTTACACCAATTGAAGATGCACCAGGGTCAGTGAATATATTAGTTGCAGTAGTAGCCTTCTGTGTCATTGTGACATCCTGTGGGTTGTAGGGGACAGTGGGGGTAATTTTTGGTGGATAGGTGGTCCCCATTGAGGTACTGGTAACAGTAGTGGGTAAGTTAGTGCGAGCATGAGTGATGGGTGAGAGTGTGTGAGCATGAGTATTGGATGAGTGTATCTGAGCATGAGTGCTGGACAAGTGAGTGGGATCATGATTGGTGGATAAGTGAGTGGGATCATGATTGGTGGATAAGTGAGTGGCAGATGGGGTGGTGAATAATTCAGTGGCAGGATGACTGCTGGGAATCTCAGAGGTAGCTTGTACTGTCTGTATGGGTCCCTCAGTAACGTCTCTGCCTCCCATGACATGAGATGAATTGCTCCCGGAACCATTATATGAACTATTGGCTGATATGATTGATATGTTCACAATTTGAGTGATCTGTACAAAATCGTAAGCTGCAGCACTACTCCCTTTATCAGTAGCAGTATCTTTATTATCAATGTCACTTCCTGAGCCAATTATTTGTGGTTGTGCAGTGGTTGGTTCTTGGACAGATGTGGTGGAAATCGGCGCCGTGGTTCCAGATTCTGTTGTTTCTATATCTGTAGTTACACCTTCAGTCTGTGTCTGGGTGGTGGTCTCCGGGCCTGGTGAATACATGCCTAGAAAAGAGTTTCATATACTACTATTGCTATTTAGTAAATATTTAGACTCAATGGCTCAGCTATTTCATAGCAATCTAATCATCTTTTTATCAGTGTGTATTTCATGATACTCTTTTTCATAATCTATACTATTAAGTACAGTGGCCCACAAGGGTCAAATTGAAGTTGAAGTAAAGAGTTGACTTTCACAAAAAAGTTAGAGTCCAAAACCAATATTAATGTTCAAAGTCAATTTCATTTCATTGCTGTCAAACTGTCAAGGTATCAACTCATGAAAACCAACTTGTGACAGGTATCTTTTAGCATTGCATGGTGCACTCTATGTCTTTCTATATGAACAAAGTTTATACCAGCAACTACTGGGTAGCTATCAGTTCCCTCACACAATAACTGATGGTTCCACACCAAGTAGTTGGTGGTTCCAGCATCCTGTAACTGGTGGTTCCCACCCACTGTAACTGCGGTTCCACACCTATCCGCTACCGGCACTGGATCCCATACCAAGTAGCTGCTGGTTCCCACACCCAGCACTTGGTGGTTCCCATGCACATTAGTTGCTGTTTCCTGTACCCAGTACATGCTGGTTCCCACATCCAGTAGCTGCTGGTTCCCATATAAACTGGTTCCTAACCCAAGTAGCTGCTGGATCCCACACCCTTGCTGGTTCTTGCACCCAGTACCTGCTGGCTTCCACATAGAGTAGCTGGTAGTGGTTCCCACATCCATTAGGTGCTGGTTCCTGCACCCACAACCTGCTGGTTCCCAAATAGAGTGCCTGCTGGTTCATACATCAGGTAATTGCGAGTTCTTAAAACAGTAGCTGTCAAAATAAGTCAATTGGGTCAGGATAGGTCAAATTAGGTTAAATATGGTGAAAATAGGTCATATTGGTCAAAAGGATGTCTATTCGGGTAGCATAGGACAAATTATGTCAAATATGGTGAAAATAGGCCAAATTGGTCAAAAGCGGTTAGGGTAGGATAGGACAAATTAGAGTAAATATGGTGAAAATATGTCAAATTGGTCAAAAGTAGGTCAATAAGGTCAGGATAGGTGAAATTAAGTCAAATAGGAAGAAATTAGGTCTAATTGATAAAAAGTAGGTCGATAAGGGTAGGATAGGTCAAATTAGGTCAAATATGCTGACCAATTTGACCTAATTTCGCCATATTTGGGTCAGTGCGCCAGAAAGCAGTAGATTTTGTGTTTTGGGTCATTTTTGACTTTTATGGCTCTGGAGAAAGAAGTTGTCATCCAATCTTGTCTTACATAGACTCATCTGATAGAGAACACTTAGGTCTATCGAAAAATGTAAATTTATGGTCATCCATCAAAAACTTTAGAACTTATAGCCTGCCGAAGTGAAAAAAACTGCCAAATTTGTTCTTTTTTATACTTGTTGTATTTTTTACAAGTGTCCTGTATTGAATAAAAAACACTATAGAGTATCCCAAAGTTATTTTTTGTATTGTATATGATCATAGGTATCATTTCCATGAGGTTTGGACATGTTACTAAGTGAAAATTTTTCATGATGTGTCTTTCAAAATGGAAATCTGTAATTTGTAACATCCAGTACCTAAATCTAAATCGGTTATAAAACATGGAAAAAATGAAGCTTTAAAATCTTTGTTATTACAAATATGAAGTGCCCTATCATCCCCTACTTTAGTGAAGAAATTGTGTGTCTAACAGCATTTGTCTCCATATGAGAGCAGCTTATCTGAAATAATTCTGATAAAAGTACCGGACGTTAAGTAACGTCCGGTACTTTTATCATCATGTAGGAGGCAGTCTGCTGTGCATCCATAACTCAAATTTTGTTCCATTCTGTAATTGAAGTCAATAATAGACATATTGGCCTTGTTATTTCATGTGTTTGTTATGCATAATGGGACATTCTTATATTACTGAGACCAACTTCAATTACCTCCATATTTCATTATTTTGGTACCGGACGTTACATGACACAAAACAAGCAATAACAATTAACCGGATGGCCTAGATCGGTATTTTTTGGTGTTCTGAGCTGAGGAGATGTACCTTGACAATTTTGTTAAGGTTATATAAAGTAATTAGAAAATTAGTTTTTCAAGGCCTTCAAGGGCAAAATCTTACACTTTCTAACGACCTGACCCATTTACTCTAATTTGTCCTATCCTACCCTATTTGACCTACTTTTGACCAATTTGACCTACTTTTACCATATTTGACCTGATTTCACCTCATTGGCCTACTTTTTTACCAATTTGACCTATTTTTGCTATATTTGACCTATCCTTACCTACTCTGACATAATTTGACCTTAATTGACCTACTTTTGACCAATTTGACTCATTTGAACCCACTTGGACCTAATTTTGACCAATGTGATCTATTCTTACCACCGTTGACCTAATTTTATAGAATTTGACCAGATTGACCCATTTTCAACCAATTTGACATAATTTATCCTAGTCTGACCTAATTTCATTCAATTTGACCTACTTGGAACTAATTTGACCTATTTCGACAAATTTTACCTATCTTGACTGCTTAAGACCTAGTTTCCACCAACTTTCCCAATTTGCCCATTTTTGACTTATATAACCTTTTTCATCCAGAATTTATCCAGATCACTCTTTTGCTACTAGGTATGGGAACCGGTAGCTACTCTATATCAGAACCAGCAGCTACTGGATATGGGAACAAGTAGCTACTGTATGGGAACCAACAGCTACTGTTTTCAGAACTAGCAGCTACCTGAAGTGGGAACCAGCAGGCACTCTATTTGGGAACCAGCAGGTAGTGAGTGCAGGAACCAGCACCTAATGGATGTGGGAACCACTACCAGTTACTCTATGTGGAAGCCAGCAGGTATTGGGTACAAGAACCAGCAAGGGTGTGGGATCCAGCAACTACTTGGGTTAGGAACCAGTTTATATGGGAACCAGCAGCTACCTGATGTGGGAAGCAGTAGCTACTGTATGTGGGAACCAGCATGTACTGGGTACAGGAAACAGCAACTAATGTGTATGGGACTACCAAGTGCTGGGTGTGGGAACCAGCAACTACTTGGTATGGGATCCAGTATCAGTAGCTGATTGGTGTGGAAACACCAGTTACAGTGGGTGGGAACCACCAGTTATGGGATGCTGGAACCAGCAGCTACTTGGTATGGAACCATCAGTTATTGTGTGAGCGAACCAATAGCTACCCAGTAGTTGCTGGTATAGACATATAGAAAGACATAGAGTGTACCATGCAATGCCAAAAGATACCTGTCACAAGTTGGTTTGCATTCATGAGTTGACACCTTGACAGCTTGACAGCAATGAAATGAAATTGACTTTGAACATTGATTTTGCTTTTGGACTTTAACTTTTTTGTGAAAGTCAACTCTTTGCTCCAACTTCAATTTGACCCTTGTGGGCCACTGTAGTTAAGGCCTGTGCAGTGAGCCCGGCATGACTTCGACAAAACATTATACTGTAAAACACCTGTAATCCATTTCAGACAAAGGGAAGGGGACATAGGTATTTGCTTAGGCCGGACAGATATAGCAAGCCAGCTTTTGGCAAATTCAGTTTTTGCTTGTTCAAAGCAGACAAACTTCAAAATGAGGAAACACTTTGGACACAGAGTGGTTTCAATTGTGAACCCCGTATCAGGCATAGATCAGTTCCAAAGATAATTGCCCAGATTGTTTTCACACGGTATATTCAGCTGGGAGCTCTGGATCTTGTCACTAGATGGCTCTCTCTCTCTCTCTCTCTCTCTCTCTCTGTCTCTCTCTCTCTCTCTGTCTCTCTCTGTCTCTCTCTCTCTCTCTGTCTCTCTGTCTCTCTCTCTCTCTCTCTCTCTCTCTCTCTATATATATATATATATATATATATATATATATATATATATATATATATATATTATATATATGTAGAGCTTTCCCCAAAGACAGGACGGATTTCCTTTAAAAACGGCATGATAGAAATAGCTTAGTGAATTGGATAAATTGTAACAGTCCACAGATTTTCTCAGAGTTTGGAACTATTTGCAAATCAATATATTCAAAGTGAGGAGATGCCAGCATTTCTTTTGTACATGTCTACACCATTCCTGTGGTAATGAGTTTAGCTTAATAATAAGTATTGAAGTATGCATGCCATTGGGTAGAACTATCAATTTGAAGGACGGTAAGCCACTAGACGAGGTCAGGTTGGCATGCCTCTGCTGACTAAGTTCAAACTGATGATTCTACTGTATTATAGAGAAGTTGAGAGTAATATATTACAGTGCATTTGGTCTGCTTTCAACAGTGGATGCAGGGAGGGGGGGCAGCATATATTTCAGTTTCAAACTTTTGGAAAAAGAGGAATAATTAGATTTTCTATAATGTCTATCCAAGATGACACAATGTGATCAAACCACTTTGAGCAACAACAAAAACCCATGTTGAACCCAAAGCAGTCAAGACACACTGAAACTTGTCAGTGTCCACATTGGTTAGCCCAGTGTGGCCCTCACAACTCACTGGTGACAACTCTCCCGTGTGGCTCCCATCGGAAGCCACATGAAATACGATGTGGCCAACAATAGGGCCACACCACCTTTGCTACCTGGGGAGTACCTTTGTAAAATCTTTTTTTTAAACACTCCTGTCAATATTATGTATAGGAGCCAGGGGTTCCCCACCACTTCAATGTTAAATTGAATTTATAATGCTAGAGTCTTAACTTTGGTGGAAAGATTGTTGTCAATTAGGTTAAATAGAACTCTTAATCATAGCTTACATAATGCATTTGAATCCCTTGCACAGTTGAGTGATTTCCACTGTGCATTAGTGTCGGTCTCTATAACTGCACAGCGATGAGTACTTTTGGGTTCTCCACCTTTCCATGGAGAGCTGTAGCTTAGCTCTGCTCCACTTGCCCATTTGTGGACGTAGAATTCGTCCATATGTAGACCGATATACATTTCTCTAAATCAAGAGGAGAACATTTTTAACCAACCATGAGTATTCCTAACAATATATACATGTACAAACACATAAACCTAAGCATTTACTGATTCACAATAGATTTTGTATACCTAATGTTCTGAGAACCATTGCTGTTTACACAATGCCCTTTCTGATCATCTCAAAGCACACAGAGATCTAACAAAGAATACTAGAATTATAGTATTTCTTAAAATATACATGATCCCCTTTCCTTTTATAAGAGTGCAGGAAAGATGATTGCTAATGTCATCCCTATACATCTCAGACTGTCACTCAATTCACTTTTAGAGGGATGAAATGTTACTCTGTCACCTTTTATGTGTATACAAGTCCATGGGGAACTTTTAAAGCTGTCCCGGCTCATCAATTTTCACACCCTTTCATTCATCAATGTCAATCTTCAAAGCCTCCATGTCACTCCATTACTTCTTACCCATGTATAGACACAGTATCCTGCTGGATCTCCCCAAAAAAAACTAATCTTAGAATCTTTTTACTCATCAGTTTCCCTCAGGACCACCCAATTTAGATAAAAAAAATTGCTGGAACTGCAAGTCTGCTATAGGGCCTATTCTATTAAAATGCTCAGTCTATACCATTAAAGATACATTCTCGACTCATCATGGGTGCTTTTTCAATTTCATCATTAAACATATCTAAGTATGTAGTAGACATCTAGATGCTATAATATCCTTCTTTAGTATACAATGCAGCATGCAATTATTTACTTTTGCTGGCTCTCACTTATCAAAACCAGTAAAGGGTGCATTACGACACAATCAAAACATACATACTGCATAGGTCTACTCCAGCCATTCTTTCAATATTTCATTTGAATTTCATCAAATCTGCCTTTCTTATGATAAACAGTCCTGCCAATTGATAAGGCAATGGGTATTGGGATTTTTTCCTGGCTTGATTTCGGGTCGATTTAGGTGAGAATGTACCTTTAAAAGAGGTCTAAATTAGATGTAGGTCCTCGTGTGAGTGCACCTTTAGTATCACACTCACCGGAGAAAACTGTGGTCTATAAAACTCCTGAAGGAAACGGCTTTAAACTGTTGCCAAGCTGATTCAGTAGGAAATTCCGCTAATTTGTAGTTATCCCCAAGTTGCTTACAGACAAAATGTGCCTCCAGTGCTGTAAACTCTCCCCACACAATACAGAATCTGTGGCCATTACTATCAGCTGATGATAAGACACAAGGATCAGCTGAAATGGAAACATATTTTGGCTTCATAGACACTACCATGGTTGCAGCCTGATTGAATTGCATGGCAAGGGTAAAGTATATTCAGATATGGATCAACCTTAATAGTACACAACCTGTATTTATAAGCATGCAGAGAACATGTTGTTAGAAAGAGGCACTCTTCTTACAAATGCTATGACGGCAAAAAAGTGAGATCGCTCATGCGCAATAAAGAGCTTTGTAGCATTCCCAAGATGGGACAAGGTGTGTGGCTTTTGGCACCTTAATTCATCTCAGAGTTTATCACATATCCCCATCTCTCACATGTAGCTATATGCAAGATCTATTTGGGGAAGAGTTTCTTTCTCTTTCATCTTTCACCTTTGGCAAGTGTATACTTGATCAAAGCTTTTTACTAATTATAATGATTGCCGGGCAAGCGTACCTGTCATAAATTCTACCTGCTCATAAAGGAGCTGCTCAGGCCTAAGGTCATTGAAGGAGGAATTTGTGATTCAGGTTGGCCCAAAGCTGTGCACAATGAGACAAGCAATGAGGGTAACTAAAACTGTCCAGGACAAAAAGTCAAGGAAACATGCAATTTCTGCTCTTCTTACCTCCAGGTGTGAATGCACAGACAACGCCATTGGTCTGAATATTATCAGTACATCTTGAAGGTGTGTATTGCAAGGTTGTACCTTGACTTGCATATGCGCACATGTGATTATTATAAGGTGCCTCAGTCCAGCTAGTTTCTTGCATGCTGAGAGGGTCCAATATGTCTGTCCAGGCCTCATTACTAGATTTCCTCGACAGCCTCATCCAAAAGTTTGTCACCCTGAAAATTATGTTGAGCAGTGTATTGTTGTATATTTTTATTTACTCATAAATTTCCTCAGCCTGAACTTTTTTTTTTACCCAAATCTTATCCAAATGGTTGCAAACATTAAACAGGGTTATACATTCATGTATTATTTTTACAGGCCTGAGATGATTTTAATGGGTCGGCATAGTGCATGGATACGGGCCTTATTCACAAGTGCTACATGAAATGTCATGGGTAACCCAGATTACTAACTTACCATGGTGCCTGTTCTGTCAGTTCTGTCCTCAGTGCTTCATACTGTTTCAACTCGTTAAAGTAAGGCAGCTTGTCACCCACAGCTGCACATAAAGACGAGGCCTCTGAGGGATTGAGGGATACTTGGATGCCAGGCGTAGTACAGAAATACACATCCCCTACTATAAAGGTTTTATTGCAGGAAGTTGTATATAAATCAAGATCAATGGTTGCAGTGCCAGCAGCTGTGGAAAAAGAAATCCTGCATTTATTGTAAAAAATTAACAAAACTTTGATGCAAGAAAAGAAATTTGGTTAAATCTATTAGACACGTCTGGTTAAAAAAATTCTGAAATCAGACAAATTCAGGGAGTCCAGTGTCTATTTCCTGTTATTTCGATTCAAAAATGCTTAAACTTATTTTATTTAGCATATGAATTAATCATGTGACCAGCAATGGTGATTGAGATATTTTGTGCCACTAGGGTCGCAATTAGCACTGTAATGTCATCTCTATGGGATATTGTTATTCACAAAAAAATGAGTATACTTACTTAATTGTATCTGGCAGCTAGCTAACCAGGAAACCAATATCCACAGAAGATGCCCTACAGTCATTGTGATCGCATGTTCTGATTCAATGCATCAAGCTCTTTTCATACTCAAGTTATAGTGAGACGTGCTGGAGTGTGTCAATGGAGATCAGACAGCCTCACCCCAGTGATGCCTACCAGGATAAGAAACCTTTAAAACTGCTACAGCTGGGCCACTGCAACAGTAGAAATCTCTCCTTCTGTTTGTAGTCAGGACAACAAGATGTGATATACCAATCTCTTTACTCAATCATTAACTTTGATCATAGGGACTAAAGAGTGACAACTGTACATTCTATAGTTACACGAGCCCCTTTCTTCTCTGCCGCACCCTTGGTTTATCCCTGGAATGCATTGTGCTTTAATCCCCAATGCAAGTTTGTATAAGTTGCCTTTAGTTAGCTCATCATGTCTGCATTCAGATCATCATTATCGTAGATAGTTTATACACACCGGTATAGTTTTGCAGAATTATGAATAAATAGATATTGCCATTGCATCATTGCTAAAAGGGGAATATGCATCTGAAGGTATGAAAGGGTTAAGATCTTGGTGGCCCTCAGCATTTATTTGCCTTCAGACATACAGTATGGGAGTCTATTTGAACATGGCAAATACTCACAGTTATCACACAATGATCACACCTATTGGTACACTCATAGAAATCAATACTCCTCACTGATTGTATGACTATGATGAATAGAATCTGTTCCTCTATTGATCTATAAACCCATTGTATTGCTAACACCTTAACACCCAGTGTTAGAGAATGTGAGACTGACAACCCCACACCAATCACCACTGCAGCATATTGAATATTTAAAGTTACTAGATCCGAAAATGGGATTTTCTAATTCCTGCTTAAATCTGTTCCAAATACTGTATCAATGTCATATTAAAAAGATAAGTAATTATAAAATGTGATCCATGGGCAGAAAAGGGTCAGGTCTGGGGAACCATGATATTCAGCCTCAGGCTTCCTCCAGTTCTAATGGATGCAACTTAATATGTGCGCTCCAAAATGTGTACCTTAGGCTTAAATCTATCAATAGCATTAAGATCTTGATGGAATTGCTGAGAAAACGGATGGTTATAGTGTGCAGTTGAATAATAATAGTCTATGTCAACATCCTGCCACATCTTTTTTTAAACCCAATCATCGAATATACTAACTCTGATTATGACCCGGGAGTATTACCGTCTTTTGTAGCCTTGATAACTTCATATATCCTAGGCTAGGAGAATAGGAATATTACAGAAACACCCCATCACATCTACAATTGCTTGGAACAGTATTATAGGGTGGATTTGGGGTAGATTTGATGACTCCAATGAGTCAGAAGTAATATTAATATCAATGCGGGGGACCTTTTTTTTGCTGACATTCAAAATATCAAGATCTATTTGGAGCTGTTCAAAGTTGGGCCTAATTACTGAAAAATAGATAACATCGTTATTTTCACTCACCAGTTCCTTAGTGGGGCTTTTATATTTAGGCCTAAAACAAAAGGTTTGTTTCCAGTTGCTGGACCGACCCTAGCAAAACCGTAGACTTTTAGGCATCATAATAATAATAATAATAATAATAATAATAATAGTAGTAGTAGTAGTAGTAGTAGTAGTAGTAGTAGTAGTAGTAGTAGTAGTAGTAGTAGTAGTAGTAGTAGTAGTAGTAGTAGTAGTAGTAGTAGTAGTAGTAGTAGTAGTAGTAGTAGTAGTAGTAGTAGTAGTAGTAGTAGTAGTAGTAGTAGTAGTAGTAGTAGTAGTAGTAGTAGTAGTAGTAGTAGTAGTAGTAGTAGTAGTAGTAGTAGTAGTAGTAGTAGTAGTAGTAGTAGTAGTAGTAGTAGTAGTAGTAGTAGTAGTAGTAGTAGTAGTAGTAGTAGTAGTAGTAGTAGTAGTAGTAGTAGTAGTAGTAGTAGTAGTAGTAGTAGTAGTAGTAGTAGTAGTAGTAGTAGTAGTAGTAGTAGTAGTAGTAGTAGTAGTAGTAGTAGTAGTAGTAGTAGTAGTAGTAGTAGTAGTAGTAGTAGTAGTAGTAGTAGTAGTAGTAGTAGTAGTAGTAGTAGTAGTAGTAGTAGTAGTAGTAGTAGTAGTAGTAGTAGTAGTAGTAGTAGTAGTAGTAGTAGTAGTAGTAGTAGTAGTAGTAGTAGTAGTAGTAGTAGTAGTAGTAGTAGTAGTAGTAGTAGTAGTAGTAGTAGTAGTAGTAGTAGTAGTAGTAGTAGTAGTAGTAGTAGTAGTAGTAGTAGTAGTAGTAGTAGTAGTAGTAGTAGTAGTAGTAGTAGTAGTAGTAGTAGTAGTAGTAGTAGTAGTAGTAGTAGTAGTAGTAGTAGTAGTAGTAGTAGTAGTAGTAGTAGTAGTAGTAGTAGTAGTAGTAGTAGTAGTAGTAGTAGTAGTAGTAGTAGTAGTAGTAGTAGTAGTAGTAGTAGTAGTAGTAGTAGTAGTAGTAGTAGTAGTAGTAGTAGTAGTAGTAGTAGTAGTAGTAGTAGTAGTAGTAGTAGTAGTAGTAGTAGTAGTAGTAGTAGTAGTAGTAGTAGTAGTAGTAGTAGTAGTAGTAGTAGTAGTAGTAGTAGTAGTAGTAGTAGTAGTAGTAGTAGTAGTAGTAGTAGTAGTAGTAGTAGTAGTAGTAGTAGTAGTAGTAGTAGTAGTAGTAGTAGTAGTAGTAGTAGTAGTAGTAGTAGTAGTAGTAGTAGTAGTAGTAGTAGTAGTAGTAGTAGTAGTAGTAGTAGTAGTAGTAGTAGTAGTAGTAGTAGTAGTAGTAGTAGTAGTAGTAGTAGTAGTAGTAGTAGTAGTAGTAGTAGTAGTAGTAGTAGTAGTAGTAGTAGTAGTAGTAGTAGTAGTAGTAGTAGTAGTAGTAGTAGTAGTAGTAGTAGTAGTAGTAGTAGTAGTAGTAGTAGTAGTAGTAGTAGTAGTAGTAGTAGTAGTAGTAGTAGTAGTAGTAGTAGTAGTAGTAGTAGTAGTAGTAGTAGTAGTAGTAGTAGTAGTAGTAGTAGTAGTAGTAGTAGTAGTAGTAGTAGTAGTAGTAGTAGTAGTAGTAGTAGTAGTAGTAGTAGTAGTAGTAGTAGTAGTAGTAGTAGTAGTAGTAGTAGTAGTAGTAGTAGTAGTAGTAGTAGTAGTAGTAGTAGTAGTAGTAGTAGTAGTAGTAGTAGTAGTAGTAGTAGTAGTAGTAGTAGTAGTAGTAGTAGTAGTAGTAGTAGTAGTAGTAGTAGTAGTAGTAGTAGTAGTAGTAGTAGTAGTAGTAGTAGTAGTAGTAGTAGTAGTAGTAGTAGTAGTAGTAGTAGTAGTAGTAGTAGTAGTAGTAGTAGTAGTAGTAGTAGTAGTAGTAGTAGTAGTAGTAGTAGTAGTAGTAGTAGTAGTAGTAGTAGTAGTAGTAGTAGTAGTAGTAGTAGTAGTAGTAGTAGTAGTAGTAGTAGTAGTAGTAGTAGTAGTAGTAGTAGTAGTAGTAGTAGTAGTAGTAGTAGTAGTAGTAGTAGTAGTAGTAGTAGTAGTAGTAGTAGTAGTAGTAGTAGTAGTAGTAGTAGTAGTAGTAGTAGTAGTAGTAGTAGTAGTAGTAGTAGTAGTAGTAGTAGTAGTAGTAGTAGTAGTAGTAGTAGTAGTAGTAGTAGTAGTAGTAGTAGTAGTAGTAGTAGTAGTAGTAGTAGTAGTAGTAGTAGTAGTAGTAGTAGTAGTAGTAGTAGTAGTAGTAGTAGTAGTAGTAGTAGTAGTAGTAGTAGTAGTAGTAGTAGTAGTAGTAGTAGTAGTAGTAGTAGTAGTAGTAGTAGTAGTAGTAGTAGTAGTAGTAGTAGTAGTAGTAGTAGTAGTAGTAGTAGTAGTAGTAGTAGTAGTAGTAGTAGTAGTAGTAGTAGTAGTAGTAGTAGTAGTAGTAGTAGTAGTAGTAGTAGTAGTAGTAGTAGTAGTAGTAGTAGTAGTAGTAGTAGTAGTAGTAGTAGTAGTAGTAGTAGTAGTAGTAGTAGTAGTAGTAGTAGTAGTAGTAGTAGTAGTAGTAGTAGTAGTAGTAGTAGTAGTAGTAGTAGTAGTAGTAGTAGTAGTAGTAGTAGTAGTAGTAGTAGTAGTAGTAGTAGTAGTAGTAGTAGTAGTAGTAGTAGTAGTAGTAGTAGTAGTAGTAGTAGTAGTAGTAGTAGTAGTAGTAGTAGTAGTAGTAGTAGTAGTAGTAGTAGTAGTAGTAGTAGTAGTAGTAGTAGTAGTAGTAGTAGTAGTAGTAGTAGTAGTAGTAGTAGTAGTAGTAGTAGTAGTAGTAGTAGTAGTAGTAGTAGTAGTAGTAGTAGTAGTAGTAGTAGTAGTAGTAGTAGTAGTAGTAGTAGTAGTAGTAGTAGTAGTAGTAGTAGTAGTAGTAGTAGTAGTAGTAGTAGTAGTAGTAGTAGTAGTAGTAGTAGTAGTAGTAGTAGTAGTAGTAGTAGTAGTAGTAGTAGTAGTAGTAGTAGTAGTAGTAGTAGTAGTAGTAGTAGTAGTAGTAGTAGTAGTAGTAGTAGTAGTAGTAGTAGTAGTAGTAGTAGTAGTAGTAGTAGTAGTAGTAGTAGTAGTAGTAGTAGTAGTAGTAGTAGTAGTAGTAGTAGTAGTAGTAGTAGTAGTAGTAGTAGTAGTAGTAGTAGTAGTAGTAGTAGTAGTAGTAGTAGTAGTAGTAGTAGTAGTAGTAGTAGTAGTAGTAGTAGTAGTAGTAGTAGTAGTAGTAGTAGTAGTAGTAGTAGTAGTAGTAGTAGTAGTAGTAGTAGTAGTAGTAGTAGTAGTAGTAGTAGTAGTAGTAGTAGTAGTAGTAGTAGTAGTAGTAGTAGTAGTAGTAGTAGTAGTAGTAGTAGTAGTAGTAGTAGTAGTAGTAGTAGTAGTAGTAGTAGTAGTAGTAGTAGTAGTAGTAGTAGTAGTAGTAGTAGTAGTAATAATAATAACTGGATCGTAGGGGTGATTGAAATCGGAGGGAGAGGGGTAGGATCGTAGTGTTTGAGAAATGGCTAGCTGGTGACCAAGAATTCAGCTATAAATTATACAGTGCCTTTGACTAGATGGCAGAGGGCAAATGACATACAGAAACAGATACATTTTAAGTCACAAGCATCTATATGTGCTCATATAAATGATATATCATATGCCTCTGTATAATGATATAACCATTATCATATGATTGTAATCTAGCAATTGAGGACTTTAGACTGAATTACACACAAACTTTACTTACCAGTTAAGCCTTGGCTGTGATAACACTTTGATTGTAGCCGATGTTCATGTACTTCAGATCTTGAGGGTGTGATCTGTTTACCTCACCTACTAAGTTCTCATTTATTTGCAAAAATAAATGGTGTCCTCAAATCACTTACATTACATTTGATGGACAATGGTTCAAGAGAGCCTTTCATAACTACTTCAAGACTGGGGGCATGTTCTATTGCCAAGAGTTATCCCAATTACACTGGTCCTGCTGCAGTAAGCCTGCCACTGTGTACCAATTGTCACTTGTGTTTTTTATGTGCAGTGCGCCCACTATATATAACTGAATAGGTGATTAGTGCAGGCTTTTTCAATACCTCTTATCAGACACAAGATCAAGCAATGGCAATGTAAAGAAAGTGTCCTGCTTGTCAGGAATAAGAAACATCTTGTGTTCGGAAAGAAGCTCTAAGCCACAATATGCCTCATTCATTGGGTGCACCTTAAAGGCAGATCTGTACAAAAATGTACTAAACCTTCAGTATTCAAGCCCTAGTTGCTGCTTTTACCTTCTCCCGAAGTGGGTGAAGCTTGAATGTGGGAGCTGAGATGTGATCCAGGAATTGTAGGGGGAAAGTTTTGTAGTCTAAGGTGCTAAGGGGTTCTCAAACATTAGTGCTCAAGATAGTAAGGATTGCTCCTTTGTGAAATAATTTACACCTCTCATCAAACCTCACTTATCATTACTAACAGCACAAGTCTTGCAGGGGATGAGAATTGGTTACTACTATATTATTCTGTGTAAATCCCTATTATAAAGTGGCAGCAAACATTCAGGAGAATCCTATCAGCTACAGTAGGAATCTGATTTGCCTATAAGTCATGGTTCACATATGGGGTTTGAAGTAAAATGCATGATAAAAGCTATAACGATCACCTAAATCTGAATATTTCAAGCCCCTTTATCCCGCCATCAATTCCTTTTACTTGGCTGATTCATTCCCCCTACTCCACAAATCTGCATTAGTGCAGACATTCCAGTAGTTGGTTTCATTTCAGATTTATACACACAACAATGCATCTTAGGAGGTCAAAATATTATTCCTCATAACACTATTTGCATGGTACAACTCAACTTCTACAACATTAATCTCAGAGTTTGATATAAACATATGTTTGATATTTCAATATACAACACTGAGTTGCTTAAAGCTAGCCCTCCACTTTGTCTATGTCAGAAACCCCTATCTTGAACTTAATAGAATAAGAATAAGATTACCACCATCAATAGATGAAATTGAATCAATCACCCTTCAATTTGAACTGTCAGTCCTTCAATTAAGACACTTAATCTTTTGCACACAGAATGAAGAATAACGCCCAATTCCCCGATCTTGAATGAAAGAAAATCTATTGTACCTAAAGAGTATTTAGTGATTGTTTTCTCTTGCTTCCGTTTACTCACCTTAGAAAATGATGCTGAGCTTTGTCAACAGTGAATTGAGCTTATCATGTCTCCTGGAAGTCATTTCTCAGACACTAAGTTTTGGGTGCTTCCAAATCATACCTACCTGGGCTGAATCGGAAGGCAATTCTTGGAGTACACAGGATCAATCACTATGAGTGCTGCAGATAATAGAGGAAAAATGCCTGTATCTGAATACCCAATTGCAGGTATTGTAGGATGACTGACTGCCCCTCACTATGTTAGGAAGTCATTTCTCACTAAGTTTTGGGCACCCTGAAATCATACTGACCTGGCCAGGATCGGAAGGGAATTCTTCATTGTACAGCTAGGCATTTCTCAAACCCTACGATCTGAATCTCCCCACTACGTACTGCATACCCCCTAAGATCCAGTCCAATCATAGTGAGGGGTAGTGGGTTACCCAACAATGCCTATGATTGCCCATACAATTACATGCCCTTTCAATCTATATCTGTACCACTCTTAGTGGTACAGAATACCCTTCCGATCTTGGCAAGGTCGGTACGATTTCAGGGGGCTGTAATCTTTGGGTTTGGGAAATGACTTCCTGAGTCTCCCCACTACATACTGCATACCCCCTAAGATCCAGTCCAATCGTAGTGAGGGGCAGTGGGTGACCCAACAATACCTATGATTGCCAATACAATTACATGCCCTTTCAATCTATATCTGCACCACTCTTAGTGATTGACCCTGTGTGCACAAGAATACCCTTCCGATCTTGGCAAGGTCGGTACAATTTGAGGGGGCTGTAATCTTTGGGTTTGAGAAATGACTTCCAGGGTCAATCACTACAATTACAGCAGATACAGAAGGAAAAGGTATGCACCTGAATAGGCAATCGTAGGTAATACATGATCACCAAGGGTCAATCACTACGATTGGATTAATAGGATTGTAGTGTTTGAGAAATGGCTTGCTGGCCTGAAACGTAGGGGTGGTTGAAATCGGAGGGAGAGGGGTAGGAACATAGCGTTTGAGAAATATCTAGCTGATATACAAGTCAGCAACTCATTTCTCAAACGCTAAGTTTTGGGCAGCCCAAAATTGTACCACCCTGACCTGGATTGGAAGAGCATTCTTAGGTTGACAGGATCAATCACTACGATTGGTGCAGATATAGAAGGGAATAGCATGCACCTGTATAGGCAATCATAGCTCATACAGGGTCACCCGCTCCCCCTTACTACGATCTGACTGGATCGTAGGGGGTGTTCAATACGTAGTGGGGAGGCTCAGATCGTAGTGTTTGAGAAATACCTAGCTGAGCACACTGCACCTTGCTTGCGTTTTCCTGTTATCGACTGTGCAAACCATTGTTCTTTACCACTTCCGATTAAGTCCATGAATAGGTCATGTTGATGGAAATGAGATAGCACATGTGGTGCCAAAATCTAAACTCATCTATTGAGGCAGATATATATTACTTTACAAGAATGGATTATTGATGTGAGATATTGAGTTATGGAGGTCAAATCAATAATCCAGTGTTGCCAGTCCCTCAGTCCTGGGAAGTAACCCTCCAGGTCGTCATTCAAGCATCATAGGGGCCCTCGAGGGGTACATCGTAATGAAGGATTTTTGGCCATACCTAAGATTAGGTCGCTGAAACAATGAAAAAAAACATAAGTAACGACAGTCGCTTCAAAAACGACCTCAACTAATGTAGGCCTATATGTGTAGGAGCCCATGGCCCTCAGTGTATAGGGATCGAGCAGTAAAAGCTGATATATATATATATATATATATATATATATATATATATATATATATATATATATATATAGTCCTCAATGTCCCCCATATTCCTTGTGAGTCCCCAAAATTGGTTGCAAAAACTGGTCATGGAAAATAGTTGTGAAATCTGGTCGCTATCCATCTTTACCTTACAAATATTTTTAGTGACGTATTCGTTCCCATACGGGTTGAATTAGTGACCTAAACTAGAGGAATGCTGGGTTTTGGGGTGATAAAGTCATGTGTCGCCCAGCTCTATCACCAAATGGCATATAGATAAGCATACCAGCCACTCGAAAAAAAACAGCACTGTATTAACTCTCATAAAGCTTGGTTAAATAACGTATTAAATTGAAAAGAAACTGGGGGACTGAACATACCATTGTGTATAGGCCCATGCTTGTATAAGCATTAAGTCCCATATTGACCATGCCCATACAGGGGACAGGCTAATACACAGGGTGGGGTTGTATTTCCTTATCTAAAGAAACACTGTGGCACCTCCTTTAATTTTCTGTTGACCTTACTCATTACCCTATATATATAAAAAGGCATTATTACATTGCTGATCCCAACCCGATTGAAATAAGCTTGAGTGCTTGCCAGTAACAGATAAACCAAAAGAGGCAGATAAAAGTATGTATTTTTTTTCAAATTAACTCGATTTTTCATTGCAAATAATATTTTCAGGGGCCCATATTTAAAAAAAAGGTTTCTTCCTATCAAGGAATGATAGATTTATGTGTGAATAAAAATAGAGAGTACTTTTAAACAAGCACCTCTAGCCTTAAAAGCATCTGCATTTTCGGCCATCTTGGACCTGAGTTAAAGGGATTCTCCTCCATCTAGTCCATCGCCACCTGGTGGCCAAAAATTGAAACTCCTTAATTTTACCTCAACTCATGATATATGCTTATATCCCTTTTGTATAACTTATTACTATCAAGCTGTTGAATATAAATCTTTTAGATTCTGCCTTTAACCTTCCAATTCTTTGCTCATAAAATGTTCATAATAATTGTATCTTAATCCCTGCAAAGTCTGGTGAACAAATACCGGGCAGTATTTTCCGGTAATGAGAAATGCACTGAAAACATGGAAGATCTGAAACTAGTCAGCGGTGACCACTTTAGGTCCTCAAGTTGACGATACCTAAAACTACAGCTTTAGGTAGTCAAAATGACGACTTTAGGTCGTCATCCTGATGACCTGAGTCATCAGGATGACAATACTGACAGTACAGAGTCGTCATATTGACGACTCAGGTCGTCAGGATGACGACTTAAAGTCGTCATTTTGACTACCTAAAGTTGTAGTTTTAGGTATCGTCAACTTGAGGACCTAAAGTGGTCACCGCTGACTAGTTTCGGATCTTCCATGTTTTCACTGGACATCCAACACTTTTCATTTCCACTTTTTTGCCCAAATTATTCATGGCTCTTTTGTCTTTCCAATGACTACCTATTTTCATTGCTTGGTCATGGTACAAATGATGTCTACTAGACATATGAGAAGTTGAGTTAAGATATTGCTGGTCAATTTTTCAATATTTGAGAAAATGATGAAAAATGGGGGTTTCTCCCATAAGTGGCCATAGTTAAGGATTCCCCATCTTCAGAAGTCAATAAATCTGAATCTAGCACAATGAACCATGGTTTTTATTGCTTCAGCTACCTCATAATACATAAAACTAATATAATCCCAAGTAATTTGGAGAAACTGCTGGTAGTTAAGGAATAAGCGAATAGTGGAAAATCCCTTTAAAAGAAATCAGCACCTTGCCCGATATTATTTCTCAAGGAAACTTATCACTGATTTTGGATCTCGATTCCACTAAATGACGAGCTTTCATATGCATATGTTAAGATCTGATAGGTAGTTCCAGGGAAGCTTGCTAAAACTCAAACCTCCATGAGGATCTGCTGTGAGAGTGTAAAATTGTTTGACGTTGCTAAGATAAATATCGTTGCTAAGATAAGCGCTTCTATTGTAAGACACCAGGGGTGGCACCAGGAGGCATTTTCACTTGAGAAAGAGGCATATGGTGGGTTATGGCTGCCCCCTATTGCTGAAGGCCCTTTTTAATTTAAATATATCCCTATTTTCCCAATACACGAGGAAATATGGTAGTTGACGTTTGTTTTTTAACATATTCTTTTTAACGTTTGTAAAACAGTTTTCTGTTAGGTTTTTTACATTAAAATTACATTTTCCTTAACCAGGAATAAAAGAGAACATTTAAAAAGGAGGAGGATGGCTTACTAAATACCAAACTGCCTACTGTCAAGCATGCCTCATTAGCCTGTTCACTATTAGCTACAGCTGATTCAACATTAGGCATATCAAAGTAACAAGAAAAAAGATAAGTGAATACACCGGAACTTTACAGTTGAAAATACACATAAAACCAGACACAATAATTTTAACTTTCAGGTGGAATTTATTTACACTTCTTACAAGAGTGGATTTGCAGAATTATTTATGTGGCATACATGTAACTTTATCAACGCTCTGGCTTTGTTGAAAGGTCTTATCCAAGATATAAAAGTAGATGTTGGTGTTAATTTGTTCTTTATCTTGAGATTTAATCCATTCAATGCACTTTTATTGAGACTGTACAGAAAGGTATCCACCAGATATTCAAATCTTTTACACATGAGATTTGGTATGCAGCATACCCAGGTTGACTGGAGCTTTGTCAATCATGTAAAGCTCTTGTAACAAAATAAGTCTTATGACACTGTATATGTATTCTATGCCATTGTTACGGTATGTATTCAAATATATTCATAAGCCTCAGTGACGTAGTGCTTCTAGACGAAAGTGGGCAGGGAGCAGCTCATAGCGGGGTCCTTGCTGTATAGTGCCATATAGAGTGCTGAGGCTTATACACAATGTACACACAACAGGAGGAGTACTACCACTAACCCACAAATAAAACTTTCATTAGCCAAGAACCTGGCATTCTGGAACTTCTTTAATTAACGAATACTGTTAATTAACCCCCCCACACACACTATAGCTCTGCTCAGGTCAGTAGCCAGTAGGCTTGTATCGATAAATCAGGGTCATAATTGTCCATCTTCTAGTCAACTATGCAGAAAGCATCATGTTATTCCCTAGAAAAACATGAATGAAGGTTCCTCTAAAAAAAAGCTTTTATTCTAATCAATAGATTGTCAATATGTTTGGCATGCCCTTAACGCAGGGTATTACGGTAGTGTGCTCACTGCACAGCTACAGCTGCTTCAACATTAGGCAGTTCAGAGAGTGATCAATTAGACACAAATTGATCACAAAGACATTTTCATTTCTACATGACACCATATCAAGATACTGGGTACCAGATTTCATGGTTAAATTGTAAAATGTCAGTATGAGTTTCTAAAACCATAGCTATATTGCGCCTGACTAACCAAAGCCGTAATATGGCATAGCTTAAATATACAAGGATCGACTCTTAGGTCACCCTATAGCATCAGCAAAAGTTGGGTTGTGCCTTATAGGGGGGATATCATACTATCTTGAATAGTGATCAGCATCTAACCCCAAAATTGCCTGATAGCTTTTTGTAAAATTGAGGGTGCATATTACTTGTTGTATTATTGTGATCCAGATAGCATTGTATACCAATTATAAAATATCTTTGCATCCAAAGTTTTGGTAATAACTACAGAAGATCCTATCTGTTCTTTGCCTAGTTGTAAAGGATTCAAAAATCAAACCCACAATAACATGTTAAAATATAATATGACATGTAATGTGTTCAAGGTGCAAGGTTCTCTTTTATATGAAAAAAGGGTTTACTTGTCAATATTGACAAATGAGAAGTGTAGCATCAAGCCAACATTACTAACCAGGCTAGTATTAGATATGATAGCAAGTCAAAATGAACAAAAAGAGACAACTAAGAATGACAGCTTAGGTTGCGGAATCTCAATTTGCTCTGCATGAGAATATGCTGGAGAACAATGATGGAATGTGGTGGAGGAGATCCAGCAGGACTATCAGGCCATAGATGACTGTCACCAGTATGACACTCAGGGCTCCTATTGACTCAGCATTCTGTGCCTCAGTTGGTGGAATGTCATCAGTGACAGTCACAGCTAAATAATTGTTAAAAGAATTGGTCGTCAGAGTAACAAAGGAATATTATTACAATAAACACTTCATGGCAAGCCAGAGCTTCAAAATATTCAATAAATCACTATGTGACACAAGTGTTAGTTTGAGCTGACTAAGCATCAAATTGTATAATGATGAGTGCAATGAAATAACCATTAAAAGAGGGAGATTGAATACAGAACATTTATCACATATACAAATCCAAAGCATTCACCACATGTATTAATACTTTCAATACAATCACTCCAACCCCATACTTGTGGGTTTGGAGTCTCGACCTGCTATATAAAAAAAAGCATATGAAGCTTCTTGGAAAGAGATATGCAATATACTAAAACTATGAGAGTATGCAGCAGCATTAGAAGAAACTCATAGAAGGTCTACCTTCATAATTATGTATAACCACCAGCTAGTTTATTTCTTCAAGAAACAAAATACAACAAAGAAAAAACAGCCCTAAAAATAAAAGCATATAGAATCTGTAATTTGTTCTCACTTTACCTTCACAATTTGCTATTGGTGGTTCCCACTGACCATCAATCGAACAGGTTGTCAGATACGATGTTTCATTGGTTGATGTAAAGACACCTTTTGAACATGACACATTCACCACAGTTCTATATATGTGTGCCTGTGTGTCAACTACCAGATTATCCCACACTGCTATGGCAGCACATTTGGCATCTGAATGGTAAATGTGAACATAATATAGATACTACCTGTATCCAGCAATACACTGTCATTCCTATGGTACTCAAAATATAGGTTGAATTAATGTACATTATTGGAACACATTAGACTTATGTTTAATGCAACATGATAGTTACAGTCCTTTCTACAAGGCCAAAGCCATAACATATCCAATGTGTATGACACATGTTCAAGTGCACAAAAGAAATCATAGAATTCAAAGAATATTCTGACCAGGCCCCAAAATGGAAAGTAAAATCAGTTGACAATTAAAGCAAGACTAGCAGTTATGTATTCTCACCCACACAATCCTTGGGTATCCAACTCCACTGGCCTGTTTCAGTGCATGTGATGTTGGCAGTCCTTACTGTAACATCACCCATCATGTAACCATGGAGACAACTGTAGGTGATTACACTGCTAAAGGTGGTGTTAAGACTGCTGGTACGACTAAATTTCACTATTGGTACTGGGGGACACTGTACAGCTTGAAAAAAAAGGAGAAGAAAAATAGGACATTGCTTGGTAGGTTGGAAATTTCAACATGATGTCAAAGAGATGAATTGAAAATTAACCTTTCATGGCCATATCAATATATGTTGAGAAAGTGGTATGACTGAGTAAATGAGAAGAAGCTAGTCAGTATTTGTATTGCATAATGTTAGTGGTCAACTATTAAACATTATAGAGCCTATACCTGTGCATCCATCTTGTATGTATTTGCCTGTCCAATCACCATCTGCAGAACATTTCACTGACATGACACTCGCTCCATTTGGAAACCGGTGACCCTGGTGGCAGGTGTAATTTACCATGCTTCCAAACACAGACATGACACCTTCCCTGATAGTATTTGGGACATTGGGAATCAATGGACACTTGTGCACTGAAATAATGATTACTCACATTTGAATTATCAACAAAGATAATTGTGCTGAATTTGCTATCATTAGTAGCTTTAGTCTGTCCATTATCAGTAGCTTTAGTCTGTCCATCACCAATAGCTTTAGTCTGCTGATCAGTGAAAAACAACTGCATGTATTTACAAATGTTTAAAAGCTTTCAGAAACTCACATTCACAGTCAAGCAGAGACCCATTCCATGTCAGACCTTGCATATCTTCTTCACAGGTGACCATTATAGAGGTGACATTGGTTGAGGTTATGTAACCATGGAGACAGGTTTGGGTGACAACACTGCCTCTAGTGGCATTGATAGAACTTACAGCTGAGTTACTCTTGATCTCAATGGTAGAGCAGGTATTCACTGCAGAAATATAAGAATGATGTTAATGTTTTCAACACTATTCAACAGTCAATGTATATGATTTGATTTCACAATATCCTCCTTCTTAGGTCCTGGTGACTCCTGCTGGTGACTGGGATTCCCTCAGACTCTTTGCTTTGCTTCTTACATTTATTATAATGGCAGAAATTAAATCAAATGACATGTATTTCCATATATACTTGCCCACACATCCTGCAATGATATAGCTGCTATCGAACATGGATCTCCATTCATGGCTGACTCCTTGGTTATCATTAGACATAGACCATTGTCCATCCTCGTTACATACAAGACCAGCATCATTGGTCCCACTGTGAAACTCGAAGCCTTTCTGGCACTGAAAATTTGCTTCAGCATCCACAGTGTTCTGGGTTGTATTTACAGATACATGATTTCCAGAGACAGGCCAGTCACATGTTATTACTAAAGGATATGAAAGAATACATTTGAATTGATAACAAGGTTAATTGAGGAATGATTATTCACAATGTCACCACTTCCCTAGTAAAAAGTGTTTGTTAATAGGATTTCACATTCACAGTTAAAGTTTGGTGATGTATATTGCTGATTACACAGCTCTTCTTTAGTCATGCAGGGAGAAACTAGGCCAAGTGACTGGTGTATACCAGCAAGCTGCTATCAAAGACGTCTGTCTAAAAAGCTGAGAACTAGCAATATTTGAGTTGCCCAACTGCTATTAGGGAGGATTTGCGTTCTATGCCTTGACAGTATAATATCTATATAAGTTAAACTGAAAGAAAACATCAATTCTACCTTCACATTCGGGAAGCTCCTCAGACCACTGTCCGCTGTCAAAGCAGGAAACAATCCGTGTTGCATTTCTATCTGCAGAGAACCAATACCCTGTCATACAGGTGAACAGTACCATAGTCCCATACACAGCAGTAGTAGTGTTAGCAGAGCCATGATTCACAGTCTGTACAGGAGGGCAGGTAACCTCTGAAAAAAATGATTTTGATTGTGTCTTGAACCACTTTCTACACATAGTTCAAGTGTGCACGTGTTTATCCAATAGGCCAGGCAACTGAGAGGTAAATGAGAGGTAAACTCAAGACAAATTGCAATAGTTTCGTACCATGTTTATTTTTCTGAGTCCTTAGGCATAATTATATAGCAATGACATAATTAAAATATACATGAATCTAACAAGGGGCAGACTGTTCTTTTTTTAGGGGAATTACATATCACCCATTGAAAACAGTAGAAAATGACAAACAACAAAATGACACTGATAATGCTAGACTTGTTTCCTTGTTAAAATGGCCTCAAAACCTCTGTATTCAGCCACAAATTGTGTTTGTTACCTTCTTTCAGTCACTGCCTTGAAAAGGTTATTATATCTATCATATGTGACCTGGTTTTACAAAAGGACTTTGAGGTTACCTGTATAATGTTTTGTAAGATCTTTTTTCTTTGAAAACCAACTCTTTTTTTAAATACTTCAAACTTTAGGCACTATGACTTTTACTACTAACTCGATATCTGTACATTCAGGTACTACCTTGAAAAGACTATCATATGTGACCTGTTTTTACAAAATGTGTTGAAAGTTGCCACCATGATTTATTTGTGAAACCTTTGTTCTTTAAAACGCCCACTTCTTTTAATACTCCAAAACTTTGAACATTATGACTTATATCATTCATATTTAAACATCATTCTAGAATGAAGATACTGCTTATCGTTCACTACAGTTTTGCTTCATCTAAAGATATCAAAGCTGGACTGTAACTTGTGGCTTTTATGAGCAAATTGGTATAGCAACTCAAGATAAGCATAGTTTGGTCACTAACTCACTGGGTGCTTCTACCTTAGGGTTCCTGGACTGGAAATGGCATTGGTCTACATTGATAATGCAGTGGCTACAGGAGTCTAAACTACACTGCAAAAATGGTGTTTAGATTTTAAACATGTTTAGGTCTAAACATGTTTAAAACCTAAACATATAGGTCAGTTAGGTGTCTCATCGACTACACATTTAGGAAATGAACACTTTTTTTCTAACTACATAAACATTTACGCTAAACATGTTTAGATGTTTAGAGCTGAGACAGTTGAATAATAGGTGTTTAGATTTAAACATCAATATGTTTAGATACTTGGATGTTAAATCCACACCAGGTAGCAGCACTACCTTTGACTGGACTATCTGCACACAGTTATAATCAATTGTTGTGACAAATGTCCCCAAATCCCCTGTTTATCATGGTTTCATTTCATAGAATGTCATGTGAATAGAAAGGGCAATAGAAAATTGACTAGTTTCACCTCGTGCCACCATCATTACCCTAAAATAATCAATTAACTCCATGACTGACACCTATTTGATGTTATTCTGGAATAGATAAGGCAACGTCCTTCCTGCCAAGCTGTTGTACTTTCTCAAGTCTCTCATTCTGATGCAGTGTGTAATATATGTACACGTATTTTTAATGCATACATGTCTGCAAACCTTAACTCTCCATCAAATCATTTAAACATCTAAACACAAAAATTCATAAACTCCTAAACACAAAAATTTATATATCTAAACACAAAGTTTTAACCTAAACACCTACATTTCTAAACACTTGAGCTAATCACATTGTTTGGTTAAACATGTTTAGGAAATTAATGTGATTACAAAAACGTTGCAAGAATATGTTTAGAATTGTGTTTAGGATCTAAACACCTTTTTTGCAGTGTACTCACGACAATCGAATAGGCACAGTAGTTCATAACCCTGATTTGATTCATTCTGAGTGTTTTGCAGTTGTCACTCTAGTGCATCTGTTTGGGCAATAACCTTCTGACAGTGCATAGGCCTATATGTACAATGAACTCTGCTGGATGCAGAGGTCCCCTGGGAGGTGATATAGCCAAGTTCTCATAAGTAAATGATTACAGTTCAACTTTAATATCTTCAAGTTTGCTAGCAAAAATGTCATCCTGACAACTTCCATCTCATTTTGTAAAAATGAGTCACATATATGATAATTTATGATAACCTTATGAAAGTGATGCCCACAAGGAGGTAACATACATATGTTTGGCTGAATGCAGAGATATTGAGAGAATAGAAAAAGTGAAAGTGTCCAAAGTTTGAAGCATTTAGAAAGCGGCTTTTCAAAGGACTAAGGTCATAAAGGCAACCTCCAAATCATTTTATAAAAATGGGTCACATATGGTAGTCTATGATAGCCTTATCAAGGTAGTGCCTGAATGCAGATATTGAGAAGATAATAATAAAGTCATACAACCTATGTACAATATTGAAAACGGTTTTCTCATATTGTAGGTTAGAATCTGACCCTAAAGTTCACACTTACCCATGCAGGCTTGGAAGTTTTGGGGCTGCCAATGATGATCATAACTACAGGTTACCTCTTTTGTCTTGGTTCCATCTGGGTATCTGTACCCCAATTTACAGGTTACGTTAGCTGAACTCCCATGGGCTGTGCTGCTCCAATGTATGGATGTGTGGTCGTAGTAGGGGATGGGGCCACAGTTATAGTCTACCAAGGAACACAAGAGGGCCACTTTTAATTTCTCAAGTAGGTCTTACAAGAATTGATGAGAAAGAGGGAGGGAGAGAGAGAGATACAAATACAGAGTGACAGAGATACAAAAACAGAGAATGAAACTGAATTACATTTCTGATTGGCATTTGAAATGTAAGAAAATGATAGGCAATGTTACAAACCTAAGCATTCACTAACAGGAGGATGAAGAGTGCCCTTAGTTGTACATATTGACACACTGGCCGATAGACCATTACTCAGTCTCCTGTTTGAACTACACTTCATTTCCCTCCTTTCATTTAAGACCAAAGTTTGATTGCACTTGATTGCTGGAACAGAAATTTTTCCTGGGGATATTTGTGGTTTTGATCTCATAAGTATTTGTATGCTGGCATTCGTATGAATTCTTCATTTTAGTACAATTCCTTGTATTAGAGAAAGCTTTTATATACAGCAGAGTACCTTGATTTTTCTAGATAAATAGCAGTACATATGTAGTGAAGTACAAAAACATGATGTTATACGATAATACCTTTCAGATACGATAATACCTTTCAGATATGTTTCTAACAATATCACAAGGCCATCCACCTGATGTTGTTTAGACTGCCTATCTTGATATTTTAGTACACATATAACCAGTAAAGGCCGATGTCAGTTGATATACTTGAACTGCACTTTTTAATGACTTCCATACACTTACGTGAACAAGGTTCTATCTGACCAGACCATTCTCCTGTATCTGTACAGAAAACACTGCGAACATGGCTTCCATCCTTGTACTCATGACCCACATGGCAGGTTAGTATGACAGTGACACCAATATACCTGTCCGCCGTGCTCAGAGTCCCTGTGCTCTTGGTCTCAATGGTGGGACACTTGATGACTGATATTTAGTTAGAAAGTATGTAAATTTCAAATATCAGTAAGCATTTCCTGATTTTTTAATACTGATTTTTTTTCCACAGAAAATTGTATCTGTTATCTATAGTACAGGGCCCACAAATGCAAAAATCAGTTGTTTCACATGCGAAACAAATGGTCACAAAACTGCTTTAGTAAATTTTGTTATGTTTCACTCAGGCCAGTATTTCGTGTGTGGAGTATATGCTTATCATACTGGTTCTATGCTCATTCAATATTTGTGGTTGCTGGAGGAGACATAACATTAGTTGTATCATAATTGCATAATGTTATTAATAAAATATAAGAGATATCCGCTATGTACCTATATATGTAGCTGAACAAAATAACAAATAAGTGTCTATAAAGGAGACTTACTATTACAGCTGCTTATTGCTGGCATCCACCTGCCCTCTGTTGAACATACAATTTCTTTAATTGTGGAGCCATCATCAAACCTATAGCCTTCATTACAGGTGTAGGTGAAGACATTCACTGCCACATTCACAATAGAGACATCTCTTACCACAGGAGGCTGGGGGCATAGATCTGAAATGTGGACACATGTTACTTTCTGATCGGCTCGGTTAACGTACTGCCTCAAACTTATTATAACTGGTTAAGGAAGATAAAGTCATCAAACATAATCCTGTGTTTTCCTTCTTTACTTTTTGAAAGGAATCATATCTAAGATGAAGTTAACACCTAAATATAGCCTTGTAATAAAACACATGCAGCTTACAAAGGAATATTCCATCTGACTTTCATGTGTATCAGAAAGAGCAATGAGCCTTACTCTTTACTGGCACCGTCAAGAGTTGATCTGTGGTTCTAATCAAAGATGTCATAGACGCAAGAGTACTGATGATAAGAGTAGTGGGTACCGAAGTTACTGAAACAATTGTCTGCTTCATTTCGTTAGTCACCATTTGGGTGGTGAGTGACACATTTACTCTTTGTATTGTGACATTAGTCTTTGAGTCGCTGGGAGCATGAGTGGCGGCTATGTGATTGGGATCATGAGTGGTGGTGGAGTGAGTGGCAGCATGAGTGGTGGTTGATTCAGTGGCAGCATGAGTGGTGGTTGAGTCAGTGACACTGCTCCCTATACCAGTAACATGATCTGAGACATCAAGTTCTTTATCATCATTATCACTTCCTGAGCCACCTCCTGAGCCACCACCTGAACCTAAGACCTGTGGTTCTGCAGTCCCTGTGGCACCAGACCCATCAGTAAATACCTCAGTATATTCTTCATAACCTACAGCTGTAATCACTGAACCATTCATGTCTGATTCTGTTGTCCCTGTAGTTGTAGTTGCGTCAATAGTTACGTCATTAGTCCTCTGTGTGGTAGTCAGTGGATCCGGTGAATACATACCTGGAAGGGAGTTTTGATATACCATTATTGTTATAAATATATTGTAAATACATAGACTCATAGTTCCTGGTATTTTATCATTTATTCATCTTTAGCATTTGTGTATCCCAGACTCTTTACTGGTACATGGGGGTCTTGATTCCATACGAAAACAATTACCGGTAAGTATTTGTGTTTAATTGCAACGTTTTCAATTTATTCTCATAAAATTGTAATTCTTGATCATGTTTGTATAAATTTCTCATTGGAGGATAGCAGAATTTTTCCTTTCATTTGAGTGAAGCCAAGCCACTTCCTTCTCTAGTCCCAGTCCATGAATGGGTATGTCTTACAACCCTAAGATAATCAATTTTACATGATTTTGCATCATTGGTATTTAAATGGCAATACATCAAAGGACATCCACAGAGGTTTCCCCTCTGGGTGTCCAGGGTTTACAAACACTTCAATGTTAGAATTGCATTTTTGCATAAGTCATGGAGTATTTTAGGCACAACTTTAAGGTATGTATTTGAAAATTCTGGTTAAATAGGGTTAAATGGAAAACAAAATCAAAGCTTACACAATGCATTCTCCTTTCTCCCACAATGAAAAGATTTCCATGTAACATTTTGGGTGGCATATATAAAAGTACAGGGATTTGTAGCCAGAGGCTCTCCATCTTTCCAAGCAGAGCTGTAACTTAACACTGCTCCACTGACCCATGAGTGGACGAAGGTAGGACTCAGCTGTAGACCTATATGCATATGTCTAAATGAAGGGCAGAATATTGCTATGAATAATACAAAAATGTAAGTATTTCCGATCGACTTGGATAAATTCAGACAGATTATATCCTTTGTCTAAACTCCTTGCTAAATGCCTATATTGTGAGTCACTGTCGATTTAGAACAAGCAAGAAAGGATATACCATTGCTTTTGTTATATATTCACTTTAGATGTTTCTGTGAATGCTGCATGTAAATTATCAATATGCTTTGTCCTTCATTTCCAGGAACTTGTTGTATTTAATCTAAAGCACATAGGCCTATTGCTGTAAATCTGAATTGATGTTGGTGCATCATTTCAGTAATAGTTGTTACATATTTACAGTGGGTTGTGCTATAGAGTTACAGCAACCTGTTTCCTGTAGATTTAATCAAAGAATTTGACAGTGTTAACTCCTTACAGTGTGTATAGCCTATCATTGATCACACTCACCTCATAGAACCATGGTCTACATAGCTGTTCCTGTTGGGAAGTTGTGTGAACTGTTGCCAAGCTGATTCAGTAGGGAATTCTGCTAATTTGTAGTTATCGCCAAGTTGCCCACAGACATGGTATGCCTCCAGTGGTGTAAACTCTCCCCACACCATGCAGAATCTGTGACCATTTCTATCAGGTGATGACAAGGAACAAGGATCGGCTGAAATGGAAACTATATCTTTAGACACTACCATAGTTGCACATTGATTACAGTAGAGCCACTTATTAGTAGCTGCTTCAGTGTCTCGAGTGTTTATAGCCATTATGACAATAGGATGCAACCCGTGGATGGGGCTTTAACAAAACAAAACATCATGCATAACTGAAGCTAGCCTCTAATGGTAACGACTAAAACCAAATAAGTTTCAAGGACAATTATTTGATTTTTGCTCTCCTTACCTCTAGGTGTCCTAGCACAGACAATACCATTGGTCTGAATATCTTCATCACACCCTAGAGCTGTGTATTGCAAGGTGGTATCTGGACTTCCAGTTGCATATGCACACTTTTGACTGTAAGTAGGTTCAATGCTCCACTCAGTTTCTTGTGTGCTGGAGACATTAAATATATCGGTCCAGGCATCATCCCTAGATTTCCTGGACAACCTCATCCAAAAGTTTGTCACCCTGAAATCAGAGGCGTAGGAAGCAAATCGTCATTGGGGGGGCCCAGCGGGGTCCCAATTTGAACACCTTGAATAGTCGGCTCGAGCGCAATGATGCCTATACATACCCATAATAGAATTTAATAGACTTCTTGGTAAATTTTTTGGGGGGCCCAGACATAATCAGGCCCCCCCTCCTTTATGATTGGGGGGGCCCAGGCCCCCCTGCCCCCCCTTTTCCTACCCCCCTGTGAAAGATTATGTGAATCTGCTTGAGAGAATATGTGATAATCCAAATGATCTCTCTCAAAGTTCTGGAGTGTCAGACCAAAGGGAGGGGACCAGTATAGGGAGGGGAAGTCACATCACGTGCGGGCGGATTCTGAGCTCAGCATATTATCGCCCTCAGGCTTGAAGGATAGGTGAATATTTTAGGCCTAGCATACCTTTTTTAAGAACGAGAGTTGAGCCTTAAAATTTTATATATGGTGGGCCTCCAGGTCAATTCAAATATTGGTCATTTTAGTTCCAAATCAGAATTTTTTTTACGACATAGTTTATCGCGAGACTTAGGCTCCCTATACTCTTATCTAGTGAATTTGCTCATTTCCCATAAGTTAATCTAAACTAGTTCAAAATTGTCACTCCTCAAACACCTTTTGAAAATATAAACTTCTTTACTTGTGATTTTCTAAATAGCTACATCACCCCAACCATACGTGTACTTTTGTGACATTCTTGATGGGTTGGCATGATGCATCACAAGTACTACATTTAATTTAATACACACTATGATAACTTACCATGGTGCCTGGACTGTCAGATTTGTCTTAAGTGCTTCATAATCTTTCAACTCCTTAAAGTAAGGCAATTGGCCACCCACAGCTGCACATACAGAGGAGGCCTCGGAGGGATTGAGGGATAGTTGGATGCCAGGCATAGTACAGAAATACACATCCCCTACTATAAAGGTTTTATTGCAGGAACATGTGTATACATCAAGATCAGTGGTTTCAGTGCCAGCAGCTGTGAAAAGAGGTAAAAGATGTGGTACTTTTATAGGCTGGTACCCTCCTCACAAAATATATTGGAATAACTTGTTTTCTTCCTAAAACTGAAATTGACTGATCGGGTATATGGGAAAGTGTGTTCAAGAGCCAATGTTTATAAGCTTGAATTCCATACCTTCAAGGTTATGATGCTAGCCATTCAGAACAGACATGACCAGAATTTAAGTGCTAAATGACCAAAGAGTAGTGTTCAAACAAACAAACAAACTCACCTGTTTGTATATGGCAGCTAGCTATCCAGAAAACAAGAATGCACAGAAAATGCCCTCCCGCCATTATGGCTGCCTGTTATGGTTCAATGCATCAAGTAGATCCCATACTCATTCTGTAGTGGGGCGTGCTGGAGAATGTAAATGGAAATCAGGGAGCCTTTCCTCACCTATCACACCCAGGGAAAACTGTCATACCTGCGCTGCAAACTCAGTACCAACAATCTAGATGTCTGTCTGTAGTCTGGACAACAGGTTGTGATATACCATATTCCCTTTTCTTTACTCAATCATTAGCTTCGATCATTGGGACTAAAGACAGTGCACTATTGTAGTGTGCAAAAGCCCCCTTTTTTCTCAACCTCATCTATGGATTCACCTTGCAAATGCATTGAACTTTAAGGCGCCATGCCTTCCTTTTTGTTATGATGATTACTAAGTGATCATGATGCAAGCCTTCCAGTTAACTCACCATGGCTGCATTCTACATCATTAATGCCCGATACATTTACTGAATTTATTTTTTGAAGCCTAATTATGTGTTAACAAGATAATTATTGCCATTGCATCAAGACAACAAGGGAAAATGTGAAGGTGTAAGGTGGCCTGGAAGGGTTTGGGGTCTTTGTGACCCTGAGTACACATCTGTAGTTGCTTTTAGATATATGGTCTGAGGGCGTATTTGGTCAGGACAAATACTTATAATCAGCGCATGATGATCAAGCTTATTGGTTCACCGATGGAGTTCAATAGTCATTGCTGACTGCATGACTATGATGAATAGACTGGGTCTTTATATAAATCTATAAACCCATTGTATTACGAACACCTTAACACCTGGTGTGGGAGAATGTAAGATGTTCAAGCCCACACCAATCACCACTGCAGCATATTGAATATTTAAGTGGTTAAGGTGGGGGTTTGTATAAAAAGTATTTCATATTTAAAAAAGCCTTTACAAATAATTTTTTTTTCACATTAAAGGTTAATTTAATTTGACCTATAATTAGAGTTACGTATCACACTGAAACCCTGCCGCTATTGGAAAGTCATCATATATGACAAAAGTCATCACATATATGATAAGTTTAGGGTCATCAGAGGGTCGTGGGGTCAGTATGACTACCCTAAGTCATCATACTGACCACCTTGTACTATGTCATAGTGTTTCACTGAACCTGTGATAGTGGATTGGGAATACCCACAGTAAACTCTTGAATGATGGATGAGGTATTGAGATATAATTAAAGAAATAATATTGGGAAACTGTAAAAGACAAAATTGTACATGTAATTTCTACACAGACTATATGGCTATAAAGGATCGCCATAGTGGCAACCTAAAGTCTTCACCTATGACAACCACCTGATGACCTAAAGCTCTAGATTTGGGTATTGTCAACCTCGGGACCTAAAGTCGTAAAGGTAATATCAAATCACATTTACTTAGAGGATTCCAGTAGTGGTAATCTGAAGCGCCAGATTCACCAAGAGACATGAGCGTGCATGCTCCTGAGAACATTGAGGTCTATGACATTTTCTAATGCACGTATTGGTGGTTTTTGACTAAGAGATCCCTAGGCAATTTAGTGAATGTGAAAGTACTGTGCATCATTTCATTCATAGGTAAAACAATTTAAAGTTATGGGGGCAGCATGCTCTCCAGTAGTTTGTCTGTTCTCTTCTTCTCCATTGTTAACTCAGATGTTCGCTGATTTACGATCTGTTCGAGGTTGTTTACATACCTCTCCAGCTTCTCAATCAAGCATTAGGGAAAAATATCGTGATGTACTCATCCAAATAAATCCACGGGATTCTCTTATTCATACGGATTAATTTATAGGAATACCACCACTCCCCCATCCCCATACCACCACCATAAGTGATTACCCTTTGGGAAAAAAATTCAGAGCCAAAAATAAGCCTCTTATTCTCAGAAATTGAGTTGAATGGCCTTGCAGATACGGCAAAAACGTTTTATAGCTATCTATAGTCGTTTTCTAGAATTAGTTGATTGACATCTGCTACATAATATTGTTGTTATGTATCCATGCATAAATGCTCACTGGCCCTTGTTGATATTTATAATCATTTTGATAACCCTGTCAAATGTTGGTCTAGCAGTAGGAATCCTCCACCCAGCATTCTTGCACCAATTGTACTGCATCGGGTGGGGTGTCATATTCAACTTTTGGTAGTTGTGGACGGTAAGGGCTTGGATGACCTCTGGAAGTCATTTCTCAGACGCTAAGTTTCAGCCCCTCTCAAATCGTACCAACCTGGCCTGGATCGGAAGGGAATTCTAGGTTACACTGGGTCAATCACTACGAGTAGGGCAGATATAGAGGGGAAAAGCATGTACCTGGAAGTCATTTCTCAGACGCTAAGTTTCAGCCCCTCTCAAATCGTACCAACTAGCTGGCCTGGATTGGAAGGGAATTCTAAGTTACACTGTGTCAATCACTACGAGTGGTGCAGATATAGAGGGGAAAAGCATGCACCTGACTAGGCAATCGTAGGTAATACATAATTCCCAGGGTCAATCACTACGATTGGACTGGATCGTAGGGGTGGTTGAAATTGGAGGGAGAGGGGTAGGATCGTAGTGTTTGAGAAATGGCTAGCTGAATAAGCAATCATAGGTAATACATAATCACCCTGGGTCAATGACTATGATTTGACTGGATCCTAAGGGTGGTTGAAATCAGAGGGAGGGGGGTAGGATCGTAGCGTTTGTGAAATGGCTAGCAGGCAAGTTTCGAGATGATTGCTGTAAGATATAACTTGTGATGAATATTTTGATGACCCCATTGAGCTTGTATTGGTCACCATGTTCATAAAGATTCAGTGGACAATGTATAGGAATGGTATCAGCAAATCATTCATTCCAATTTATATTTATTTATTGTGGGTATCTCCCTTAGATTTTTAATGTAAATCAGTCATAGCTTTAAAGACCCAATTAGATGAATAATAGAATTTGGGGAGTTCCTAGATTATAACATTACATTTTGGAGATTCCAGGTTGAAGAAATATGGTGGAGCTCTCTGGAGATGACTTCTTGCGCAATGACACCAAAGATGTAGACATCACCAGCCTGTGTTCCATCACTCTTCGGAATACGTAAAAGCTCTGGCGCTGTCCACAACAACTTTTGATACTTTTCAAGGTCACCAACTCCTCTTTCATCTTGACCTTTTTTACATGTTTAATGGTGAGGGATGGAAATATTTCACCAGGCAATAGTAGACAGTGATAAACATAAACCACTAAAAGATTAATTTATATGTGAATAGACAGACAAAAAAAAAATTTTGTTGATTTTCTTTTTATTGTACAGCTTTTATCAGCTGCATTCATTTACAAAAAGTTTCAAAGAAATAGTCAACAATATTATACTAATCAATCTGACTTGCTGCTAGCCATTTCTCAAACACTACGATCCTACCCCTCTCCCTCCAAGTTCAACCACCCCTACGATCCAGTCCAATCGTAGTGATTGACCCTTGGTGATCATGTATTACCTACAATTGCCTATTCAGGTGCATGCCTTTTCCCTCTGTATCTGCTGTAATCATAGTGATTGACCCTGTACAATGAAGAATTCCCTTCCGATCCTGTTGTTGGTTTGTCCCATTTTACTGCAGGTCTGAATTTGGGAAATGCATATGGTCATTATGTAGTCCCCTAAGAACACTTTGGCCTTACTGCTGCCACTCTGACGACATGGTACAAGGCAGTCATGAGTGTGGGGGATCATTTGACCATATATACAAAAAAAGGAACTGATGGTCAGCAGTCACTGAGGGATGGTAGAGCCCTGTATCCTTAGGGTTGTTATTTTTTCTAGTTCTATTAGAGCAGGAGTCTGTTATCTTGGTTCCTAGCTCACCCCAAATCTATTAAATATCATTATCAGCGCTAAGCAGCAGCTAAGGGGCAGCCAAGGAGCGGCCGATGGCCCATGATGTGGAGGTCACCTGGAAGTCATTTCTCAGACACTAAGTTTTGAGCACCCTCAAATTGTACTGACCTGGCCTGGATCGGAAGGGAATTCTTGATTGTACAGAGTCAATCACTATGACTGGTGCAGATATAGAGGTAAAGTGCATGCATTTGAATAGGCAATCGTAGGTAATACATAATCACCCAGGGTCAATCACTACGATTGGACTGGATCATAGGGGTGATTGAAATTGGAGGGAGAGGGGTAGGATCGTAGAGCTTTTTGAGAAATGGCTAGCTGACCACCCAGATTTGTCACTGCCTTACACTGAAGATCGTCACTGGCATTAAAACGACAACTAATGAAAAATCCCATAGCCTCAATGAAGGAAGATTGACCCTTCCGCTGGCAGTAAGGCCGTGACAAGGGTTCTGATGGTTAGTATGTAAGTTGATATAATGATATACACATGTATGGGCCAAACAAGATCAAGTTTATAAAAGGCAACTGTGCTTGAATAGCAATGCACTTGGTTGGACAAATCATCATGGAGTCATACAACAATTTGTCCTCTTCCATTGAACTTTTGATACTCAAATATCACCAGTCTAAATGTGGATTGGAGAGTGGTCATATTTCATCTACAGGGGTTGTGGTGGGTTTGAGGGGGCATGATAACTTTTGCCCCTTCCTGAGGGGGTGCTGTTATATTGACACCCTTTGAGGGGAAGGGCATAAGCAATTTAGCCTCTCATTAAGCTTGCTATCCACTTGGTTTAGGAATGTTTGGAAAGGGTTTGGATAAAAGGACATAAATGTGGGAAAGGCACTTTTCATATGTTAAAAACCTTAAAAAACAAAGTGTTAAGCCTTTGTTGGTTATTTTTAATGACAAAATTAAGTTTTACAACCTAGGTATCTTCACTTTTTTGCCATTTGCCAAGTGGGTGCCTTAAAAAAAACTGTTGAGTGCTGTAAGTCTGGTGTTCCCTTGGGTCATCTTGTATGGTGTCTATTTAAGGGGCTGTGTACAAATGACGTCACGCTTTTTTTTTACCATTTTTGACCCCCCCTCCCCCCTTGTCATGTTTCGTCATACAACACTTGACCCCCCCCCCTTAACATGACGTCATGCAGAGATACCCCCCCCCCCCCCGCCCAAAGTGCATGAATAGTGTACAGCCTAGATAAACAAATTGAAATGGTTCAAAGGGACATAATGGGTGTGAATTGGCAATCAAGGTTACATGCAACATAAAACAGATGAACTAGCACTGATCAACAAAATTAATGAACAGAAAAACATGCCGAACAGCATCAGCTTATGAGTCCCCATATGTGGATTGAATTTCCGTGCCTTATACACAGAGTACTATGCCTATGGTACTGATCATACACAAGTATTTCCTGTCACAAAATACCCTGAAAAAAAAATCCTGTCTAGATCAATAGTTTAATACATGATAACAGAAAAGGATCAAATTGTCAGAAGACCATCAATTGCAATCAGACATACAAAGCAGTCAGTTTTTACCGTAGAATCTGCATATAAGGCATAGCCCCTAGAGTCTCATTCAGACAAAGGAGAGTAAGGTTGTTTGTTTCCAAGGGAGAAATGATTTTGACACCTCAAGGTGGGGGAGGGGTCAAAAAGATGTTACGCCTTTTCAGTAGGAAAGCCTGTGAATTATTGTAGAACAAGGGGGGGGGGGGTGACCAGGGAAATTGCAACCTGTCCAAAGGGAAGGCGTCAGAAAATATTCTGCACCTCTGCATGGAAATCTACTGCACCCCTCGCAGTCCATAAAACATGTGGGACCAAGGCCATTGCTGTGAAAATTGCTGCCGGGCCTGCAGAAATGACCAGACTGTGGGACCGAATGACTGACTGTAATCTCAAGACCTTGTGTTCTTGAGGAATCCAGTACTGCCAAAATCAGTCCCAGCCTGCAGAACAGAATGGCCCATTGATAAGTAATGAGAAATCCTTAAGTTACCAATGTGTTTTTGAATTGTGAAATATATCATATTATATAGAATAGAATTTGGGTCATGTTGAAGCTTTCTACTGAATTTTCATGGTCAGGGAGCTTTGTACCTGCAGGGATCAACCTATACATGGGGTCCTATGTATGGTAAAACGTGTCCAACTAAAAGGGTATTTCAAAGTGTTACGGGGCCTGGGTTAGAGGTAGGATAGAGTAGGCCTAGTCAACCAACACTGACATTGATGGGAGTGATACTCTTTGAGTGGGATGTCTGAGGAAAGCGTGCCTGTATTGGTATTTCATATCAGATGAATGCATTAAACTTCCCTACCTTTACAAATCTTTTTTTCTTGTTAAAACTTGTGATTTTTTGATGACATGATGTCATACAGCCCATGACCCCCCCTCCCCCCTTGTCATGCTTGGGCATGGGGAGTGGGACCCCCCTCCCCCCCTTCCCCCTCCCCCCCCTCCCCCCCCCTCCTGCATGACGTCATTTGTACACAGCCCCTTATGATTGAACAATGTTGAAATCCTCAAATATGGTGATAAACCACTCACCTCTTTTTCCATTAATACTTCATAAGTGTTGATTTACCTTGTTGCAAGAGTTATGGACACTTTGTAATGCGCTTCAAGCACAGAAGCATTGATTGAATTCAGGCTTTAACACTCTGAGGAATTTGATCACTGTTTTATGTACAGACAGCTGATGGAAACTTTGTATACATAACAAATGGCCGACTGATGGCCAACTAACGGAAGGCATAGGGTCAGTATCAGTTAGGGTCCCCAGCTTTCTAGTTCTATTAGAGCTTGGAGTATGTTGGTTCACAATTCATCCCAAATCTTTTAAATTCCATTATCACTGCACACCAGTGGCTGACGGGCGGCCACCACCACTGCGTGTGATGTCATGACCTTATGATCTAATTGCACTCAAAATGAGACTAGCCATCATCAGCTGCGTGTAGGTCAAAAATAGGGGTGCGCCCCCTCCTTTTCCAGATCCTGGATCCACCACTGCGGGTTGTTCTTCAATCCTACCGTGGCCCATTGTTCCGATGCCAAAATCTACTTTAGATCTCACTTCACATTATGGGCGTGTCCACTGACTGACCACTATAGTGGGGCCCTTGCTTTTTCCTCCCCCCCCCCAGCATTTAACTGCTGAGACATCATCATAAACAACAAATAAGTTTTTTTTTGTGGAATTCTCCCTTTGTTTTATTTTTTTTTCATGTACAATACACAACATATTGGAACCAGCTTTACCAATCAAAGAGACATAGGTCTACCATTATGAGAACAACACATCTAACTGATACTTCCATGATTACCTATTAGAAAGTAGTTCTCTACTTTTGTAACACACCTAGGTCACTCAGCCTTGGTGCTGATGTCTTTTGAAATCAAAGTCAGTAAACCTATTCCAGGAAGTCATTTCTCAGACACTAGGTTTTGGCACCCTGAAATCGTACTGATCTGGCCAGGATTGGAAGGGAATTCTTCATTGTACAGGGTCAATCACTACGATTACAGCAGACACAGAGGGAAAAAGGCATGCACCTGGAGGTAATTTCTCAGACGCTAAGTTTCAGCCCTTCTCAAATTGTACCAACCTGGCCTGGATCGGAAGGGAATTCTAGGCTACACTGGGTCAATCATTAGGAGTGGGGCAGATAAAGAGGGGAAAAGCATGTACCTGAATAGGCAATCGTAGGTATTACATAATCACCCCGGGTCGATCACTACAATTGAACTGGATCCTAGGGGTGGTTGAAATCAGAGAGAGGGGGGTAGGATCATAGCATTTGAGAAATGGCTAGCTGTATAGACAATCATAGGTAATACATGATCACCAAGGGTCAATCACTACGATTGGACTGGATCGTAGGGGTGGTTGGAATGGGAGGGAGAGGGGTAGGATTGTAGTGTTTGAGAAATGGCTAGCAAGGGATGTAGCTCAGTGGTAGAGCGCTTGCTTGCAAGTTGAGAGACTGCGTTTGAATCCAGTGTTTCTAAAGGGTTTTCGCCAACCTCTACACTAGTGAACATTATCCATCAAATATCAAGGTTTTAACATTAAAATAACCACTTTTTGAGAGTGAAAACATTCACCTTTTGAAAACAAAGGAGACAAGTGTCTCTATTTCAATGCACACTCTGACATTTTCTTAATGTTTAATGTCTATTCTCATGGTAGCATATTCCTATAGAATTCTTATCAAATAAAAAGATTCTGACATACTTTGCGAAATGGTTAGCATTATAGACCAAAGAAGCAGGCTTATACCTTTGGCTATAATGCGCCCTTGCTGTTCATGCACAGTACCATAAGCATGCTTTCAGATGCCATCTGTAGCATTTTCATATCTGGCAGAATTTATCTATTCCTTTGACAACATCACTAAAAAACTTTATACAATACGATGACAATGGACAATGTAAGCAGAAATCATAAACCCCAAAGTTTTGCTGTGTTTTTTTTCCTTACATCATCTGGGTATGCACAATTGGATGCTCATGTATACTAGTTACCCTCTGAAGAAATTGTGTCCTATTGATGTAACTGAGGGGACTTCGGCTTCAAAAGTATTATTATCAGACCTAGCTTGTGTGTTTCAGATACCATGACCCTACTTCATAAAACAGGTTCACACTAGCTTTTTTCAGTGTTTTTCTCCAATTGTTAAAATATCGATTGTCAAATCTTGCCACTTTTTTTGTTAAATCGTGACGTGGCAATGAAAACATTCAAACCTCAAGAAAAAAAGAATTGCACCATTTTGGGCAATTTCTTCATGGTGAGTCATCTTAACTCAGTTTGAGTCATTGAAACAGTCAAGGAAAATGATGAAAGAAAAATCTGGCCTACCCTGCCTACTCTCTGCAGAACTACTTTTCACTTCATGTGTATTTTGGATATGATTAACCACTATAGCCTCTATATCGATACAGTACCAATGGGGGACTGTTTTACAATGATAAATACATTATGCCAACCAGTAGATATGAATATTTACTGCCCTCTTAAAATTGTGATAAACAGGTTCAGTGCTAACCTGTTTCTTAATACACCCTAAGATTGAATGATAGTCCCTGGATCATGGTGTGTACTTAGAACTCAGTACCCTTGTTTATCTTCAAATTTCTCTTACTTTCTTATCAAAGTACATCATTTTGGTGTCACCATTGGTAGAAAAGGTCTATATTTTACTTATACACCTTTATACAGAACTAAAATCGGAATATTTTCTGAGAAATGGCTATATTTACAATCTTCCCCCGAGTCTTGCTATACTAAAATTGATTGGCTAAGTTTTTTTTTAATTGGCTGATAAATATGAACCTACAAGATTAATCCCCCTGTGGAGTGGGGACCTTCATGTGAGGGCATGAAGGAGCAGAATAACTTCATTGGGAGTCCACAAGGAGAAATCTCCTTCCATACTAAGAGTGGGCATACCAGATTCGTAAAAGGCGACAAACTTGGGGTTTCTTGTGTCTTGGGGTGAGCATGTGGGCAGCTGGTGTCCATATGCGCGGGCCTGGGCTTACATGCTTGTCTTTTGCCATGGGATTCCCCCTCAGTGAACCACGTCTGAGTGATCAAAGGCCGTGGTTTGTCTGGCCCTGCCTATGGGACCAGGCAAATAAAAGAACACTTGCTATCCTTCGAAAAGAGTAGGGGAATGAAGCCCCGGTAGCGGTTTTCCCCCTCGACCCTCCTCATAGATTCGGTCATTCATCTCATAGATTCGGTCATTCATAGATTCGGTCACTGCTGTGTCGGGCAAGCAGCATATAAATACCTGTCCAAAAAGAAAAGAAAGGACTTAATGTCCGAGAAACCTTGAATGTCTGAGTTCCTCGATGGCCCCCGGACGTAAAACTAAACAAACAAACAAAAAAATACAAGATTAAAGAATAGACACATGCCTACAAATTGACGTTTTCATTTTAGCTAAGTGCTGTTTAATAAGGGAGTAAATGTATCATTTATTGTAAATATAAGTACCAAATGATGGAGTGGTTTCACCATCCCACCTTTGACCCCAATAATGTATGCACAGGTAGGTGTCATGGTCCAGTGACCAGGACTCTGATTGGCCCATACACCTGCAGAGGTTAGTGTCATGGTCTAGTGCACACACAAGTGTACTAAGATCCCAGTACATCCTAAGACTGTGCATGGTACCAGAATCGTAGTAACTAAAATCAGACTGTTGTACTATGATCCTGGTGTGTCCTAACAAGATATCCCGGTCCCCAACCTGATAAAGGATTAAGCCCACCCTCAGTCACACCCCAGCATCCACCTGTTTTCCTAATGCAGTTGAACAATAGAGTTGTGGCCATTTTTAGATTTCATTTGATATACACACATAAGCTTTAAAAATATATATTCAAATATATATGTAGGTATGTGTATGAAATTCACTGTGTTGTTTTGATGAATGTTCTTGGTTGCCTAAAAACATACTCTTAGATTTGTGTTACCTACATATGGACTATTGAATCTCTTGCCACAAGGTTTGGTGGAGGATTCGGACATCCTACAACTGGTTGCATTGGGATGTCAGCGGGTACCACTGGGGTACTCCTGCAGAACCCAGAGCAGCACAACTCATGATACAGTGATGCCAATGCCTTTTTAAACATTTTGTCACGTTTGGCATATATCAGAGGGTTTATCCAAAAGTTTATGTCATAAGCAAGGATAGTGACATTGAAGAGAATCTGATGCCATTGGGGTGATGCCTCAGACAGAGTTCCTACGGAGATCAGCACAGGAAGGTAGAGAGCGAAAAAGAGTCCTATAATCAAAGCCATCATCTTCGTCATTCTTTTGTTAGCTTGTTGAGAGGAAGCAATTGCTGCTGGTGCCAACTGCTGACTACTTCTGTAGGCAAGCCAAGCAATGTGGCTGTAAGATATTGCTATCAGAACAGTAGACAGTACAAAAAGGACACCGCTAATATACTGTCTGTAGGCTGGTATTGAGGCAAGAGTGCAACGTGTCCCATAATGTATACGAGGCCGCAGGTCGGTTACCATTGTAGAGACATTGTAGGCTACACTTATTACCCACACTGAGGCAACGACACAGCTCAGTTTTGTGCGGCTCCACTTCTTGCTCCTATTGAGCTGAAAGAGCAGCTTGTTGCGTCGTTCCATAGCCAAAAGACAAAAAGTAACTATCTGGACTTGTGCAATTGTTGATTCAAAAATGTATGTTACTAGACAGAATTGAAGTGACACAGAGGAAGAGAAGACCATGATCGGTAGAAGGACTGTTGTAACAATACCATGCATAAAATCACTTGCAGCCAGGTATGCGATCAGGAGATGTGCAGAAGTGCGTAGGTACTTGTACTTACACACACAAAGTATGGTGACTAGATTTACCACCATGGAAACTGCCCCCATCAGGATCCGTATGATGTAGTACAGCACCTGCAAACCAGGCATTTTCCAAGTGTATTGTTCCAGGTGTGTCAAATCTGTCTCTGCTGGAAATCCAAGATGTGGAGGAGCTCAACTGTTCCTATGTTAATTATAGTGAATGTTCTCTGTGTTATGCATGGCAAATCAGAGCACCTCACCCTTCTTCCTTCTTTCCTCTTACTTTCGCTCTCTCTGCAATGTTCAGTCAACAATAAAGGCTCAAATATACAAATACTGATGCTTTTAAAGTTTTGCCCACCAGTAGAATGGTGTCCTGGCAATGTAAATGCTGTAAGTAATCATTGAACCTATGTCCTAGTGGGCTTTTCTCGAAAAACTATGCACTGTTGTCCATCAATCTTATTCTCTGCTCTGCTATCCTCTTCTCTGCACTACACACTCCCCGACTGCTCAAACCCAGAATACTTCTGTGGACCCTTCCACTCATCTGTATATTAACTGCATTAGTAATCTACACCAATACTTGCCTCTTCTTTAGCAAGACAATATTAGCTGCCCATGTACGTCATATCTCCTGTTAGATCAGCTTTTGAAAGTAGCTCTCACCACTGAGGCCAAGCTTAACTTTACAGTTATATGTGACGGCTCCACTAGGGTGACCATGGCTAATATGACACAGTGTATGTGTTCTTCTCAATCTGGGAATGTTCAGAGCTTTACCAATGTGAAATCAATTCTGAACAAATCAATAATATACTTTTTTTTCATTAGACAGCCTTCCAAAAATCGATGAGATTTTACAGCCACTGCCCCTTTTTCAAAAAGTTAGATGACAGTCCCCTATTTTAGGCCCTGTTCTACTTAGAGTGATGCAGTTTTCATATTAATTTGAAGGAATCTTACAGCTCTTGAGTGTATGTGTGACAGGAAATAGGTATGAATAATGCACTAATTGTACATTCATATTACAGCCCCCCTTTATTTATGGATCTCATGTGTTGCCCACCTCTGCTCGCAGTTGGTACCACAATTAGTTCCTAAAGGGGCAGTGAGTGCACTCCAGGGTGACAATGTAGCAGGTAAAGCAGACTTCAGTTTGGCTCTGGTGGACCTCATTTATTTCCAATTTACCTTATTTCTAGATTTTTGGTATACAGGTGCTGATGTAGAAAACTGCGTCAAGCTTAGTTGTATATTTAGTCCCATTGAATCTAAAACTAAAGCACTGACCAGCACAAAGTGTGCATTGTGTAGTAGAGAAGTCGAAAGTGATATGTTTATTTCAAGGTCTGTTTTTACATGGAGGACGCTGTGATATGGCATGTATAAATGCTGATAGGGCCTATCATGGAAGATGTCTACTGGGATTCTAGAAATCCGATACTCTCAGGTAAAACCTTTAGATATGTTCATGGTCAAAACATGCCACCTGTCCATGATGAAGAAAAAAATGGTTCTAGTCAACAGGTGGGAAAGGTCATGGGTCTTTCAGAATTAAAATGTGAGATTTAATCTTAATACATTTAGATACAAATGATGTAAAAATGATTTTTTTGGCATATAAAAGGCACCTTGCAGATAAACAAACTGATGATTTTATTCTCTCAGTGTTGGTTTAAGATGTGGAGTGTGCTCAGATTATTCTTCAGAACTTTCCTGAGTGCAGAAGGTTTTCTGATATAAGAAAGGTACGCTGGTCAGAACCTATAAGTTGTGGACCATTATAAATTCCTTGGGGGCACTCTAGACTCTGATCTGAATTTTGCCAAATACATGAACGAAATTGTATCGAAGGCGAATATCAGAATTCTTAAACTATCCAAGCTCAGGCACCTCATTCCTGAACATGAACCAACATAGCACTGCTCTATAAAATCTATAAGAAGACTATACTGCCAGGAGGTTAATTCAAAACATCCTTGGATTGCAACCCCAGCAATCTTAGGAATTATTCTACCTTATACTATTAAGCGATCTTAAGATCAGACTGCCTTCACATTTCCTAGCCAGCACTAAGATCGCATCGATCTTAGCCTTAGCCCTCCTACACTTTTCCAAGAAGTACTGACTAGGCACAGGGGTAAGAGTCCCAAAATAAAGGAATAGCTGTGCAGTCACTCTTCTTCACAAGAGTGATTATACCATCGTTCCCCGTCCCCATATGGGCTAAGAAATATATTAGATTCCATCTGTAAATAAGGTAACTTTAATGCAAATGCTCAACCAGGATAAAATAAAAATATCTTACCTCAATAGAGAGAGAGACAGATGAAATTCCCCAAAGACAGAGACTTACTATTCCTGACAGGTCTGCAACCACTGCATTAGATAGGGTAGACTGGCCAGGTCTTATGATATGTGCCTACACTAAGATCGCTGGGGTTGCGATCCCAGGGTGTTTTGAATTAAGCTCCTGTGTTAGACTACTGTTCTCCCCTGTCAGACTTGACCTGGAAGTCATTTCTCAGACACTAAGTTTTGGGCACCCTGAAATCGTACTGACCTGGCCAGGATTGGAGGGGAATCCTTCATTGTACAGGGTCAATCACTACAATTACAGCAGATACAGAGGGAAAAGGCATGCACTTGTATAGGCAATCTTAGGTAATACATGATCACCAAGGGTCAATCACTACGATTGGACTGGATTGTAGGGGTGGTTGAAATCGGAGGGGTAGGGGTAGGATCGTAGTGTTTGAGAAATGGCTAGCAGGCGAAGCTCTGAAACAACTACTCAAAATCCAAGCCCTTAGGATTTTCATAAAAGCTAGAGTACAGATGACATGAGCACGAAAAGAGCTACTAGAAATCCTTATGCTTAGAAAATCCAAGAAAATGAGGCCTGCAGTCAGGGAAAGATCTACTAGAGCAAATGAAAAATATGTTTCCACAGGAAATCAACCATGTACAGAGGCAACCTATTGTGGGACACCCTTAGTAAAGACATCTAATTCGCCTCTTCAAAACAAGGTTTTAAGTCAAGGAAGTCATTTCTCAAATGCTACGTTTATGGTCGTCCCAAATCGTACTGCTCTGGCCTGGATTGGAAGGGAATTCTTGAGTATACAAGGTCAATCACTACGACTGGTGCATATATAGAGGGAAAAGGCATGCCCCTGTATGGGCATCATAGGAATTACAGGGTCACCCACTGCCCCTTATAACGATCTGACAAGATTGTAGGGGGTGGGCAGTACGTAGTGGGGAGGCCCAGATTGTAGCATTTGAGGAAGTCATTTCTCAGACGCTAAGTTTTCGGGCGCCCCCAAATCGTACCAGCCTGGGCTGGATCGGAAGGGAATTCTTGATTGGTCAGGGTCAAACACTATGACTGGTGCAGATAGAGAGGGAAAATCCATGCATCTGAATAGCCAATCGTAGGCAATTAGGGTTCACCCACTGCCCCTCACTACGATTGGACAGGATCATAAGGGGTGGGCAATTCGTAGTGGGCAGACTGAATTCATAGCCTTTGAGAAATACCTAGCAGAAATACCTAGCAGAGGCACCAATGTCAAAGGTAGCAGGAAGGCATATTGAAATAGAACAAACAGAGATCAGCCACCGTGAGTTTCCTGCTTATTGTCGCACCATTAGTAGTATAATATGGTACTAATTAGTAGTATAATATACTAATTGTAATGGTAATATTATCTAGAATTTAATAGTATAATCTATTGTATCTGGTAATATTCTTACTATCTTCAAAGTATTTACACTTGATGTTCTAAACCTAGCAGTCATGCACTGCTCCCTGTAATTGTCTGGTATATACCTTGTAATCGTGCAAACCTGTTAAGTATACTGTGTTAATCATCTGTATTTTTCATTAAGTTCAATCCTTCTGTTTTGTACAATTGTTGACGAAATGTCCTTATCATTTTTCATTGTTGTATCTAGTGTCATTTGGTGTAATGCAATAAACATTAATTTTCAAAAAGGTACATAGGTCACAGGAGCTGCACATTAATGGTGAAGGTGCAGCATGGTAACCTTGGTGTCAGCATGGTCCCACAGAATTCAATTCAAGTCTACCGTATGTCAAGACCTAATTAATCCTTTGGCATAATATGCCCCAAATCCAACATGGCCAATACCTTAATTGGTGTATTTTCGAGAGACAACCCTAAAATTTGAAAAGAAAATTTACCTGAGTGGTCACTAACTTGGATTTCTGCTGTATGCCTTAGAATTATGCGTCATCATACAAAGGATTGGAATTCAGCATGCTCAAGTTGCCTTAAGTAAACCTTGAAATTGTTTTTAAGCGTATTCTTTTTTTTACAAACTTTATGGATATTATCGAGATTCCTGAATATATTATTTCCTGGGGACTATTTAACAGCTACATATATAAGGCTGGATCTCAATCTGCTTTGCTATAATTACTCTCTGTTACTCTCTGGCTATTTTTTTTCCACATGTTTCAGTAGAGAACTTACTGTAGAAGGCAGGTGAGAGGTCGCAATCCAATTAAAAAAATTGGCAGGTGTTTTGACTGGAGGAACCTATAGTTATTCTGGCTTTCTTTATCTGTTTTGCAACAAAAGCTGACACATGAGCAAGGGGCAGGTTAATGCATAAAATTATATTGACGTCAATTGGAAATTGGCAAGTCTCATGGCATGAGAGTGACCACTCTGAACCTAATTATTCTCTTATGTCACATACACCGGTGTGTGCGCAGAATAAGACTCTGGCATCAATGATGATTGAATGAAACAAAATATAAACTGACTTTAAGAATCGGGCCAATTTCTTCATTGGTTTGGTAGATAGGGGAATTTAGAAGACAGGTAAGAATATATAGTAACTGTGCACCATATTCAAATTCTTCACTCTCAAAATAAGCACACCTTTATAGATATTTGTGATAGAAATGACAAATCTATAAATGGAATATATTATGTAAAAAGACTCACCACAACATGATAATGAACATGGGTGTTGAGTATTCTCAACATCAGCGACTATTAATGATTTGATATAAAGGCTCGCAGTGTATTGCTACACGCATGCATCATACCAATTCAGTATACCCCTGCATGTGGCTTCAGTTTCACCCACAGGAAGTTTATTGGAAGTGCATGGTGTTGGAAAGAGACAACCATGATAAATCTAGGTACAATTTATCCATTAGAAGTCACACTTAGTCGGTCTAACTTATCTTAGTCAAAATGGGCAAATTAATTTAGTTAGTACATATGACTACTGTGTGACTAACAATGTCTAGCTTATGTTAGTCACATTGACTACCCAAATCAGTTTCTCTCTCCAAACACACTCTTGAACAGGGTATCTGTTGGGAGTTTCAGGGAAGCTAACTTATCTTAGCCACTATAACTAAGGGATCTTAGTCACTTTGACTGAGATCCCTTAGAGACTAGACTTAAGTATTTTGGCATAGTGTTGCCTTTACACACCAGGTAGCTGTGTACCATGAATTGTTTGATGGATGTTAATGATGATGATTTTCAGGCACTATATACATTTGAGGCTTTCACAATTCAATATACCATCAAGCTTGGGGTGGTACCACCCTAAATCAGGTCACTTCCGGGTAGAATGGTAAAAGTCCTGCACTAAATACAGTCAATTTTTCACTTCTAGGGCTATAAAATGGGTTCTAAACAGGCTGTCTGTGTATGTATTGGCATTAAAACTTTCCTGGAGGCTTGGAGAATATTTTTAAAAAAAGGTTGGAAAAGAATGAAAATAATTTAGATCATTTACTGCGGACCAAAGGGACCTATGATAGATGTGTAGTGACTCAGGTGGCAGACCACAAAATCACATCGGTGGATTCCATGGCGATTTGCGAAAAATCTGATTGCACTTTGTTATGACATACCTAGTGTATGTTTTTTGCCATTTCAAAAGCTACAATCTGGTATATTTGGCTTAGTTCTGAGGAAATTTTAAGTATTTGAAATATTTTGTCAAGCGTCAGCGATAGTGGATTTTTTCGGGTCACGGCGCATATTTAGGGTGGTACAACCTTAACATCATCATTAGTTATTAGTGTTTAGGCCCTCTCCTACATGGATAATGAGGTGTTAAACTGTAGATTTGCTTTCATTTGACCCTAAAATCGCATGATTTTCATTGAATATAGGCCCCAAAACTGGCTTTTTACTGTTCAGGCCATTGCCCAGTGGGCACACAATGTTGCATCAACATTGACAACCAGTTGATGTTATGTTGATGGTGTTGATCAGCCTGTTTTCAACACTTTTTCAATATTTGTATTTCAACGTTGTCAACCATCACCATTTCAACATCCAGTCAACAGTTGACATATCAATGTTGAAATATTGTTGTCAACTCAACGTTGATTCAACATTGATTTGTCAATGTTGAATCAACAATATTGATTTCAATGTTGATAAAATGTTGATTCAACGTTGATATGTCAACAAAACAACTGTCAACGTTGTTTCAACATTGTTTCAACATTGTTGAATCAACATAGAAACACAAACATTGAATCAGCGTTGATGGTTAGATGTTGAATCACAGTTGATTTTGAGTATGTTGTTTCAACTTTCAATTTCAACTCTATTTCAACCCTAAATCAATGTTAATATGCAAACATTGCAAACGTTGTTTCAACGCTGAATCAACATTGATGTGCCCAGTGGGTGAGGGTATCTCAGGGGAATTTCCAGTTCTTAGCTAAATTTGAAGAAATGGGTACATTTTTAACAAGGTACATGTCACCTCTGACACTGGATATCAAGGTATGGGTTCAAGCAATAGATAGGGTGCCTAATTGATCAGAATTCTATTGTTTGTTATTGGTTGTCATGGCAACATAACAGCTTGTATTTGCTCGTTATGCCCAATTTAGGCCCCAAAGAGCCATTTTGGCTTAATAAATGACCATAATTGGGCATTTTTATTGTTTCTACTACTTTCCCTAATTTCCTGAGACTTAAGTGGGATATTCTGGCATAAAATAGATGGTTTGAGGCATGTTTGGAGGTACATTTGCCAGGACATAGTGCAATCAGATTTTCGCTACATTCGGTTGAAGTTGGATACCCTAAAATGGGACATTTTTTGATCAATTTGTGCCTGCGCACACCAGACCATGGTTTCAATAGGCCCAAATTACAAAAAAAAATGTCGTTTTTAGGGAGAATTTCAGGGTTGTTTCTGATTAAAGGGACTTAAAATATTGTATTTATGAAGGAATTTTGTGGTAACCATGGCAACCAAAAAAACAAACTTTTCTGTTAAGGTGGTACCACCCTAAATCAGGTCACTTCTGGGTAGAATGGCAAAAGTCCTGCACTAAATAGTCAATTTTTCACTTCTAGGGCTATAAAATGGGTTCTAAACAGGCTGTCTGTGTATATACTGGCATTAAAATTTTCCTGGAGGCTTGGAGAATATTTTAAAAAAAAAGATTGGAAAAAAATGAAAATAATTTAGATCATTTACTGCGGACCAAAGGCACCTATGATAGATGTGTAGTGACTCAGGTGGCAGACCACAAAATCACATCGGTGGTTTCCATGGCGATTTGCGAAAAATCTGATTGCACTTTGTTATGACAGACCTAGTGTATGATTTTTGCCATTTCAAAAGCTACAATCTGGTATATTTGGCTTAGTTCTGAGGAAATTTTAAGTATTTGAAATATTTTGTCAAGCGACAGCGATAGTGGATTTTTTCGGCTCGCACCCACTGGGCACATCAATGTTGATTCAGCGTTGAAACAACGTTTGCAATGTTTGCATATTAACATTGATTTAGGGTTGAAATAGAGTTGAAATTGAAAGTTGAAACAACATACTCAAAATCAACTGTGATTCAACATCTAACCATCAACGCTGATTCAATGTTTGTGTTTCTATGTTGACTCAACAATGTTGAAACAATGTTGAAACAACGTTGACAGTTGTTTTGTTGACATATCAACGTTGAATCAACATTTTATCAACATTGAAATCAATATTGTTGATTCAACATTGACAAATCAATGTTGAATCAACGTTGAGTTGACAACAATATTTCAACATTGATATGTCAACTGTTGACTGGATGTTGAAATGGTGATGGTTGACAACGTTGAAATACAAATATTGAAAAAGTGTTGAAAACAGGCTGATCAACACCATCAACATAACATCAACTGGTTGTCAATGTTGATGCAACATTGTGTGCCCACTGGGCAGCACATATTTAGGGTGGTACCACCTTGGCAAAATATATCAAATAGGTTGAAGATTTGTTAAATAAACTAGGTGTCTTATTAAAGGACAACATGCACGTTTCTTTTCAAGGAAAAATTCCACTATATAACCTTCTATATATGTTATATAACAAAATGGAATTTGAAAAAGATTGTATGTCAACATTAAGGGTCCATGTGAGCTTATTCTGTCAGCATAATGAGAATCTCTTCAAAGGCCCAAAATAAAAACAGGAGTGGTGCTCCCTGATGGATAGTGTGTGCACAGAAAAAAATCCATGTTAGTCAGTCTAACTTAACTTAGTCAAAACGCCCAATTAATCTTAGTTAGTACATATGACTAATGTGTGACTAACAATGTCTAGTTTATTTTAGTCATATTGACTACCCAAATCAGTTTCACTCTCCAACCACAATCTTGAATAAGGTATCTGCTGGGAGTTTCAGGCAAGCTAACTTATCTTAGTCACTGTCACTTTGACTAAGATCTCTTAGTGACTTTGACAAAGTTATATTGGCATAGTATTGCCTTTACACACCAGGTGGCAGCGTGGTTTGAAACAGGATTTTTTCTGGTGGCTGTGTACCATAAACTATTCGATGGATGTCAAAATGATGGTGATTTTCAGGCGCTGTATAATTTTGAGGCTTTCACAATTCAATATAACATCAAGCTTGGCAAAATATGTCAAATAGTTTAATGATTTGCTAAATAAACTAGGTAGACAGATAATCACACCTTTTCTGTGGGAATCTAGATAAGTAAAATATCCACAGATGTATCTGCTTCTTTGTGGGAAACCCAGAGTAATTGACTCTGGGGTTCTAATGAAAATGATGTGAGGCATTTCACATGTATGCTTCCTAAATGATGAGATAATTATTTGTGGGATGTGGATCCTATACAGATCTTACACTCACCATTATTAGATTGCATACTTAGTCAAAACCACTGAGGAATCTTAGTCAAAATCAGGCAAGCCAAGGCAAGTTGGGCACTTTGACTAATGGTTAGTCGTATTTGACTAAGAAAAACTTCGACACTTAGGCACATGCTTTTGACTAGGTATTGTTAGAAAGTTAGCCTTTTTGACTAACATCTGACTAAGGCGCACCTCGCGTATAAGGCGCACCTAGAGTTGAAGAATATTGTCAAAAAAATCATAACTTTGGTCCTACTGAATGGATTTTCAAAATTCAAAAATCTATGTGTAGCTAGGGTCCCCGCACCCCCTTGAAACCCCCTATGTCATTTTTTTGAGGTAAGGGGAGTGTAACATATCAAAAGAAAGCTCTTGGTGTCCCCCTTTCGGATCCAGGAAGTACTAAAACCTCGCGTATAAGACGCGCCTTATACGCGGGAGATTACGGTACTGATGGCTTTTTAAATGAAAGTCGGTAAACCTATTTCAGTTGAATGTTGGCATTCGATTCAATGAACTTTAGAGCTTAGTGTAGGTTACCCTTGATACATCCACATACCTTGATATATCCTTGCCATAAAATTGCTATAAAAATGGTGTTGCTGCAGTATCAATACTGCCAAATTGCTGATGAGCATTGGATCAACAGTCAGCAATGTTGATTCAGCACCAAACCAACATTTAATGAGTGAACATCTCAAGGTATGTGGACCATTAAAGGTTAATCTACCGAGAACAAAAAAATAAAATGTTGAAAATCCCATCCTCTCCAGAAAAGACTTTTTCTGTGGTCCATCCACCGAACAACCTCTTTGATAATTGATTGATCCTCAATAGGTCAACACCATTTTATTATTATATGTTGAAATAGCGATATACGGATTCCTGGTGACCATACCATTAGATAACAATAACACATTAGCTATATCCATTGGTTTCAACACACCGTTGTATCCTATGATACCAACATTGTTTCCCACAAGCCCTTGCACCACAACATCCAATACCTATACCAATAATCATATCCACAGTTTTCCATGTACCTTTGTATAATATACAGCAAAAGCCTATGATTATATGAACCCCACCCATGTTTGGCCTATATTGTAAGTTTGAGGATTTATGACCAAAAAAGCTTTAAAAACCTCTTAACATTCCCCCTAAACTCGGCTTATAACAGTTTCCCAAAGTCTATCCACAGCTCATTATATATATATATATATATATATATATATATATATATATATATATATATATATATATATATATATATATATAGGGGTTGGCATATGACCGAGGCCTTATCTTCAAAAACCTAAAAAATAAAAAAAAGCTGTGCACACTGTTGGAATGACACTCTTCATTCCTACTGACATGTTCCTTAAACAATGGCCCATATACAGAATTCTACAATGATTCAATACCAGTACTAACACTTACACCCATTGTATGCCACACTGACCATTACACTATATAATCATGTATATCACTGAGTATACATGTATATCACTGATTATATACCATCTTCCTCCATCATTCAACATAAAAAACAACACTTTTCTATACTCATCCATTGTTCCCCACTTACTCATCAGGCTTGTAACTAGGAAATGCCCCCAAGACAAAAAAAAATGTAGATAATGAACTATATGCCAGTTTTACATCATATGAATCAGGCAATTATATTTATAATTATGAAGGTTTTTAGAGTTAAACATTCAAAGGGGGATATTCTGTTCTCCATAAAGAGCCATCTGGCACAACAGGTTTGTATAAGTCAATATTTGTATACTTGTATGGCTAGATACAGGCCTGCCCATATAAAACACCATAAAATATTGATACTAATGATTATCATATCCAATATTTCCATATACCTTTTTACAACACAATTCAACATCAAGATCAAGATTAACATCCATTCTTCCTGGTTGTCCCTTGCAGCACACCATTCCCAGCTAGCGAGGATACATTTGGCCACCATCAGCAATGGTCTGCACCATTGCAGGCAATATTCTGACATCAGCTAGTCATTTCTCAAACGCTACGATCCTACCCCTCTCCCTCCAATTTCAACCACCCCTACGATCCAGTCCAATCTTAGTGATTGACTCTGGGTGATTATGTATTACCTACGATTGCCTTTTCAAATGCATGCCCTTTACCTCTATATCTGCACCAGTCATAATGATTGACCCTGTAAAATCAAGAATTCCCTTCCGATCCAGGCCAGGTCAGTACGATTTGGGGGTGCTCAAAACTTAGCTTCTGAGAAATGACTTCCTGGTCAATGTCGGCCATGCACTCATTTATTTGCCAATGTTGGTAGGACGTCAGATATTTCGTATTGTACCAACATTAGCAGCTTATGGTTGGACCAACATTGGCAGGCTTTCTACAATCGGGGGAATAACAAACATTGGTCCAACATTGGCAAAACACTGATTTTCCCACCTCTACTAGAGGGCACTGTGTGCTATATGAAGACAACATAAGCATAACAATCATTAAATCATATCTCTGCTAGGTATTTCTCAAACACAACGATCCTAGCCTCCCCACTACGTGCTGCACACCCCCTACAAACCAGGCCATGCATAGTAATTGACCCTAGGTGACCATGTATTACCTACAATTGGCCATTCAAATGCATGCCTTTCCCCTCTATATATACAGCAGTCTTAGGGATTGACCCTGTGCAATCAAGAATTCCCTTCCGATCCAGGCCAGGTCAGTACGATTTGGGGGTACCCAAAACTTAGCATCTGAGAAATGACTTCCAGGTGCACTACTGACATTCTAAAGTGAGAAATACCCCGTTCATAAAGTGTTGAGTGTTTACATATGTAATACTTCTTTTTAAATGAAAGAAATATTGATAACATTTCCATGAGGACACCATTTTGTAGGTAATAAGAGATAGAGAGGTCTACATGATGGGATGTCATTTTATCACCCCTTGGCCAATTAAGCCGATATAACGTGAAAAAGAAGAGATGGCTGCCTTGTTAAAGTGGCATTGACAAAACAATGAGAGAAAGTGGTTGGACCAATGGAGGTATTAATGTCATGTCAATGTCCTTTTGCCAACATCAAATTCTGGATCATAAAGTGGTTGGCGAGATGTCAGACCAACATAAAAGAAATGTTGCATGTTGGCGATGTCAGCTCGTACATAAATTCAACAGAAAGACTTCATCCCAAGATCATAATTTGACATCAGTCCAACTACAGGTAGCTAGGTCTCTCGTGACGTCATACTCTGCATTAGAGAGGTCTCTGTCCTGCCCTTGCAATAGCAGACTTGCTAGAAAGTATTACTGAATGTTTTTATTTAAAGAAAATACTTCCAAATGAAGCCATCATGAAAATAGGCTTGTCCTTTCCTTCAGGGGAGTGGTCGTAACATAACAATAGGGGTGTTGGTGGAGTTTCACACAAATATTCCCCCAGAGTGGGCTCCCACTCCCTGTGTGACCTGCAACAGTACATTATTTCAATAGGGAACACATTATTGGGTATAGGCCTGAGCATGCTGTGCAGTGTGCAGAGACATTGAGGGTTAGATGATGGAAAAGTACCTTAATGCCTATTCACCTAGGCCACATGTTGTAGATATATACAGCAAAATATGGTTGATTATATAGGAATGGCATAGCATATGGTAATCTAGGATTAATCTTGATGTTACAAAGATAAATGATACACCAAATCAGGATATTCCATTGCACCTCATACAAAGGGCGTGGGTTATGTAAACAAGAAACTAAAAATTATGCACTCCCTCAATTTTAGGATACACCTTTTAGATATGCATGGTATATTTACATCAACTATCGTAATCTATTGTGTATAATTGAAATAGTGCTAAACACTCCTATATGCCACATTCCTCCTTTGGGGGTAATTCTATGAGCCACAGAGGCCTCTGGTTCAAGGCTTTATACACAGAAGTTAATGGATTATTTAAAAGTACTAAGGGAGTGCTTATCAGTTATGAACAAGGCTGCTGGGGCATAAAAACTTTTGCAAAAAGCCCCTGCACTACTAAAGATCAAAGAGGGGCTTGAAAATTATGACCACTGCCAACTGTATAGTTTTTCTCTTATTTTGAAGAAATCTTTATATAATAGTTTTAGAGAAAAGATCTAATAAAGAAAATATTCAACTTGGAAGGAAAACCTATTTCCTTTAAATAATGACCACTCTCTAAAATGGTTAGGCCTATAACATATGTCCCATGTGGTGTAGAGGGTGACAAAGGCTTGTGTTAACATATTCTGGGGTAGGAAACAATATTCTGAAGCTGTGTCTTTGGGTTGTCAACATGTCAGACCTTATGGGGGAAAGCAGTTAAGTGATATTGTAGACCAAACTGGGCTATAAAATGAAAAGCGGAAGTGTAATTTGATATGACTAATTGTGATATGGTCATTGTTATGTGTCAGTGGCTCCCATTGGAGGAGATCATTGTATTTGCCAATAAAGCCTTACAACAACAACAACAACAACAACAACAACAATGATTATATCCACAGTGATTATCTACCACATGATCGTTAATGTTGGTAAATCCCATGGAGAATCAATTTGTTTAGTCTGTCAACCCTGTCAACAATCACCATTTCCCTCATAGATGCCATAAAATGTGTTGACCAAGAGGTGTTACTACCCTAATAGTCTAGTTGCCATCCAAGGATTCCCAGGTCTACCACCTTCGACCTGTTATTAGAAATACTTATGATCCTCACAGTACAACAGCCTACACCAGATTTTAGCTGATGAAATGGAGAAAAAATCATATAGGTCCATATAGATTCAGTCAGGCCAGAGTTGCTAAGGCAATCAGGTAGTGATTTACAAAAGTGAGGCCTGGTCAGTGCAAGAATACACATCAGGACCGCTTCACGCCCATAAATGTCCACAGATTTTGGAAAAGATCAATGAGAAAGTAACCCAATTGGCAAAATGAAAGACAAAGTAGTTTTAGTTAGCTTTTTACATGAGATTTTATATATGATTTTTAACCTAGAATTAAATACCTTTTAGAACATAGAAAAGTGTGTCTATTTCAATGCAAACTGTGACATTTTAATGATTAAACAAATCTCAGCAGATATTATAAACCCCACATTAGCGGGTATTTTTTCTCACGTGATCTGGGTATGCACACTAACATGCTCATTTATACATTCTTATAAACTTGTGCAGGAGGGTAACTCAGTTCTCTGCACCTCAAAAAGTATTGTTATAAGGCCTAAATTCTTATTTCAAGACTATTACACTACAGGTTCATGCTACACAGAGAAAAGAAGACTGATCGCTTTGACACATACTGCACAGGTCACGATTGTCTCCCACATGACATGCGTGTAAGGCATGTTGAACGAGGTTGACACTCTCACATTTGGTTTGTCAACTCCACTTGACATGCGTAATGAAGACAATTGTCATGGTGACATATGTGCCATGTCCCAATGACATGTGCTCTATGTGTCAAATCAAGTTGACATGGATATACATGTCATTTTGTCATTTTGACTTTTTTCAGTGTAGCACTACCATTTTTCACCAATTTCTTAATCGCCTGTCACCTCAACTCATTATAAGTCAGTGTAGCAGTTAAAAAAAAAAACTTTGCAAAATGAAGAAAGAAAAATCCAACCTACCCTACCTACTTACTCCCTGTAAATATTTTCAGTTGGCCTATGTTACCTGAAACACGGCTTTTGTTCGTATATAATATGTATTTTGGAGTTGGTTCACCCATGCAGTCTGCATTCAGTAGCAATGGGGTATATTCACTGATTTACGATGGTAAATGTGTTATGACAACTCCCAGAAATGAATATTCAATGCCTTCTCAACATTGTGATGTAGGCCTAGGGCTAATTCCATCCTCAGTCACACACCGGCGTCATCCTGTTTTCCCACGGCAGGTGAGCAATAGAGTCATAGCCCCCCAGCTAGCACAGCTCGTTACATCATTCCTACGTGAAAACTCGTGTGAATCATTTAGATGAGTTGTGCTAGCAGGGCCTTTTTAGATTTTATTTGATATGCACACATAAGTTTCCATTTCTGATCAAATACAATATGTAGGTATGTGTATGGAATTCATAGTTGCGTGCTATCAGCATGTCATCGTTTTGTTCAAGAAGGAATTTTCAGTTGAAAAAACTTTCTAATGAAATCCTAAAGACATGTCTTACATCTCTAGATACATACACTTGTTTAATAAAGAAGCATCTCCTCTAAAGCTCCCTCCTAAAGACAGATCATTCTTTATATACAACAGTCCGAAGATATGGTATCAGAGAGAAAGGGGACATGGTATATATTTGCAGATTCCATTTAAATTTGCATAGACAAATTAAGTTAAGGTTATTTCTAATATTCTGTTTCTGGTAGATTCAGTAATCCTTGTAAAATAAAAGAGGTGTCTCTAGAGAAAAGAAACATGTCTCTGAGCTTTTGATACTTTAAATAACTTTTTTTCTTTTGTAAAGACCTGGCCTCCCTCAAAAATTACTCTTAGATTACTCCTACATATGGATTATTGGATCTCTTGCCACAAGGTTTGGAGGTGGATTCAGAGGTCCTACATTTGGTTGCATTGGGATGTCAGCAGGAACCACTGGGGTACCCCCACAGGAGCCGTGGCAGCACAACTCATGATACAGTGATGTGAATGCCTTTTTAATCGTTTTGTCATGTCTGGCATAAACCAATCGGTTAATCCAAAAGTTTATGTCATGAGTGAGGACAGTGACACAGAAAAGAAAATGATGCCATTGGGGTGATGCATCAGACAGAGTTCCTACATTGATCACTAGAGGAAGGTAGAGAGCAAAAAAGAGCCCTATGATCACAGCCATCATCTTCGTCATTCTCTTGTTAGCTTGTTGGGAGGAAGTGATTGCTGCCGCTGCTAGCTGCTGACTACTTCTGTAGGCAATCCATGCAATGTGACCATACGACATTGCTATCAGAAGCCCGCTTAGTGCAAAGAAGACACTGCTAATGTACCTTCTGTATATTGGTAAGGAGACAGGAGTACACAGTGTCTTGTCTTGTACACCAGGCAGGTCGATGATTAATGTAGAGATATTGTAGGTTATATTCACTATTGTCAAAGAGACAACAGCCAAGTTCAGTTTTGTATGGCTCCATTTCTTACTTTTATTGAGCTGGAACAGCAGCGTGTTACGTCGCTCCATAGCCAGAACACAAAGAACAACTATCTGGAACTGTCCATTTATGAATTCACAAATCCTTTTGCTAGACAGTTGCAAAGTGAGGCAGAGGAAGAGAAGATCCTGACTGGTAGAAGTATTGCTGTTACAACACCATGGATGAAATCACTTGCAGCCAGGTATGCAATCAGGCGATGTGCAGCAGAGCGTACACTGAAAAAAGTCTTCCTGACAAACTTGCTTTGACACAGAGAGCACACTTCATTGGGACATGTGCACATATGTCACCCTGACAAATGTAGCACACAGTTATCCTCATATGATTCGACATGCCTTAAATTGCCACGTCATCTGTGAGTTGACTAGGGTCACGGCCATGTCGAAGGCACTTGACATGTAATGGTTTGACATACATAATTTTTCTAGGATATTCCACTAGATGAGGCAAACAACCATTTTGGTACCAGGAATAATCACTACCAAGAGGTACTACCAACCCTTGAGACATTTGATGTATCTGTGTCATTTTGTTTTCATGAAGAATAGATCACTAAGGTCTGTAAATACTATCAACGAATGGTAGTAAATTCTACTTTTTTGTTAAATTTGCATTTGTTACTGAATATCAAAATAGACACACATAATCCCGAATTCTTCAACTGGAGAGGTTAGACACCTTGTGTGTAGGTCAGTGAAAATACCAAAAGATTGTATGCTAACCAACAGTCTATAATCTCAGTATTTTCATTGCATGGAGACAGATGGCATTGCCATGTGCCTCCATGACTTTGTCTTATGGACTGCATAAAGGTCCTCAGTCAAGTAAAAGTTCTGTAGATAGGAAAAAGTGCCTTAGTGTTGCAGGCCTGTGGGACTATGATATTCCCTGCCGTCCATTATTTGCCTGCCTTGATTGAACCATTGGTACATAGCTATTAACTGCTCTTGACCCTTACATAATTGTCTCACAGTATTACCTAACACTCAGGTGAATGGATCAGAAATATGTGACGTGTCTTCATTATGCATGTCAAGTGGAGTTGACAAACCAAATATGAGAGCGTCAACCTTATTCGACATGCCTTTATACATGTCATGTGGGAGACAAATTGTGACCTGTGCAGTATGTGTCAAAGCGATAAGTGCTTTTCTCTCTGTGTAGGTACTTGTACTTAAACACACACTATGGTGACCACATTTACGACCATGGAAACTGCCCCCATCAGGATCCGTATGATGTAGTTCAATACCCATAAGCAAGACATTTTCCAAGTATATAGTTTCAGGTGTGTCTGTGTCTCTGCTGGAAACCCAAGATGTGGAGTAGTTCAATTGTCTCTGTGTTAATTATGGTGAATCGTCTTGGTAATGTGCATGGCAAATAGATTCGAGAACCCTTCCTTCTCTCCTTCTACGCTCCTTTCTTTGTTGTTCAGTCAACAAAAAAGGCTCAAAGATAAAAGTATGGATGCTTTAAAAGTTTCACTCACCAGCAAAATGGCATTGTAGCCATGTAAATGGTGTGAGTAATCATTGGACCTCTGTCCCAGTGCTCTTTTCTCTAGAACCACACAGTCTGTCACTCTTATTCTGATGGAAAATGCCTCTGTGAAGCCTTCCATTTATGTGTGTATTATGTACACATTGCTGCTCTATTGCTGGCTTCTTTTTCAACATGATATTAATTAGCGTCCCTCTGTATGTCATATCACCTGTTAGATCAGAGTAGTTCTCCTCTATGAGGCCAAGTGTAACTTTATGTTTATATGTCACGGCTCCACTAGAGTGACTATTGGGGGTATTCCACCAAAACCGGCAGAATTGTCGGCCCGATAGTGGGTTTTTGCTATCGGCGACGGTCGTCGGGCGCCTGTCGGGCCGACAATTTTGTCGGCCCGATAGTCAAATTTTATCGGGGACAGTGAAATCGGGTCTCAAAATCACCAAAAAATTCACTCTTCCACCAAGGACAAAATTGTCGGATTGTCATCGCCGACAGTCATCGCGGATGGTTCCACCCTCTTCCACCAGAGGCCTCTTCATCGGCGATGACCTAGTATCAACCATATGACCTACATACTGAGCAAATCCAAGATGGAGCCCACAGATGTGCTCGTGGTCGCTCACGCCACTTTAATGCTCATGAAACTGGATGAGGAAGATGCTGACATACTTCAGGGCAAGAAGAGGAAGCACAAGTACCACGTGGCTCCATACTTGAAGGACCGGACAGACAATCTGCAGCGAAACACCTTCACTAAACTGCACAGGGACCTACTGGAAGTAAGTACTACTCTGTCTTCTTTGTTTACTTGGGGGGGTAGGTGTCAAGGGGTACCGGTCTGTGGCTTCATGTTCCTCTGACAGGAGTAGAGCTCTATGGGGTGGTGGTATTTTCACTTATTTTAAAGAGATCAAGAGGAGAAGAGCAGCTCGTGGTCATAAAAAAACAGATGTGAGTCCTTATTTGTCCAAGATAAAATTTATCAGAGATAAAAATATTATAAAATAATTTCAGATGGACGAGGTGAATGAGTTTCGCCACACTCTTAGGATGGGCCCTGGAGAATACAAAGAGCTCCTGAGCAAGGTCTACCCCCTGATATACAGGCGTGACACAAACTTCAGAGAGTCTATTAAGCCAGAGGAACGCCTAGACATAACCCTACGGTATTTGGCTTTAGGTGAGCTTTTGTTTTATTTTCTATAAAATGTATGATATATAAAAAGTATCCCGTGAAATTTACAGAGGTAGAATATCAATGATAAAATGTGTGTTTTAAATATAGCGTATTTTTTATTTATTTTTATTGGGATTTCAACTATCTGAGACACCTGACTTAATTTCCTTTTTATTTTGTAGGAGACAGCAGTCAAACTCTACACCACAGTCATTTAGTGGGGGGGTCAACAGTCTACCCTATAATAAGAGACACCTGCATTGCCCTGACTGCCGTTCTTAAAGATTTCTTGAAGGTTTGTTTCTTTGTTTTCTTTTCTATTTATCAAGTGTTTCAAATATAAAATCTTGGATTTCACCTAGCCGAAGGTCTTGTCTGCTACAAAAAAGTCTGGGATATATACAAGAAATATATATTAAATAATTTACTTCAATTATTATATGCTTTCCTTTCCTCCCTCCAGGTCCCACAAACCGAAGCGGAATGGAAGGAAATCGCAGATGGATTTTGGAAGGAGTGGCAAGTCCCTCACATGATCGGGGCAGTGGACGGGAAGCACATTCGTATTCGCCAACCCCGGAAGAGTGGAACCACCTTCTACAATTACAAGAAGTATTTTAGTGTAGTGTTAATGGCTGTCGTAGACGCCTACTACCGGTTCATATATGTAGACATAGGGTCAGAAGGCAAGGCAGGTGATTCCCGCATATGGAAGGAAGGGCCCCTCTACGCTGACCTTAATGACCCAACGAACCCTCTCAACATACCACCAGCGTCTAAGATAAATGGCATGCGGGACTTGCTACCTTACTTCATGGTAGGGGATGATGCATTCTCACTAGCAACCACTCTCATGAAGCCGTATGCGGTAAAAGACCAGGGAGATGAGCAGATAGTGTACAACTACAGAGTATCTCGAGGCCGTCTCATGTCTGAGAATGCTTTCGGAATTTTTGCTACCAGATTCCGCCTCTTCCTGCGTACACAGGACATGGAACCGAAGGGAGTTAAAATGGTAACCATGGCAGCAGTTTCCCTGCACAACTTCCTTCGCACTCGAGCACCATCAGAGTACATCCCAGCAGGATCCGTCGACTATGAAGGGCCAGAGCTCGAGGTCCATCCTGGACAGTGGCGGGATGAAGATCATGGCCTGGATGGCCTTGACAGGTCTCATCATGGGAGGAACATGCCTCAGAGTGCGAAAGCCATGCGGGAAAGCCTGTGCCGCTGCTTCAACTCCAGGCACGGTAAGGTACCATGGCAAGACAAGTACATGCGCAAAAGGCGGATGGAGGCTGTAGCAGAAGTTGAGGAAGAGGAGGATGACTAATAATCTCTGACAAAAAATGTCCAAGATAATTTTATTGGGGACAAATAATGGGTTTATGAGCGACATGTATTGTTTCTGTTATATATATATGGAGATTATAAATGTTTTCAAATTCATTGAAGGGAAGAATTAATTATAAAAGTAGAAACCTCTTTTTATTGAACACACCACAGTGGATGAACTTTTAACTTTTATGATCTCTTTCAGAAGAAGCAACTTTTAACTTGATATAAAACCATGTAGTAAACTAGAAATAAAGTCGTCTAGTCTGTTTCCATGATAACCAGAAGGCTTTTTACTTCTCCTTGAAATAAAAAAAAATATTTTCCTTTTCCATGAGGTAATCGCCTACTACAAGAAAGTACAAAGCAGGTTATGCAAGCCTTGTCTTCAGTCCTTGATAGATAATAACAGCGACAGCAACAACAATAGCAACAACAAATATTATCATACACTTCCCTCAATCTCTGCGATCCTGAAAAATTGTTGTCGGATATTGTTTTTTTATGCACTAGAACAGAACATATAGCAATCCTCAAGTTTTTTGAGTCAAGTGCACTAACAGTAAGAATATTGGTTGAGATCATCGCTTGGATCCTATAAAAAATGTCTGGGATATATAACTTTTAACTACAAATCTGGGATAATTCGTCGCGAGCAAAACAGTTTTTTATGTCTTTTATGGGACCCAGTCCCCATTCACAGCGTCTAAAGCCAAGCTGTGCACGTGTAGCTTAAACTTTTCTCGTACTCTCTGGTTCATTCTCTGACACTGGAACAAGATCATCTTACTCCAGTGGGAGTCCTCCGTCTCAGGTTCTGCCACAGGAGGAGGTGGAGGGGGCTGAGCATGGCGTGCTGCAGCAAGCTGGGTCAGCTCTACCACAGAGTTGGTGCACTTCTCAAAATATTGCTCTCGATTTTCAAGGACCTCGGCGACAGTCTTGTTTTTTTTCTCTCGGAGATGCTGAGGCTCCTTGTTCCTGAAATATTCATTGGAAACCTCCTCATTATTCGCATAGAATTTATCTTTGTCAGCCAGGTAATCTGTCCTGTATGTCCTCCTACCGTCAGAGGAGGAGGGTCGCTGTACCGTCGAACTGCCTGTGCTGCCAGCCCTTCTGAGGGGGGGTTTAGTGGTAGCCTCAGGAGTTGGCTTTTTGGAAGAGCTTTTACCTGAACCTTTGCCCTTGCCAGAAGAGGGGGGGGTCTTAGATTTACCAATGTTCTGTTTGTTGGGAGAACTACGCGTCCTGGATGAAACAGCTTCTTCTTCGTATTCATCTGGGATTACATGAGCTTCCTCCAACCCTCCTTCATCAGGCTCCAAGTTTTCCTCCTCACTACGGCCCTTGTCCTGGTCCTCGTTGTCGACCTCCTGTTCTGGTGATTCCTCCTCTACCTGGGTTTGCTTGAAAAAACAAGAAAGGGGGAAAAGTAAATGAGCAGAGAAGATAGCCTGGTAGTCTATTAATCAGGGTAATAGCAAGCAAAAATTATCCAAGATGCATTACTTTATAATTGTCGTTGATTGATTAATTGATCAAGGTAGCAGGCAAATAGATAATCAAATTTTATATTGGGGTATTTTGTTTGTGATTATTTTATTTGGGATTTCTTTTTTGGGGATTATTTTATATCAGATAATTTTTTGTAGGGGATTATTTTATTTGGGATTTTTAATCCATTGCGAGCATTATTGGCCTTAAAAATCAAGAAAGGGGAGAACTTACCTTCCTGTAGTTAGTTATGCTTGCTTCCTTCTTGCAATACGGATCCAAGAAGAAGCAAAGCCGCTTAATTAACTCTTTCTTGTATGGGAGTTTCCCGTCTGCTGCAGAAGAGCCCGACTTGACCTTGCCTGAGACTATTTTTTGATAGTCTGTCCTCAGCGAATTCATCCTTGTGTTCACAAAGAAGGCTGAAAAATATAATTTTTTTTTATTTTCATAGTAATTCAGATTTGTTTTAAACACAAGAGCAAGTAGAAAGAAAGCTGTTTTAATAATCAGAATTATTTCTCTTGTAAGGGTTTGTGGCCTTACGGACCTGGGGGGTTCGGGTCTTACGATTCGGAAAGAAAGAGTAAGACAGTATTCCAAGTGTATGCCAACGGTTAGGTTTATTACTTAATGCACACTCACGGCTGCCGGATGATATCAAAGAGGCAGCTAATATTAAAAGACAGTGGTTTACATAGTGTGGAGGCCAGAAGGGCCTCTGACGTAGCGGCTGAGCCCTGGGCTTTATATACGGACCCAGGTGTTCGTCGTCAGATGTCCCCACAGACCCGGATCGGTGCTGCCACCTATCCGGAACCTGAGGAACTTCCGACGACTCGACTCACCCGCCACGTCAGACGGTACCCAACTCCTATGGTTTAGTAAAGTGTACCTCTACACCACTCCCCCAGACATTTAGGAGGGTGTTATACATATAATATTACTAGGATAACATTTCTACATGTCTAAACCTTTAGTAATAGAGGTACAACCATAGGTATAACATTAACACTAAATAAATTGTGAACCAGATGTCATATATATATATTCGATAGTGAAATTTAGTTACATATAACGATTAGGATGTTGAAATATTATACGAATTACTTGAAGAAGAGACAGTTATGTGAAACGGAACTGTCTATTTAATTATTATACCACATAATATTCTATTATATTTCAGGTATAATTAATAAGACAAGTAATATGAATCGTATACATGTGATGATGACAGCTATATGTAACGGAACTGTCGATAATAAAACATATCACATAATAACATCCGTATGTGTGTTTGTAGTCATTGACACCACATTTGAATATGTAGTCTTAAAGAAGACTGTTATAGTAACATCACTATCTAATGACATGTCGTATATTAATATTATACGAATCCGTTAAAGATTCCGTGAGTAGTACGAATAGGATTATTTATACCATACACTTGAAAAAAAGAAAAAAACATCACGGTGTGGTAATGAATATAATAATATATTATCACCGTGTACCTAATAACCTTTATAGCACCAGATCATTATACTTATTATATAATTTGTCTCGCAGGACAATAATATGTGTTATCTGGTGAAGTTTAACGGATCTTATAATATGAATACTAATAGTAATTAGAGATCCGTATCAGGAAATGTCTATATACCCGTATTATAATATGTATCTAGTGGATATATACATACATATAATATTATAGAAAAATAGAAATATGACATTATATACAATATACAGGAATTATAAATGCTGCTGAAGTCTTCTGCTGTATCCTCCGGGTACTAGTAGGTAGGTGTGGTCAGCTAACCACGGGATGGACATGCTAAAGTTTATAGTTTCCTTATACAGAGTGAACACGGTAGTTGATTTGGGGCAGCTACCCACAATCCTCTAGTAGTGCTAAAGTTTATAGTATATCCGAATGGTGTAGATTTGTAGAATAATAGTCCGGATGTGTCAACTGTGTAGAGAACGTAATCCTTTTTAAGTTTAGTTGACATAAGTAAAATAATAGTCCGATATAGGTTGATCCGGAAGTAATAGTAGTAGTTGATATAAGTCCATTCGGGAGTACAGATGAGTTGTAGAGGTAAATCGTAAAGTCCATCCTAGTAATTGGTTAGCACGGGTGACAGCAGGTGTCTGGAACTGGCATCCGGATACGTCTCACAGCAGCAAATCTACTATCGGATTGTTCATGGATGAAATTATAAATCCGAATAGGCTATTCAGGGTGCAATAAATGTTATACAACCTGAATAATAATAGACTGGTCAAAGGAACCCGGAACACATACCATAGGTGTTCATGCACTAGAAAAAACATTCGCAGACCTATAGGGTTCCGCAAAGACTATATCTGGTCATTTGGTGTTGGAAAAAAATTATGGAAGAAATAACCCTAGCATGCTTTAAACGGATTTCTTAGCATGCTTCTTCTTCAGAAGAGCTAAAGCCGACTCGGGAGTGCCGTCCCACTCGTCCAAGTCGACTCCGAACACCCTCATGAACTTAGTGTTCAGGTTGGTGTTCCGAGTGATCTCCTCCTTTACACGCTTTTCCAACACGTGTACATCCATAGCTGCCTTTTCTTGAGCAGCTGAGGCAGCCTCCTCCTGGGCCTTCACATCGTCCCGGATGAGAGTCTCGAGACGTTGCTTTTCAGCGTCGCCCACCTGTTTCATACACAACAGAGTTTCGTTTAGGAGACCCTGATGAAACTCGATCGCTTTTTCACGAACGCTCTTCTCCCAATGGGTGTAGATGGCCTTCTGGACATCTGCCTCCCCTTGGCGAGACTTCTCAAACCAAACTTCCGCATTACCGGTTTTAATGGTAATGGCGTCCTTTGGTTTCTCAGGTGCCGCGACAGCCTTGGGAGGAGTCGAGGCGGCCTGTGGACCACTTCCGGGTTTAGGACTTCCGGACACACCTGTCGTTGGTACACAGAAGGCAGGTGGTACATTCTGTTTCAGTCCCATTTGCAGGTACATGTTTAACTGCTCCTGGGTAAAGGTAACTGGTGGGGCGGCTGGAGCGGATGCAGATCCGGCGGCGGCAGATGCGGTGGTCTTCTTTGGCATAAGGCGACCATCCTTTCCTACCACCAAGGTCTGGCTCTCAGGTCCAGGTCCCTGGTTTAAGGACGGAAAGTTTCGAGAACTCACTTTCCCAGGTTTAGATACGGCTCCAGCGTATCCGGCAGGTTCGGGCTTCTTGAACACTGGAGTGCCCTGAGCCTGCTCTGCGGGGTGCCTTGCCAGAGGGGACCTGGAACGGTCCTCTGCTCTGACTTTCGATTTCGTCGTGCTCTGACCATTACCGTTGCCGCCACGGTTCTGGTCTCTCCTGCTCCTTTCACGAGCTCTCTTTGCATCCTTTCCGGATTCCTCGCATTTCTGCCAGAGAGACTCGTGCATGTCCAGTTTACCCTTTCCAGGAGTCAGGACTATCTTTGCTCGGAGTTTCGAATCCTTGGTCTTCGGAACTTCGCAGAGGACTTGGTCCCCTGGTCGGATCTTAGACCAAGCATCCTCGCTCAGGCTGTCGAACTCCTTCATGAGTTCCTGATGAAGCTCCATGATGCGCTTCCGTGCCCCGTCCAAACCTTCTGCGTGGCATTTCTTCTGGTGTCTAGCCAGATCACTACGTCGGTTGTATTGCACCTTCGTAGTACACTTCTTGCCCTTCTTACCATAACTCGGATCACAAATGTAAACCGGGTGATGGTGGAAGTGGGCCTCTACCAGATGCCTTTGGAACCGGGCTGGAGTACTCCAGGTCCGGATCGAGACATCACTCGCATCCTGGCAGATAGAGAAGGGACAGGACTTTTGATCGTCGCCGTACCACTTCTCTAAAGCCCAACGCAGCTTCCTCCTCTGGGTATAAGTGTAATACCCTTCGGTGTGGTTTAGCATAAGCCACATCTTTCGATAGGCTTTGCTCGGATTGGGGTCCTCGTCCGAAAGGCGCATCCAATCTTCATCATCCGACTCATCGTTCTTATTGATTGAGTCTGGACAGGCATAGAGGGTAGAGCCGTCCTTCTTAACTCCGTACGCACAGTCGGAGAAACACGTCGGGATCCGGGTTTTGAATCCGGATTTGGCGTTAGCCCAACGTTCGGCCTCGGTTTGAGTTGATGGAGTGGCCTTCTCATCATACTCAACCGAGGATTCGTGCACCGACTCCTCGTCAGACGACTCAACCTCCATGGCAGTACTACCAGTGGTTGAGGTGCTGGGTTTCGGCTCGGCTCTCGCAGAATCCGGGAGATTCTTGAGCTTCCGAGCAGCGGATCGTCGGTTCTTACTGACCTTCCAGTCTTCCTCCGGTTCCTGGGTTCCGGATGTGCTGGAGGTCGTGGCTTCTACTGGGGTAGTAGTGCTGCCGGTAGCTGATGTAGCACTGGCGGAGCTTCTGGTGGCAAGCTTCAGGTCGGGGATAGGAGGTGCGGGTGCTTCCGCGGCCCTCTTAGCCTCTTCCTGTGCCTCCTGTTCGGCAGTCATACGGCGGACAATAACCGTCCGAAGGGCTGCAGCTCGGTCCAATCCGATTAGTGAATTGTTCTGGACATCCACCAATTCCTGTTCGGTTATGTAATAACCGTCATCCCACTGCTCGAAGTTAGCAGCGGCCTCCCGGAATTCCTTAGTGGTCCGGCACGGCGTCCGGATAGCACTAGGGCGTGGGTAGGTCTGGCCATCGGTATCCCAGACACAGCCTACCCAGTTGATGTTCGTAGCCTTGACGTTCCACAGGGACTTGTCAGGCTTCGGATACGCTCCGAGCTCGAAGGCTCGGTTAGCTGCGTACACGGTTTCACGGAAACCGGCGTCCACCATAAGTCCCCGTTGGAACCACGGCCAGTCTCGAAGCCACTCGGGAGGCATCCTGGTCAGCTGTTCGGGAGCCATGACGCCCTCGATAGCTATCCTGACTTTCGGGTCCATCCTGACTGGTGTCCCGTCCGCGTAGGTCACTTGTGCCTGCAGTTCCGGGTGGACATACAGGTAGCGACCATCATAGCTAGCTGGAAAAGGCTCCGCCACTGCTGGCTTCCACTCATCCTTCTGTCCGTCAACTTGGGTAGTTTCGGACTCTGTCGCTGCGGGTTCAGCACTCGCAGTCGCTCCGGATCCCTCGGCCGGGAGTGGAGATAGTAGTTTCTCTGGCTCATTTAGTGAGAATGAAGCCAGCTTCTCCTCGAACGAGCGATCCGTGGGTTCCTCCACGTCCATCATCTCGCTCTCTTCCTGTGTAACAGGCGACAAAGCTTCCGGAAAAGCTTCTGCGGACGGAGTCAGCTTATCCGGGTCACCGGATAGCTTGGCTGCAGCTACGGATTCCTCAGCCATGACTGGGGAATCGCCCACGGGAGTAAACTACTCCTTTTTCCGGCTTTTACGGCGCCGGGGCCGACACAAGCGGAGTCTGCCTGCTGAGAGACAGACTCTGAGGGCGCACAAGGGGTTTGCTAGATGGTAGAATTCAAGAGAGAAGGGGTGACCCGACTGTCCCAAACGCTACCAAAAAACAATATGGCGACGGGCCAGCTTTCGTGACGTCATTTCCCCGCGGTCCGCGAGGTCACGAGAGGTCAGCCGAGACTGGACACGGTGACGTCATGCGGAAACGCACGTGCTACAGGCGGTACATCAACAAACTGATTGTTTTTAGGTAATTATCGCTCACCCCGATGACTCGACTGGGGATTTAAGTGGAGATTATGGAAAGCTTAAGCAAATCCACCGGATTATCCGTCCACTACCCATTGGTACATCATGCGGGGGCGACAAATAAGCCTTTAGGGTCAGTTGTCATCCGTTCCTCTAAATGTAAACATTACACTCGTTGTGTATACAGGTTAGGTCACTGCAGTCCTCTGGGCAATTCGGGGGCTGCGGCGAACGTATCTCCCCTTCTCGGATAGTTCTTTATCGGACCTGACAGTCTGAAGAGCTTTCTCTAGGTGCTTCTTAGCCTTAGAAACACCTTTCCTCTTCTTCTTGTCTTCACCTGCCGAGACTTTTTTAACTCCCCCACGCTTAATCGGTGTTGGCGTGGGTGTCACTGATTCGGAACACTTCTTGGGTCTACCATGACCACGCTTCACTGTAGTGTTCTTTACCTGGTCTATTTTGCGATTCTGATTCAGGATCCTTTCGGAACCTTCACCATACATTTCTGTGGAGGTCTCCCTCCCAGACCATCTCCTTAATCTAGCCACATTTGACTTATAGAGTCGACCAAGGTCAGATTTAATAATTACGGTACAATCACTGATAATTTGTGTTATAGTAAAGGGACCGTCCCAATTAGACGCTAATTTTATGTGTCTAAGTGGTTCATGTAATCTGAGGACTCTGTCTCCGGATTGGAATTTCCGATGCTTTAGATCGGTATCGTATCCTACTTTCTGCCATTTGGCACTTTTCTCCAAATCAATTCGGACAGACTCATATGCTTTTCTAAATCTGTCTCTTAAACATTCCACAAAATCTACATTGCAAGGTAGTTCAGAGTCCATTCCTACGACTCCAAAAACTAGGTCAGCAGGCATTATCAAATCCTCTCCGAATACTAAAAGGTTCGGAGAACAATTTGTACTTGAATGTACCGTACTATTATAAGCATGTGTCACAAAATGACATTGCTCATCCCAGTCATCCATATGTTCATTAACGAGTGACTTTAGGACTTGGATGAGGGTTCTATTGAACCTTTCCACCAATCCGTCGCTTTGTGGTCTATACGGATTGGTTCTAGTCTTGCAAATAGCTAAGTATTCGCACATACCCTGCCAGAGATTTGATTCGAACTCTCTGCCTTGGTCACTGTGTAACATTAATGGTACACCGAAGCTTAGTACCCAACCTTTTACAAAAGCTTCGGCACAAGTAATTGCTTTGTGGTCCGGTAGTGGAAATACTTTAGTGTATTTCGTATAATAATCACACACTACCATCATACAGGTATTATCATTAGCGGTTGTATTAAATCCACTAATAATATCTACCCCGATTCTTGCGAATCTAACTCCGAAAAGTTCTTGGGATAGGGGAAGTTTGCCCATCCCGGGTCCGGGTTTGTTTTTACAACAATCCGGACAGGTGGTTACCCATCTTTGCAAGTCCCGTGTCATGCCAGGCCAATAGTATTTCTTGGAAAGTCGTGCTAGCGAGCGTTTCCTTCCGAAATGACCACTGGTCCGATGTCCATGACAGAAGTACATAATGTCATGTCTCATGGCATGTGGTATCACCACTTGCATGATTCTATCACCATTATTACATGGCTTCCAACGGTATAACACGCCTTTCCGGACTTCAAGCTCGGTCCATTGAGCAAGAAACCTTCTCATTTCTCGATTTACCAGAGAGACCTCTGGTCTAGCTGGACGTATACCCTTTGGTACTAATTGCAGTAGCTGCGCAGTTATCGAGTCAGCTTTCTGGAAATGTCGTATGTGATCCATAGACCAATCCAGTATACTGGCAACTAGGGGTACGAATGGTCTTCGAATCCCTGCTAACACTGCCTTATGAGCTCCACAATCAGTACAATCCGGATTATCACATTTCCGGATTGGTATTCGAGACAAAGCATCAGCATTTAAATGCTTAACTCCGGGTCTATGCTGAATCTGTTGATGTTCAAGCCCATATTCGGATAAATGGGCTAGCCATTGGCCTAACATGCCTTCAGCATCTCGGAAGTTCAGTAGCCACCTTAAAGAGGAATGATCCGTACGCAAAGTAAAGTTCGTTCCCCATAGAAAATGTTTGAACTTCTTGGTATATACGACTACTGCTAACAACTCTCTTTTGGTTGTGCAGTAATTGCGCTGAGTCTTGCTCAGTGTGTTGCTGGCAAAGGCAATTGGTACTTCTCTCCCATTTTGGACTTGCGAGAGAGCTGCACCAATGCTATCATTACTAGCATCAGTATCCAGTATGAAATGATCCGTCTCATTCGGATATTGCAATACGGGAGTACTCGTGAACAGGTCTTTTAGCTTTTGAAAAGCGTTTTCCTGTTCATGTGTCCAAGGAAATTTTTCCTTGGTACTTCCTGGAGTCCAGTTAGCTATTGCTTGTAATGGGTAACTGACTCTAGAATAATTCGGAATAAATTCCCTGTAATAGGAACAGAATCCTAAAAAGGACCTCACTTCCTTGGGTGTTTTAGGTCTATTCCAATTCGTAACTGATTCGATTTTTTCCGGATCAGCCTTTATTCCTTCATCACTGATGATGCGGCCCAAATAATTTATGGACTTTCTAAACATGTGGCATTTCTTAGGTTTCAATTTGAGACCATTTGAAATAATACGTTCTAGTACCATTTTCAGGTTATTAGAGCATTCTTCGAATGTTTTTCCGAAGACAATGACATCGTCTAGATATACAAGACATCTTTTCCACAATAAATCACTTAGAATTGTTTCCATCATTGCTTCAAATGTTGCAGGTGCATTGCACAATCCAAACGGCATTACATTATATTGGAATAATCCAATATGACTTGAAAATGCAGTTTTCTCCATATCTGAAGGGTTCATTCCCACTTGCCAGTAGCCTGATTGCAAGTCTAGGGTACAAAACCAACTGTTTCCCCCTAAGGAGTCAATGGTTTCATCTATTCTCGGTAATGGATACGAATTCTTTTTCGTTATTCCATTCAACTTCCTGTAGTCTATGCAGAAACGGATAGTACCGTCTTTTTTTGTTACCATACACACAGGACTACTCCATGGACTGTTGGAAGGGACTATTACATCCTGTTCCAACATCTTATTTATTTCATCCTCAGCTACTCTCTTTTTTGCTAAGGGTAACCGTCTATACGGTATCTTAAAGGGTTCGGCATCTCCAGTATCTATTTTATGTAATACTTTATTTGTCGTACCTAGTTTTTCACCAGGTTTGGCAAAGGCAGTATGATACTGACAGAGCATATCATAGAACTCTTTCCGGTGTTCCGGATCTTCTAATGAAGTTTCTTCATACAACTTAAGTAAGTCTTCCGAAATTTCATCATCTCCTGTTACCTTCTGTAAGCTTAGCTTACTATCCGTTACAGTTTCCGAAAGGGTCACATTTCCAAAAACTTGTCCCTTTTTCAAGTAGATAGTAGTGTTTCCAGTATTGGAGACAGGTACTACCGACCAGGATGCATTCGCTACTATCGTGTCTACAGAATTTAATCCAATACCTGACAAAGTAACTACATCCGGTTCTATCACTGCAGGTTTGTTACGCATTGCAGGATCACTTCTTACAAGCACATCACAGGCTACTCCCGGAGGGATTCGCACAGTGTGTGCCACACTAGCCATACTGCTCACTTGTCTCAGTGCACATCTAACCTTCACGGGGTACGGGTATCTCACACTCAACACTCCTGTTTGGGGTTCCAATACAGCACCATACAGGGATGCGAAATCCAACCCGAGTATCCCCTCATCTGCTATATCCGCAACGGTGGCGCTCATGACATAGTCATGTATACCATCTAACTGTAGTCTCACACAAGTTCTACCATACGTTTGCAAGGTACTGCCGTCGGCCGTCTGAGCACTTCCTCCCGATTTGAGAGTATCATGTTCATCCGGTATAAGGTCGTAGAACCCCCTGGAGATACAAGAGTGGCTAGCTCCCGTATCCACAAGGAATTCGGCAGACCTTCCGTTAACAGTAAGGCAAACATACCACCGCCTTCCGTTTAGAACAGAGGGCATGTCCGTGACAATCGGAACGTCATTTTTCACACCAGGAGTCAATCCACATCCTTTCAAGAATTCCAGACAAGGATGACCCGGGGGCAGGTGGGCACCACAGACCTTGGCTAACGAATAGCCGCCTGCCTCGTTACTGATATTGGGTTTCCCCTGTGCTCCCATAGCACCTGTTGTATCAGCTTCCCTAACCTTCCGGGTGTCTACAACCACCTCGGTGTTAGGCGATCTTGTTACTTCATGCGAACTATCATCACGGATGGTGATATCATGGCAAGATTTGTCACTGGGATCCCCTTCTTTGCCCCTCGGGAGACCCCTCCTTAGTTTTCCTCTGTACTTACTCCAGAGACACTCTCCTGTCTACGAGGGACAGGTTTCTCAGCCATACATTCTGGAGCATAATGCCCCAGTTTCTGGCATCTGAAACATCTCCTCTGAGATTTGTCAACTCTCGGTCTCTTTAGAGCTTCTGTTAATCCGGCTAATAATGTTTCCATCATGTTAGTCGGAGCAACAGTGGCTGCTACAGTTGGGTTCGCCGTAGAGGCTACACTGCCAGGTTGAGTTGATCCGGAAGCTGTTTTACCAGCAACAGATCCTCCTCTCCCTCTCGAATGTACTTTCCTATACCGCTTTTGTCGGTAATACTTTCCGGCCACATGGACTGAACCAATATATTCTCCGTTTTCATCGGAGATATATTCATCTTCCTCATTAACTTCATTCGATTCAACCGGAGCTAATTGGGAAGTATCGTATACTGGGGCAGGTGTACCTCCGTATTGGAATGGAGCCGCTCTTATTGGATTAGGTCCGAGACCTACCAAACGTTTCTTCATGTCATGTCCATCGATTGCTATGAACAGATCACTGAAGGAAGTGTCATCTTTCCAAGAGTCCCAGACCACTTGCTTGTGATCCGGATCACGCAATCCACTGTAGAATTGTATAAACAATTCTTGTAGATAACAATCATCATCATGAGCCCAATTTGGACGTGCTTTCGAAAGCAAGTCCTGTAGCTCCAAACCAAAGACTTTGTGTGATTCTTTAGGTTTTTGTGTCCTCTTCTTGAAGCTTACCCACGGATCTTCTCTAACGATTGATCCGAAAAGGTATGCGGCACATTCGACCAACTGATCATAGGTACCATATATTCCGTACGCTGCTCTCCATTGGTTGAGGGCTACTTTTCCGCCTTTATTTAACCAACAGATCAAATATGGCAGAGCTTCTTCTTTTGTCCAGCCACTACAATTGACTTCGTCAACAAAAGCTTGATACCTGTCCTTCCATGGATCATTAGAATCATATGGAGGGGGTATCCGTGCCTGCCTACGTGCCGGATTATTACATCCGCGTAGTCTATCTGCTTCTCGCATGCTCCAGTTCATGACTTCCATGCCGTCTGCTCCCTTTCGGTAGCAGTCAATGTTAAGGTTTTGTATACATTGGCTTCTATCAAAGATGGTTTGCATCCCTGCAGGCATAGAAGTTCTCCTGTTAGGTTTCCTGCCATCTCCTCCTGATCCTGATCCTCCGAATCCGGATCCTCCTGGGCCGCCTGGAGGGTTTCCTCCTGGTGGACCATTATAATTATAGCCTCCAGATGAACCACCAGGACATCCACTATTGTGACCGGTGTTTCCAGAAGAAGCGTATCTAGGGTAAGAATCATTTTGATTCCATCCCTGGGTATAGCTATTACCATTCTGATAATTGCCACTTCCCGATGGATTATAATTATTTCTATATCCATAGGACGATGTTCTCGGTTGATACGTACCGCCATTAATATTGTTTCGTGGCGGATTTGGTCTCGGAAAACGTCCATCAGTAGGACCATTACCAGAACCTGCGGGTGGATTCGGTAATCTTGGGACTGCTGGTGTACTGTGGCCGGGTTGGGGGAAATATGAAGGTGGTGTCAACATATGCCTCATTGGTCCGGGTGCTCTTGGTTGTGCCACGGGTGAATTATTATTATTCCCTGTAGCACCATCGTGAGTCGCTTTGATTTTGTGACTCAAATCTGGTATGGGTGGTGCCGGACCTATCGTATCCAGCATTGGAATTACTGGTTTCGATGCGGTTCCATTCACTGCAGCATTATCCGGTTTCTTATAGATTCCGGATACCACATTCTTGTCAGCCCCATCATCAACGAATGGGCTGTATCTAATTGGGGTTGCATCTTTAGATGTCTTTCCCAACATTGTAGATACCACAGCTGGGTCTATATTACCTATAGTTAACTGGGCTGCTTCTACATACTTATCTAGAGTTATTGCAGTGGCCTGCAATTCCTGAAGCTCATTTGTGAGTTTCTGTCTATCCTCCTCCAGTTGTTTGTTGTAAGCTATGATGCCTACCCGGATGGTTTCATTGTCTTCAGCTTGTTTACTGCACTGAAGTTTCAATTTATCCAACTCATCCTGATAATGGCGAATTTCGGATTCGAATTTTGTCTTATCAAGGTTTAGTTGGTCGTTCGTATCTATATATGTTTGGATACGAATGTGCCTATTATCATATTCTTTATTGAATGATTCTCTCATAGATTGAAGTTTTAGTTCTTCATTCTCGAGTTCTTTCATGTACTCGCTCCTTCTGGCTTCGAATTCCTTTCGCATGCCAGCTAGGTCCTCTTCCATCTGAAGTTTTTCATGCAATACTTCATCCTTAGCTTTGACCAAGGTATTTAAATTCTCGTTCAAAGTTACATAAGTTTCATTCAACAACAGGACATCCGGTCGTTTTAATTCTTCACCTTCCGGTACCGCATAGGTTAAGTCGCCATCTATAGCGCTATAATCTAATATTGGTAATTCGGGCCTGGGTAACCTATAAGGTAGTTCTCCGAATGTTACCCTTTTTCGCATTGGTGCCGGATGTTCTGGGTTAGTACTACCACCAACTTCGAACATTGAATCACATAATTCGTCAACAATTGATTGCTGGCCTATTAAGTTACTATGTCTCTGTATGGACTGTTCACGTCGTACAGAGTCTGGCAGATTCTCCTCACTATCATTATAGTGGGGTCCGGGATCTCTCCAAGATGCTGATTCCGCATCTTGTGAGTCCGAATGGGCTTGGAGCATTAGCGATCCATTTCCATTCTCTTGGGCAAGTGATTGCCCTGCTGGGTTAGCTTCCCTAAGGGTGTCTAACCCATGTACTAGCCGTTCGGACGTTATAACGTCCGGGCTATACACCAGAATTAACTGGTCACGGCACCAGTGTAAGGGTTTGTGGCCTTACGGACCTGGGGGGTTCGGGTCTTACGATTCGGAAAGAAAGAGTAAGACAGTATTCCAAGTGTATGCCAACGGTTAGGTTTATTACTTAATGCACACTCACGGCTGCCGGATGATATCAAAGAGGCAGCTAATATTAAAAGACAGTGGTTTACATAGTGTGGAGGCCAGAAGGGCCTCTGACGTAGCGGCTGAGCCCTGGGCTTTATATACGGACCCAGGTGTTCGTCGTCAGATGTCCCCACAGACCCGGATCGGTGCTGCCACCTATCCGGAACCTGAGGAACGTCCGACGACTCGACTCACCCGCCACGTCAGACGGTACCCAACTCCTATGGTTTAGTAAAGTGTACCTCTACACCCTCTTTTTTATCTTGGATTTTTTCTGTTGTCTAGGACGATTTGAAATATGTGGGTCTAGGATAAAATATATTTTCTTGAAAATCTTGAATAAATTACCTGGTATCCCTAAGTCGTCGCCAATTTTTCCTAAGGCGGCCCACCTTGCTGTCGGGTCCTTATACAGCTTGTGATTTTTGTCATACAGGTATGGAACAGCCTCCCATAGCTCACACAACTTTTCCAACACCGCATTGTCTTTGAAGTACTGTCGGCCACTTCCAGGGGCATCTGGTCTGGACTTTAACTGACCTATAGTTTTTTTAGGAGTAACCTGGCTCTTTTTAACCTGACTAGTCTTCTTAGGAGTGACCTTGGTGACCTTGGCCTCCTCCTGGTTTCTTTTAGTCATGTCAAAGTTTGTGGGGGCTACAGGTCTTTTCTTTTTGGGTGGCTTTATGGTAGGGAGGGGATCGTCTTCTTCTTCTTCTTCGTCTTCATTGTCAACAGAAAATTCCTGTGAATCATAATCGGGGTCCATATACCAGGGATCATCCTCGTCGTGATCAATAATGATTTCTGTACCTGCAGAGGTAGGGGGGCTCTTAAAAGACTTGGCAGGACGAGGACTGCCTTCTTCCTCTTCATCTTCATTGTTTTCATCGTAATCGGGGATGAGTTTTCTCTTGGTCAGGCGGCTGCCACCCATACCTAGCCGTGAGTAGGGACCTTTGGAGTCAGAATAGCCTCCCCTGGAACGGGAGGAAGGTGTGCAACTTAGGTCTTGGGGCTCATCATTGTCGTCGTCTTCTTTGTACTCCTCCACTGCTCGAGATTTACTACCGGTAGTACGGTCGAGAAGACGTCGAGCAGATTCTTCATCTTCCTTTGTTATTTCAAGCCTAGGCCTACCTCTTGCCGTGAAACGTGTTCCCTGTCCCTTCCTCGAGGTATCCTCAGGCTGTTGGCCCTCATTCCCCTCGTCATTTGTTGTATTTACTGGTTTTCTTTGCGTCTTGCGCTTAGTTGCACGCCGTGGAGCCATCTTGGATGTTTTCCTCTAGTACGGCCGAAGTGCAGGTCACGTGATTTCCATGTGATCGGCGACGCGTACGCCCCCCTACCGCCTTCCCCGGAAACTAAAATTGCCGGGCCGACAAAAAATAGAAACGATTCCTGGCCGATTTTTTCTGTCTGAACAGAAAAAATCGGGTCCAAAGTGAAACCGTCGCCGATCATTCCCGATGCGTTCCCGACGTGATTCCGATGGTCTCCGATTTTTTTCACGACCTCTTCCACTGGACCCGATTCTTGGCCGATGATACCCGATTTCCACCCGATAAGGGTCCGATTATCTCCGATTCTCTATTTCTGTCGCCGATGCATCGGAAATGCATCGGAGATGGACTATCGGCCAAGAATCGGTTTCGGTGGAATACCCCCATATGGCTGATATGACACAGTGTGCTTTAATCTGGGATTGTTTATAGTATTACCCATGTGAAATCTATTCTGAACAAATAAAATATATTTTTGTTATTTGACAGCTCCCCTCTTATTCAAAGAGTTAGATGACAGCCCCCTATTTTACAGCTCTTGGTTGGTTGTATGAATAGGTTCCCTAATTCCTGCATTAGCGGCAGGTATTGATAACTCCCCCTACCACATTTCTTTTATAACAGCTAACTTTTTTACATCTGAAGTATCATTCAATATTGCTTGAGGTCGGTACCCGAAGTTGCAGTGAGTGCACCCCCAGGGGTTTACAATGTAGCACATATTGCAGACTATTCTTTGACTCACCTGGAGCCCCAGCTATATCCAATTAACCCTATTTCTATATTTCTGGCCTGTGCTCCTTGCCTGCTGCTGCAGAGAACTGTGTGAGGCGTCATAATGGTATGTAGGTCTTACCTGTCCCATTGAGACTTAGACTAAAGTTGGCCACCCAAAATACTTATCCATTGTGTAGTAAGGAAGTAGAAATTGATATATGTGATTTAAGGTGTGCTGTTACATTATATGAGGATAATGTGCTCACATGTGTTGAAGGAATGCCATGCAGGATGTCCACTAGAGCTAGCTCTGAATATTATTTATAAGGTGAGAAAAGATGCCCTCATATAAAACATTAAGAACCACTAGTGCATTAATTCATCATCAATTCATGAATGCATGAGAGCTACTTCTTTCATGCATCATGTCAACCCTATTGGGGTTGATATGCTCCCTGAGGGCTTGCATGATTCTCCAATGAGAATTGGTGCAACATGCTGACTAAGCCCCAATGGGCATTATGCCACTGTGCATCTGCCATGATTATAGGCTTAGGAGAATACCATTGTCAACGTTTTTCACCTGTATACAATGAACAGGTGGAAAAGGTCAGGGGTCTTTCAGCATCATAATTATGAAAAAGGGGCTCAAGCAGAATATTATTTAGATACAAATGGTATGATTTTATTCTCTGAGACTTGGTTTAGAAATAGACCTGGATTTGGATTACGTTTTGTGAGGAGGAATCATTTGGCAGAGTTTACATGATGATCTAAATGACCAGGAAGCATCCATGTAGTATCAAGGTTTATTGATGAAGGTTACATGTTAAAGATGGGAGAATTGATAGTGTACGAGACTGAAATCCCTGATTACAAGTATTGCACAAGTATTTCACAAGATCAATCATGCATGCGTGGTCCATTCCTGGAGGGTATGGGGTGCTGTAAGTGGATGACTGATATGTTAGCCATGATAAGTGGGTGGAGTTTATCTATGGTTGCATCCATGGCATGGAGGAGTCTATTGTACATCACCCATTATGAGAATTGATATTAATTATGATCATCGACCAATCCTTCAATATACAATGATTTAAAGGTAAAGAAAAATCCTAAAAATGTCCATGGTCTACGGCTCCAGCAACCTAATCTATATATTTTTTAAAAATAATATCCACAAGTTAGGGACCAGCTGGGTCCCCCCAACTTCAACCATGTTCCGCCGTGCCAGTGCTTACACACTAGAGAAAATAGATCTGGAGGTTGATGCATAAAAAAACATATATCTGCTTGACCATGTAACTGGTAAGACATGGATTTTTTTTTCAGTATGAATTTTGGATTCTAAAAAGTTTATGTTCACTGAATAATTCTGAGCACATTCAATGTTCATTGAACATGAATCCGAATACATGGTGAGGGCAATTATAGATGGTATAAATTTTACATCTTCAGTAAAATGTTAAATACAAAGTATGTAACTATGACCATGAATTTCATATTTATACTGTAACTGAACATCATGGGAAATGGGGGAATCCCTTGCTGTACCATATTCTATAGTCGAACGCACCAGCTATGATGTCATAATTTCAGTTGTATATTGGGAAACCCTGAACCATCGACCTTTGGATATGGAGTCCAGTGCTCTTCCTACTGATCTTAGGGAGTGGTCATTATTTATCAACAGGGGGGGAGTGGTGGGTTTTTGCGCGGATGTGCGGAAATTTTTTAAGCCCCCCCCCGACAGCAGTCAAAATTCAGAGGCGTAGGAATGAAATCTTCATTGGGGGGGCCCGACGAGGGCACCATCGCGACTACCTTGAATTGTCGGCTGATGCGTGATGGCATCTATATATGCGTATTTAGAATTCATATAGAAAAGTGATTTTTGGTAAATTTTGGATCTGACTTTAGGCTCAGACCCCCATTCTCCCTTTGACATCACCATAATAATCTAATTTGAGATGTAAAGTTTTAGCTTCTTTTCCATTGTGTTTATGATGTCTTGGAAAATATTGGGGGGGCCCAGACATACTCAGGCCCCACCTCCTTCATGATTGGGGGGGCCCAGGCCCCCCTGGCCCCCCTTTTCCTACGCCCCTGAAATTTTTTGCGCCCCCCCCGCACCGGAGAGTTTTCACGCCCCTCTTTGATCTATAGTAGCGCGCAGGCTTTTTTGCTTTTTTTAGCCCCCCTCAAGAGGGGTCAAAATCTTTTTAGCCCCCCCTCGGGAGAGGTCTGAAAATTTTACGCCCCCCTCAAACCCACCACCCCCCCCTGTTGATAAATAATGACCACTCCCTTACTTGGCTGCTGTGATGGCTGTAGTTGAAATGGTAGAGAGATAGCTGAGAGATGCATGTTGTAGTGGTTTGACTTTTCAGTTAGGTTAAGAAATAACAAAAAGAGAAGAAGTTCTGGGTAAGCAACCAAGTTTATTAAATACCATCCAGCCTCTACAGGCTACATGCTCATGGCATTTGGTTACTCTTATGGTAACAACCTTAGGATGTAAGCAGTGTGGTCTTGACCACTACTGAAGTGGTAACAAGAAAACTGCCCTTATTTATATATATGGGACAAGCCCGCAGACTCGTCACGTGACATGTGACACACAAGTGGTGGGCCCCCTTGTGTAATTGATATGAACCCGAAGGCAGGTGCTGCCACCTGCCATCCAGATCCCTCCATCACACCCTGAGACCTAGGTCTGAGTCCCATGGGTTGATGAACATAATGAGTGTTATATATATATATATATATATATATATATATATATATATATATATATATATATATAATTTCATACCCCTACACATATAAACAGTGCAAAAACTTTAAAAAAATAACATATATAGTGACAAGAGGGTTCTGACTATCCCATCTCGGCCCAATCTGGCAGCTCAGACATTTACCAGCTTGAGCCCATGTCTGGGCTAGCCCAGAGGCCCACAGAAATCCCATTTCTGACAAATAAATATTTTTGGAATATTTTGACAAAATTTTTGGAAATGCAACATCAAAGGGGTTTGGTGTATAACACAAACACGAGGTGGCACTATCACATGTGATAATTTAAGGGCATTCTAGCCAAAACTTGTCAGGAAACCTTGGGCAATGTTCGACTGTATATTTTGACAATATTTTACCCAAATGATATTCTTAGGTCACTTGTGCAGCCAGAAGTTGATATAGAAGGATTTAATAAAAAAAAATGTGATTTCTTTTAAAGAGGAGACATGCTCTTCATTTTGGTGTAAAACCAGTTTTTGCGCTTTTGATGCCCCCTAGTAGCTAACATTATGCTTGATTCCTTTAGTGCTACGTCTTCCAACATATTAAAGAACATTTTAGCTGAAGCAGACTTAGTATTGCTCACAAAGTGCCTGATACTTCTTAATTTTTACCTACCAATTATACCCTATGAGTATGTTCTACTGCGCTTCAAGGAATGGAATGGATAAAAGGCCCCCAAAGTCTATATAAATAAGAGCCTTGTACCCCTTACATCAACAAAAATATCACTTTTTAAACACTGTGAATTTTAAACATGAATTTGTGAACATGTAAAAATTTTACCTTTCTATTATGGGAAATAAATGCTTAAATCGAATTCTGTATATATCAAAATGAATGTAAAAAAATAACTTTTAATATACAGTTATCCCCAGCTATGAATTATTGATAATGAAAAAGAAATTTCACTTAGGATGAGCTTAAGACCCCTCCTTAAATGGTGTGCAGAATTGTAATTTACATACTGAGCACATTTTACATACTTTCAAATGCATGTTGAATTTTTATGAATCACCCTCCTGACACACAGGATTTGACACCATGGAAGCCAGGATTTGACACCATGGAAGATACCCCCATCAATATCCATATGGTGTAGTACAAAAACTTCAAGGCAGAAATCATTAAAGTGTTAACGTGCAGGTCAGTCAATTCTGCCTCTGTTGGAAACCCAAGGTTTGGAGGAATTCCCCTGTCCCTGTGTTGGTTATGGTGAAACGTCTCTGTGTTCTGTATGGCACAAATCTAAGAGTAAATTTGAGACACCAGTAAAATGGATTTTGAAAGTAGTATACTAACACTGATGTCCCGGGACTGCTGTGCATGTCAATATAAAAACTGTTGGTAAATTACTGATATTAGCCCTAGTAACCATTTCCATATACATGTGGAATCATTCACCTTCGTCTGTTACTCAATTGCCCGTTTAAGTGCATTGGTCTTAACTTTAGAAACGCTGATGAGACAATAGGGTTGTTTTAGTACAGAAATCGATATTTTTCATGGCAAAAATGAAACTCCTTTTTGGCCAAGTGGCTGACTCTCTTGATCCAAAATGCTTCTGAGGGACCTTCCGTTTATATTGTTATATTAGCTGCATACATAAGGTCCACTCTGGAGGCCATTTCACCGCATTTATTACAATAAATGCGGACGTCCGTATATTAAATACGGACATCCATATTTCAAGTTTATGTCAATATTTGAATACCTACTGCCCCTACCCCCCTCCACATTTGCAATATGAAGCATATTTCAAATGCGGAGGGGGGTAGGGGCAGTAGGTGTTCAGATATGGGCATAAATGTGAAACACGGACGTCCGTATTTAATATACGGACGTCCGTATTTAATATACGGACGTCCGTATTTATTGTAATAAATGCGGTGAAATGGCCTCCTGGTTTAACATGACATCGGTACTACCCTTTATGAAATGAGATACTGATAAAGCCATTTAGTTTTATAGAATTCGTTATGTATATGCACATTTTTCTCATCAACTGTCTTTTTGGTTTTGTTAAATTGGGCCGTTGCAGGCAGATAATTAGTTGGTCCTTCCAAACTCACAGCGCAGCTCTGATTTGGCGAGTATGTAAGTTGCTTGATCACCTTATCCGGATGAAGCCAATTGATTGGTATATATCCCCTTTTTCTGTCCCTATAACCTGTTAGGTTTACTTTGGAATCAACTCCTAGTACTGAGGTCTCTAGCCAATTAACCCTATTTATATGTTCTGACCGGATCATTCCAGAGAACCCCCATGGGCTTATCATGCTGTTCAAGTAATGCAGCCTGAAAGATACAAGATCTTTTTGGCCTAACTAATTGATCTGTTTCCATTTATAAATTTTCTAGAAAGCTATCATCATTATTGGGTGTTGGACGTATATATACATTCTCAAAATGAAGCAAATTGATATGACTTCCAGACCTCTCACCTGTTGGATTTGATTTTGCAATTAATATCACCCAAAACAACGAACACACTCTTCATGTCTTTTCTGCTCGTTTTCATGTTTTCCATCTTGAATCCATGTAATAACACCTTGGATGCAAAAGCTGGTGTAGAAAATAATAACGCATATTGATTATTGCTGCCTCAACAAGGTACAAAATGGTCTGCATGTGTCCCCCAGGTACACAATGGTTTGTATGTTGTCATACGCCAGTATGCCTTCTTACTATACATAATACAGACATTATTACCAGTAAGGACAAATACAGGTTTACAAACTAATAATATGTGTATATGATTGATATTAGTGTGATTTATGAATTACTATATGAAATATATGACATATATATGGAATATAGACTTTATTAATCCACCAATAAAGCTGGTGCTGCAGCACCAGCAGGAACATAATGAACATTAATATGTAATCCCCTCATGAAAGCCAAGCACAAGCTCAACCAAATATATTATTACCAAATATGGACAATATGTTTTTTTCCTGCCTCAGGGAACGGCAGCTTTCACGGCTTAAGGACTTATATACTTACCATATATGGACATAATTATAATTTGCTGCCTCACAAGACGATAGCTTTCACACCTTAATGATTTATATACTTACCATATATGGGCATTTTTACATCTTTCACACCTTTAAGGTGTGGCAGATTGTTATAACCATTCAGCATCCATGTTACATTTTAGCCACCAATTTAATGCCATGTTTAATATAATATGTAAATTATTACCTGCCAGTCACCATGGAGACACTGATTTCCTGTCTTGCCCCAGGGTTGTGAGACAAAACCTGGTGCAGCATTGGTAGTCAGCACTCTCAAGACTCAGTACTTGGTGTTCTATGCAGGTGACCTCACTTATAATAATTATTATGCATTTTTAATGTAGAATAAATCACCATGTAACCTTCCACACATACTCCATCTCTGAGTTCATTTTTAGTAGTAGGTGGCACTTCCATGCCTACAATGTGTCCATCAGGTACACAATGGTCTGTATGTGTCCCTCAGGTACACAATGTATGTGTCCCTCAGGTACATAATGCATGTGTCCCTCAGGTACACAATGGTCTGTATGTGTCCATCAGGTACACAATGTATGTGTCCCTCAGGTACATAATGTCTGTGTCCCTCAGGCACACAATGCATGTGTCCCTCAGATACACAATGTATTATCATATACCATTTTATTATTCCATAAATTGTAACATATTATTGTATTAATCAAAGAATGTGTAAGAAATTAATACATAGGTTGGTTCTAAGAGCTATAAGAGCGCTCAAACTTTATATAAGAGCGTTCATGCCCCACTGCACACCAGCTATATCAAATACACATAAGTTACATCACCAAAGACAGCGACCTCATGGTCCACTGCACAATATAATGATTCTAAGGGTCTAAATCAGCGACCTCATGGTCCAGTGCACAAACTAATAACTTGTAAGTGAATGCAAACGGCCGTTAGGGGTGCCTGGGCACCACTGACGCCGTCACGGGTGTCTGAGCACCCAAACACTGAACAATAGGTTACATAAGTCACAATGCCATAACCTTCCGGTCACTCTAGTGTCGCTCCTGAGCAACCTAGGTCAAATATCAAAGCATTTATGGAAAGGCCATAATTAGACGGTCAAAATGAGCCCAAGATCAAGGCAGAACTCCTATTATTGAGGAAGTTACGCCATGTAGACTAATTCAACCTCCAAATGCGCCACAGACAAACCAGCGCAAGTTAAGCAAACAAAAAGCGGGCATTGACAACTTCACATATTCAAGTCTGCGCAGGCGCAAAATGGCGGTTGTAACGGCGTAATTGACCGAGTTATGAGGGTCAGAACATGCCAAAGCGATCAAGACAATGGGGGCCATGGCGGCGTCCATGGGGGTCCTTTGTGCACCCAGTGACACATGAAAGACTCCCCTCAAACAATTGCAGAGTTAGGCAGATGCCACTGGCCCCAGTCAGTCTGAGGTGCAAAGCCAAGAAATGGTACAAATAGCCTGGCTGCTCCTCCTAGAAATCAGAATCTCCAGAACCACTCCAGAGGTAACATCTCCAGTCATCTCCTGCTACCTGCTGTAGCTCTACACTATGGTTAAACTATGCTAGACAGGCATAGGGTCCAACCATTAGTGGCCAGAGGCTATCTCCTACAAGACATCCACCAGAGGGTAAAGTTATACATTATTACATTATTCCTCTAAGCAGCAGGTCAGGAACTAGGTGTGGGAACCCACCTAGAACTATGCTGGACATTGTATTATTATTATTACCTCACAGGTGGAGTGGAACAGAACATTATACTTTATAAACAATTGTATATTTACTGTATGTGGAAATTACCTGCATATTAACATATGTGTGATTGATATTTCTTACATGTTGCCTAAAGCTGAATAAACCAGTGATAACTGGAATTAACACTATTTATAAGAGCTTGTTGGATTTACACTATATACCACTAGTCATATGATATTTCTCATATGACAACTTGATCATGCACAATTACTAGTATGACAGTATGTGTCCCTCAGGTACACAATAGGCTGCATGTGTCCCTTGTCAAGGTGGAAGCTGCCATGCTTGATGGAGGATTACTTTGGGGATTACTTAGAAAAAGGAAAATAGTCAACAACACATCCTTTTCTGCTTGCTTCTTGCTGCTTTATGACTTCCGTAGAGGTACACAATGCATGTGTCCCTCAGGTACACAATGTACGTGTCCCTCAGGTATAGCACTTGACACCCAAACGACTTCTTTTTCCATCCAAACTACACATGGAGTAGGATAAATACTTGTCTACATATGTCCCTCTAGTCTTGGACATGCCCAGACTGTCTACAGAAAAACATTGGGGCAACTGCAAAGATTTGTTTGGTATAATCAACCATTTACATGTAGTTATTACTACCAAAAATCTACTTATGGGATATATACTTGAAAAATGTTGCTGAGGTGAAGCCTTGAACACTGGCCCTTTCACATCCCTGCCACCTTGCTACCACTGTACTAGTACAGATTCTGATGAAGATTGGTCTACTAAAATAGTCAATACGAAAACTCGTTGGACATCGGCTTTTGCCGACAAAATCGCTGCCGGACCAAATGAAATTGTCCAACTGCCAGACTGTATGCTTGACTAGGACCTTAGGCTACATTTTGGTTTTCACGACTTGCAAAATGGACCATTATTTAGGTTTTTACAGCCTAAAACAAAAGGTGTTACTTCTTTTAAATCTTGAAGAGTTAAATGCATAAAATAGCAAGTTAATTCTTGTTTTTCATTATTTCTTTCCTGTCAATGATAATCTTGAGGTATTCAGTCCTGTGAGCCTGCAGAATGATAAAATTCGCACGACTGAATGGCCTGCAAGGGGAAAAACTTTTCGAATAGAATTTCCTTTACACTTTGGTAAATGTAAAATGGTATGCATACTATGTAAGTTTACCCCTTATTTTTGTAGCTTTATTGAATATCCCAGGGTGTTATGCTCACTACAGTCACCATATTTTGCACATAGAGGCCTAGGGTAAAGGCACCCATTTTGGACGATCCTGGCCATACAAAATGTGACCATGCCTAATCCTCAAATCTACTACCTTTAAACTTTGTGTATTCTACTTTCTATTGCATGAAAGGAAACATGGTATTTAGAGCACTTATATCCATGAAGAACCTTTGCTAATTCCCTCCTTCATATATTAATAATTAACTCTACTGCTTTTACTTTATTCATATATTGTACATTATACCATTCATGCGACGTCTATTATCGCTCACTATGCTATACTCACCTATAATGTATGCAGTAGTATCACACCCTGCCACTAGGGGGTGGTACACCTGATGGTCACTATGTATATACAGCCAGGTGCTAGTACACCTGCCAGCATTACCATCCAGCTATCCGCTGAGTTAACATCTCTTCAGCATGTACTTTGTACAATAAAGCTATCATCAAATATCCACTAATTGCCAGCTTCTTGTTATCACTACGTTCATGTAGTAGCTGTGAATACCCCATCGCTAGATATGACATGTGGTAGAGAACAAAAGATTTTTGGTTCCTTTTCATGGACCAAGTGAATTTTTGTCAAAATTAGTTGGTGATAGCGCATGGTGCAGTGTTGTGCGCGACAGGCAGAGTGCTTTGTTCCTGATGGAGGCGTGCCTAGATGACAGGCCGACAACGAGGACGTAAGGATCGGTGAGCTGCGCAGAATCCTGAGTTCCAGAGGAACCTGAGATCCTTGGAAGGAAGACTTCCCACAAAGGTATTTCAGGGTGTGGAGAATATTGGATTTCTCATCTCAATGCCACAGCGCGACTCATCTCCAGCAGCAGGGGCAGCAGCAGCTAGAGTGCACGATCGCACAGATGCATATCATCAGCAGTTAAGTGATTCTAAGAAGTTTATTGGTGCTTTTCTACAAACTAACGTTACTCAATCCTCTAAAATTGACTTTGGTGCGGAGGATACTGACACTACTAATGTGGTTAGGGTGCATGCTTCTAATCTGAATACTAGTATTGACTCCATCTGGTCAGTCTATTACCAACATGGGGAACGAAAATCCTAAAACGTTAGTGGCTGTGAATACCCCATAGCTAGATATGACACCTGGACACTGTGTTATCAAGTGGATAAAGACAGATTGGAGAACTGTGTAAAGTATATCATAAAGGCCTGCAGCATAAGACTAAAGAATGCCAGTTAATAAAATACCCCCTCCAGAATACGTAGCGTTTGATCTCATAGCATGGATTAATGCGGTTATCTAACGTATTCATCCATTATGTATGAATTTCTTGCCTGATATCCCCAGAATTAATGAAGGAGAAGTGCATGCGATCCGCTTGCTTTGCCAACCCGCTGTGGCCATGTTTTTACTCCACCTGTCATACCCTCGTATTTCCAAACACTTTTCGCGTAGAATCCAAGCATGTCAAGTCCTGTACTTCTAGCACCGCCAAATATACGATCTCTAGTTGGTGTTCGCCTACATTTTGTATCCATTTTCTTATAAATAAATAAGAATCCATTGATTTTCCATAGCGATCCGATGCACACGGCCCGGTACACAGCCATTGCGTCTTGTTTACGAAGTGGGGAGGTGCCCGGATGTAAGAACTAGGTCAACCACACAGCGAACAAGGAATGGCCGTACGGGGCGGGTCCCGACCCGTATCGCTATGGAAAATCAATGGATTCTTATTTATTTCGAACAAAATCGCGAAATTAGGCATGGCATGTTAATATAGGATATCTAAGGATGTTTCTCTGTTAATAACTCCACCTGGACCATTGAATTCTATGCTAACGAGGTCTGTAAACATCAGTTATGTCGGACAACTTTTTCAAATCCTTGATGTACATTGCTTTGTATCACCGGTAGCCTAGATCTAACTCCTGCTAAAGCAGCTAAACCGGGTATAAGTCTGGTGAGAAACTGGGTTCAAAACCTTCATTCTGAGTTATAGGGAATCGTGAAGAGCGACAAAACGATCGCTATTGTTTGGGGGAGTTACAATAGTAATCCTGGAAATAATATAAAGACACGGGGTTCCTTCACACTGTCTATATCCCAGTAGCATACAGGAATGGTTATTGTATAAAACATAATGGTTGTTATATAAAGCTAATCTAAAGGCAAGAAACTTTTGAATGCGACATGTCACCGGGAACAAGCAAAGAGTGTTACTATAATGTTGCTATAAATCCTCAGTTACATGCTATAATGTCACTATAAGTCCTCAGTCACATAAAGTCTAGAGTGGGCGCGATGTGTTATAGCCCTATAAGATACAGGAGGTGGCTGTGGGGGCTGAGTCATTGTTTTGGACTTGAGCCAAGTAGTTCCTGGGGGTCCCGGTGGCCACAGTAGAGGTGAAGTCCTTATAAGTGGGTATGTGTGTGTGTGTGTCCTCTGGTATGGCAGTCAATGGCCACAGGGTGTCCAGTGACCAAAGACCAAAACCACCGGTGGTCTGGTAGTATAAAAGGCTGGCACTGCAGAGGTGGGGTGCAGACTGTGTACCAAAGGAAGGGATTCACGGTCTGTCCTGGAATCAGAGGGGAAGAAATTTATATTTGGCAGTTCACGAGCAGAATTCAATTGAAGTTCTGAATAGTATTTGCTGGAGCTTGGCCACTGTTTTGGAGTACGTTCTGGGTCCACAACTTATTCAATTGAGGATCATACTTGTATCCTATTGAGTCTTGACTGTATTTGATGAGGTTTTGACTTGTTCAATTGGAGATCTCAAACTCACCACCTGAGAGATCTGCTTATAACATACATAGAGAAGACACACACATCTGAAGGACTTAGATTTGTTTAGCTTTCATTGGTTCTCACTACACCTTATTGTATTCTCAATGCTCACTTGAAACATCTCACCATGGAGTTATTGATTTGATTTGAGGTTATGCCATACTGGAGTTCTAAGGCCTCAATGGTTTGTGATTGTGATATTCATTGGTGATTATTGATTTAACCTGGAGTTATGCCATAATGGACTTCAAAAGTTCATGTCATTTTGTGATGGCCTGTGGAGATCGAAATTTATTAAAAGTTCATGTTATTTGTGATGACGTGAGGATCGATATTTATCAAAAGTTCATGTTATTTGTGATGACATGTGGAGATCAATATTTGTGTTCATGTTATTTAGGATGACATGTGGAAATCGATATTTGTAAGAAAGTTTAGGCATTTCAAATTATTATAGAATTTGTGATTGAAAACCAACCTCATCTTTGGACTTGGTCATGAGGATTGAAACTTATAAAGGTTTGTAATTAAGTGCCTGTGCGCATTTGTACCTACGATGGAAAGTGTTTCCACCCCAGATTGGGTATATGAAACCATTTATGAAATGTGGTGCAATTACTACCTGATCTTTTTAGAAATGGACAATGCGGAATTGGAATTGACCATTGAATTGATTTGATTGAAATCCTTCCTGTTTAAAAGGCGTATGTTTAGGACTTCCAAATTGAAATGTGAAATCGACGTTTGATTCTGAATTGTATTGGACTTTGAATTGGCACACATATTTCGATTCAATAAAAACCCTTGGAGATAAAGTACCCAATTGTGTTTTCTTTCCATATGGGCATAGGAATTTAGACACAAAAGCTCTACCCTTGATGCTAGCACTAGATTATTCCCCAAGAATATGGTAATATTGCGAGGGGAGATGGACGGGTGGAGAAATTCAAGCCGCGAGTGGAGATTGGAGTGAGGTGAAACATAACTGGTGGAATTCCCGAGTTCGATCATTGTATTACAAGCTACCCCATTTTGGAATGCGAGTTAAACCCCATTATAAAGATTCACCCCATTTCAAGGGTGTACTATACTTCAGGACTAACCCCATCTAAATTATCAAAAGAACACACCTTCCCCTCCAGTCTCCTCCTCAGAACTATAACAAGGCGGCTCCCCACAAAGCGAAAATAGAAACCTCACCGCCAATCAACCCCCCGCCTGCCATAGCCCAATTCGTTTTCATCCCAACCTCTTTTCTTATAGAGGGACTTCTTACAACCCATCTCAATATTTTCCTATATATTCAATAAACATTCAACTCTATTGTTAGAGTTAATTTACCACCATCACAGTTGACTACATTGAATATGTATATTATATAACCATACCTTAATGATTCTTTTTAATATATGAAATAAACATATCTGAGTAGGCTATAGGTCCTAATCCATTCATCATCACTTGTAAATGGATAATAGAAACAAATTTAGATGCCAGGGTATATGTCGGGTGAGAGGGTATACACCGGGTAAGAAGACTCAGGGATGATACTATATCTCTGCCCCTTTATGGAACATGGGGTTGCTACTAATTGGGTAAGATACCTTGATAACAAGGTAATTTTTCATATATAAGATAGTAGTTAAATATATTATGCAGGGATGGTAGGACTATTTAATAATAAGAATAGGGTATACGTCGGCTGAGACAGAAAACTACCCCAACTGTACTGGATGGAGCACCCTGGCTATGATATTAGAGCTAGAATTCAATTTTTTATGCATATAGGGACATGTTAAGGCTTTGCATGGTACATCTATCTCATCCCTGTGCTATATTTGAAGTGGAGCAGGGAAGTCATGTTAGGGTATAGGTCGGGTCCCATGTAAAACTGCTCATCTATGTTTTCTCATCAAGCATAAAAAAATAGTTTGGCTACATAGTGAAATATTGGATATGGGTGTTTTGGGAACACTAGTTTGTAGTGTAAATGGTGTCTGAAACTGTGATCTGGGAGTTGGTGTCTGCAGGCAGTCTGACAAGGCCAGTTCAGGCTGAGTTACAACTGGGCCTGCACACTACAGGTAGGCAGGGTTGTTAACACACTAGGGTCTGTAAATAGATCATGTCATGAAAAGAGCAGTCAGCACAAGTACAGAGGGTTGTCTGGTGACACTATGAATAGTACCAATTAAGACACAATGATTGAGTTTGCCTGTACCAAAATAAATCAGGGAAGGGAACCCTTGGAGGCCCCTCACATAGGTCCCTTTTCCGGTGTTGATCCACATATGCACATTAAATTCTTATTAGCTTGTAGGGGCTTGCATCAAATAACTTCTCCATAAGATAGGTGTTGTAGGTCATGCTTAGGCACAACCCTGTTATGCAAACAATATTGGATGGTGAAAATTGGGTTCAGTATGCACCATGAAAGGTATACCAATTGATAAATCACATTCAATGGACTAGATAGCTCATCTTAATTTTTTCACAGATAGTTGGTTTTTGGCCTCCATTTCATTGTCCTTCAAATAAGCCACATTACACTCTGTAATCTAGTAGGTTAAGGTCACTGTTAGACCAAAATCAGGGTGTGTGTGGGAACTCTTCTGTTCACAAAATATAGAGGCCTTACCTGCGAGCCTGCCACCTAGTGCCTTCTCCTGTACTTATCATAACCCCAAAACGCGGTCTACAGTGCTTCATGGAGGGTCGTGTATTTTGGTTAAATCGTGACTACCTGCGCAATAATACCCAATTTTACCCTACTCTTTATATGCTCCAACCAAGTGGATACATATGATCCTCTTGTTTGTCCAGCTTTTATAATTTGGAGCAGCTTAGATGCATACTTTGCTGTCTTACCAGTCACAATATGCCAGAATATCACCATTCTATATTTAATAAGTGTTGACATTGTTGCATCAAGCCTGCTGGTTCCAGTGATGTAGTTGCAACAAGTATAGTCACTGGGAAAAAGCTCCATTCATAAACAGTGATATATATTAATTAGTACATAGGGGAATGCACCAATCAGTGAGGCCAGTTCCTTTAATGAGAAAAAGACCCTCATTTTCGATATAATCAGGTATGGTCCAGTCCCATGCTAGGGACTGGATGATCGAGCTCTGTCCGATCATACTGGTATGCATGGCCATTATAGTGACCGGAGCCATTCTCGGGAGCAGAAACCTGGTTGCTAGGGGCCTGGCAAAGGGTCAAATTATAAAGTCAATGTAGGCCTACTAGAAAAAGTAGCCTTTTTCCTGTTTTCTTTTCAAATGTTAGGATTAGAAAATAATGCTTCAAGTAAGTAGTATATATATAGGTCTTCTTTGGATATTTCTAAAAAAATATCCAAAGAAGACCTATATTTTTTGAATATCCAGAAAATACCTATTATTTTGGATAATAGGATTATTTTGGAAATAGTAAAGGAGGATTGAAGGAGGATTGAGAGATACATTCAATTTCAGATCAGCTCTCTAAGGAATGACGTTACTGAAACAGGAGGACTATTATGTATGGTGCTTCAACCAAGTGATGGGAGCATACACGCATCAACCAACAATGGGAGCATCAGCCGTTCTAAGTTAACAAGCTCGCACGAATAGTCGTGATTTTGTTCACACTGAAGCTAGTATCATATACCATTTTATTTATTCCATAAATTCTAACATATTTTGTATTAATCAAAGAATATCTAAGAAATTAATACATAGGTTGGTTCTAAGAGCTATAAGAGCGCTCAAACTTTGTATAAGAGCGTTCATGCCCCACTGCACACCAAACCAAGTCAGTTAGACAGAGTGTATGACATCAAAGGGTCCGACCTAATGGTTCACTGCACAATATAATAAAAATGAGGGTCTCAGTGTGCGACCTCATGGTTCAGTGCACAAACTAATAACTTGTAAGTGAATGCAAACGGCCGTTAGGGGTGCCTGGGCACCACAGACGCCGTCATGAGTGTCTGAGCACTCTAAGGACTGAACAATGGGTTACATAAGCACGACGCTATAACATTCCGGTCGCTCTAGCGTCGCTCCTGAGCGAGCTAGGTCAAATATCAAAGCATTTATGGAAAGCCCATAATTAGACGGTCAAAATGAGCCCAAGATCAAGGCGGAACTCCCATTATTAAGGAAGTTATGCCATGGAGACTGAAAGGAGCTCCGAGTGCACTACAGACAAACCGGCGTGAGTTACGCGCCTATCCAGCGGGCATTATAAACTTGGCATATTCAACTCCGCGCATGCCCAAAATGGCGGTTATAAACGCATAAACGACCGAGATATGAGGGTCTGAAGATGCAGAACCGACCAAGACAATGGGGGGCATAGCGGCGTCCATGGGGGTCCTTTGTCCCCCTGTGACACTTGAAAGAGTCCCCTCAAACAATAGTAGAGTTAGGCAGATGCTGCTGGCTCCAGTCAGTCTGGAGGTGCTTTTCCAAGATTTGCTACAAATAGCCTGTCTGCACCTCCAGGAGGACACATCACCAAGAACCGCTCTAGAGGTAACATCTCCAGTCATCTCCTGCTACCTGCTATACCACTGCACTATGGTGAAACTATGCTAGACAGGCATTGGTTTCCTACCATTAGTGGCCAGAGGCTATCTTCTTCAAGACTTCCACCAGAGGGTAAAGTTATCCATTATTACATTATTCCTCTAAGCAGCAGGTCAGGAGCTAGGTGTGGGAACCCACCTAGAACTATGCTGGACACTGTATTATTATTACCTCACAGGTGGAGTGGAACTGAACATTATACTTTGTAAATTACTGTATGTTTACTGTATGTACAAATTACCTACATACTAACTACTGTATGATTGATATTTCTTACATGTTGCCTAAAGCTGAATAAACCAGTGATAACTGGAAATAACACTATTTTATATGAGCCTGATGTATTTACTCCATACACCACTAGCCATATGATATTTCTCATATGACAACTTGATCATGCCAATTACTAGTATGACACTAGTACCTGGAGCTACAGGCGTGGAGGTTCGTGACATGAGGGCTAGACCTCTTCAATTAACCCCAGACATTGCGTTCCTTATATACTCCACCTCAGCAGTGAAATCATAAATGTGGTGTTACACCTTTAAGTCTATGAACAAATAGACATTCAGTTTAAGAGGATATAGATTTTTTTCAACAGTTTGAGTGATTTAGGGACAGAGTTTTTTCTCCTTTATTTTTTGTTATGTTTCATTGATATCAGCAAAGAACATTTGCTGAGTTATTAGAGGAATTTACAGCGTTAGTTTACAATTGAAACGATAGATTTTCATTTTCATTGGATTTAAAGCAATTCTTGTATTACGATGATAAATAAAATATGTGATGTACAGATCATTTGACACTTTGATTGAAGTATTATGCTGTCTATAAGTGAAAATAAAAATGAAGTGAAACAAGTTGTTTGGATATAATACATTTTATTATAATAATGTAATAGAACAGAGTTAAGTATTATTATAAAATCATATTATTAGGACATATGTGTTTCTTTACGCCATTGTTCATATATTTTGCTGTGTCTTAATTGGAAACATATTTTCGAATAAGGAGTATCTTTGAGTTTGTTAGATTCTTTTAATGTAATATTATATATTTTTTCCAACACAAGTTGTGCAATCGGATCTCCACAATTTATTTTATATTCTTTTTCACCAAAATTTAAAAAAAGGATATGAATTTGTCCTCTGTAATCATTGTCTATGATTCCTGCCTTAACATCTGTATACTTAAACCTATGCCCACTTAATGGTGCTATACGTGCATAATACCCAGTAGGGACAGCAACTTTGATGCCTGTTTCAATTAAACATTTTTCTTTAGCTGGAATTATATAACTGAAAGCACTATATAAATTAAATCCTACAGCGTTAGTTTTTTCTTTGCTTAGAGGAAATGTATTGAAATCATTTCTAGTATATCCTAAAACAGGTTTGTTTCCCATTTTTTTTATTGACTGTACTTCACAGAGACATTTATATCATTCAGAGACATTAAGAAGTGTGTTTTACCTTTAGGATTCTGTTTTTCTTATTCTTCTTCTAAAATGTACAGTATATCAAGATAGTCAAAAAGTTCTTTGTCTTGAATGTCTTCCATCGCAGTATTCAGTTTATCTAACTGATTTGGTTTTAACATGAAGTGGCTTTCAATGTTCTTTGATGCGAACAGTAACGTATCCCAGTTTAATTTGGTGACAGTGAAACCTTCTATTTCAATTTTAGAGTTCATGTTAACGTTCGAACTAAACAGATGTTTTATTTGATCCATTTTAGATGAGAGTTCTGTCCATTCTTCTTCGAAAATTTCGATCTTTTGTTCTTCTTTTACATCCAAGTATACGAGTGTGTTGTCTTCGTGCGGCACGTCATCGTACATAACAACTAAATCGAGATTGTAGGAAATGTTATAACATCCTCGCAAACACGTTTTCACTTCACCTTGATCCGTGTAACTATGTGCTCGCACTGTGAAATTGGTTTCATACCGATGATGACTTTCTTCTGAACTTGTTTCATCTTCTGAGGTTGATGATTCAATGTTATTCATTATAGTTTCGTTGTCAGCCATTTTTTTGACGCAATGAATTATGTTGCTACGTTATGTTGTCATAGCTACACTTAGTAACGAGTGTTTACTCGATTTGTAGCGCATACCTTAGCAACCGTGTTACACAGAGAGTGGATACCAAAGACGATCTAAATCATAAATTTCTGCTGGTATTGATTCATTTATATGTCTCCAGCCGGGAAAATAAAGAATTAAGTCATCATTTATGAACAGAGTGGCAGAGAATGAGTTACATATGTGTTCTAGTATACTTTGAAATTGACTTCTGAAAGTGATTGTTTGATCTAAAAATAGTATATTCGCAGATTTCAATGACTGGATAAAATTTTTATATTCTTTAGACTTAAGTACTGTAGTAGTTTCATTGATACGACTATTTCCATGGAATATTATTGAAATCTTGCTGTATCTTGAATTATCTCGGGTTTGCCATTTAACTCCAAAGTGATCTGTGTAATACATGACATTGATTAATTTTTTTAAGTTTTTTATTACTTCATTTAAAAGTGAAGAAGTTTGAACTTCATCGTTTTTCCATTTATTCAAAAAAAGTTCTGCTATTTCATTTTTTAAAATAAAAGTAATTATTTTAGTGTTTTCATATGGAAAAATATTATTTCGAGGTGAATGATCATTGTAATCAGAATCTTGTAAAATATAAAGCAAGCATTCATCTATTTTTGCTTTGTTGTCCATTATGTTTTTTTGGTTGTATGATTTTTTAGTTTATCATAGAGATTGTGTGATTTTTTAGTTTATCCCAAGGATATTTTGTTTGTTATATTGTATGCATAAAAAACATAACTCGATTTTATTTAATTTTTTTATTAGGGATAATTTCACATCGAGAGATGGAGGGCATTTCATTGATTTTATTAATGGTTTATATGATGTTGATTTTTTTATTTTTAATGCTTTTTCATCATATACTTGTTCTTTAACTGCATCGACTCGTTTTTTCTTTTGCTGATTCTTAATTTGATTTTTCTTCATAGGCTTGTTCTTCAACTGCATCAAAGAATTGTTCTTCATTTGCAGCCTCTTCATTGACAGGGTTTTCTCTTGATGGTTCTTCATCCATTTTTTCAACTGGTTTTTCTTCAGTTTCATTAGTTGTTTTTTCTTTCCCTGATCCGAATCCTCTTTTGTTTCTTTCAGTTACATTAAGAACAGACACTTCTTCAAGGTGAGGGATGCAAATTCTTTCTATGATGATTTGAGCTATTTGATCTCCATGTTTTATTTCAAAGTTTTTATTACCAAAATTGAACAGTAGGACGGCAACAGTGCCTCTATAGTCTCCATCTATTACTCCTGCACCAACATCAATAAAATGATGAACTGCAAGACCTGATTTAGGTGCTATGCGACCATAGCATCCTGGAGGTATAGCAAGCGTTAAATCAGTTTTCACCAACATTCTTTCTTTAGCAGGAATAATATAATCATAAGCACTGTATAAATCAAATCCTGCAGATTTTTTAGTTGATCTTGTTGGTTCAATCGCTCTTTCTGTATTTTTTATATAATATATCACAGGTTTACTTATAGGATTTATATCAGGCGTGGTAACAGGAGTATTGCATGGTGTTATTAATGCTGTATTTCTGTTATCCGTAAGTGTTACATAATAAGACTCGTGTGAATATGCCATTTTTGTTGATATTGATATATAAAGATATCAGTAATAATATGAAGTTATAACTAATATCAGTAATAATATGAAGTTATACTTATGACTTGTTTAATGACTTGTTATGATATAGTTATCTAAGCTTATTTCAGCGATATTTAAAGCGATAATACAATATAATGTTATAACTATAGTATGTATAATACTAAGTACTTATGATTATTGCTATACTACTTGTTATATGATATATAGTTATTTAGTTCTCAGCTTATCACAACTATATTAAAAGCAGTTATAAACAGATAACAATATTATGTTATGATAATAGTAAGTTGTTACAATTGTTATATCACTAGTTATGATATATAGTTATTTAAGATCATCATAAGCAATCTTATGATTAGATGACAATGTGATAAAAAATTATAACTATATCAAGTTATTACAATCTTAGCTTATCACAACTATATTAAAAGCAGTTATAAACAGATAACAAAACAGATAACAATATTATGTTATGATAATAGTAAGTTGTTACAATTGTTATATCACTAGTTATGATATATAGTTATTTAAGATCATCATAAGCAATCTTATGATTAGATGACAATGTGATAAAAAATTATAACTATATCAAGTTATTACAATCTTAGCTTATCACAACTATATTAAAAGCAGTTATAAACAGATAACAATATTATATTATGATAATAGTAAGTTGTTACAACTGTTATATCACTAGTTATGATATACAGTTATCTAAGGTTATCATAAAGATATTTTAAGCAATCTTATGATTAGATGACAATATGATAAAAAATTATAACTATGACAGTTGTTACTATTGTTGCTGTATTATTTATTATAATATTTAGTTATTTAAGCTTATCACAAGATATTTAAAGCAATCTTATAATCAAATAACATGATAATATATTATAACTAATAAATTGTTATGACTAACTGTATTGTAGTTATTAAAGCTTATCACAAAGATATTTTAACATTTTAATTAAAGCCTGCTTGTTCACTTCCTGTTCTTTTATCGAATTCATCGAAGATAATTTTCAAACCATCTTTTCTGTTCATGTCAGACAGAGCTTTTATGAGATGGTGAGTTGCACTGTATTTAGATGTTTGCCACATTTTTAGCACTTGGAAGGCATATTGAGTTAAGTCACGTTCAGGTTCATAAGAAATATTTTTTATATCTTTATATGATATGTTTAAATAAATAGCGATATATTTCCAGTCTGATGGTATTTTTTCGCTCAATTTGCTCAAGAAAAGATATATAGCAGTGGAATCAGTATGGTAATTTTCCAATAATTTTTCGCCAAAATATTTTTGAGTGAATTCTATTAAGTCTCTTCTGCTAGTTTCCAGAAAACTTGTTTCTAGTTCCTCCCATCTCTTGTATGGAGGAACATTTCTCCACCATTTTTTTAACATTTCTAATGCCATTTCGCATGGTTTTTTAGACTTAAAAATATTTTCTAAACGGTGATCAGGTATGCCTAGATAAATACCTAGTTTCATCCAGTCTGTACCTAACAGTACAGATATTTGTTGTAAGACTTGATCAGAATAACCTAAGTCTTGATTGAAATAATAGGATGGCAAAGGCATTTTGAAGTTATATGTAATCAGATGTAAAGTTAAGATTGGTTATGTTAGCTGTATCACAAAGTAGTATCGGAAACTGGTTATGTTAGCTGTATCACAAAGTAGTATCGGAAACTGGTTATGTTAGCTGTATCACAAAGTAATATCGGAAACAAGTATACTATGATGCAAAAACAGAAATAATATAATATGTATAAGGTTATATATGATATATAAAAAAGGACATAATATTACAATATGCATAAGTTCATATATGATACAGTAAGTAAAAAACAAATATATAGCCAGTAAAGATATCGTAAAACTTGTATATTTAATGTTTGTGATTTGTGTTTTTGTTTTTTTATTTACAGAATTTGTAATAATATATTTTTTTATTTTAAGCATTTTTTATTGCTGACTTAGAATACTTTTCCACGAAGCAAGATAAAAATTTACTTTTTCTCTGTCTTCGATAGTGTATCTACTAAAGAAATTTGGATTAATGTTTAACATTTCATGAAAGGTAATTTCTCCGTTTAAAATATCATTCACAGTTATATTTTTAATTTTCAAATCTTTTTCTATATGACAGGCTATCATATCAAATACACTTTCAATTAAAGCATATTTTTCCATGTTTTTACCTGAATAGTATTCAGGGTGATGATCATTATTTTTATAATGATGATCTAATGCATTTTCCCAAATTATTTTGTCTTTTTCATCTTTAAGACCTTCAGTAGAAGAGAATTTTAAGGTATAACCTATAGCTTCTTTTACTGATAATTTTGATAAATCATGCATATTTAATCGTTTTATAAGACATATTTTTTCTGCATAATTAAATACTGTTTCTCCTATAACGAAAAAGGCTGCAGATATTATTTGCCTATGCTTGAATACCTGTTTATAGTGTTCAAGGAGTATGTTTAAGAAAGCAGAATTGCATATAATTTTTTCTTTTTTAGCATTAACATATTTGATTGCTATTTCGTCACTGATGTTCTTATTTTTTAAAAGATTTCTTATGCTGTATGTTTGAAAACTCATTTTGAATTATATAGCAGTGATTAAGTATACCTAATCACATTCATGTTTTTCTTCATAAAACACTTCATCAGGTATACTTCTATATATGTTTAATAAACTCTCACGAGGGAGATCTACTATATCTATATCTTCAGCAGCTTCTTCATCCTTATCATTACTGTCTGATACTATAGTGTTTATGTAAATCGGACCTTTTCTTTTCCTGTATTCCCTCTCCATTTTAGCTATGCCATAGGCTTTTCTATGTGCTAACATACTCATGACTTCTTTTTCTGTCTCTTTTATTTTATAAGAGAGAGAAGAATTTTTTTCTTCTTCTTCTTTTATTTTGTTTTGATATTCAGTTTTCTCTTTTTCTAACGAGCAAATGTATGAGTGTTGATGGTGACAAATTTTTTCTAGGATTTCATTACGTTCTTTTTCATAGTTTAATTGAATCTTTAAATAATCCATATTTAAAATATAAGTTATTGTTTATAGGATCAGCGTGATATTTTTTGATCAGTTGTAAGTTGGAGATGTGGTATTTATCTCAGCGATTTTTCTTTGTTTAGGTATATGTATTACAACATATCTATTTTTAAGAGAGGAATTTATGGTTATTATATCAGTAAACTGATTTACTCTTGAGCTTTGGTTTGTTTGAGAATTATTTGAAACAGACTGTCCTAAGTAAGGATAGGACCAGCTTTTTCTCTCATTTATGTTTGTTATGTAACAAGTTAAAAAACTTTGTGTTTTTTCTCCATTGCGAAAAATGTTGCCAGTTTCTGTACAACATAGGAATATTTCATCTCCTTTTTGTAAAGGAGAAGAATATTTTTTTTGTGTTTCATTATATATGATACCTGTTATAGCTAAGACAAACATAACTAAAATACTACTTGCTTGTATAGCTGGTAGTTTCTTTTTAGTTGCATTATTGATTTTACTTAAAAGGTTTGATTCCGTCATTTCAATTTTTTAGATTTTAAAGTGTAATTGTTATTTAAGAAATCGTTTTTAGGTAAGCAGCTTTGACAAATTTGATATGGGAAATGAGCTTCTTTTATCACAGGTATTTTTTTCTTTTTGAAATGATTTATTACTTTATTATCGTTCCAGTCTGTATCAGTCGTGAAACTAGATATTATATCTTGCATGGACATGTTGTTAGCTCTTTTCTCAAGATAATATAAACAATATTGTCCGCAAGTTGTAGAAAATAAACCTTGTATAGCATGAGTTGAATATTTATATTTTTCAGGTAATGCTTTAAGAAAACTTTCACGAAGAGGTAGAAATCCATATGAATCAAAATATTCAGCTAAGTTATTAGGTTTTTCATAATATAAAGCTACCCAATGCTCACCAGGAGAATCACTGTTGTCAGTGTTAACTATGTAACTAGTAGGGTAATACGTCACTTCAGGTATGGTATCTGCTGAAAACACTCCATATTCTCCTTTTTTCTCTTCTTTTATGAGATTTAGATAAAAATTTATTTCTTTTCCATTCATTTTGTTAGGTTAGTCAATTCAGACTTAAATTTTAGCATATTACTTGAGTCTAATCTCATGATCTCATCATATTCTAAATATACAATGGCTGCTACTCCATGATCTAATTCTTCTTCTAATTTTATTACAAAACCTAAAGTACCAGTTTCAGTTAATTCGAAAGTTTCTGATGTTGCTCCGTCTTTAGAAATATCAAAGCAAAATAATGTTGTTCCCTCTTTAAATTCGTCTATGGTTACATTTTGTGCTTCATTTCTGAATATATCTCCTGTAGATTTAAGGAGAGCAAGATAAGCCATGTTATACATATTATTTGGAAAATCTAATTCATAATGATAAAAAGGAGTTCCTCCATCGTTTACTTTAAGTTCTATTTCTTTAACTTTAAAGTTTTCAAATTTAAATGGATTACGATTATGAGTGCCTGTGAAGCCATCTAAATGCACGAGACCAATTATGACTCTTTTAGGTAAAGGTGTGTTATTCACAACATGTGAAGCTTGAAGAATAGCTTTTTGAGGACCGAAAGTGACATATTTCATGTCTATTTTATGGATAGGAATATCCCATATAGGTAAATTAGTAGCTCTTGCTTCTTCTAATTCTTGATGAAAATCATCTGTTAATCTAACTCTTTTCACGTACAAGTTTATTTCTTGTACATCTATAATATATTTTTGAGCTTCTACTTTTGACATTAAACAAAAAGTTTCATCTGCTCTATCTAATTCAATAGAAAGAGGCAAGTCCCCAGGTAATAATTTAGACTGTGAAAAAAGACTGTCATGTATTCTTACATGCACTTCAAACAATGTTCCGTTTTTTGTTTTTTCATATCTTTTTTTAGCTCCTGCATTGTGAGCTGTACCTGTTAAAGTGTTAACTTCATTGAAATCTTTATTGTCTTTTATGTAAAAACCTAATGGTCCTAAACATTTAGCTGTAAGAGGATCATAACTTAAAGTAAATTCTATTATTGATTTGTAACCATATAAATCATTGCTGTCTGATATTCTTATTCCTCCTACGAAAACTTTTACATTCTTAAACATAGTAGCACCAAAATAATTAACAGGAAAAACTTTAGCATTATCATTTATAGTTCCATCGTTAGCTGGAGCGTCAGGTGCTGTTTTATCTGCTTTCAATATTTTTGCTTTTATGTAAAGGTAACTGTTATGTAAAGAAACATAATCTTTTTTGTTAGATTTTAATGTAAATTGAACAGTGTTGCTGTTTGGTGAAGCTGTAGGATCTATTTTTTCATAGTATGTTTTTATTCTTGTAGTATCAGTAGGAGGTATATATTTATAATCCAATTCTGAGCTTATACAATGATGTAAATTTTCATTTAAAAAAGACATATTTTTTGTTCAGGTGTATCTTCTTATTTTTACTTTGACAACATAAAAAGATCAAGTTATCGGTTTATCTCAAGCTATTTATTCTATCCGAAAATATCACCATGCCTTCCTTTCTTTTTTCTGTTTCTCTTTTTTATAATTTTTGGCTGAGGAGATAATTTCTTTCGATTTGAAAAGTTTGAAATAACTTGAGAACCTAAATCAGACAAACTTTCTTCAGCTTCTCTTTTTATAGCCTTTTTTATATTTTCACCTTTTAAAACATTTTTTGCAATTTTTATTCCTCCTTTAAGAGCTCGTTTTCCTATTGCTTTACCTGCACTTTTCACCGCAGGAGTAATGAGAGGTACGACTGTTTTAAATAAACCTTTTAGTATGCCACCTATACCATATCCTCTTTGATTTCTGCTTCCTATGAAAGGAGTTAGTGTATTATATCCACTTCCATATTGATTGTAAAATAATGGATTTTTATTTTCTCGTAAAAATTGCCTGTAAAGAAGTTTTTTATGAGCACAATTCGAATACATTTTTATTTATTTTCCTAGGATTTTTTCTTCTTTATCTCAAATGCTTTTTCTTTATTTATTACTATTTTTTCCATTTCGTGTCCCAATCTTTCCCATAATATTTAGGGTTGGTTTTTTTTGATCTCCCATAACATGTTTTACGTGGTGATGCTTTAGACGAACTTTTTTTCTTTTTTATTTCTCCAAAAATATCTTCAGAAGGAGGGGTAGAGGACATAGGTTCTATTTCACTTTCTTCATCGAATTTTTGTTCAAAAGAAGTTGGTTTTATTTTCTTAATTTTTATTTCTTCTCCTATTCCTCCACTTGCTTCATCTTTTTTATTTTCTTCAGATTCTGTGAAGGTTTTTTCTTCTCCTGAAGGAATAAATAATTTTTGTTTACCATATTCTGGAGGATAATTTAAATTATCGTCGTCCACGCTGTCAGAATCTTTAAATAATGATTTTTCAATTGGATCATCGTAATCATTTTCTGAATATTCATCATCTGTTGCTTCTATGGATTCTATCTTTCCTTTTTCAATTTTTTTATGTATTTGTCGTTGTCGTTTTTTTATAATGTCTATATTTTGATCTTCTATAGGATATTTTTTTATTTTATAAGCGTCAGCATCTTGCTTGCTTTTTCCTGGTTTATTGAGAAACCAAGATTTAGGTATATGTGGAGATAAATTATACCAAAGTTCATTAATGCCAAGAGGTTCTTTTTTTATGCTAGTATTAGAAAAATGTCTATCACATTAGAATTTTTTAGCAGTTTTCCGTTCATTATTATTTCACCCTGATCATTCCAAAAAAATTGTAAAGCTAACATTTTTTTTAAAATTTCTTTTATGTAAGGTATTTGTGCTTGTCTTATATGTGATAATATTTCTTCTATAGATATACCTGTATGAAAAGATTTTTCAGATTGATTTTCTTGAAAATAAGAAAAAAAAGTAGGATTTTGTTTAGATATATCTTGATTAGTACTTAAAACTTTATATGGTTGAATATTATACATTTTTTCTGCTAATATTTCTTTTTGTCTTTCAAGAATAGGATTTTTTTCATTTTTAGTTTCTTTCGTCTTAATTTCTTCTATAGCTCTAAGTTTTTTATATGTAACTAAAGGAATGACAATACTTTTTTTGAAAGAAGCAGTCATATTATTGTCTACTTCCTGCTAAACCTCCTAGTAAAGTTACGGCTAAAGGAATAAGCATAGACAAAAAACCACCTTTTTGTTTCAATACTGCTTTCCTTTTTTTGTTATTCACACGTCTATTTACTAAAAATCTTAAAATTTTTTTATGCTTTTTAAGTTTAGCATAAGAAAAAGGACTTAATTTAATGTTTCCTTTCAGTACGTTATAAATGCATTGACATATAGCATCTATGTCTTCTTTTCCTGCATATTCTATCAGAAGATTTCTTCTTTTTTTATTTTTAGTGTTACTTAAGACCGTAAGGAAAGCTAATTGCCTAGACAAATTAGGCCTTTTGTTTCTTTTAGTCTTTTTCTTTAAAATTCTTTTTTTCCCTTTCCTTTTTAATATAGGTCTTTTTTTTAATAACAAAGATTTCCTTTTCTTAGGCATTTTTTAAAACGTAATAAACAAAACTATTTCTTGTCTTTTATATCATTCTTTATTTCATTTATCACACGTACATTTTTTTAAGTTTTATTTGGAATATAAACATCTTGGCCTACATCAAAAATATTTCCTCTTAATCTGTATTCTTGTGGAGTTTTTTGATGTCCGTCTATTAAGAGATAAGAATGTGGTTTTCTAGTTGCTTCATTAAAAATATTGATAAAAGTTTTATGATTTTTTGGTAATAATTTTCTTCCTAATATTTGAGGCACTGTTTGATCTAAAGGAGAATTAAATATAACAAGGTAAGTAGCATTTCTGTTCACAGTTTGTCTTTCTTTCCCTTCAGAAAAAAAATTTTGAGATATATATATCACATTTAAACCTTCATGATGACAAGTTTGAGTAAATAATTTTCCTATTTCTGCATTATTACTGCTTTCTTTCATTAAGTCATCTAATATAATAAGTCCATTTAAGTTCGGTTTTATGTATTTATCAAAAGAAGAAGGAATACCATTAATGAAAATAACGTCTTTATCTTGCATTATAGAAGGTTTTTTAGGAGGTGTTTGACCATAACACCAAATAAAATAATCTATGTTTTTGTCTAATATGCGATCACTGTTTTCTATTAAATTATGAACAAAAGTAGTTTTACCACTGTTACTAGGACCTGCTACTATCATAGAAAAAGGTATTCTAATACATGCATTGAAAATAGGAAATTCTATGTGCTCCATTTTTTTTTTTTAAATTCCTTCAATTTTAACTAGTTCTTCTTTATAAAAATTACCACTTAATATTTCATTGTTTTTATCAATTAATACATATGTTGCAGGCCAAGTTCTAAGAACATAAGCTACTTGAAAAATTTCTTTTTTCCAATGAGAAGAATATCCTTTTCTAAAAGTAGTTTTATATTTAGTAATTCTAACTTTATCTCCAACTTTAAAGGGTAAATGATGTTTTTTAGAGAATAAATATTTCCCGTATTGTTTTATCCATATTTTTTTTTCGTTTGCTTTAGTTACTTCTGAAGGACTTATACCTAAAGTTCTATGCTTACTGTGATTATAACTATATACTAAATTTTGAAGTACATCTATATATCTCAAAGTCTTTTTGAAAGTAAGATATTTATATATTTTATCTTGTATAGTACGATTGAATCTTTCTACTATTGCACTTTTAGTGTCTTGTGATGTACTGAAAAATTTAATGTTATTTTCTTTTAAATATTTTCTGAATACACCTTTAAATTCACTTCCGTCATCAAATTGTATAATTCTAGGCTTAACTTTGCTTTTCATTAATATATTTTTAAAGCCATCTAAAGTGACGGAAGCTGTTTTGTTTCTTAATGGAAAAATATAAGCATAACGAGAAAAACAATCTATACAAGCAAGTAAATATTTGATATCATCATTTTCATTTTTTAAATTAAATATACTAATTAAATCTATTTGCCATTGATCATTTATACCTTTCACTATAGTTTTTCTTCGTAAAAACCTATGTTTTATTTTTTTGTGAGAAGTATAGGTTCTAGTGTTATGAAGAAAAGCTGATACATCCGTATGAGTTATATTTTTATTTTTTTTCTTTGCACTTTCATATAATTTATTTGCAGAACTGAAAGAGGCAGGATCAGACGGATTGAAAAATATTTCTTTTAAAATATTTTCTTTGTTTTTAGTTTGTTGGTTCATATTTTTTGACACATATTTCCTGGTTTACATTACAGAGACGGAAATCCGATATGCATGGTTTCGTTCTAATATATCAAATAATTTTTATACATGAATAGAACGATACATATAATCACGTGATTTTAAACCATCTCAATGTAATGAGTTATATTTTTATTTTTTTTCTTTGCACTTTCATATAATTTATTTGCAGAACTGAAAGAGGCAGGATCAGACGGATTGAAAAATATTTCTTTTAAAATATTTTCTTTGTTTTTAGTTTGTTGGTTCATATTTTTTGACACATATTTCCTGGTTTACATTACAGAGACGGAAATCCGATATGCATGGTTTCGTTCTAATATATCAAATAATTTTTATACATGAATAGAACGATACATATAATCACGTGATTTTAAACCATCTCAATGTAATAGAAAGTGTGTCGATATATTATACTGTCAGATTTCACGGTTATCCATGAAATTTTTTTAATTTTATTCATCCAATAAAAAAATGTTTACTGATTAACAGGCATGTAAATTGGGATGAAGCCACTCGGTTTCATGTTTCCATCTACGTTAAATATCAGACTTTTGTTTCCTGTTTTTGTTTTCCTTGAACTAGAATTAATTTTAGTTTTATTTCGTGAGGTATTAGATTGCTGCTTGTTCACATTTCTCTTTCTTTTAACCTGCACCTTTTCCTTTCTTCCTGCTTTTTCATTTTCATCTTGACTTAAGTCATCATCACTTGTATTATTTTCCACCCTGCTAGAAGTCTTATTCATCTTTTTCTTTTTCTTGACTTGTATTTTTACTTTTTTTTCTTCATATTCATTTTCGTTATGACTTACATTATCATCACTCTCTTCTTTTCTTCTTTTCAAGTTTTCTTCTTTCTTGATAGGACGAACAATGTTTGATTCAATATTTTTGGTGGAGTCATTTTTTTCTTCTTCTGAAGATATGCTGTTCGAGTCTTCATTTTCGCTCATATCTTCCATGACTTTTATACTGAAATTTTGTGCGGATTTAGCTTTGCTTCTTAGCTTTTCTTTCATGTATTTATTGTAACAAGCATTACATCTCAGGTGATTTTCATCAGACGTAAAAAAATGATAAGATTGAAAAGGTCTATGACACCTTATACATTCTTGTACCATTGACTCTGCACATTTTAAACAATATTTTTTATTTTTTACTAAATCAGCATTTTTACCACAAAATTCGCATTTAGAAACCATTTTTTATCATAAAAAATTGAAAACGAAAATATATAAAGCTAATTAGATAAGTTATTCATTTATCTCAATAATATTTTTATAATATTATTTTAAAGGTAATAAGGTAAGTCATTCATTTATCTCATTAATATTTTCATAATATTATTCACTGCTATCATTTTCACTTAATTCCATTTCACTTTCACTGTTGCTATCACTACTTAAATTTTGTTCTTTTTCTTTCTTTTTTTTTATTTTTTCTTGCTTGTTTTCTTTCTTCAATTTCTTAACTTTTTCAATTTTTTTATATATTTTATTTTTCATTCGAAGAAGAAGGTCAAACTCTTCTTTTTGAAGAGATATACTTTTATCTTTAGTCAAGTCATGAAAATGTAAATATATATTTCCTTTAAATTTATTTATATCTATTCTTTTCCTCCGACCAAAAGCCAAAGTAGGGTATTTTCCTGATTTGTTCATTTTTTCTTTTATTATGCCTTAGGCTTTCTTTCTAATGTTAATAAGGTTAAAGTTTTTTCAAGCTATCTCATGATCTTTTTTTCTTTTTTATTTCTGGAAAAGGTATTTCGTTTTTTTTTCTTTTTTTCTTTCTTTTAGGTATACTATAGTGTCCATAAGCAAGAGATTTTATCCCGCTATCACATAAATATCTTTTATCTTCAAAAGGAGAAAGAGAAATCTTATGTAGGGAAATGGTATACACTTTATGTTTAAGACTTACTATATTACAGAATTGATCTTCTCTTATTTTATTTTTAAATAAGACTTTTTTAAAGTTACTATGTTTTATTTCTTGTATACAACTTTTTTTTATGCCTTTCACTTTTTTCTCTTCTTCTCCAGTTTCATAAAGAATAGAATACATTTTAGGTCTTAATGCTATAAATTCTTTTATTTTTTTCCCTCCTGTTTCATCTTTGAATTTTCCTAAAACTTTCATATTTTTAGAGGAAAATAAAGGATGACTTTCTTTAAGATTAGAAAAATCAAAATAATTTTCAATATTTTTTATCTTTTTTAAGAAATGTTCATCTTTAATATAATAAATGAATGAGTCTGTATCCGTGTATAACAATTGAATAATGCTTTCTGAAAAAGCAGGTAACATGATATTATAATGAAAATTAAACATCCATAATTTTGATAGTTCTAATACTGTAAATCCTATGTATATAGGTTTATTTAAAAGAATTCGTTCTTTGTTATATTGTATACCTACGAAGTCTTTTTGAAAGATATGTAGTGATTTAAAATTTGGTTTTCTTATAAGTTTTTCACTTACTAAAGGATTAGAAGTTAATTTCATAGTTGATCTTTTCTTAACATTTTCTAACGTTTTCCCAAAAGTGCTGTTAATTAAAAGTTTAAAAAATTCTTTGTCAAAAGAAGAAGTAGCTAAGGTTCTTTTTGTTGTATTAAAATCGATGTATGGTTTCATCCAATCTTTTTGTTTAAATGAAAGAACTCTATGTATTTTTTTAATTTTCATTCCTAGGTTTAGATATAGCTTTAAGTTACGGTAATGTATAACATAATTTTCCTTTTGATTTAAATTACATATTAATTTTTTTCCTCCTTTTTTATATGAAATTCCTATGTCTTTGAGTACTTGTTCAGCATAAGTGGATAAATCTTCCTTTTTTATTTCTAATTTTTCTGGTGCTAAAGGAAAAGAATTATGTCTATCATGAAGGTTTACAGGATAAGATAGAGTTACTTCCATAATATAGCCTGTTTCATTATCGTCTGGAATGTTACATATTTCTAATTTATTTATTTCTTTTTTTTCTAACCATTTGAAATCAGAAATAGGTAAAAAATCTGCTAAACATTTTCCATATAAATTATTGCAATCAATATAAAAAATATGTTCATCAGGCTCTTCTGCTATGGCATACCTGTGCGAAACATTAGTTATCCCTCCTCTTACACCTGTTTCTATGAAATTGTACATTTCTATGTCCGAAAATAAATCTAATTTAACCCCAGTATATTTCAACATGGCTTGATAACTTAAGCTTGGTGAAGTAAGAAAATGTGATGGATCTAATCCATAATAATCTAAAGCCTTTTCTCTAAAAGATTCGAAAACGTCACATAAAAGCAAAACGTCTATTTTTAAATATTCTTTCAAATAATCTTTTAGGTTCTTGCATTTGAAAGCTTTGAACATAAAAAGAGCATGCTGGTAATCTTCGTCAGAAATGTTTTCTTTTGTTAAAGAAGAATAAAAATATTTTCTTGCAGGCAATTTTTTTTCTTTCAAAACACTCCATGAATTTATATAATCATAACACATAACTCCTTTACGGATAACATAAGGTAATAATTTTTTATCTTTTAAATGCTTCTTTGTTTCATAGAAGTCATCAGTTCCTTTTTCATTCATAAGATTTGCTAATTTAGCTAAAGAAGTAGGAAGAAATTGAAAAGAATCTATGAAACGAAAATTTTCAAAACTTAAAGTCAAAAATTTTTCTGACGATTTTGCTATAACAGATATATTTTTCTCGTCCACATATTTATATAATTTTTGAATAAGAAAATGAGTGTCATAGTTCATGCTATTATGAATAACAATAGGTATTTTTAATTTATCCATCCTTAAAGACGTATAAGTAAGATTACATCTGTTACAAGCATAATTTATGTCTCTCCCTTTACCTTCTCGCCCTATATGAGAATGATCTAAAACTTTACGTATACCTTTACGAGTCAATGAAACCCCACAAACGTAACATTTTCTCTGCTTAGCTATATGAGAAATATCCTGAGGAGTTAATTTCATAGGTTCTCTTTTATGGTGTAAAATATAAGATATTTCAGCTCTTTTTTGATATAAATAAGAGACAAAATTTGATATGACATTTTTTCCTACATATATGAATGGATCTTGATTGTATTCTTTATATTTTGACACCATTATAGCACCGAAAGCATTTAATTTATGTTCGCGTTCACATAAAGATTTACCTTTATAAATTGGTTCTTTCATTTTATAATTATAACATTCAAAATCTGCATAAATGATAAAAGGACTTTTTACTTTATTTTTGAAATCTGAAAAATTAAGATGTGAACCTATAGGTGGCATATAGTATCCTTGTCCTACGTAAGGATTTTTATTGCAATTCTGAGTTATGTGGGACTTATATTTTTTTTCTGAGCAAAAAGATATCAAGCATTTGTAACAAAAATATCTAGTTTTTTTCCAGAAAAAAGGTCTTATAAACTTATGTAAATTCCTAATCAAATAGTAGTGATCATCATATAATAATAAATCAACATGTCTTCCTTCAGAAACAGTAGTCGAATTAGTAGAAATATACATAGGGAAAGGTTGAATAATCTTTTGCTCTGTTTCTAACATACCAAATACATTTATTGTTAGATTGTTCTTTTTTTCAAATTGTGATATTTCATTTAATTTCACAGGAAAAGTAATAAAAGAAAGATTCAATTCATTTAAAAAAATATCATAAGATTTTGCTAAATTTGAATTATTTGTTACTTTATGTAGACCAGCTAAAACAGAATAAAGAAAGCATTTATTACCAGTTCCTTTTATATTTAAAATTGATTTTTTTTTTGTCTATTAAGTCTTTAGTCTTTTGTCTTTCTTTTCCTCCTAAAGGGTTATATTTAAAAATTGAAATTCTAAGAACTTTGATTTTTTTAAGAAACCATCCTGATCCCATGTGAAGGAAAGAATCAAAAAATCCTAATATAATAGAAAAACTAGACCTAATTGTTTCTTCTAAATTCAAAGAATCAAACCCAAATTGAACTGGACTTAAAAACCATGGTTCTATTTGAAAATATTCATTAGTTTCTAAGTTATATTTTCCTAAAATAACGCAAAGTCCTATCTGAAATTTAACTCCACCTTCTTCTTTCTTTACTTTTAATATTTTTTTCTTCACTTTTTTTAAATTTTTGAACAAAAATAAATCAGGATCATATTTTAAAGAATTAGGAATGATATCATATTCTGTGATAAGATTTTTTAATGCTCTACGACGATAAATCATTAGACTATCGGTCTAATATGTAAAACCAAAAACACTGTTCCGTATTCAAATTTAACAAGATCTCCTAAGTCATCACAGACAGTTATTTGAATTTCTTGTATTTCATTTCTTTTAAGTTTTTTGTAATATGGAGTAACAAAAACTTCTGTTATGTCATCACCAAAGCTTCCTGTGCATCTTATTGTTCTTAAAAGTGGAACTTGTTTGTTTCCTACTACTTCATTACAAACTATGTTGCTATAAATATAAATATTAGATGCTATGTAATGCAAATTAGGAACCTAACCCGCTATGAAATTTTCATATTCATTTGGTCCTAAATTTGATGCTATTTTTTTATATTCTTCAAAATTTTCTAAAGGAGGTCCCATGAAAGACACAGTATTTCCTTCTTTTTTCTCAGCTTTTTCATGTAAATCTAATCTTAACAAAGAAGACAAATCAGAAGAAAAAGTTACTACGTCTCCTTTTCCTACTTTAAGAATAGGTTTTAAATTTTGTGGTTCTATTTTCATAAAAGGTTTTCGCTCTTTTTTAAAGAAAACATCATCAGGATAAATATCAATTTTTTCTAAAACAGAATTTATAGTTCCAATAAGGTTATTAATAGAATTATAATTTCCATAAGGAATTCTTTCTACTATAAACCTTTTCTCCAAGGTAACATCACTTGCAGAATTTGCTATGAACACATTTTTTTTAAATTTAAAAAAATTTCTTTCCACTATTATAGTTCTATTTCGTTCTGGTCTTTCAGGAAAATTATACCAAGAAATAGGTATATTAACTTCCACCACTCCAACCTCCCATTCCCCTTTCAATGTAATAGTTGAAGGTAAATTAACATAATAAGAACTTGTTTTGTTTTCCCTAGAAGGGTGAATAGTATTAGAGGGTAAATTCACGTAAAAAGGAGAGGAAATTGACATTTCTTTTTTTACTTATATGATATATACTTTTTTGATTATCTCAAAGAAATTAAACTTGAAAAATATTTATTAATTTCATAATTGAAAACATTATATAACATCATAACATAACACTGTTATATTTTTCAACATTTTTATTTTCAAGTAAAGCCATTTTAGGTAACTTGTCTTTCTTCAAAGAAGAGCATGATTCTGATTTTTTTGATAACCATAATAATATATCTTTTTCATACCTATATATTGGCTTCTTTTCAAACCATTTAACATCACAATATTTACACTTTTTTATTTTATGATTCGTTTTCATAAAGAAAAATTCTAAACATTTTATATGAACAGGTTGCATACAACAATGAATGTAAGTAACATTTGTGCTGTTAGAAGAAATTATCAGCTCTGAAGAACAAAGTTTACAAAACATATAAAGAATAGACATTTTATGTTCTTTTTTTCTTATTTGATCTCTTATTTTTTTCTTTAAAGGACTTAAAACATAATCATCAGGATTAACATTCAAGTAATGTTTTTTGTGAGCAGGTTTCATCAATTCTATTACATCTTCAAAATATGAAATTTCTAAAATAAAACATGAAAAATCCTTTATTCTATAATAAAAATCTGTATATTTTAAAAAAATACAGCACATTTTAATAATTCTAGGCAATAACATGACATCAGATAAAACAATCTTCATTATTTCTTCTAAAAGATATGAAGACTGAAAGAAATCAGAGAAAAAGCATAAAGCTTCTACTCTTATTTCTTTTAAAGATGAAAATGGCTGAATCAAAGAAAGCGCTGTAAATATATGTTTAGCTTCTCTTACACTCATATAATTCTGAACAGGGAAACTGACATCTATTAAATCATCTATTTTACCACCAGTGAAAGTCAACATAGCTTCTAAGTAATAAACACGACTTAAAAGCAAACCAACATTAACTTTCATTATCATCTTTATATCAGCAATTTTTTTTCTGATATAACTTACTGTGAAATCTCTTCTCAAAACTTGACACTTTATTATATCTACTCAATAACTTACAATAAATCCTCTTTATTTCAATCCAACAACAAATATGGTAAAGGCATATTATCTTCAATAGACTTTATATATCAAAACTTGTTTGATAAATATGGTACAGAATGTTCTGTTTTAAGGTTCTTAACCTGAAATGTCACAGTGCCTAACTAAACACCGAACTTACAGGTTATATACTCTTATGTGATAAAATATACCTGTTAGAAGTTATCACATAGTAGTTTTTTTACATCCTTATATTTCTTAAACTTTAATAATAATGTAATGCATTTTTTATAGTTTTTTTTCTTAAGCTTCTGAATTTTTTTCTTAGCCATGAACAAAATTCAGGACTACATATTGGTTTTGCTTTTTTCCATTTCATGCCACAATCATAACATGCTATACCTTTCCGATAATGAGTACTGTATGAAGCAAACTTAAAACTACTGTAACATTTATAATTAACTGGACAAGCACAACACAGCATATATGTTACTTTTAATGTTCTAATTTTTTTATTTTTATCAAAAGTATGGTATTTCCCACACCCTCCGCAGCGAAACTTAACAATTTCTGCATTAAGGTCTAAATCTTGTAACATATCAGTTATTTTATTTTGTAGTTCATTATCCGAATAACAAAGATAATCACAATAAGCAAATATGCTGTGTTTTGTACAAAGCAAATCGTCTAATATGTCAGAACGATTAACTTTTAGAAGATCTGAAGCAAACCAAAATAATTTTCTACTGCTTACATGAAACATAGTTCCGCAATAAACATAAACTTTCAATGCTTTCCCTATTTCTTTGATTTTTTTCGTAGTCCTTTGATATATATAATTAAACAAAAAATCTGACTGAAAAAAAGAAGCAAAAAATGCTAAGGACTCTATGTTTTTGATTTCATTAAAACGTTCATAACAAGCTTTTTTTGATGAAATATTTAAGAAGGAAATGTATAAAAAACATTTCGATACAGATAATAATGAATGTGCAGGTATTTCAATGTTTAATTTTTCCATCAAAGGTTCACGATAAAAATTGAAATAGTTTTTAAAGTATAAACTTCTTAATGAAAGTAAAAAAAAGTTCAAGTAGAGTTGCTTTTCCATCTTAAACCTATAAAAACAAGACGGATTATTTTAAGATATAAAACAAACATTGAAATTCTTGTATGACATTTTCATACTACATATTTATGATATAGGCTGCACACATGTTCAAATATAACATCATATAAACATTAAAGTAACTTTTCTTGAAGCTTATGTTTTATTTCTTGTGAATTTTTTAATCCAAATGTGTTGACGAAATATGCTGAATCAAAAGGAGAGGGGAGCCAAAAAGTTTCAAGCAATAACGGCATGACATCATGCTCTTTTTCTGTGCAGTGAAATATACTCCCCCTCCAAAGAACAGCTCGTCAGTGCATGTTTCACAAGTGATTTTTTTACATATTTTTGTTCTTGTTTTTGTAGGAACTTTCGTCATCAGCTTCAAGAAAAGAGATCCTGTCTCTGTGTCTTTCTTTTGAGGGAAGACGACAGAAACAGGCAAGCGAGACAGAATTAAACGTTGAAGGTAGTCTCTCGTATTAGCCTGTTGTATAGAATCAGAAAAAGGCTCAGTGACATTGACAACTTTGGCTGAACTTTTATCAGGAAGAGTGATGTTGTTGTCGTCTTTCACGACAACTTCACTAGGAACTAAGTCACTGTCTTGGAGAACAGCTACTTCTTCACCAGCAACATTAACTTCGTTACTGTCAATGATTTCGTCCTTGTCCCCTTCGAGAATAACTTCAACTTCACGATGACTGTAGTGGTCATTGTTGTCTTCAATACCACCAATTTCCTCATAGTCAACGTGAAGTTCATTGTTATCTTCTAAGGAGACAACTTCATTCACAACTTGATAGTCATCTTTTGACAACTCAAGTCCAGAAATCTGAATAGCTTCGTCTAGTAAATCTGAAGAAGCTGGACCATAGTCGCTTTTGCAAAGCTCAGAAAGTTTTTTTTTCTTTACTAATGGAGGCATAACCTCCAGATCTTCTTCTTTTGATATCATTCTTTTAGTAGGATAAGCTCGACTCGGTCTTACAAGAAGAGGCATTTCCTCTTCAGGCTTCTGAAGAGAAGATGTTTCTTGTACATCATGAACATTTTTAGCAAATTTTGTTCCTTGAAAAAATTGGTTGTTTAACTTGGACAAAATAGGTTCTGGCTCTTGGTTTTCACGTTCCATCTGTAGGTAATAAATAAAATAAAATTCATAACTAAAATTTTAAGTCAAAAAGTTAAGTATAAAAAAATAAAATGTCACTCAAACATTATGCTAAGCAACTTTTATATAATATTTATTTCATTATTTTTAATTTTTTTGGTTTACAATTTTTAGGACCTCTTCTGTCTTTAGTACACCTGAGAATAGCTGCAGAACAATGTTGCGGACATTTGGCACATTTCTCTATATTTTCAGGTAACATATTAGTTTGTAAGACAATTAAATGCTTATATATTCTATCACATACTTTAATAGAAGATTCTAAGTTAGCCCTACACTGTTCTAGCTGTTCTTTAAATAAGTTAGCAAAAGGTGAAAACTCTCGTAACGAATTTACTTTATCATCTACATCTATATCTATTTTTTTCTCATGCTTCATTTCTTCATTTTTTTTAAATTTTTTATTCGTTAAACCCTGCTCTTCACTATCTGAATCGCTCTCAGACAATTCTAAATCTTCTTTTAAAAAATTAAATTCAGGATCAGAAGAAGTATCTTGAGAAACGCTTCGTTTAGGTTTAACAGATTTAGATTTTCTCTTTTTTCTTTCTATGTCTAAAGATTTCGAATCATTATCCTCATTTTCACTAGAATCTGACAAATTCTCTTCACTGAAAACATTATCAGAAGCTGGTAATATTTTTTTATTCTTTTTTCTTTTCTTAGTCTCTACATATTCTTTCACTTCCTCGTTCTCAGAATCAAAAAAAATAGAAACAGGTTTGCTTCTCATATTTTCAGAAGGAAAAAAATCTACACTTTGATTTTTTGTGTGAAAAGTTATATTAAGATTCAAAACTTCTGAAATACATTCTAACAATACACTATGAGAAGAAATAAGGTCTAAAAGAATTTTTTCTTTCTCTTGATTTATACAAAATTCATACTCTTTTTTGTAGGCTTCTTCTTTTTTTAACAGAGACAAAAGAAAAAACCAAGTCTCATCTTTCATTAGATCAAATATTTTCTCTTTTGATATAAAAGACTCTTGCTTCTTCCTTTTAATATATTTTAAAATGTAATACAAACAATGTTTCTCTTTAAGCTTAATTTCATTCCAGTAAACTCTGTTAAATTCATTATTTTGACTTAAAATAAAAAATATTGTTAAAAGAATTTCTGAAATCAATTTAATTTCTTTCATTTTTATTATCTGACTTTTCCTTTATTATTTCGTCTAACACAAGTTTTATCTCAGAACATAAAAATAAAAAAATATTACAATCTTTAGTTATACAATTCCCTTTGAAATTATAACCTAAAGTAAAAGTAATATCTTTATTTGAAATTCTTATGACAGAAACATTGTTCACATTATAATCTTTTAATCCTTCATAATTTACCCAAACAGATTCATATGTGTTAGACTCCTTTAATTTATATGAATATTTGTCTTTAAAATGAAATCGTATTTTTAAAAGAAATTCTATGACTTTAATATTGTTATTTTTTATGTCAATTTCTACACTTATTTGGATATTTAATAATGATACTTTAATTTTATTGTAATTTATTAAAGAAAAATGATTCCAAAAGTTTGAACAAAAAAAGGAAATAAACTTTTTAATGTTGCTTACAATAAAGTTAAAATCATTTCTTAAAAATATATAACAACACCCATTTTTGGTAAATTTTAAAGAAAAATCTTTTTTTAAAATAACAATAGAACCTCTATATTTAGAAATTTTCCCCTGCAGCTGATATAAATTCTCTATGTCTAACTTAGCACAAGGGTACGTTCTAGCTATTAAAACAATATTATTAGTGTAATACTGAATTGACATAAGAATTAAAACCAAAAAATATGCAAACCAATTAGATAACACCGAAAGAATGATATATTATACCATAATAGAAGCAAGCCAGCTATATAATTTATTGAATAACTAAATAAACAAGACAACTGAAGCACGTTAACTGAATGACTGATACAAGCTAACTAAATAAAAGCAAGTAAGCAAATAAATAAAATAAAATAATAACCTTATCCAAATTTAATCAGCAATCTTGATGTTGCTAGCAGATCCTCGTCCTAAATGAACTGTGAATAACCTTGTTAATACAGTAAACTGTAAACGACCTCGATGTTAGAGCAAACTGCAGACGACCTTGATGTTACACAGACTAAACGACCTTGATGCTGCTGAGTCCTTAATCAAAAATAAGAAGACAGCACAAGACGTCTATCTGAAAAGAAAAAAGACACTTAATTTCTTTAAATTATCAGCATTTTATCATTTCATATATAATCAGTTTCATGTCATCATCTAATTATCGTTATTTTTTCAATATGATATATATAAATTAATCAGTTTCATATCTTCATCTTGTTATTATTTTAATCAGTTTCATATCTTCATCTTGTTATTATAAAACATTATAAATAGTAATTATAATGTTTTTTCAATATAATCTTTTAATAATAATCTCATTTAGATTAAATTTTACATTATAAACTCATTTAGATTAAATTTTAATGTAAAATATAAATAACAATTCGTCTTATCTATGACTAAAATCCAAAACAAAAGAAATTTACCTTTGCTTTTTACAGTAAAACTTTCTGACTCAAGTTCAGTAAGATCACTCTCGGATTGAGTTTGGATTAAGTATTGATCTGAAAAATAACATTTCATAAAATCTTTAATATATAACTCGAGTTCAGCAAGGTCATTCTTAAATTATTGAGTAAAGTATTAACCTGAAAAAATAAATTTTTATTGAGAAGATTAAAACTAAATCTTCTTAAACTTAAAACATTATTATTAGAACTTGGTTTTATATTCAAATAAAAAAGTATTTTTCTTTTTTATTTAGTAACAAAGAATAGGTTAATAAATTTACCTCTGTGTACGTAGAAAATATCACGGAACAGATAATTAATTATCAATCTCGTACGGGTCAATAATCTCTGACACGCCTGTATATTTTGCCTTGCTAGTTGTCCTCCTCTATGTTCCTCGTAGTTAGACACAGAGTTTCCTCCACTCATGATACACTAAAACAAAAAAAATAGGAATTCTTTAAAGTAAACTAAGCTCATTAAAGTTCATTTACTAAGTATATTTACTATGGCTGATTTATAGGAAGAGCGCCATTGTGATGTGATATTTATTGACGTTTCAAACATCAACATCGTTAATTGAACAGGGTCTATTTTTTTAAAAGCAGTAAGTAAAAGCATTCAGTTTTTCACTACAGTTTTCGCACAAACACACCAAATAACTATATTTAGTTTGTGACTGTAGTTTTTACTCGAACACTATAAAAAAATTTATTTTTACTCTAACGCATAAAAAAACTTGAAACTATAGTTTCTTCTTCAACGCATAAAATTTAAAGTTTGACATTTTAGTTTTTACTCGAAAGCGTTAAGTTAAAAAAGGTCTAACTATATAAATCACCTACCTTACAGTTTTCCTTTTCCTAGGTTCGTTATAAGCTGTAGCGTTTTACATGCTCCTCTCCTGTTCTGCTTTTATCTGAAAAGAAAAATTTAATTCATTATTAAATATCCACTCGAACACAACTAATTTCAATATTCAGTTTATTACAGTTTTCACTTGAACGCATCAGTTCAGTTTATTACTACAGTTTTCACTCGAACGCATCAGACAATTTCCACTCGAACGCATCAGGCAATTTCCACTCGAATGCTTTTACTTAAATGATCTAACACACCTTCAACAAAAGCAATAAGATATTATTTCAATCTCTATTCGAACGCAACAACCTTCCAGCTCATAACCTTATTTTTCACTTGAACGCGAAACATAAAATTACTTAGTATGTTAGTTTTTTCCTCGAACACAATAAGTCATTACGCATGCGTCACTCTCTTATAACAAAATGGCTGACTATACCTTCCGCTTTAGGTAAAACCATCTTTAGCAGCAGTGTTTTCTCCGAGAAATCATACTTTTAAGCCCTATCTAGACCTTTCTGATTTATTGTCTTATTCTATGAAAAACATAAAGAATACCATACTTTTGTATATCAAAAATATGCCATAGTTCTAGAGAAAAATGTATTTTCCGAACGCATATTCCGCAATCGAAAACAAAATACTTCTTACAAAAATTTACCTAGCCTTATGTTTCTTAGTTAATCCGTTAGATGTCTCTTTCTGTTTCTACCGTGTCTAATGAAATACTTTTGGTTCCTCTACTCCTGTCGTGTCTCATCAAATGTTTATGGTTCCGCTATGTGTTTCTTTCTACCCGATGAGGGTTCAAGGGCAGTACCGCTTTATCAAGGATGAGGGTTAAATTGCACATAAATTTGAAAGACATTTAAAAGAAATCATCTGAATTTAAGGAAAATTTATTTCAAATGAAAACTCTAGTGAAAGCCGAGAAGAGAATCTCAGGAAAATGAAATATTTATAAGGTGGTATAACGTCCGTCCCCCTCCTGATCTCGGACCACCATATAGTGATCCGCAGTAAAAAACAATCATAGAATATAAATGTGACACACAGACCCTTTGGTTAAGCGCTGATAAGCCAGTGAAAGCCGAGAAGAGAATCTCAGGGAAATGAAATATTTATAAGGTGGTATAACGTCCGTCCCCCTCCTGATCTCGGACCACCATATAATGATCCATAGAATATAAATATGACACACAAGCCCTTTGGTTAAGTGCTGATAGGCAACATTAAAAAACTTATGAGCACTATTGAATCATTAGGCACAGTTCAGACCGAAATATAGGTAGATACACACGCAAACCAACAGAAAAAAACTGAATTGGTCAAACCTATATTTCATACATAAAAGATGAAAATAAAAATTTATAATTATAATGCACGATTAGAATGATTATATGCTGGTTTTTAAGGTGGTTAAGCTACAATAAATTATAGTGAGAAATATTTTGGTGGTCCGAGACTTTACGGCTAGGTAAAAAATTTGAAAACTACTAGATCATACAGGAACCAAAACGATTAACTTGAACTTCCGGGTTAATTTCGCCAGAAGCTTCTTCTGCAAAATATAATATTCTAAGACCTAACATAGGATTTACAGCTTCAAAAGCGGAAAATCATGTCAAGAAGCAAGGATTATTTTCTTTTAGGACCTAAAAGATGCCTAAGTTTCAGCGAAATCCTCTCATACCATCGACAAGCTGAACTACTTCGCTGTTATCTAGTCATGGAAACTCGAAACGGGTACTTATCTATTTTATCTAAGAAGACTATGACTCACCCTACTTTTAGTTAAAGGCTCATTGTCAGTCTTTTCTCATTCACTCGTATTAATACCTTTTTCTACAGCTAAACTAGTTAGGTTAAAGAAAGATCTAGGTTATTCTCTAGTTCTTCGTCATCTAGCTCACAGTGAAGATGTGGACTTATTTCCTAATATTCGTTCTTGTCCCTGCTTGTCTAGGAGTGGGAACAAAAGAAAATTGTTCATGCTCTTTCTTAGAGGATAGCATTATTTCCTGCCAGAGTCCTAATCTAACATGTTGGATTCAAATGGAACTGACACACAAAACTTTAATCACTTCAGAAATCAGGACACAAAGTAACGACCAAACGCAGGAAATACAGTATGGAAGAAACCGATTCCCTTTCTTAGAGCAAGTTTCCTCGAAAGTTGCTCTCTATTCTTGTGAAGCAGGGACATGCAGGTAATTTAAAAGGATTTATTATCCTATTTTACTGAATAGTAATTCGTCGAAATTTTTACTCTTACACTCTAAAATAATATTTCTTAACCAAAAATACTAATCTCAGAGCAATTTTCTGTTAGGCCAATAGAACTCATATTATAGTTTACCGTCCACCGCCCGCATACATTTAAAGGGCCGGATGAGAAAATTTCATTATTCATTATCTAAAAATATATTGTAGAATTTTTCAAAAATGTATTTAGACATGGTAGGAATGAGCAAAGGAGGGCATATTTGGTATCAAATTAAAGCTTACAATGCCAGGAATGTCAATAACATGGTGGCATATACAACCTGAAGATTTCAAGGCAGTGCTACCTATATAATGAATAATGAAAAAATGCCTCATCAATTTTCAAAACGGCTCGGACAGTAAACTGTAACCTGAGTTCCTATGGCCTTATTAGTGCTCACATGTAAATTCCTAATTTTTTTCTCTGCTAGCTAAAAAAATAAATATGTATTCAGCTTTAGACCATGCTAAAAGTAGTGCTATTGAAAATATGAGATCATAGACTAGAATCTTTAATTCGACGCTGTCCCAGGGCTTTTGACAGGGCTGCGCAGTGCGCAATACACGCATTTAATGCCTAAATGTCGCATTTAAATGGCTAGAATGGCCATTCATTTACAGAATGGCGCATTGTATTTGCTAAAAAGTGTGCAATTGGCGCATTGCAAAAAATCCTGTCAAAAGCCCTGCAGTGTCCTGGCACCGTGCCAAATCTGATACAATAAAAGAGATCGTAGTTCAAATCTGTTATAACACATTGTCTATACTGTCAAATGTTTCAAAAATAATTCTGTTATAACACTGATAAAGTTAACGTCCTATTTTAACAGGAAAACTCATGTCTACCTTCCAACAGAAGGAAAATATATCCGTCTCACAGAATATCATCTGATGAAAGCAAAATCAACCACAACAAAAACTTCTACTCTGTCTACTATAATCTATAAGTCTACTACCACCTACAAACCTACTGTCTACAAGCCTACTTCCACCTTCAAGCCTAGTACCTATATCCCTACTTCGATCATGTATAGACGCACCATCTATATCCCTGCTTCCACTCCTGCTGCCTATACATCTACTGTCATTGAAAAAGAGGCTACTTCAAGGTATTTCTATATTTTTACTAATTATTATAACACTTTAATTTGTTTTATATAAACTACGACTTGTACGAAAATGCCAACGACGTCAAAATATTTTCTATATATCTTTTTAAGTCACTGAAGAGACTTTATAACCTTAAAAATGTCTTAAGAAATCCTGAATCCAAAACCATATAAACGTTGTTATATTTTCTTTAACTCTGTTCTAGTTTTTGAAAAGACATAATAACCTTATATTTTCAGAAATATCTTAACAAAAATTACCTAACATACATTAATATAATATAACCTTTCTTTTCAGAGAAAAACTTACCTTGATTAAGACGTCTGAACAGCAAACCACAACTGCTCCTCAAGAAAGAGACTATCAATATGAGGATACTATGACAACGTCTTCACTGTCTGGAGAAGGATTTCATCTGGAAGATCAGCCCAACACTCCTGCTTCTTATATACCAAACCATGAGGAGCTGTCAACCTTAAGCCCCGCCTTGAAGAGCAGCTCTCCCCTTTCAGCTGTACCAAGAGAGCACAAACTGACGACTTTAAGCCACGCCTTAAGGAGCAGCTCTTCCCTCTCACATACAGTAACAGATCAGAAAATGTCAACTTCAAGCCCCTCCTTGATGAATAGCACAAGAGAGTCTCTTCCAAACGATTCTGTTAACTCTTCAACGGCATCTTCATCTTTTATTGTGTCTGTATCATTTGGTGTAATCATTCCTTTACTTATGATAACAAGCATTGTCATAATATTAAAGGCTCGAAAAAAAAGAAACAGATCTCCTATATATAGACCAACTTCAGGCCAAGCTAGCACAAGCAGAGAAATTTTTGAGTTAATACCTCTACGTTCAAACATACCATAATGTCTTGCATATTAAAGACATTCCCTACTGCGTCTTATGTTTCCTCAAGTTAAAGGGTATATTTACTAAAAAAACAGCATAAAGATTATAGGTGCTTCTTATATACTCGCTTTAATCCAAAAACATTCTCCTGAGATCTGTATGTGAGATGGAAAAATGACATGAGACATGATAATATCCTAAATTCGTCATATGACACTTAGATTAGTGTCAAAGACATGAAATAATAGTAATTTAACGACATATAACATGGAAAAATAACATGAGACATGATCTTATCCTACAGGGATGTAAGTCTTCAGGATTTATCAGGATTTCCTGATTTCTGAAAATTTTGAATGCCATCTACTTTCCTTATACAAGTGGTAAAGAGAGACTTTTGGAAAAATAGATGGCTTTTATATCAAGTAAATGTATGGCTTCCTGATTTTTGCCCATGCCTGACTTACATCCCTAATCCTAAGTTCGTCATATGACACTCAGATAAATGTTAAAGACCACTGCGTCTTATAATATTTCCTCAAGTTGAAGGGTATATTTACTGAAAAAACAGCATTAAAATTATAAATGCTTCTTATATACGCGCTGACTTTTATACACTGGAGATTAAGGTAGTAATTCTGTTTATCCAAGAAAACATTCATATTTTATAGCTACGCTTGTTAATAATTATGAATCACTTAACCAAAATTCATATATTTCATCATGTACGGTTATATAACCTGACATATGTATCTTGGCTATAAGGTATATACTAGCCTTCCGTGTGGCTTTTAAAAGAACACTATTCATTATGCAATACGCTATTCTATTGAAATCTGTATGAGAAAACAATAAACAATTACTCTATTATTGAAAATCTTTTAATTATTGGAATAATCAAACTAAAGAACTAAGTACGTATGTACTGATGCATAATTTATGTCCTTGTTTTGTTCAGAACGTTATCTGGAAGACATGATTAATATCCTTGTTTTGCTCAAGACATTATCTGAACGCAGTATTCTCTGGGAAAGTTGTGACATTTTGACCCTGGGTCTTTAGCTCTATAAGAAGTAATATAGTGAAAAATCCATCTTTAATCTTCTAAATACAAGACTCATAATTTTTTTTCTGTTCAAAAATCACTTTTTTTTAACTTCAAGCATCGTCAACTTTAAAAAACTTATAAAAAATATATGAATTAAGAAAATTATCTTGAGATAATGATTACAATAATAACATTTATCTTAATATATATAGGATAAGACCTAAAGTGGTTAAGGGTGGGAAAGCTTCCAGTCTTCACCCTTTAAGACTAGCAATATAAAACTGTGTTTAATGCGCAATTCATAAGAAAACAGTGGAAAATAAAAATAAATAGCAAAAATAGAAATAAAAAGCTGACATACCATCTGTCATAAAATGTTTAATTAAAAACTTCGATAAAATTTCATTAAAATTTCTCTCTAGCACTTTATTAATTATGATAGTATCGTAACATTCAACAAGTACAAAACATAAGCGAACCTTAAAGGATTTCCTACCACATAGGAGACAAACACGTCTGTAACCAACATAAGAGTGCATCATACTCAATATTCATACGAAATGTTTTATTTTCAATTATGATACGCAGTACATAAAAAAATACTATGATAATATTCTCTCTTAAAAAATAAATAAAAAAGTGAAATAAAAAATAAATAAGACTTTATCAATGTAATATCATAATCTACAGCAAGAAATACAATAATCCATTTACAGTATTTAAAGGGTGAAGAAAAATATATTGCTTTGTCCTAAGAAAAGATTTTTCCTATAACAGAGAATAAACACCAGCTCAGCTAGTCTACCATAATACCTTACGTATAAGACGCATCTCAAAACTCAACTATACGTGAGATGTTATAATATGATCAAAAAAAATCCTATGAGGTCAACATTTTACTTCATTAAGAGTTAATAACCACGTAATACGATACTAAATCAACAGGTGGCAGCACTATTCTCTTTTTACATAAAGCTACGTATTAGAACACCACTGTCCTATAAAAATATGATGTTATATAAAGAAATATATCGATACAATATAAATCTTTTATACAATAAACTATAGCCTATACCAATAAAACATTAGGTAATATTTATTTATAACACGTCATCTCTCAAAACATTTATCAATGTAGCACACCCATAATCATAACACTCGTACATGAACATATAGAAATAAATTCATGCATGTATCATACTAATATAACTCAAGTCTAGGCTAACATTAGCTTAAGAGTTCGTAGATCTTCTATTTGGAATTTTTGAAGGTCTGGTCTCTCCAGACCAATATTTAATCCAAAAACATTCTCCTGAGATCTGCATTATACTTCTTCAATCCAACTTACTGGTATAATCCCAAAAAATCCTGAGAGGTCTACATAATACTTCATTAAACGTCATCAAACAGTCTCGATTTATCAATAAAATGATATTCATCAGCGCCGTATATAATACTCTACTATATCAACAGGTGGCAGGATTATATACTATTTGAGAGTTTACAGCATAACGAAACTCAGGGTAAGGAAGGTGGGGGGTGTGTGTAATTGATCCCTAATGCTCTCATATTGTATAATTTGGTTAAAACGAAATTCTTTTATAACTAAAATTACACACTTTGTTATAACAAAATTTACTACAGTAATTTAATAACATACAACCTGATGACAAGGACATGGAAAAATGACATGAGACATGATCATATCCTAAATTCGCCATGTGACACTCAGATCAGTGACAAAGACATGGGATAATAGTAATTTGACATGTGACATGGAACCTAGTGTCAAGGACATGGAGAAAAATAACATGAGACATAATCATATCCTAAATTCGCCATGTGACACTCAGATCAGTGACAAAGACATGGGATAATAGTAATTTGACATGTGACATGGAACCTAGTGTCAAGGACATGGAGAAAAATGACATGAGACATGATCATATCCTAAATTCGCCATGTGACACTCAGATCAGTGACAAAGACATGGGATAATAGTAATTTGACATGTGACATGGAACCTAGTGACAAGGACATGGAGAAAAATGACATGAGACATGATCATATCCTAAATTCGCCATGTGACACTCAGATCAGTGACAAAGACATGGGATAATAGTAATTTGACATGTGACATGGAACCTAGTGTCAAGGTCATGGAGAAAAATGACATGAGACATGATCATATCCTAAATTCGCCATGTGACACTCAGATCAGTGACAAAGACATGGGATAATAGTAATTTGACATGTGACATGGAACCTAGTGACAAGGACATGGAGAAAAATGACATGAGACATGATCATATCCTAAATTCGCCATGTGACACTCAGATCAGTGACAAAGACATGGGATAATAGTAATTTGACATGTGACATGGAACCTAGTGTCAAGGTCATGGAGAAAAATGACATGAGACATGATCATATCCTAAATTCGCTAACTGACACTCAGATCAGTGTCAAAGACATGGGATAATAGTAATTTGACATGTGACATGGAACCTAGTGACATGAGACATGATCATATCCTAAATTCGCCGTGTGACACTCAGATCAGTGACAAAGACATGGGATAATAGTAATTTGACATGTGACATGGAACCTAGTGTCAAGGTCATGGAGAAAAATGACATGAGACATGATCATATCCTAAATTCGTCATGTGACACTCAGATCAGTGTCAAAGACATGGGATAATAGTAATTTGACATGTGACATGGATCCTAGTGACATGAAACATGATCATATCCTAAATTCGCCGTGTGACACTCAGATCAGTGACAAAGACATGGGATAATAGTAATTTGACAAGTGACATGGAACCTAGTGTCAAGGTCATGGAGAAAAATGACATGAGACATGATCATATCCTAAATTCGCTAACTGACACTCAGATCAGTGACAAAGACATGGGATAATAGTAATTTGACATGTGACATGGAACCTAGTGTCAAGGACATGGAGAAAAATGACATGAGACATGATCATATCCTAAATTCGCCGTGTGACACTCAGATCAGTGTCAAAGACATGGGATAATAGTAATTTGACATGTGACATGGAACCTAGTGTCAAGGACATGGAGAAAAATGACATGAGACATGATCATATCCTAAATTCGCCATGTGACACTCAGATCAGTGACAAAGACATGGGATAATAGTAATTTGTCATGTGACATGGAACCTAGTGTCAAGGACATGGAGAAAAAGGACATGAGACATGATCATATCCTAAATTCGCCGTGTGACACTCAGATCAGTGACAAAGACATGGGATAATAGTAATTTGACATGTGACATGGAACCTAGTGACATGAGACATGATCATATCCTAAATTCGCCGTGTGACACGCAGATCAGTGTCAAAGACATGGGATAATAGTAATTTAACAACATGTGACATGGAACCTAGTGTCAAGGACATGGAGAAAAATGACATGAGACATGATCTTATCCTAAATTCGTCATGTGACACGCAGATTAGTGTCAAAAAGATGGGAAAAGCTATGTACATAAATTATTTAGTTCCACATAACCTAGAACAGGACAAAGATAGTTCATATTATTCTCGGTAGAGGGAAACCCAAGAATGCGTTCTACGAACTGAATATGATGAAATCTATCGTCTCAATTGTAAGCTATGAGCAAGTATTCTTTATTGATATCAATAAAATATATCAAACAATGAAAAGAAAGAGCTCTATACATGAATCATTCAAACTGTTCAAAAAAATTACGCTGCGCTATTTGAGAATTGCGCAGATTGGTGATCCGCGCGCTACATATATCATGCCAGAGATAGTTCATATTATTCTCGGTAGAGGGGGACAAAAAATCCGCGTTTTGAATGTAGTTCATATTATTCTCGGTAGAGGGGGACAAAAAATCCGCGTTTTGAATGTAAATCTATCGCTTCAATTGTAAACTAACGCTGTAAATTCCTCTAATAACTCAGCAAATATTCTTTGCTGATATCAATGAAACATATCAAAAAATAGAGGAGAAAAAACTCTGTCCCTAAATCACTCAAACTGATGAAAAAAATCTATATCCTCTTAAACTGAATGTCTATTTGTTCATAGACTTAAAGGTGTAACACCACATTTATGATTTCACTGCTGAGGTGGAGTATATAAGGAACGCAATGTCTGGGGTTAATTGGAGAGGTCCGGCCCTCATGTCACGAACCTCCTTGTCTGTAGCTCCAGGTGTAGCTTCAGTGCGTAAAAGATCTGGACTATTCTTGCGACCTTGTCCACTTAGAGCGGATGATGCATGAACGGGTGATGCTCCCATTGTTGGTTGAAGCATGAACGGGTGATGCTCCCATCAGTTGGTGAAAGCAACCATACATAATGGTCCTCCTGTTTCAGTAACGCTCACCGTTCCTTAGAGCACTGATCTGGAATTGAACATGTTCCACAATCCTCCTTCAATCCTCCTTCAATCCTCCTTCAATCCTCCTTCAATCCTCCTTCAATCCTCCTTCAATCCTTCAATCCTCCTTCAATCCTTGGTGCACTTAGTTCATTCCTCTGTACCGAAAGCTCAGCTAAGAACCGTGTGACATGAGAACCACTTGACCTCTCTTTTGTATTTAAAATTTATGATATGATTACTATTTCCAAAAATAATCCTAATATCCAAAATAATAGGTATTTTCTGGATATTCAAAAAATATAGGTCTTCTTTGGATATTTTTTTAGAAATATCCAAAGAAGACCTATATATATACTACTCAAGTAGGTGATGCAAATTTTGAATATCTTTCCGATTTTGGAATGCATTTTGCTGTACAATGTCTAGATCTTTTCTGATAAGGATTTTAACGCCTTTTTCTAGTACATTTCCTATGTAAAATAACCCTTCATCATACTTTTCATGAGGATTCTTATCTGTAGGGAGATAAGCATGATAAGGGCCGCGCTAGTTGCTCCCAAGAAGTTTTAAATGAATGACATTATGCCTGGATGATGCCAACTTTGCCTATTTTTGAGGACCCTACCCCCCCCCCCCCCGCAGGTCGACATGTAGGCGGGACCACGCAGGCGCGCGCGTCTTAGCTGTTCAATAGCCAGAATATAGACAAGCGGTGCGCGTCCTTTGCTGCGGCTCTGTCCAAAGCTGTGTAATGAACCCCATTTCTTTCGCAACAAAAACATGGCGCAGGGAAAACTCAAAGTGAAAACTTCCAAGCCTGCAGGCGTGAAACAAAAGGGACAACGACCCAAGAAAGTTTTAGGACCGAAGAAAGGAGGTAATTTGGATTATAACCATCAAGTGTATAGTGTTTTTAAACCGTGATGCGGCATAAAACACGTGTGAGCGGCGTGTGCATCGTTACTAAGCTTATTATCGCTCAGCCACCATGCAGTACTCCAGTCCAGTCTAGCGATGACAGCCTGAACACAGGGCCTCTACTGTATATCTGTCACAATGCTAAACATATGTTTTTTTAATTAATGATTTCTCAGTCCCTACCTATCAGAATATCAATTGGGCGACATGTATGGAAAGGATATAACCTCAGCTATCTATTGGTGTGCCATTTTCTCTACAATCTGTTATTTCTAGCATGATTAAGCCCATGGGCCTGGATGTATTCGTCTGAACGAAAAGTAGAGATTTGTTTACAGGGGGCGCCACCACGCACCCACGGAAGACATACTTTGGAGGTGAATAACAAACCACTACTTGCCAATAGCCGTCTATTGTGGCCAGTCTGCGAGGGTGCAGAAATTCCAATTTTCTCCTTAACTTATCATCCAAATTACTTGAAACTTCTAGCGAGTAATTTTAAGATCTAGGTAAATATTCTGTATGAAAACAAATTCATTTCGAATGGTAGATTTTGATAGAATGAGTTTTGAAATCATCACCCCATTGCACTTTCGACTTGTCAATCTCACACAACCTACACCTCCAACATTCACAAATAACAAATGGCAGTTCTACTAAGAATAACCTCACTAAACTTTCAGCGAGTAATCTTCACTTCATAAACTTGTAGTTTCTGAAATTTGAAAGCATTCTGACCAGGGGAAATATCGAAAATAAGAATTCAAAGCCAATGAGTAGTGTCTGCCTTGCAGTACCCCTATGGTCCATAGTATGGAAGCCCTGTGCGAGGATTCACCTCCTTTAAATGGAGGTGCTACCAGTTGCAACGAGGTGAAGACAACTGTCCCTTCATTCAGCTTGCTTTTCTCCGTAACAATAGGTAACATTTAGATTCTGTCAATTTTCCAAATTTGTACAACATAGACCCACATTCACTGAAATATATTATTTTTTGCCAAGCAGGACGAAAAAAATACAGAGCAATTCTCCTTGAACTTTTGATTAGGAATGATTTGGTGTTATAAACATATATTTTAGCGATTTTTGGCGATTTTTAACCAGCTAAAGGTATTATTCAACAGAAAGAAATTCATTTTTTATTATTTTAGCTTAGCATAAAAACATCTCTATTAGGAATATCAACTTAATTCAAAAAGCATTTCAGTGCAAATATTAAACCCTTTTATTTCATATATAGTTTGTGGTGTTCAATTGATGTCCTGATTTTTGGCTGTCATCGCTAAGTAGTCACTGTTTTAGAGTTAGGAAGTGGTAATTATCAACGGGGGGGGGGTAATAATTTCAGACCCCTCCCGAGGGGGGGGGCTAAAAAAATGTTGACCCCTCTTGACAAGTAGTCTAAAAAAATTTACCCTCTTTTAAGTTTTAAGCAAAAAAAGCCAGCGCGCTACTAGAGATAAAAGAGGGGTGTGGAAATTTTGGGGAGCAAAAATTTTTGACTGTCATTGAGGGAGGGGGGGGCGTAACGAATTTTCTGTTCCCCCTTTTTGGCCCAGGTTTTTGTTTTTTTTGTTTGAAACGTGTTTATTGGCCAATAAATATCACATCACAATGGCGCTCTTCTTATAAATCAGCCATATTAAGTATACACAAAGTTCAGTCACCATGTTACATTTTAGTTTAACAGATAGAGTATGAACAAGTGGGTTTCCATGAATCTCAAAATATCTCCATTTAAATCCAGTATATATCTCCTTATACAATTCATGTACCTATATAGGATCTCATTAACTCAGTATTCTCCTTTTGAACACATCTTTTTCCTCAAGATTTTGTACCTCTGCAGTTAAGCTGTCCCACAATAACATACCTCTATAAAGAGGACTTTTTCTATATAATTCACATGTTGGACGACTGACCTTCAATTTCATTTTATTATAACCTCGCAGTATCCTAGTCGGGACAATTACATTTTCTGGATCCTTCACATATTGATGTATAATCACCCGTATCATTCGCTCTCTTCTAGCTAATAATGATACGGTATTAGATCTAGCTAGCAAATCTTCTACATGTATATCTTGAGGATCTCTAATTCGCATACACATACGCAGGCAATTATTCTGTATCACTTCTAGATGATTCACCATTGTTTCTGGGCCACTATCTATTATAAAGCTACAATATTCAAACGTCGGCAGGATCATATGCTTATATATTTTCAATGCTGTCTCACTGTCTAGATATCGCACAATGTTTGACAATTGGGCCAATTTTGCATTGGCCATAGACTCCACTTTCCTACAATGTAGCTTAAAGTTTAGATCACTGTCTATAATTACACCGAGATAATTAATATGTCGGGAACTAATATGTCGGGAACCCGCCTCCTACACCCCAGGGCTACTGCCCTGGGGTGTAGGAGGCGGGTTCCCGACATATCTTCCTGATTTTCCTTGAACATTTCAACTCGATGATAAACCATATTGTATCATAATTATTCTGAAGTAGTGCGAAGGCATTTCCCTTCAAGGTGTCACGGTACTAATAGGGCCAAGGACGTTCTGATTTCCCCCTCATTTTCCACCATAAAACTGGCGTCAATCGGGTTCTAATTTGATGGCGTTAATAAATAAAGGCTTAAATTAAAGCTGAAGTCATTCTTGATTTTTTTAGCATGGTCAACCATAACGGAGTCAGATCCGTTTTTGCACCAGTTGCCATGGAAACCACCATGTTGAATAAATTAAATGATACAGGCGCCCCTGACAAGTCACAAATGTGACCTTGGCCCCCTCTCTGACACATTAGGTTTCCATGGTGACCAAAATTTTTTTGCAACTTTCCCCCCCCCCCAAATCGTTACCTTTCTTCTGGTACCAAAACTATTAATCTGTGATAAAAATAAGGTCCCCTGGCACTGATTATACCAAGCAAAACACTGTTTTTAGTTGGGACTATTTAGCTAAAACCTAGGACGGGATACTACTGTGACACCTCAAAAGGGGTGAATTTTGTTTTCCCCCCTCCCCCCACAGAGAGGGGTCTGAAATATATTTGCCTTTAGTTCATATTTGAGAAGTTCTAACAGTTTTATTAAGTGATAAAAGTTGGATATTTAAAGTACCGGTAGCTGCCTTCCTCAGGCCATGAGCTTTAATTTGATACCAGGTTTTGACATTTTAAGACAGAATTCTTACTTTGGGACAATTTAAATAAAAGAAAGCTTTAAAACAATTAGGGTCGGGACAAAAAGCTAAGGCCGGTTAGGATACCCAAACCTTTTTAGGTCTTAAGGTATTAACTGCAGTACTCAGTTTAGTAGGTGGTTTTAAAGTTGGCATGGATGTCTGATTTGTTGGGCTACTGCATTACCGGGAACCTAGACAGAGAGACCCTGTCCCGGCCTCCTCACGTCGTATGGGACAGGGTGCTCTCCAAAGGCTAGAGTGGAGATAGCTTGGGCCGCCCGCCAGTGAGAACAGTGAATCTGTTAGGGCTGCAAAAACTTTGATTCTCCCTATCTTAGAATTCTCGGAATTCAACCAAACTTTCAGGAATGCTAACCAAGTATGCCAAGTACCCACATATTAATTTATAGAAAGATTCATTGAGAACAAAAGCCAGGAGATTTGCGCGAATTGTCCTCGCGCTCAACTGACAAGTTTGGCAAAGGAGGTCGTCATACTACGACTATGGGTACCCAACGTATAAGACGCACCTAGAGTTTGCCCTAAATTTGAAATGACATACCTGTGACTTTCTTCTACTTAAAGAATTATCAAAATTAAATAATGTTCTGTGTAGCTATGGTCGTCTGGACCCCCTTGAAGTTGAACGCTCTACGATGCTATGGTAGGAGTTAGAGGGGAGTGTATTAGATCTATGGAGAACTAAATCCCTGTGTAATAGCTGCGTGTGAATAATAACAATAAAAAGCAAAACGTCACCTATAAGTCGACCCCCCCAACTTGGAGCTTAAAAAAATCGACTTATACAAAATGAAAACATGTGAAAGAAATGTTATGGTAGTATTCAATTAACTGAGGATACTATTCTTTTATCACTATAATTTTTATGCTCATTCCAGGTCGACCAATTGCACCGAAAAAGGCCAAGCACATGGAAGCAGCAAATTTCAAAAAGGTGAGTACATAGCCTGCATTGTTCACTCACCCTACTGATAGGCAGACCTACCATGTAGATCCGGAGTTCAAGCTGTACATTAGGGAGTGGTCATTATTTATTACCGGGGGTGGGGGGCATCTTGAGGGGGCCATAGAAAATTTAGCCTCCTTTTTAGCAAAAAATAAAAAGCCTGCGCGTGACTATAGACAGGGGTGTGAAATCCTAAAATACATTTCCTCTGAAGCTATTTCGCAATGATTTCCAGTTTACATTTTTACACTAGATAAAGGTGATTTAAATACTCAATGGTATACATGCCATCCTCTGTCATACAGAGAGGCTAAGAACTATCCATGGGATATTCAAATTTCTGATTTTGGACGACAATAGATCTATACATTTGAAAAAATTCAAAAGACCCCCCCCCCCCCCCCATATAAATGGTAATTCATTTTCTCAGTGGATTTGCACAGATCTCAGGAATGATCCCTGTGAGCATCAAAACCGCGGATTTCCGCGTTTCCGCGGAGATTTCACACCCCTGATAGATCAACCTGAGGTAGTCCCATGAGGCCCTACGGGCTTTAGAACGTTAAACAGATCAATCATTCAACAAGGTGCCATGCTATATTGTGCATAGTGCATGGTAATGTGTCTGGAATCCATAAAAAAAAAACAAGACAAGTAAATGTGGGTCAACACGGTAAATTGTACGCCCCCACACCCCCTTGTAGGAGTCCCTTTCACCGTGTTGATCCGCATATAAACCCCTTTGAGGGTCCAGCCCGTATATGTACATGTATTAAAATTTGAAAGTCCCGACAAAAGTCCCATAGTCCCATCCATCCATCCATCCATCCAAGAGACAGTCATTGTTGATCCTACAATTAACATCACAGACAGTGTTGTCAAGGTGATATGACTTTGTTACGAATACTTGTTACATTTCCTTCCTTTCCCATGGGAAAATGAAGTGCTAGCCCATCCTCTTAAAGGGGCCACAGCTATCTCATTGATCAAACAGGACCAAAGGTGGTGCCACCTTGTGGGTATTGACTGAACTAACCTACTAGTATGGCAATAACAGCTCCACAGAGGTTTTTTCATGCCACAAATTTTTTTTTAAGAATTTTTTTATGTATCTCACCTTTTTGCGAAGGAAACGAAACGAAAGGCATTTGTGGTGCTTTGTCCAAAGAAGATATTTTGACCCTTGGTGACATTGTCCCCTTCTCCTGGGGCCTGTTGCAATTTTTTTTTTTTATGTCACACAAAGCCATGGATCTGGACAATTGGGCCAAAATGAAAAAAAAAAAAAAATTCACAGCACCCCCTAATGATTTTTTTTTTTTTGAAAACAGTGACAAAAAATCTAACTATGGTCATACTTCCCCCCAAAAAAATTTCATGGACATAGATTGGGAATTAACTGAGATACGAATTTTTTTTTTGTTTCATGGGGCCCCTTCTTTCGACGAGTTCAAGTAGAAAAATTGAGATCTGGAGATAATAGAAAAATGGACAATGGTATTACTTGACTCGTCAATAAAGATCAAAGAGGGGCAAAAAGACTTCTGCGCCCGGCGCTAGGGCGCCCCTAGCGCCGGGGTTGGGGAGTGTGTGTGGGGAATTTTACTGCTGTGGGGGGGGGGGGTGGGGGTAGAATATGCTAGCGCAGCCATGCAAAAACTCACCACCCCCTGTTGATAAATAATGAGCACTCCCTCAGATCCTCTTTCTAATCCAGTATTAACTCTAAGAGAGTTACCCTACTACACAGCGTGAAATCTTCACAGTTTTGATGTTCCCAGTGGGTCAAAAAAAAAGTGCAATATGTTTGTCCTCAAAGTGGCTTTTATATGCTATAACCTCAAAATTAAAGCATTTCAATAGCCCATATAAAAGTCGTGGGGCATACATACAGGTAATGCCGTACATATTGATGTAGCCCTGGATTCTTTGAATATTGAAACCAGAAGTCACAAACTTGGGTAAAGCACAGGGAGTCAAGTCTTTTCACCCGACATCTTACATTCCCTAACCCACTGTGCACAGAAGGGTAAGAAGGCCCGCACACCGCAAAGCTTTTTTGAATTTTGAAAACCGATTAACTAGAATGCCACTACCGGTGTTTGGTAGCCATGTCAGCTATCTACATATGGCTGTAACCCTACTTTTCTGATAATGCAAGCAATATTTAAAATGTATTAAGAAAATTCTATAAATATCCTTTCTCTCTTTCCTTTCAGAATTTGTCGAAGGCATTGAACTCAAAGAATGAACATCAAATCACGACACAAGCCACAAGGTCTGAACACACAAATCTGCGGATACTAAAACCAGAAGCCACAACCTAATGTCTTCAGTTTTTAAGAGAGATGGATATATTGTAAAATATAGTGGATTTGCTGGATATGTGAAAATTGATGTTCGGATGGATGAATGAGTGAACTTTTATTAAAATCTTAATGCACCAAAAATAACGAGTCCCTGTTAATCCTTGCCAAACCTACCATAAATCCTCCCATATAAGAGGCATCTCAGCAGGGTTCTCCACACGCTGTAATGATACTGGCGGGCCGCCAGTTTCATTTTCACTGCCACCAGTGTCAAATACATCCAGAATCGACACCGATGTCTTCTCAGCTATCTATAGGTTTTGAAAATGGACCCATTAGAGGTGTTGTGACCAGTTTGATGGGGAACATTTTTCAATTCCTAGTCAATGTGTAAATGAAAGGTCCAGAATGTGTTTTCAGTCATATTAATTGTTATAAATGTTCATTGATTGATTGATTGATTTGTGTTTTACAGCACTTTAGCGGCACTAAGTGGCTATCCCGTGCATCACAGGTTGATAATTCAATGTCTATGTAGTTATTTATCGCCAAAAAACATCTCACGACCCACATCTAGATTTTACGGTGTGATTTTTCAGTCTGGAGAACCCTGATCTCACACATTGGACGTAACCTGGGCCAGGATAAATCCTTTAGGACGCACCTGGGGTTATTTTAGTCAGGCAGGGGATTTTTCAGCATGGTTCTCACAAGAATCTCGGATTGAAATTCCCTGACCAAACACTGCTATTTTCCCTGACCGAATCATAATGGTTTGACATAGGACATGTTTAACCTCAAATCTATACCAAAGGTCTTATTTACTAATAAAATCGAACACAAGTGATACCTTTTTTTAAATTCTCTGACTTTCCATGACCTGTGGGAACCCTGTTCAGGATATGATCAAAAACTAGGGATATTTGAGGGTGAAATGGGCCATTCTTGTGATTTGCACAGATCCCTGGAAAGATATTTAACATTTTACTATTAGCGGAGACGGGGATGTAAGTAAGACTATTTGAAAAATTCTGAAGATACATTTAGAAATCCTGCATTTATTGTAAACCATTATCAAAACTTTGATGCCAAAAAGGTAATTTGGCTACTTCTATTTATAAAAAAACGTCTTGTTCAAAAAATTCTGAAATCAGACAAAATTCTGAAAACACATCCCTGCGGAGATTAAATCACCTTAACCAAACCAAATGGGGGGGGGGAGGGGGGGCAAAAGAAAAAGAAATTATACCCCTCTTGTGGGGAGTGACAAAAAAATTCAGAACCATCGGGAGGGGGGATTACACTTGGATCACCTGAGCAGTAAAATATCGACTAGAAATGAATTCATAAGTATAATTAGGTTTTGATAACTTTATTAGAGTAATTAAAATGCGTTACAGTGTATAAAAAATATTTCATCTGCTGGTCCATGGGAAGTGGACCACGGACCTTTATTATTCAGGACCGAAACAACTGATTTTATTCAACAATTACTTGCAGATATAACTGTAAATAATCTTTCGAATCCCCCACTTTTAGCTTAGAAAATACAACTACCGTAATACCTCACATGTAAGGCGCACCCAGAATTTGTGAGTTTTGTCCACAAAAAAAAACAATTAAAAAGTTTTACACACTGAACTGTAAAAGTTCAAAAAAGGTATGGGTAGGTAGGTTCCCTTGGACCCCCTATGCTAACATTCAAATGAAAAGTCTTGATGCCCTACTTGGGAATCTGGGGAGAACTTTTTTTGTTTGTTTGTTTGGTTAGTTTTACGTCCGAGGGCCATTGAGGAATTCGGACATGGGAGAACTTTTGTCGTAAGTAAAAGCTGCGCCTTACATGTGCGGTAATATGTTATATCTGGTACATATGCACTAGTATCTGTGAGGTAGCCTTACATATTAATTACTATCTATCGCTGATAAAATCGTTTGGTACTCCACCATTTATATGCTGGCCATATAATAACCTAGAGTGTACAATACACCAAGTCAATGATATATATCATCTATACAGCTGCCTTTTTATTGATATTCCAAGTCTTTGTTTTTTTATATTTATAGCCTATACATCATTATTGATACATATATCACAATTGTCTCACTGCAGTGCCATCTGCAGTGATCCACAAGAACTACTCGGTACTGTCTGTTTAATAGCCTCCTTGTGTTTTGAGCTGATCTTAGGCCCCCTTGTGAACGCCCTTTTCTCTACCACAGTACAAATATATATATAACGACGAGTAATTAGTCAAATCTATACATCATTATTCATACACATATCACAATTGTCTGGGTTGATCTACAAGAACTACTGTTTAGAGCCAGACTCCTTGCGGTTGCCTCCCTCTGTTCCGGCGTAGAGAAACTTGCTTCGCCATGACAACTGGTGGTGATCGTTTACTCTGTACAGTGGCTCAGCTGGGTCAGTCTCTGCGGGGTCGTCGTATATAGTGGATATGATGACGTCTTCAGGCTGTCTACGCCGTTTGGGCGCATGACTAGTACGGTCTAACTTCTCCCCTAGGTATCTGTGTAGAAAAAGAAGAATGGTTTTAGATAGTCACTTTAATATTAGAAATGTTCAATTACTATAAAACTATGTGTAATTCGCATACTGAGACTGAGAATTTATCTAAAATTTTGTAAAAGTTTCGTGACTTTTGTTCAAATCAAGTATCAAGGGATCATCAAAGAAAAAAAGAGACAACATACTGTATTATCGTGAATATAACTACTCCGGTGCTTATAGATTTGGATGGGTCATTACCCACGACCCTTATACAAGATTTCTTATTTGAGATTTAGTTTTAGTACATGTACTAAATATTAAAAACACGATGATAAGGTATTAACGAAAAAGGGCTACCTACCGTAATCTCCCGCGTATAAGGCGCGTCTTATACGCGAATCAGACCGGGGATGGGTCTTATACGCGGGAGGCAAGCTGCCTTGAGTTGGGGGTGCGCCTTATAAGGGGGTTTTTCCAATGACTCAATTGGAATTAAGGCAGGTATGATGCTGATCATATATTTTTTTTTTAATGCCACAAATGAGGTGTGACCAGAATTAGAACTTGTCTCTAACATTGTATCATCAGTTCTTTAGATTTCTTTTCCTACATTCATGTATTCTATCAATGCTGTAGCATGTTAGAGAATGAATTTAGATCAAAATATTATCTAAAAATAGTTTGAACATCTATTCTTAAGTCAAACACATAGCAAGTGTATATAAATGGTATACTGGCTCCATCTGGTGGCACTTCTAGGAACCATTCCTATTGAATACAGGATTATAACTGATCATGATCAAGATACAGTTTGCATTATTATGTATTAGATTGTATTCCCAGTTCTGTAGTTGTAAATCGATTTTAGGTTATCCATACTTAGATCACTATTTTACATGATAGATTTCATGCTATCATGTAAATAAGTCATCATGATGTGGTTGATTTGTCAAAACTGTCAGAAGACAGTATGCAATTGAAATTTACCTCTAACTGTACCTTAATCATGATCATTTATAATCATGTATTCAATAGGAATGGTTCCTAGAAGTGCCACCAGATGGAGCCAGTATACCATTTATATACACTTCCTATGTGTTTGACTTCAGAATAGATGTTCAAACTATGTTTAGATAATGTTTTGATTTAAATTCATTCTCTAACATGCTACAGCATTGATAGAATACATGAATGTAGGAAAAGAAATCAAAAGAACTGATGATACAATGTTAGAGACAAGTTCTACTTCTGGTCACACCTCATTTGTGGCATTAAAAAAAAATATATGATCAGCATCATACCCAACCTGATGTTAACCTTAACTAAGGCTATCCCCAACTACATCCTGAGTTAGGGGTGCGCCTTGTACGCGGGTTTTTCAAAATACCCATTCAGGGAAGATAGGTGCGCCTTCTACGTGAATCAGCCTTCCCTGAGTTGGGGGTGCGCCTTCTACGCGGGCTGCGCCTTCTACGCGAGAGATTACGGTATGTTATATAAAAATGCTCTATATTATGTTGATTGAGAAGAACTTTACACTCTCCCCTCTACAGAAGAAAAATTGAACTTTGTCCAAAACTTGATCACCCTATTTTTAGATGCCCACTGCCCCCTCAAATATGTCACAATAAAAGAATACGGTAACACATGGATGAATGACGATCTCTTGAACACAATCAGACAGAGAAATGAGGCAGCAAGGAAATTCAAAACATCAAAGGATCTGCTAGACATCAAAAGGACAAAGCGTCTCCGCTTAAAAATAAATAAAGACACCAGACAATCTATTTCGAAAAAAATGAAAAACAAGCTGAAAGCAACCAAGAAAAAAACACAAAGTTTTTGGGCCCACAAAAAATCCATGCTAAACGCGTACAGTGCCACCATGACCCTCACCATGATCCATCATGAGACACAAGAGAAGGTCGATCACATCTCAGAATACGTAAACACTTTCTTCAGCACAATAGGTAAACGACTATTTGATGCAAAAAAAAATCTCCCTCCCCTCCTACCACCCCTTCCCCCTAATGGAAACCCTCCAAATACACCTAACTACATTCCCTTACCAACTCCAAACTTCGATGAATACGACATTAAAATCCTTCTGGAAGAATTAGAGACCTCAAAACCATCAGGGTTAGAAAATATTAGAACGGATGTACTAAAGGACGCAATATCCATTATTCCAAATCACATAGCCCATATTTACAACTTCTCATTGAAAAATGCAGACTTCCTCCATATATGGTCAAAGGCAACAATCACACCCATTCCCAAACAAGGAGATCTAGCCTCAGTCTCCAATTGGAGTCAATCTCAATACTTCCCATCTCTGGCAAACTTTTAGAAAGTTAGTACATAAATATTTAATGATAGAATTCGAAAATCAAGATATATTGACTGACCATCAATATGGGTACAGGAAAGGCAAAAGTACAGCAGATGCAGTTCTTGAATACACAAATGATCTCTGTATAGCCAAAGATATAGGCCAAATAACAGCCAGCTGTTACATAGACATAGTCAAAGCTTTCGACTGTATAAGTCACAGCTAGCTGTTACAAATGCTGGAAAGAATAAATATACCGGTAGAAATCTATAATTGGCTGTAAGCCTACATAAGTAACAGACAGCAACGGACAAAAGCCAACGGCAGCTTTTCAACCTACGAGGATCTATCGTACTCAGTACCCCAAGGGTCAATATTAGGTCCATTGTTATTTATATACCGTAATCTCCCGCGTATAAGGCGCATCTTATACGCCAAACAAAATACTGCTGGGTCTTATACATGGGAGGTAAATTGCCTTGAGTTTGGGATGCGCCTTATAGGGGGTATTTTTACTATAGAACAGTACTAAATTGACAAAAATCCCCCCTCAGGGGGGCGCCTTGTATGCGAAACAGCCCCCCTGTGAGTTGGGGGGCGCCTTATTTGCGAGCTGCGCCTTATACGCGGGAGATTACGGTACTTCATAAACAGTATCCCTAACATAACCACAAAAGCAAAAATAAAAATATATGCCGACGACATAGTCTTATATGCCAGCCATCATGACCCCAAAACAGCCAAAAAAATTGGGGGTGCACCTTATAGGCGGGGTATTTTTACTATAGAACAGTACTAAACTTACAAAAATCTGCTCTTAGAGGTGCGTCTTATACGTGAAATAGTCTTCCCTGAGTTGGGGGTGCGTCTTATACGTGCACCCCGTCTTATATGCGAGAGATTACGGTAGTCTCATTTGAAACCAGAAAACCAGGCTGCTTTTCAATAACTTGAAAGCAAATCGTAGTGCCATTTCCTTATATTACTCACCCGAGTCCTGCTCGGTCCCATGGTCCCTGTCCCTCATTGTGTAGAGCCTCAGATATCCCACTGTCTGAGGAGCCGAGACCGCGCCCCTCCGCCCAGCCCTGCCGCTCCATCACCCGACGTCCAATACCCTACAGACAGAAAGGAATAAGGGTTAAATTGACATTCTTGTTGAATGATAGTTGTGCAGCAAGTGATTTTCAATGAAATGTAAGCCATTTAATATCAGCTATATTTACCGGCATTTGATTTCTCTTAATACAAAATCTAGCATTCTGGACAGTCTTAAAACAAAACAAAAAAAGGTACCCAATAATGGCAATTTCGATCACCAATCAAACTCTTAAATACATGTACTACACATCATGGCTTACACAATGTCATATTTACCTTTGCATGTGAGCGCTTATTAGATCGAACCCTCTGACATCAGCACAGAGTCCATATATTCAAGACTGGCATGTTTGTCTACATGTATGTGTATTTATACTTTTTAAATGATATTGGCATTTGATTTAAATAAAACCATAGTGTTGTAGATTTTAATACAATAGTAGAGAATAGTCCTGTGAGACATGGTGCAGCGAATTGTAATCTTGTGTCTAGTTTCAGTTGGTGAGACTGATAGATAGGGCATACTATCATCTGGGCTTTTGGTAGTATAAAGCACACATTCAACCCAAACTATCCACTGCAGCTAAGTCCTAATAGCCTGTAGACTGTCCATTCTGCATGCACCTCACTCAGCTGTCACAGGGACCTGTCTTATTCAATGTTCAATGCCATAGTCAACAGGTGTGTCATTATGAGTGTACACCCCCCACACACACACAGACCCAACTGCCAATCACCTTGTAATAGGTCTGTACCTCGTCAAGGGCCAGTGGTCAGCAAACCGGCCAGATCACTCCACCTCTCTGTAGAGGGGGAGCACAGTGTAAGTACCTCTGTGTACATACATGTTTTCAGTGCTACACAAAATCGTTTATATAATGAAAGGAGTAATTAAATTAATGTTTCATCACCGATAGCAGATACATATTCCGAGGAAGCATTATTTCAAGGTAAACTAAAAAAGTTTACACAGAAAAGAATGTAACGATTCCACAAGATGTAATAACACTTCAACCTCCTCTGATTTACAAAACTGCACATATGGCAACACACACTTTAGCACTGATTTCTCCATAGAGATCTTTAACAGTGAATACTTTGTTCAAATACAGAAAATATTATCCAATTGTACCATAACCTAATGAGATGAAACATGTACTACATATATATAGTAGTTTCAGAACAAACAATTCTAAAATAAAGGCTGCAGAGATGCATTTCTGAATCTTAAAATGCTCTAATGCTAATCTCCCATAGGACTCCAAATGATGAAATGTCTTATCTGCGAATAAAATCAAAAGTATGAGATATATTCTAAAAATTCCTTCACTGATAAGTAAAGTACACACACTGTTGTTATTACATTAGAATAGTAAGCAGGAATAGTCCATAGCAGAGGAGCCACAAACAAAAATAGATTGCAAGGCCTCCCTATCTCTTACACCGTGGCGACTGTGAACCATACACTAGTCTACTCATCTCACGAGTAGTACTTACTAGTCGCTGCGCTAATTACTATGTGTTAGAGGTATTGATGAAAAGAATATAGGAATGGTTTGGGATTTGGTCAACCCAATACAGGAATTCACCACACATAATAAGGTCAGGGGGGAAAAACAAGTAATAGGAATTGCTTCAAAAATGGGACATATGAGCGGGAAGAAAGGGCAGCCAGTGAGATGGCCCACTGGTCAACCTTGTTGCTCACATTCTTAACCTGTGCGTTTAAAATAAATGGTGTCAAAAATTCATCTACACTTTTCATTTTTGTTTTGTTGAAAATTATAAGAATGTTCCTCCTTACCTTTGTGTGTTTCTCAAACTTTCCTATACCGGCTGTGTACATGTCGGTGGCCTCTTTCCCCATGCGGCGCCGCGTCTCTTGTCTCATCTGAATGAAGTCCCGAGCATCCTTGTCCCCTGCGCGGTGGTCCGTGTACACCTCCATATCTACATCCCAGTCATCTGCCGTACGCTCGTCAAAGTCTGAAAGCATAATTAACGGTTGAGCAAAGATGCATAGGAAATTTATTTTTTTTATAAATTGAGTCATTTTTGTCATGAGTGTTGTACACGTATTTAGACTTGGAAAAGAGTCATTCCAAACGAGAAGAATCCAGGATTAAAGCCAATATCGTGAAATTGTATTAATCATTGATGCACAAATAATATATTCTTTTAATGAAAAAATATGACAGTGCCCTACAAGGCTAGAAAGTTTAAATATACCATAAACTCCCGCGTATAAGACGCGTCCTCTACACCAAACAAAATGCTGGGGAGTCTTATAGGATTTTTTCAAGTTGGGGGGCATCTTATACGAGGGGTAATTTTTCTATAGAAATGTACTAATCTTACAAATTTCAGCATTAAAATGTGCGTCTTATACACGAAAATGCATGTGCTAAGTTTGGGGTGCATCTTCTACGCGCAGCGCGTCTTCTACGCGGGAGATTATGGTAGTTGTATTGTATGGGTTTTCAAATTTAAAAAAAAAAAAAGCTGTCGGTTGCTACTTGCCCCTTGGACCCCCACCCCCCCAACCCTAATCAGGGATGTAAGTCAAGGTATAGTAATCTATAGGCATGTTGAACTCTGAACTCTGAATTCTGAAATCTTACATTCCTGCCCAATGCACGTTGTCTTTGATGGGGGGGGGGTGTAACAGATGTCACCAAGACTTTTCATTTTCTGTCTGAATACAAGGCGTGCAAAGGGCTCACCCCTATTGTGCATTGGGTGCAGAAATTAATGAATCTGGTACTGGCGAGATAACAACAGCTAACAGCCATCACACTGGGTACCAGTTGACCCGTAAGAATTCAGCAGCAAATGAGGATAATTATTTCATTGGTCCAAAATGTATCCTGCAAAAAAATGAGCCACTGTAGTCTGTGCATTATATGCAAGGAAATATACAGCAAATTCCCACGTATAAGCCGCACCCTCATATAAGGCACACCCTGTGTTTGAGAGGAGCCTCATCTTGGGTATGAATAGACGGTTTAATACTGTTCTATTGTGTCATAACCCCCGTAAAAAACATACACCCTGAGAAGGTCCTGACAAGCTGCATCTTTAAGTTGGTTCTTGTATAAGTGTGCTTAGACGAGAGAACTTATGGTATTTATAAAAGGTTTAGAAAAAAAAAGAATAACTGACCTCCTTTCTGTTCATCCCAGTACTGTGCGTCTGTGTAGAAGACTAACCCGCTTCCGCCTTTCTCCCACTTGAGCTCAATCTCACACTCAAACAGTCGCTCCTTATTCCGCTCCACGTGGTGCGCCACATCTGAGTGCAGCGCCTCGTGACGCTCATAGTCCTCACAATCATCACTGTCCTGGAACAGACAGGCAGGAAAAAGTTCAGTATTATTTGATATTATTATACAGAGGTATAAATGTGGCAGAAAAAAAAGAAACCCACTGAAAATCGCTATTTTAGACCTAAAACATCCGATTTTTAAGGAAATGTCTTAACACTTATTTCAAGTTATATCTCTGTGTATGTTCATGAATCGATATGTCAAACAATGGGGTTCAATTGTTAGACATTATTCATCATTTAATTTGCAATGCCATGGAAAAGGAATCATTCATGTTGTACACTACTGGTACATACTGAATCTGATTTACTGGGTTCTTCAAAATCCTCCTCCTCTTCAGAATCGGATACAGGCTTTCTGATTGGTAGTTTCCTCTTTCTTTTCCTAGATTTTTCTTTTGAGTCTTTTCCATCTGCCTCCGTTGTAGTATCAGCAGTACTCCAACTTGGCACATTTGTTCCTGTGCCACTCGGTGCATATAGTCTATTCTCCCCCTCCATCAGCAATTCCCTCCCATCTGCTGATTTGATAACTATTTCCTCAGGCTCAGGACAGTCTTCAACCAAGCCTCCATAGTCAAAGTACACCTTACTGTACATCTTGTTAGTTCTTGTTCGGGGGAACTTTAACCCGAGTTTAGCGATGACTTGTGGAGGCATCCTGCACTCTCTGATAAACTGCAGGAAGGTTTTCGTCGGTGTTCCTACATTGCCGTTCGGCATTATATCTGGTGGGTGTAGCTCTGGGAGTTGTTCTAGGTCCGCCGCTGTGAATTCTTCCCTCTCTGGTGGGATTGACTTCATTTCACTTCGTGTTTTGTACTTGTTCGCTGCACCTACAATATTTAAAGGTAAGAGTGTCATTCATATCCAACAAAACAATATATACTGTTATCAATTCACTGAAAGAGCACATATACATATGGCTTAAGTTTTAATAGCCCAAATCTAGTCTTAATCCTAGTTCCGATTGAACCATGCCTACAGGCTACACGCTTGCCATGCAAATGATTATGATACAGTGAGTTGGGGATCCAACTACTTAATCGCTTTTCCTAAATGTATCCTTTTTATATCCATCAACATCTCCCTAATCTCTTGACTTAATCTGTAATATTTTACTCCTTGATGACCCTGGTCCAGGGCCTGGATTTTATTGAAATTTCATCACTATAGATCTATACCATTTTGTTTACACTATCACTGGGGGTCTAGATGGGGGGTCCCCATGTCACTTGTCGATTTTAAGAAAAGCCCATGTCACATGTCACTAAATTTGTAATTTCCCCTGTCCTTGTCACTTAGCTCCATGTCACATGTCAATTTTAAGAAAGGACCATGTCCCATGTCATTATCTTTTTTTCTCCCCTGTCCTTGTCACTAGGGCTCTTTGCCCCTTGTCGATTTTAACCCTTTGAGGGCAGAGCAAAAATCGTTGTCCTGACCATGGGGACGGCCCCTGAAAAAAGTATAGTTTCTAGAGGACGAGCCTATTTTCAATTCCTATACAAATCCTCTATAATGGGCGTCGACTAAAGTCGACGCTAGGCCCACCATGGTGTCGACTATAGTCAATGCTAGGCCTACCATGGTGTCGACTATAGTCGATGCTAGTCCTCAATGGGTTAAGAAAAGGCCATGTCACACTGTCGATTTTAGGGGTCTAGACCCCCATCACTGATGCCAAATATCAAAACATTCTATGGAAACTGAAAAATTGAAATTCCCTTTTGCTTTGGCCATTTTGAAGTCTCACCCTATGCCTATAACTCTTTTGGAGTTACATAAATATCTATAGATCCATACATGCCAACATTTCCGGGCCCCAGACCGGGAGACCTATTTGAGTATTGACCATAGAGTGATTTTGAAGGGCATTCTGACAGAAAATTTTGAAAAACTCTATCTCAAAAAGTTAAAAGAGCATTTTTTGTGCATCTTCTAAGTTGACAAAGCCTCAAAATATCTAATCCCGGGAGATTTTTATATAGCTGGAAGTGCAGAAATGTTTCAAAAACCGGGAGATTGGTGAAAAACCGGGAGAAATGGAGGGATAAATCCAGGCCGGGAGAAAGCATGAAAAATTGTCAAAATCCAGGAGTCTCCCGGCCAATCCGGGAGGATTGGCATGTATGTAGTATTGTAGATCTACAGGGTTCTCCCCACACTGCAATGACACCGGCGGTGTCATTTTTACTACCGCCGGTGTCAAATAATCCCGAATCGCCGCCAGTGTCATTTTAGCTCTCTGTAGATGTTTAAATTTTGAAAATCCATCGATTAGAACCAAAGTTATGCCCCTTTAGCACTTTTCCTGGGTCAAAACATGTAATTTCTTGTGAAAAGGATGAAAAAATCTCCTAATATGAATATCTTAACCACCATATATCATACTGTAATTATTTTATCGAAAGTTTGCATAATGACTCGCACATCGTCTCGCTCTGGGTTTACGGTGTGATTTTTGAATCTGCGGAGAACCCTGGATCTACCTACTGCTTGTGGCTGGCATCGTGCTGGTGTTGACAGGTCGGATTTGGCAAAGGGCAGGAACGGAGTCACCTTCGCTGTTCAACCAGTGCTTTCTGTGGTACATCCTCATCAACTCTGTCAGTCTAGACTCCTTTAACTTCACAACACAACATGTCGTCCTCTTCTCGCGTTTTCTAATTTGTATTGGCAGTTGTGGTTTGGGTTTTGAAACAGTCACTGGTGCCTGTGCCCACGTTGACAACGTCGCCAAAACGTCGTCAGTCCTACTCTTGGTCTTGGATTTGTTGACGGTATCTTGTTTTGAAGTCGTGGGTGTGACTTCGTTTTTATCCCGTTTTATCTCGGGTCTATGTCTGAAATGAAAACAAGTGAATCCTCTGTCTTCTATAAACATTGAAAAGTAATTTCTTAAATCCACAGAGTGATAATCCGGCGGAATATTTGCTACAACGGCGTAAAACTCGGTCTCTTCTTTCTCTTTTTCCATCTTCATCCACTTTCCGGGGAACTGGGGAATCCCTTTACGGTGATGTCATTAAAAGTCTACACTCTTCATTAATCCTCAGCAAAGACAGGTGAAAACAGTGTTGCATAGCTCCTGCTTGAAGAGTGATAGATGTGCGCGAAATTCACTGAACTTGTTCCCGGGGCAGCTCTATCGTAAGTCTTTTAAAGCTGGGACACAAGCGTAGCCCAGCCGGCATTTGCCGATTGTCGTCTGCTGAGGCAGGGAACATAAAAAGGCTCTCTTTATTCTTTGGCTGAGGTAAGAGGTTGGGGCCTCGTCTACTAGACTGTTGCCCACGCTAGGAGGGCATCGTTGTGGTTTTTGCTCATTTAGGGAGTGATCATTTTTTAACAACAGGGGGGGGCACCCTCTCGAGGGGGTAAATTTTTTTCGACCCCCCCCATAAGGGACAAAAATCGCGCGCGAACGTCCCCTTTTAGCCTATAGTAACGCGCGGGGTTTTCCACTGAAAACAGGTGAAATTATTTTGACCCCCCCCATCAGAGGTATTGAAAAAATTCTGACCCCCCCCCGGTCAAGGGGTTGAAAAAATTCTGACCCCCCCTCAAACCCACCGCCCCCCCCCCCTGTTGTTAAAAAATGATCACTCCCTTAGCCTTTAGGGAGTGGTCATTATTCATCACCGGGGGGAGGGCTTCCCTAGCCCACTTAAAAGGGTCTATATCTCCTCTTTCCTATCCCCTCAGGATGTGTGTGGTGCACATAATGACATATGCGCGGGCACTGACACATTCCTCTTAAATTATCAACCTGTGAAGCACGGGATAGCCACTTAGTGCCGCTAAAGTGCTGTAAAACACAAATCAATCAATCAATCATCACCGGGGGGGGGGGGTTGAGGGGGGCCGTAAAAAATTCAGACCCCTCCCGAGGGGGGAGGGCTAAAGAAATTTAGACCCCTTTTGAGGGGGGGGGCTAAAAAATTTACCCTCTTTTTAGCAAAAAAGCCAGCGTGCTACTATAGAACAAAGAGGGGTGCGAAAATTCTCCGTGCCTCTGGGGCGGGGGGCGCAAAAAATTTTGACTGTCGCCGAGGGGGGCGTAAAAAATGTTCGCGCATCCGCGCCAAAACTCACCACCCCACCCTGTTGATAAATAATGACCACTCCCTTGGAGATTTCTCACTCGCTCCTGGGCTACGGGAGTTATGAGATATCAATTGTTTGACAATTGCTGCAGTTGTCTTGCTGGAAATTAGGTACATCACATGAAAATTAAGATAATGAGTTAGAGCTAAACCCCTGTGCAGGAGATTGTGAGGAATGCAAAACTTTTGGAATCGTGTTGATATCTCATTTCGTTCTCGCAAATTCGGAGAATTAGTATCTAGAAATCTGACATTTTTCAATTTTTTGTACTAAGCCTACCTAAGTTTTCAGGCAATTTGTTGTGACCTTCTGGATCCCAATTAGCCATAATAAATGAAGAAATGAAAGCTAGGTATATTACTATTAGTAAAATGTCAATTCCATTGGAATGAATCACAATATCAGCACAAAATAAAAAGCTATCTGACCAGGATGTTGACCTGTACGAAATTTTACCTTGACCTAATTTCTCAGTGACCTATATATCTGACCTACATTAGCTCATGACCTAGATTCTGATGATCAAATATATAGGAACAGGCTGTAAAATATTAAGAAGTAGATATTCTGATAACATAGTCACTGGTATTTGATCCTAACAAAGCTATTTGACCCTAATATTAACCTCTAATGGGTTTCCTAATATTAACCTCTAATGGGTTTCTCCCCCTGTGGAGTGGGGACCTTCATGTGAGGGCATGCAGGAGCAGAATAACTTCATTGGGAGTCCACAAGGAGAAATCTCCTTCCATACTAACAGTGGGCATACCAGATTCGTAAAAGGCGACGAAGTTGGGTTTTCTTGTGTCTTGGGGTGAGCATGTGGGCAGCTGATGTCCATATGCGCGGGCCCGGGCTTACATGCTTGTCTTTTGCCATGGGATTTCCCCTCAGTGAACCACGTCTGAGTAATCAAAGGCCGTGGTTTGTCTAGCCCTGCCTATGGGACCAGGCAAATAAAAGAACACTTGCTATCCTTCGAAAAGAGTAGGGGAATGAAGCCCTGGTAGCGGTTTTCCCCCTCGCCCTTCCTCAAAGATAAGTTCATTCATCTCATAGATTCGGTCATTCATAGATTCGGTCACTGCTGTGTCAGGCAAGCAGCATATAAATACCTGTCCAAACAGAAAAGAAAGGACTGTATGTCCGAGAACACTTGAATGTCTGAGTTCCTTGATGGCCCACGGATGTAAAACTAAACAAACAAACAAACAGACAAATCTCATAGATTCCGTCACTGCTGTGTCAGGCAAGCAGCATATAAATACCTGTCTAGCTGTCTGGAGAAGCAGCTTTGAAATACCTGTCCCAACAGAAAAGAAAGGACTTAATGTCCGCAAACCACAGAAACGTCTTTTAAGTACTATTAGTGGACGTAAAATCAACAAAACCAAACCAAAGCCCCGCCCCTATGTCTAACAAGCCCCTACCTGGCAATAAATGACTCGTCCCTTACCATGGTGTATACTGCATTTATACATTTATGTCTCTGCCTCTACCCTCCCCCTTTTTCTTCCATTCTAACCACAGAAAAGCAATATAATGAGAACAATTGCCCCAGATTCCTGGTAGTCCAAGCCAAAAACAAAGAAACAACACTGGCGAAGGTGTCCCCCTTTATAATAGACAAAACTGTAACCAGTATAGCTGGACAAACAAAGAAAAGATGTGCCAAAATGGAACCCTTTTAATAGAGGTAACATTAAAAAAACAAGCAACTAAGGTGCTAAATATGACCACCTTGGGAAACACTGAGGTTAAAGTCTCCCCTCCTAGGAGTTTCAACTACTCAAAGGGGGTCATCCACTGGAGTGGCCTTAAGTACACTTCAGTGGAGGAAATTAAGGAAGAGCTTCTGGCGGAAGGCGTCACAGACGTTTTCCAAATGAAGTACAAAAACAATGAAGGCCAACTCGTGGAAACTTCCACATTCATTCTGTCATTTGACAGACCTACCCCACTTGAAACCTTGAAGTGCGGGTACCATATTGTGAGGATTGAGACTAACAATCCACCTCCCCTCAGATGCTACAACTGCCACAAATTCGGGCATGCAGGTAAAGCTTGCAGGAGCAAGACTGTCTACAGCAGATGTGGCAATTACAAAACAGAAGATCACCAATGTCCAGAAAAAGCCCGATGTGTGAATTGCAAAGGTGAACACCCAGCCTTTTCATGGAAATGCCCACGGTACTCAGAGGAACAAGAAGTACAGAAAATCATGGCAAACTTGAAAGTCCCCATCACCGTTGCTCGGAAGATGGTAAGAGCCACATCAGCGAAAAAGACCCTTGCTGATGTAGTAAAGGAGAAGAAGACAATTGCATGTCAAACAGGTGACAAAACTGAAATAGTGGGATACATCACTCCCCGCATCCCTGCCAAAGTGATGCCCAATAGCTCTCCTTCCAGTATCCCTGTACTATCAAAGGGAGGTGGGAAAGGAAAACAGAGCAAGCGAGTTACTCTGTTCAACATCAAAATTAAAAGTGTTGTGAGGGCAATTCAACAAGACATGCCATGTAGCTTGTATGTGGATGACCTCCTCATATGCTACAGGGCCAAAAACATGCACACAATAGTTCTAAAGGCAGCTTCAACTCTGCCTCAATAACATTCGAGACTGGTCAAATGAAAATAGTTTTAAGTTTTCCCAATCAAAAACTGTTGCTGTGCACTTCTGCCAGCAAAGGAAGCTTCACCCAGACCCTGCCCTCACATTAGATGGGAACCCGATCACTGTTGTAGAACAGACCAGGTTCCTGGGCATGCTATTTGACAAACGTCTGAACTTTGTACCACACATAACAGACCTTAAGGTCAGGTGTACTATCTGCTGAAGGCTTTGGCCAACACAGATTGGGGCTCCGACACTTGAGGTCCTACTCCAGCTATACAGAACACTCATACATGCAGAACTTGATTATGGCTGCCAAGTGTATGGCTTGGCAACACCATCTAGCATCCAAATGCTTGACCCAATGCACCGTCAGGGTTTGCGTCTGGCACTTGGGGCCTTCAGGACATCCCCTTATGAAAGTTTGTATGTTGAGAGCAATGAACCATCACTGGAACTCAGACGCATAAGACTCCTTACAGTATGCCATCCGACTGAAGACGAATCCTTCAAACCCAGCCCACAAGTGTGTCATTGAACCTGAAAATGACCAGCTATATTGAAGACCTTTGGCAAACCTAATGGGATGCAAATCCTGGTAACAAACTCTTTTCAATTTGCAAGTCAGTCAGAGAAAAGAGGCATCATGTGCCCTCAAATAGAAGAGACCAAACAGTTATCTCATGCTGTCGCATAGGCCTTGTCAAAGATCAAAGATCATCTTTACCCTGTGAAATTGTGTAATGTAGTTCTTGCCATGAATATGATCTTAGCTGTCGAAATGGCATAAAACATCTATGGCTACAAATGAAACCAAAGATCATCTTTACCCTCTGCAAAAACAAAAAGGCAGAAACAGACTCAGTCACCTTTAAAGATCAACTCCAAGGGATAGAAAAAGACCATAGTGAACACCTGGCGGTGTACACAGATGGTTCTAAGGAGGGTGACAAAGTAAGCTATGGAGTACACACGCCATAAGGCAACCTCAAAAGAGGCCTCCATCCCAAAGCCATCATATTCACGGCAGAGGCTAGTGCCTTGCTACACGCTCTAGAATATGCCAGGATATCAACTCACCAGAAATTCATTGCCCTGTCAGACTCCAAGTCATGCCTTCAAGCAATGAACCAATATGAACCAAACAATCCTTTGATACAAGACATCAGGGACAAAACCGACAACCTTGAAAAAGCAAAGAAAGAAGTGGTTTTCTGCTGGCTGCCGAGCCATATTGGCATAGACGGAAACGAGGCAGCAGATGAAGCTGCAAAGTCAGCACTGAAACTGACACCTTGAGAAGTCCCAATCCCACACACGAACCTGACATCAACAATCAAGAAATATGTGAAACTGACACGGCAAGCTGACTGGAACAAGCAGCATGAGAACAAGCTACACTCCATTCAGCCTCAACTGAAAGGAAAGGGTGAAAAAAGAAAACTATCCAGATCAGACGAAGTGAAACTAACACGTCTACGAATTGGTCACACAAGGCTTACACACGAACACCACCTGAAACGTGAAGCCCAATCAATGTGCGAACAATGCAAGACTGAACTCACAGTTAAGCATATCTTGCTCAACTGTCCAAGGACTGCAAGCAGCAGAAGAAAATATCTTAAAAATGCAACAACACTGAAAGCTGTCTCCAACACAATAGAAACAAAAGAACTCCTGAACTTGCTCAAAGAAACAAACTTATATAAGTACATATAGATCATATATACATATAATTTATAAAAAAAAAAAAAATCGAAAAATGGCTGGCCCGTCGGTGTCAGGATAATGTGACCCACCAGGTGATGTGTCTACAGTTTGGGACATGTTACCTGCGTAAGGCAGCACGATAAAGAGGGGCCTTGAGCCACGAGTGGTATTTCACTGATACGAGCCGTGTCCCACTGCTACACGGGCTTCCCTAGCCCACTTAAAAGGGTCTATATCTCCTCTTTCCTATCCCCTCGGATGTGTGTGGTGCACATATGCACGGGCACCGACACATTCCTCTGTGAAATTGTGTAATGTCGTTCTCGCCATGAATATGACCTTAGCTGTCGAAATGGCGTTAAACATCTATTACTCACTCACTCACTCCCACTGCTACAAGCAGACTCATGCACTCATGTGCGCAAACCCGAGGTAGGCCCGCAGACTACCATTACTATTGAATAGTTTAAAATTCTTGAATGTCTGAGTTCCCCGATGGCCCCCGGACGTAAAACTAAACAAACACACAAACTAACAAATCTATTACTCTCTCACTCACCTACCTACCTCTGTATTTACCCCCAAAGTTGAGTTTTAACAAGTTTATTGGCAGAAATCATACATGTACGTTTTTCAGATCGGCCAAAACACGGCAACAGGAAAGAAATAGTGTAGCGCTCAATCAGGTTGTACAAAGTTACATCAGGCAGGCATCATTTTGGGTGTAGATCATTACGATATTACTAAAGACATAACTAAAGCCTCTTAGGGGCTGTATGTATCACCATGATTTGCACAAGTCGATTATCCGCAGGCAGCATGTATATTACATCTTTCAAAAATAATTGCGTAGTCTATCAAGTGACGGTTATACACCAAATACATTCAGATTTTGTTCATGAATTCTTTCTTACTGCCTATCTGCTGAGTATTTGCATCCAATCTGTCCCAAAGGACACACCCCCTGTACAGTGGTGACTTATCATACGTCAAACACCTGGATCTGGATACCTTTAACTGTTTTTTAACATTGCCGCGCAAGTTCCTGGCAGGGAGTTTGACACAGTTTGGATCACAAGAAACATCATACATCATAGATAATAAGTTCTTATCACGTCTAACCTTTAGCATTTTCATGTAAGTTCTAACATGGAGATCGTATATAGATATATCCCGAGTATTAAAGATTCGAAGACATAACCGTAGGCAATGATTCTGCATAAGTTGTAAGCGGCCAACACTGGATTTAGGACCACTTTCATGTAGAAAACTTGCATGTTCCAGCACAGGTAGAACCATTTGTTTGTATAAGGTCAGACACAGCTTATTATCGACAAATTTCCTTAACTGTCTTAATTGGTACATCTTGTGGCGGCAACTAGATATTATTTTTTCGTTGTTTCTCCGAAAATTAAGATGCTAAAACATTTAGCTGAGGAAACCCTGGAGCTTTTTCTAGACGTGTACAATGAGATCTGAATACAGATAAATTCCCACCGTCTTGGTCAGAGGCCATAGTTGTGTAGGGGCTCGTAGATCGTGATATAGTGTGAGCGTCTCCCCCGAGAGGGCGTTTCGAGCGGTGCGCCCATCACCGGTAGTCACCAGAGGTCTCTTCGACCACTGGTCCCTGCAGGGTGGTGGCAGCACTGTCCGCCTCGCTCCAGCCCCTACCTGGGGCCGAGGGAGGCGTTAGTCTGGCTCTGCCTGCCAACGGAGTCGGACCACCCTTACCTGAGCTTATGCCTAGCTAAGCAGTACCCTTCGAGGTGGATGTAATACCTACACCGAAATAAACACGTGCCAGTTGCACTAACCCGAGATACCTCGTCTGGTTTTCACTTCGAACTAGTCGAAACCATAATTCGAACCATTACACTGGTGCCGTGACCAGTACTTGGTGTTAGTGCGCGGCCCTGGAGGCCGAACACGAGCACGAAGGATCTCGAGATGAAGCATCAAACATCTCGGGATCCACACCGAATGACACTGCTCATGCTAATGACTTGGATAGAATACAGATGAGAGGATATACCTCCATAACTGGACCCAACGTGGAGAGGGTAGTTCGAAACCCCGGATCAGGAGAAATGTCCACCCCAGCCGCGAACTATACCTACAGATTAAACACTGAGACCACAGAGACACCACCGCCAATTATGATGATGACCCTCGATGCTCAACGAACAGCCTCAGCTCGAGCGGAAACGAAAACAATAAGTCCTCGCCGATCCCTAGACGATGTAGACGTCTCAGTATTCGACATAGGAGGCTCGAAGAGAGTTACTGAGTCGGCAGCAGAATATTTGCGCGAGCAGGCCAAACTGAGTTTCGACGCCATGAACAAAATTCGCCTACGCCAAGGTTTACCAAAGCTAGAAGACTCCGAACAGAAAGTTCTGAGGCTTAGAAACCTGGAGAAACAATGCTCCCAGTATCAAACCGAGAAAGAACGAATGTTAAATGACATGAAGGAACTCGAGGAAAAAACCGAACTAAAGGAGAAAGTGAAACGTGACCTCGAATACCAGGCATATGTCATGGAAAGGAATATAGAACTCGCCAAGGCAGAGTGGGAAAACGAGAAACTCAGAAGAGAAGTTGACCTGGAGGAACAGGAAGCTAGCTCCACCATCAGGAATCTCGAACTAAAGAAAGAGGCCGAGCAATTAAAGGCCGAAATGGAACAATACAAGTATGAAGCAAACAAGTTGCGAGAGATTCGAGATCAATGTATATTGAATAATGAGGATGTGATGGAATCCATCAAAGACAGCAACCAAGATTTATTCCTGAAGCAACAAGAGCTTTGCCTCGAAATAGCCAACCTGACGAAGAAAAAAATGACCCTCAACACATGTGTGTCGGGAATAGAGAGTGATAGTCAGATTAATGAAGCAGACCTAGAGACGGGGAAAGACTCATCTTTCGAGACAGACACTAGTGCTTCTGTAACCCATTTAGATACACTCTACCAGCAGAGACCTTCTAAAAGCGATGCCACATTCGTGAAAGGACCTTCACCTGTGGCAACATCAACACCAGCCGAAGCTTTAAAAAAACCAGATCGATACGACCCGTTCGTAAACAGAAATGCGGATCTTCATGTCTGTAAGGACAGTGTCTATGACCCTAGTCATGAATCAAAGACAACAGAACCCGAAAAACGTAGAATACGGTTTAGTGTCACGACTGGCAGAAACGACGAAACTGAATATAGGAATAATGATGAACAAGAAGGCCACTTCGAGTTGTCTTATGATGACAACTCTGTGGATGAGTCAGAACCTTTAGGCACCGGGAACCAAGGTGCGTCAGGGGGTAGTGCTTCGGGTACTACCCAAGGTCTGACTGCCCCACCCGCAGGGGCTGGGGGCGCTACAGGTGGACCTCCGAGGCGCCGGTCCCGAAGTAGCGTGTTAGAAGACATGCTGAATCAATCAGCTAATACCTCGAACGCAGCACATAGTGAGGAGACCATCCGAGAATGGAGTGTCAACCAATGCCAAAAGTTGGTACGCTCGAATAACGCGGCTAGGCGCCAGGCCATTTTGCCCAAGCTATACGAAGGTGTAAAGACTTGGAAAGAATGGTTCTCGAACTTCACTGATGACATGAGGTGTAACGCATGGACCCCTGAAGAGGCTTTGCCTCATCTAATCAGATGCCTGAAATATGGCCCCGGCCGAATAGCTGTCGAAAAGTGGAACGAAGTGTACTTCGAACGAGGCACCTTTCAAGAGCTAGTCGAGATTGCCAGTATTTTACTATATAACCTGGTAAGTGAAGACCCTTTCATGCTTTTCAAGAAACGGACACAGAAGCCACAAGAATCATTTCGAGCCTATGGGTATGAGTTGCAATCCCTGCTGCAGAGGGCACGGCCAGGAACCAATCCTTCTGATAAGTTTTTCCTGAACGATTTGCTACCACAATTCGTGAGCGGACTTCGAGACGAGGAACAACAACAAGCAGCTTTGGATGCTTGGAAAGGACGAAATCCAACATTGACTGACCTGTTCGAGGGAATTGAATGCTGGACAGTAAAGAAGACCCTCATGGCGGGGAAAGTAGAATTGAAATCCTCTAATACCAAGGTTTGTGCGAGTACTAACACAAGTACAGCTTCTGTGTCGGGAATACACCAACCGACATACACTGAATTGACTGACAACGACTTCGAGATCATAGAGATCGAGGAGGAGGACGGCAGTATCTCTGCAGTACAGGTAAAAAAAGACGTTAAAAGAAAATATATCCCTCGGCGGATGTATAACCGACGTGCCAATGAACCCCGGGTGGAGCAGAAACCCAATTCGGACAGCCATGTACGAGAAATGGCTGTGGTTCGAACACCAGTAATGCCTCCACCAAGAACTACTGTTACACCCGAACCTCTGGATATGAAGAAAATGATGGAGGACTTCATGAAAACCTTCTCTGAGACAATGCTTACCAGACCCACGCGTCGGAGAGTTGACCGTAGTAAACTGCGATGCTACCGTTGCCAAGAAATGGGGCACTATGCTCACGAATGTACAGCACCAAAACCTGTACTATCCCGAGTCAATTACGTAGAGGAGACGAAAGATGAGGAAAACTAAAGAGGATCGCATCCATGGCAAAGGATGTGGTCCGTGATTCGATAATCTGCCAAAAAGCCACCGCTGGCGAACCCGAGCTAGTACAGGAATCAATACCCTCCGGGGGACTGGTACGTGAGAAGGATCCTCTCACTCCAGCCCGAGCCGGGGGCTTCGACGGGGAAGGGGCAGTCATATGCCAGGACCAGAGGGAGCAATCCCACGTCGAAGATGAGGGAGGTTGGGTTGAAGAGTTGACGCGAGTGAGTGCGGCACACCTCCCCCCGAACCATCCGTGTGTAACCTTCTTGAAGGGCTTCGGATGGGAGATCGGTGATTCCAAGGAACAACTCCGATTCGCCCAGAACTCCTCACCTTTGGGGGGAAAACGATGGTACATTGCTGTATCGGTGAAGGGGCGGACTGGGGAATTTTTGATTGACACAGGTGCCAGCCATTCGTGTGTCTCGAGAAAATTCTTCAATCTGGTGTCCGGCAACCATGAAACGCTACCAGTTGGTGTTAATGCTTGCACGGCCGACGGTAGCCAGATGCAGACTTTTGGCAAGACTTTCATACGGAGCGGGATGGGGGGCTATGAATATGTGATGAGCCCTACTATAGCCGAGATAAGTGACGACGGGATAATTGGCCTGGACTTCGCAAGCTTGTACGGTGCTGTATTGGATCCCCGGTTCGGGATGTTGAAGATAAGGCAACCATACAACTGCGAGATCCCGTGCTTATTGAGACATGTGTCCACGGTAGCCACCGTAGTACAGACAGTGAAAATTCCACCAGGAACGGCTTGTGATGTTTTGTGTTCTTCGAACCATGCATTTCGAGGTTCGAATGCTATCTTCGAACCCAACTCCGAAGCATTATCTAGCTTACACCTAGATTCGGTCGACACTTTAGTGGGAAGTGGATCGTGGACAGTAGTCCCAATCATGAACAGGGGTCTGAAACCTGTGTACCTTAAAAAGAACGAGAAAATCGGTGACATGTCCCTAATAGAACACATTTCGGAATCTAGATTTCGAAACGAGTTACCTGCGGGGATGGAACGGGGATTATCAGATGACCTACTGAAGTTAGTAAACGACTCCTCCTTGAGGAAGAAATCAGAAAAGGAAGGACTTCGAACCCTGCTTGCCACTTACAAGGATGCCTTCGGGGAACCGGGGGGCGCGGTAGGTCGCACCAGCAGGGTACTACATACGATTGACACGGGCGACTCAAAGCCTTTCAAAATACCTTATAGGAGGTTACCACTGAAAAAGAAGGTGGAGGCTGAGAAGCAAATTCTCGAACAGCTAGAAAAAGGGGTCATAGTGCCGAGCACAAGCCCTTGGTCTAGCCCTGTGTGCATGACCACAAAGAAGGATGGGTCTATTCGATTTTGTATCGATTATAGAAAGCTGAACGGCTTGACAAAGAAAAACTCCTATCCCTTACCAAGGATAGACGAGACCTTAGACTCATTGGGGGGGAACAAATACTTTTGTACCCTCGACCTCCAATCGGGGTACTGGCAGATTGGGATGGCCCCTAAGGACATGGAGAAGACAGCCTTCTCGAGCCACATGGGCCTATTTCAGTACAACGTTCTACCTTTTGGGCTGTGCAATGCACCGGCCACTTTCGAAGCTATGATGGAGGAAATGCTAAGCGATCTTCTTTGGAAGAATTGTTTAGTGTACCTCGACGATGTCATTGTATTTGGAAAGACTTTCGAAGATTGTAAGAACAACCTCGAACTAGTCTTGAAGAGAATTCTAGCAAATGGGCTAAAATTAAAAACAAAGAAATGTAATCTATTTAAATCTTCTATTACATATCTCGGTCGAATAATAACTCCAGACGGCGTAAAAGCCGACCCCGAGAAGCTCCAGACAGTGTCCGAATGGCAGAAACCCCTATGTGCGAAGGAAGTAAGGTCCTTCCTGGGCTTCTGTTCGTACTATCGAGACTTCCTGCCAAATTACTCCAAAGTAAGCTACCCCTTACAGATATTGGCACATTGGACCCCAGGTCGTGCAAAGGAACACTTCCCATGGGGAGACGAACAAGACGTAGCCTTCGAGCAAATAAAACACTTATTTGCTAACACGCCAGTACTGAAATACCCAACTGCGGACGATCATTTCATTCTGGACACTGACGCTAGCAATGATAGTATCGGTGCAGCCCTGTCACAGGTCCAGGACGGGGTCGAAGTACCAATCGCCTTTGCTAGTAACACTCTGAATAAGGCACAACGAAACTATTGCACCACCAAACGTGAGTTGCTGGCTGTGGTGGTGTACACTAAAAAGTTTCGTCACTTCCTATGGGGCACTGATTTCACCCTCCGAACCGACCACTCATCTCTGAGGTGGCTCCTCAATTTCAAGGACGCCGAGGGTATGATTGGCCGTTGGCTGGCACATTTGTCAGAGTTTGGGTTGGAGCATAGCCAGATCCAACATAGACCGGGTTCGAAGCATATCAATGCGGACGCCCTCTCCCGGAGGCCTATCAGAAAGTGCCAGAAAATCGATTGTGATGATTGCGGGGCTCATAACGCAGTGGTCGCAACGGTTCGAACTAGACAGTCGTCGCCGTTGCCCAGCGTCAGCATGGAGAATGTTATAGATTGGCCAGAAGAGACCATCCTACATTTCCAACAAAATGATCCCGCTATCAAGAGAGTGATTTGCTACCTGAACAAGAATGCCAAGCCCGAACGACCGGCATTGTCCCTCGAGGATAGGGAGACCCGCAAATTTCTAGCCCAATGGACCGAGCTAGAAATTCGAGATGGCCTCCTGTGTCGATGGAAAACCTGTCCCACCAAGGACAAGGTTTTACAGATAGTGATTCCTATGTCACTAAGACGAGACATCATGTTTTATTGCCATGGGCATAAAACAAGTGGACACTTCGGGAAGAAGAGGACCCTAGAACGCCTAGCCAGGAGGTACTACTGGCCAGGAATGCATAATGACATCATAAGATGGGTTATGACTTGTCCCGAATGCGGCAGGAACAAACCTGGCCCCGGAATGGGAAAGATGCCCCTGGCACAAGAACTGTTTGGAGTTCGATTCGCCAGAGTAGCTGTCGATATCATTAGCGGAATCGAGCCAACACCCCGAGGCAATACCTGCATGATGGTAGTAACCGACTACTATACCAAGTACACTCGAGTATACCCTCTACCCGACCACAAGGCAGCCACTTGCGCTATTGCCTTTGTGAAGGGATGGGTGTTACATCTCGGCGCACCACTAATGATGCATAGCGATCAGGGACGGGAATTCGAGTCCAACTTGTGGCAAGAAATGTGTCATTGTTTGGCCATTTGCAAAACTCGAACCAATCCATACAGGCCCCAATCTGATGGCCAGGTAGAAAGATTCAATCGAACATTGATACAAGTCCTTAAACCCCTGGTAAACTCTTGCCAGGACGACTGGGACGAGCAATGTGACTTTGTAGTGCATGCTTACAATAGCACTGTGCATGCCGCTACGAACTGCTCCCCTAACTTATTAGTATTTGGGGAGGACATTATAATGCCTGCTGATCTCGTATATGGTGTTATGGGAGTAAGCCCCGAAGCCCCCTGTACTGTGATGTTTGTGGAATCTCTGCGAGACCAATTTAAAAGAGCCTACGAAGTAGTTCGAAACGAGCTACTAAAGAACGCGAACTGGCAGAAAACTGGGTATGACACCCACCTAAAGCCACGACAATTCAGCGTGGGCGACCGAGTGTTCAGGTTACATGAACCTTTAAGGTGCAAGAAATTGATTTCGAGTTGGGACGGACCCCACATGGTTACTCGAGTTATATCCGAGAGCACCGTTATGCTTATGAGTCTGGCTACGGGCCGCATGCATAAGTCTAACGTGTGTAGGTTGAGGAGATGGAGGGGACGAGATGCCGCCAACTCTGAGTGCGATGAAATCTCCAAACAAATGACTGAAGAGAAGGACGAGATCCTGATGAAGACCAACAAATTGTCGGGTAAAATGAAGGTTACGGCCCATAAGAGTAGAAGAGGTCGACCGGCTAGAAAGGCAAATAACAAAAAGACGATGGGAGGACGACCCTCTAGGGTCGAAAACGACAGGAATTTAAAACCCAATCGTGAGAAAATTGTCTCGGCGGAACGGAGAATTCGAGGTAGGGGGAAATCGTTGGCACGTTCTACCAAACCTTCTCGAGAATCTCAGTTGAAAAATACGGAAAGAGAGGTGAGACGCAGTCCTAGAATTGCCGGACGGACTGCCGTTACTTAATGTTCCGAAATCACAACGAGTGTATCGTCCTGTTTATGTGTCTTGTTATATGTTTGGAGGTTGAGATACCTCGAATACGATTCGAAGTACGACCACGCCGGACATTACCACCCTACTCATGGTTCCTGTGGGTGGCAGACAGCTTAGCTGACGTGTACGCATCATGCTACCCGTTATTCTGCCGAACTCCTGCCGATATGAGTAGTGGAGGGGGTAAGTCCACCAACGGCCTACCGAGAAAACAAACCCCGACCCCTGGTTATCCGGGGTAGTACGGACGCCTGCCACGAGCGGGAAGGGGGGCGCTGAGGAGCGGAATGCCGGAGCGGCGCAGCTCGGTGGCGCATGCGCAATGGTCCCGCTTCGCTTGTTGTGCCCCTAATATCGCTCACAGCACGCGAACCGTCTTACCGAGGTAAGACGTGCCGCTGTTCCTCCTACCACTTTTAGTGCCAGAGCTTCCTTCATTCCGACTGCCACCGACTCCTTTTGTTCCCTGAACGAAGGAGAACAACCCCCTGAGCCGCCTGAGCCCGAAATATGGCTCAGTCGGAGGTGATGGCGACCGTAACGGCCAACCCCGATGGACACCCGACTCCACTTCGAGCCCAGGATGAGGCACCCCGAAGTCCAATAGTGGAACTAATGGACACCACCGAAATGGAGTCATCTATCCCCGAAACGACTCCCGATACCCTGAGCATCCCAAGAGGTGCAGAACTTGTCGCCCCAGGAACTCCCCGCCCGAGTACGACTGAAGGAACCAAACCTTCAGTCATCATCGAAGTCCCCGTGACTTTCACCGACCGACCACCAGCTGTCGGGTACGTGAACGTGACTAAAGGATTTATCCGAACGGCCACGGGCAAGAATCGGTATTGTCCACCGAAATACCTGGGCCTCAAAGGCGAACCTCCACAGATGATACCCCACGATCTGCAGAAGAGAATTTGCCGAGGATGCATCGACACCGGGGTCGCTGACGTCTCGGACATTTGGTTCGAGAACTACTTCGGGCTCGCCGAAGCAATGTGCATCAGCGACGGCCTAGTTGCCGTTGTTGACGCCATCTGCGAGGACGACCGAATTAGGTCACAGACAGCGTACCCCCTGCTGTATGGCCTGATCGGGTTCGAGGAACGCCTTCCCAGCATCCACTCCCGCGAAGTCCTTCTACCACAAGGACCACCCCGAGAACGCACCTACGCGTTCATGTCCAGTTCACAGATGAACTCCCCTGTCCGTGAGGAAGAGGACGCTCTTTTGGCGGACCCCGAGCTCGAACGCGAAGAGCGGAGAATGACAAATGAGACCGCTCGCGACGGAGACGTGGCCAGCATGATTCCCGAAGCTGCCTCGAGCCTAGAGGGTGGAGCTTGCTACTCCACCAAGGTAAATACCGCCCGAGAAATGAGCCTCGAGGAGCTTGATGCCCGCCAAGAGGCCATTGAGCGCGAGCGCAAAGACCTCATGAAGCGGAAATCGAAGCTCAAGAAAGACGTGGAAAAAGCCCGGAAGGAATCAACAGACAAACCCGAGGCTAAGTCCAAGTCGAGCCGCCGCAAGAAAAAGGTGGTAGAAGAGAAGGCGGACGAAAGCGACGACTCCGCAGCCTCGACTTCGTCTCGAAGCTCGCGGAGTCGAACCCGAAGTGGAAAGACCACAAGGGAGGATGATACCTCACCCCCCTCGAGGTCTACCCGAACGAGACCCTCACGGAGAACGACCCCTCTGGCCCCGGAGCCGGTCACCAGCACCGCAGCCGAGGAGGAGGAAATTCAAGACGAGGGAAATGGAGACCGCGACAAGCAGGTCGCCGAAATGAGCCGGCACCTGCTGGAAAACATCGACTCATTAGAGGAGCCCCTGGGAGACGCCCCTGACGAGTCCTGCTTGAACAAGTGGGTCAATGCCCGAACCGGATTCCCAGACTACACCCCGAAGTGCTTTATGGACTGTCAGCGTCACACTGACAGCTATTCGATTCCCCCCGCCACTAACCGCGACGGCGATAGTGACGACGAGGAATGGATGAAAATCCTGAAGAAGGACGCTGGCCCCGCGAAGTTTTATCGCGTGTGGGTGGCTTCTCTCGGAGACACCAGTAAGACACCTAAGTCTTACTATGGCTTCGAGCATCGAACGAAGCTGCAATACGCGGCTTCAGCATGGACATCCTCGAACCCCACCTGTCCCTTCGAGATCTGCGTCAACGCTGCAGAGACTGAGAGAGTCTGGCCTTCAAAAGACTCGTTCTTTAGACACCTCGTGGAGTATCACATGCACCACGGGCCTGTGTACCGATGTTCTAATGAAAAGAACGAAAACAAGAAGTGCCAAGGGCTGAGAACCACGAGGCGGGGACGCATGGCCGAGCATTTAGCTCAGGTCCATGGTCTAAAAGCCAGTGACGCTCGTTTGAAGGCCCTGAAACTCCACGAGCGACTTATGTCGAAGTGGGATCAAATGACCTCCGAGGAGAGGCTAAAGATCACCATGAGAACTGACCACCTGTGCCACACGGTCGAGGGGAAGCAGGACGCCTACTTCCTCAAGAACGTGCGCTCCCACCGATTTGACATGTCAGCAGAAATGCACTGGCGTGTCAAAGTCCAGAGGAGGGATCCCGACGCGGTCGACCGCTATGGAAGACCCCGACCACATCCGGGTAGTGATCCCCGACGGGACGCTAAACGACCGAGGTCGGAGTCTCAGTCCCCAGCCCCAGCTCCGGAACACAAAAAGAGGTCCCCCGATCCGAGCACAATCACGGGGGCCACATCCCGAGACCCCTCGAGCCTGGAGCAGGTCTCGCCCCTGAACTCGAGCTCCTATCGACCCGCAGCAGGGACTTCGACAGGTAACCACCAGACCTGGTTTGAGGGACGGAACACCCTATCACACTCTGACTGGTTTGCAGGTCACACCGAGTCCGCCACTCGGCACCAAGGCAAGCCAGATACCGAGTCAGACGAGTTCCCCACTCTGTCTGAAACCCAGACACCCGGCCCCGAGTCCCAAACCCTATTGCCTTCGGGGAAACCGAAGCCAATGGGTCCCCCGGCCAACCCTGCTGACACCTCTTCACGAGGACGGGTCCGACCGGTGGACCCGAAACGACCCGGACGCGAAGTCGCTCTGAAAGACCCCAGCCAACCCCTCCCCGATGTCGGCAGAGGCCGAGGCATAACCATAGATGCGAGTGGAGCTGTAGTCGGATCGTCTCGACGAACCAACACAGCTACCCCATCCCCGAGTGCCACAGCCACATCGAGCTCTGCTTATGAGAGCGGCTCCGATACCCACACGCCTCCTGTGCCGACCCCCCCAACACGAAACATAAGGACCACCAACGTGCTACACTTGGTGAAATCTAACCTCGAGTTGGAGGATCCCGATGACTATATCAGAAACCGGACACAGGAAACCTGTGATATTCAGGCTGACGTCTTCCAGGCGTGGCAAGAGAGACATATCAGCCAGGCCACCGGATACCTCCGGGGCGTTACCGAAGGCGTGTTTGAATGTCTGCACGAGATCCAACGACGAGAAATCGCCCGAATCTCGCAGGACATGCAGGGACAAACGAGGGATCAGCTTCGAGCCTCGCTCCAACGTGAAAACGAGGCCAAGGCCATGAAGCTGAAGTACGAGTCACAGCTTCAGGAGCTGAGAAGCCAGTATGACCATCAGGACGTTAGATTCATGGCAGTGTTCGGCTGCTTCATGAAAGACTGGGATGGCACAGCTGAAAGTGCCTTCGAAAAGCTCCAGGCCAAGTTGCAGGAGAACAGACAACTCGAGGCAGACATTGAATCCTTCGGATTCGCTAGTATGCCTACCCCGAGAGCCTCCGCCAGTGCTGGCGCACCTCCTACAAGACCCGAGAGGGAGCTCGAAGGCGCCACCGCTGCTGCAACTGCCACCCCGACCAGACAGGCTGACGCGGCAGTCACTACCCCAGAAACAACCACGGTTGTTGCAGACCCTGCCCGAACACCCGTGGTCGACAACCTGATCAGTCTGGACTCCGATCCGGAAACCCATCCTGGGGAAACAGTGATGGAGACAGACTTGTAATGACAGCCGACGACCCTACCCTACGGGACCCCCAACTACTGATACTGTGCCCCGAACCTGACGGATGCCCGGACGGATGCAGACCCACGGAGCCAAATGGACGAATCTACATCTTCCCATCTTGATCAGGGCACACCACACAGCGACGCGGCTTGCCACCGCCAAGTCCGTCACCCGCCGAATGGATCTGCAGACAAGCAGTGAACGACCTTGAAGATGCCCCGAAGTTAATTTTTATTGTACGGCAGACCCACTACGCTGGTGGGCTGCTATAGAAACATATTATATATAATTTAAATTAACCACTAGTCCTCTTACCCTACGCATAAAAATATTATTCCTGTTTTAATAACTTCGATCATAACGTCGTCCACTACGATCGAACTCATGAAACACAATAATTGGTGCTATATACCTACATGATCTGTTACCTTAAAGCTATTTAATATTTCTCAGGTACACACCCATTGTGTTCATATCTCGGGGATAGTAGTGGTATAGAGATGTATATGTATATTATTATAGTTATAAAAACCCACAGTTATTGTAAACTGTGTTAAAAAAAAGTAATATATAGTGTTCATACGTGAACAACAAAAATTTTTCTTTTCGGGTCACGCAACTTAAAATCATATGGTATATCGTTATTTAACATACAAATTAATACTCTATGTACGGTCTCGAACATGTTCTTCCGAACTTGTTTCGACCCATATCTCTCCTTAATCCTATTCCATAGTGTATATGTATGTTTACTTTATTTAAAATATTTACATGTGGTCGACTCCTGTTATTAAGACGTCACACAAATAACATATCACGTTCTACTTCGAACTCGTGTCTTTAACTTCAAGCCCTAATTTTCTTAGAATAACGAAATAGTACTCTGTTATTTTTGCACACCCCTTTCCTTATTCTGGTGGGGGTAGTGTAGGGGCTCGTAGATCGTGATATAGTGTGAGCGTCTCCCCCGAGAGGGCGTTTCGAGCGGTGCGCCCATCACCGGTAGTCACCAGAGGTCTCTTCGACCACTGGTCCCTGCAGGGTGGTGGCAGCACTGTCCGCCTCGCTCCAGCCCCTACCTGGGGCCGAGGGAGGCGTTAGTCTGGCTCTGCCTGCCAACGGAGTCGGACCACCCTTACCTGAGCTTATGCCTAGCTAAGCAGTACCCTTCGAGGTGGATGTAATACCTACACCGAAATAAACACGTGCCAGTTGCACTAACCCGAGATACCTCGTCTGGTTTTCACTTCGAACTAGTCGAAACCATAATTCGAACCATTACAGTTGTTCCAATTCCCAAACCAGGGAAAAAACCAACTTTGGCCTCAAGCTATCGTCCCATAGCCATGACCAGCTGTGTGGCAAAGACCATGGAAAGGTTGGTAAACAACAGACTTGTTTACTTCCTCGAATCCAAGGGGAAGTCTGAGTTCCTCGATGGCCCCTGGACACTTAACAAACAAACAAGCTTACAGTCCACCAATCAGGATTCCGTCGAGGACGCAGCACGACAGACCACCTTGTGAGCCTGGAGAGCTGGATCCGAGATGGGTTCGCTTACAAAGAACATGTGGTTGGGGTCTTCTTCGATCTGGAGAAGGCCTACGATATCACATGGAGGCATGGAATAATGCAAGACATCCATGAGATTGGATTAAAGGGCAGACTAACAGGGTTCATTCAGAACTTCCTGTCGGACAGGACTTTCAATGTACGACTGGGTTCGGTTCTGTCAGAGAAAGTGGATCAGGAAATGGGCGTACCCCAAGGCTGTATTCTTGCCATGACCCTGTTCTGCATTAAGATCAACAGCATAACCAAACAACTTCAAGATGATGTGCATTGCTGCCTGTACGTAGATGATTTTGTCATCTGCTACAAAGGAAAACACATGCCCACAATTGAACGCCACCTCCAGCAGACACTGACTAAGCTGGAGAAATGGAGTCAAATGAATGGGTTCAAGTTCTCGGAGAGCAAGACCTGTGCTGTGCATTTCTGTCGCAGACGGGGATGCAAGGAAGAGCCACACCTGACCCTTCATGAGAAACGACTAACAGTCGAGAAGGAAATAAAGTTCCTCGGACTGGTATTTGACCGGATCTTGTCCTTCAAGCCAGAAAGTGCCAAAAGGCAATGAACCTGTTAAAGGTCCTCGGACATCCAGACTGGGGATGTGACAAAGAAACACTTCTAACCCTGTACAAGATGTACATTCAGTCACGTCTGGACTATAGGTCAATGGTCTATGCCTCTGCCCAAAAGTCCTACCTGGACGGACTGAAGCCCATCAGGGACTCCGACTATGTCTTGGGGCATTTAGGACAACACCTGCATCCAGCCTCCATGTGGAAGCAGGGATCCCACCACTGGACCTACGCCGGGAGAAGCTCACACTACAGTATGCGATACGTGTGTGGGCTAACCCATCCGATCCAGCTCACAAGTTGATTTTCAACAACAAAAGCATTTACAGAGAAAAAACAAATGTCATCAAACCAATGGCAATGAGAACAAGAGCACTTTTCTGGGAGGCTGGGATTCCCACGAAGCCATTCTCACTGATGGTTCCAAAGACGGTAGTCGTGTCGGATTTGCCGTCCACACACCCTTTGGGAACCTGAAGAAAGCGCTTCACAAACAAAGTAGTATCTTCACCGCTGAAGGAAATGCTCTATTACAGGCTTTGAAATAGATCAAGGTCTCAACGATGAAGAAATTCATCATCTTCTCAGACTCACACCCATGTCATATGTGACATTTATAAAAAAAATGCTGTCATCCGACCTATTTGGGAAGCATACACAGAAAACAAGACACAAAGCAAAGAGGTTATGTGTTGGGTACCTAGCCACATAGGAATTGAAGGAAATGAAGATGCAGACACTGCTGCCAAAAATGCTCTGAGGAGGCCCGTAGGGGCCGACCAGATGCCATACACTGATGTCCTACCAATGGCAAAAGTTCATGATCAGCAGGCTGGTCCGTCGGTGTCAGGATAATGTGATGGACCGGGTGATGTGTCTACAGTTTGCGACATGTTACCTGCGTGAGGCACTGTTTGTCAGGCATGCAACACTCAGAGCTCTGAGTGTGGGACATCTCATGCTACATTGTGAGGCAACCAAGAGAAGCAGATAGAAATCCCTGAAAAATCCAATGACAATGAACAGTGTTTTCCACAGCACTGGAAACAAGGAGATTCTTGATTTCCTGCGGGAAGCCAAGTTCTTTGACAAAAAATAAATAACAAGGAAGCCTGATTGTATCAGGTAATGCCCTATAAGTAAATAGGGAAAAACAGGAAAGAAATCAAACATAGTTTCCCTGCTAAATTTTAACTACTATTAGCGGAGGTTAAATCAACCAAACCAAACCAAACCAAAACTTCCATTCTAACAGTTGGCATACCAGAATTGTAAAAGGCGCCAAACTAGGGTTCAAGGGAGTTCCTTGTGGCGGATTAAGTATACATGCTTGTGGGATGAGCATGTGGCCTTTGTTTAGTAGATTTTACCTCCACTAATAGTAGTTAAAACTTAGCATGTGGGCAGCTGGTGTCTCTTGCTATACTGGGAATGAAGACCTGGTAGCAGTTTTCCCCTCAAAAACCCTCCTATAAGCATACCCTTGCAAGAGCAGTTTTGACACAACAGTCAACAGATAAGAATATCACAAATTTGCCCTTTTTTTTAAAAAAAATTCAAGAATCTAATCTAAGTCTAGTGGAATGAGGATAAATGTTGCGCCTATGAGATACTAATAGTGAATATTGAGTTGGAAAGTTGAACTCTTGTCGATTTTCAGAAGTGGCCTGCTAGGAAGCTTCTTGTGTGTGTTTGCTTGTTTGTTTAGTTTTACGTCCGGGGGCCATCAAGAAACTCAGACATTCAAGGTTTCTTGGACATTAAGTCCTTTCTTTTCTGTTTGGACTGGTATTTATATGCTGCTTGCCCGACACAGCAGTGACCGTATCTATGAATGACCGAATCTATGAGATGAATGACCGAATCTATGAGGAGGGTTGAGGGGGAAATACCGCTACCGGGGCTTCGTTCCCCTACTCTTCTCGAAGAATAGCAAGTGTTCTTTTATTTGCCTGGTCCCATAGGCAGGGCCAGACAAACCACGGCCTTTGATCACTCAGACGTCGTTCACTGAGGGGGACTCCCATGGCAAGCATGTAGACCCGGGCCTGCGCATATGGACACCAGCTGCCCACATGCTCACCCCAAGCCACAAGAAACCCAAGTTTGTTGCCTTTTACGAATCTGGTATGCCCATTGGTAGAATGGAAGGAGAATTCCTCCTTTGTGGACTCCTAATAAAGTTATTCTACATGTATAAGGGAGAACAGGGAGCTTCTTTGGCGTCTTCTATGATGTCACAATAGACCAAATGCATCAATTGCTGGTGGAATTGGTCTATTGTTATGCCAAAGAAGCTCCCTGTTCTCCCTTATACAAGTACATGTGCTCAAAAGTAAGCCCAATTCCTTTTATTCAATGTAAAGTCTACTACAAGAAGGCATCATGAAAATAGGCTGGTCTTTTCCTTTTTAAGCATGCCTTTTGCTGCCCTCTAGCTTTTCCTAGACAAACTACCTTTCAGAGATCCTCTGATCTCTCAGACTCTGAAATCTCATTTCAGAGGGCGTGAATCTAAGCTGGATGCTGATTGGCTGAAATTATGATGCTCTTTTTTTTGTAATTGCCTTTCTATGACCATCTATTCTAAAGATGGTTTTAATAGTTTTGAGTAAGGGGAACATTTAAAAAATGAAGACGAAATGGGTGCTTTTGGCATAATAGATTGGGGGAATGGGTGCTTTGCTAAAACCTAAAATTTTGAGAGGTTGAGCCTATACCCACCTGATATCTCTGTATTTTACATCTCAATTGCAGAAAGCTTGGTGGGGTCATGCCTGGGCATGGACAAAGAGAGAATGGGGAAATTTAGATTCTTGTCATATAAATTCTGCTTGACAAACAACAAACTGCCAGAATTTGCTAAAACCATTGCAATAATGCCAGCTGTTTTGGTCTCTCAGATCTACCTTAAGTCATGGAGCGCTGGGCTGGTCGTGTAGCTCTAGTGACAGGAGCTTACTGCGGAATCGGAGCAGCAATATCTGAAGCCCTAGTTCAGCATGGAATGACAGTTATTGGATGTGCTAGAAATGAAGAGCGACTAAAAGTAGGTGTGCTACGTCAAAATGAAATCAGCATTATACGAGTACAATAAAACCTTGCGTAGGGCTAGGAGAACTGTTCACATAGAAGAAGTCCTGATGAAGTTTTGAAGTCCCCACAAGGAGGACAGGTTCTCCATGCTCTTCCTGAGTAGGACCAGAAAGTCCTGTACATAAAAAGTGCAAGCTTTGAAGAGAGATAAAAGAATCCGAACCCCTCCCCTATCTGTTCTGAAATTGCTTTTACATAGCCTAGCCCAGAGATGCCACTTTTCCAGGTTTAAAAGTAATTCCTTTCTTTGCTTTTCCAAGATTTCTATACTAGATCATATTGTTTTTTTTTTGTTGTTTTTTTAAAAACGTGTCAAAAATCCAGTTTTCCTGGCTTTAAAAAAAGTATGTGAGTGCCACAGGATATCTGAAAAAAGGCATAAATTAAATTTTGTATGCAAGGATTCATAGTATAGTAACTATTCTATCAAGTGTCTGTAGATGTGACTGGGGCTCAGGCTGATATGACTCGTTTGAATTGTAAATTGTAAAGAGTGTTTCATTTTGCCCTCAGGTATTTTCAGAACAAGTTGACACTTCTTCGGGAGGTTCTTTTCATCCAATTCGTTGTGATGTGTCAAATGAAGAGGATGTTTCATCAATGTTTGCCAAAATTCGCGGTGATCATGGTAAACTTCATGTTTGTGTGAACAATGCAGGGTTGGCTCATGATTCAACGCTTCTGAAAGGAAAGACCGAACATTTTAGAGAAATGTTAGAGGTGAGTGTTGTGCTTGAGATGGCGATGCACAAATGCGCCTGCCTTGCCTATCTTTAAAGGGGCTGTGCTTTTCTTTTCTATTCTCTCTTAAATGTTTCTGGTGTCCATAAATGTAGAAAGCAGTAGGTTTCCCATCCTGTAAAACATCGCTCAGAAGTCGACCCCCTAAAACTTAAGACAATTTAAAAGACAAATTTGACGCGATTTAGATACTTGTTGAACTGTTAATTTACCCGAATTAAACTGACCCTCCACTTTTAGGAAATGCTCAAAACAAAATTTGGCTGCGATTCTCAAAATGTGGTCGGCTTCCAGGAGTGGTTTTAGGGTAGGTGTCTAAATGGCATTGAATGAATTACATGCTTGACATCAATATGAGAGAAACTGTCAATCTGGCATTAGGTAGTCATACTTTTACTCTTTCACTGATGCTGTGCACCTTTTTATTGATATATAACTGAATCATGTTCACATTAGAGAGCAACCATGGGGTAACCCCAGACATTTGGACCGTTTTTCTATCAAATACAGTAAATATTCTTGTCACATGTAGGTTAATGTTTTGGGACTAAGTATTGTGACAAGAGAAGCTGTCAACCTCATGCGGGAATCTAAAATAGAAGAAGGACATATCTGTAATTTGTGCAGGTAAGTTCTCTAGGTAGGACCCTGCTATTATAAGCAGAGTAAAGTAGTTGGTTGCTGGTATGTCATCTTGCAGCCAAACCTTTGTGTCGGCACACTTCTTTTGGGCCCAGTGTATACATAAGAATCGCTTCTGTCTCGGCTAACTTTATTGAAAAAGATTGTGCATGCAAATTTAAAGACACATGTTAGGACCAGTAGTTGTATTTTAGAACTGTAGTGATGTTATAGGCTTGAGTTAGGTCTTACAGATCTATGCATATATATGATTGTCCATAGCTTGACTGGCCACGAGGTTTCACAACGAGGAACATCTCATTTCTACTCTGCCACAAAGTTCGCTGTCAATGCACTAACTCAGGGCTTGCGGCAAGAATTAAAGGAGGCCAAGCTGAAGATCAGAGTTTCGGTATGTTTAAAATCTCTTGAAGGCAATGCTTATTAACCCTTACAGTTGACAAACATATCAACATTATCAGTGCGCTCTCTCCAGTAGAGACAGAATTGCAACTGTCCAGATCTTAAGATAACTTGTTTTATCAGACATCTTTACTTAGTTATCATGACCACCTGTCTGAGTTATCAAAAGCTGTTGTCGCTGCAACCAGGCAAGCAAACGAACACTTGCTATCCCTCGCTTATAGATTCAATCATTCATCAATTGAATACATAGATGCTATCACTGTTTGACAACAGCATATACATGTAAATGCCTTCCTAGCTGTTTTGGACAAGTAGCTGATGTCTTGCATACAGCCAAGTAATCCATATAAATGAATTTCATTACAGCAATTGAGTCCAAGTCTAACTGCAACAGAGTTCTTTGTCCGTAAGAGTGGGCAGAAGGCTTCTGATAAAGTCCTTTCATTTGGGAATGTGAGTTAACTTATTTTTGCCTCATTTTTATGTTGTAAAGAAAGTAACGGTTATAAACGATGGTACTCCACAGACTGAGAATCACATTTTGTGCAGCTGAAAAGAAGTAGCGGTTATTTGTTTGGAAAGCATCAAACTTTAAAATACCTGTCCAAAAAGCAGAGATGCCACTTTTCCTTGTTTACCAGGAATTCCTGATTTTGATTCCAAGACTTCTGTATTAAATTATGTTGAATTCCTGGGAAATTTGTGTCCAAAGTCCAGTTTTCCTGGTTTTTGCCAGTGAGTGGCAACTCTGAGAAAGAAAGGACTGAGTGTCCAATCAAACACAGTAACTCTGCGAAACTTAAATTACTATTTGTGGAGGTAAAATTAACCAAACAGCAAATTTTCCTACTGAGGTTATGTATATGCCTATATCTTTGCAGCCTCTTGCTGCTAAGGATGTGTCTGATTGTTTTATTCATGCCCTGGGAGCCCCATATCATGTTCAGGTAGGAGTTTTTCTGCTCTTACGATAAGATTTCAGTGGAGAGGTGATTTTCTGTGGTCCTTTCACAAAGTCAGAACTTATCGTCAAGTATATATAGTACATGCATCACTCTTTCATTGTTACCTTTGCTAAAATTCAGCCAAACCTTTTGCCAAAGCCTACTGACTAGTGTTTCAAAACAACAGATTTAAGAGAAAACATATCAAAGGTAGGCCACAAGGTTTTAGATAAAAAGCTAGGTTATGTTAGAAGAGGCCATTATGGTTTTTTGATGAAATGATTTATATGCATTGTAAAATAATTGTACAAGGAACACTAGCCAAGGGATGTATTTGACAATGTTATGTCTTCTGCTTGTTTTGTAGATTCAAGACATTATCGTAAGGCCAACAAACTGATGAAGCTATCTGCCAGAGGAAAGGCCTTGGCAACTTTCAGTTAATACTCAATATTTTAAACGCATTGATTAACTTCAGAAATAACCCATGTATTTATATCATGGTGAACATCCAACTAAATCATTTCATTAAACTAATAATATGCATTAGCCTTTTAATGTATGTGCTTCTTTATCAATCATGAATAACTCAGACAATGTTGAACAAAAATGTAAGATCATCTGAGAATTGAGTAACATAAAAGTGAGGAACTCACAACTCTGACATATTTAAGAAATAAGAAAACAAGGTGATATTTGATGCTGCTATTGATGATGAAGAGATGCCACTTTTCCTGGTTTACCTGGAATTCCTGGTTTTGATTTCAAGATTTCTATGTTAAATTCCTGGGGAAATGTGTCTAATGTCCAGTTTTCCTGGTTTTTGAGTGCCAATGAGTGGCATCTCTGATGATGTAAATATATTAACTTCTTTAAATAAAGTCCGATTTCCATATCAATTTTTGCTTATTTTATATCTTCATTCTCTTAAATGCATGTTGTTTTTCTATCGCTAACGTGTATTGTGAAGTTTTGGCTATCAGCAACTTTACGTCTGAGCCATACCTTGGACTTTAAAGTTGCCAATTACCCTAGTTCCTTGTGGTTAAGACATGGTGTATACGCATATCAGACCGGATAAACCTGTGTTAGCAAAGCACCTTATATGTGGGGACCTTCATGAGACGGCATGAAGGAGCAGAATAACTTGGGTGTCCACGGAGGAGAAATTATCCTAACATACTGCCAGTGGGCATACCAGATTCGTTAAAGGCAACCTTGAGAAATACCAATCCCACACATGGACCTGACATGAACAGTAAAGAAATATATGAAACTGAAATGGCAAGCTGACTGGAACAAGCAGCATGAGAACAAGCTACACTCCATTCAGCCTCAGCTGAAAGGAAAGTGTGAAAAAAGAAAGCTATCCAGATCAGACGGAGTAAAACTAACACGTCTGCCAATTGGCCACACAAGGCTTACACATGAACACCTCAAACAAGCCCAACGAATATGCCAACAATGCAACACTGAACTCACAGTTAAACATTCCCGCTGTGCCTTCATCATATTCTCTGACTCGAAGTCATGCCTGCAAACTCTATGCCAGCATGACCCACGAAACCCAGTGGTGCAGCAGATGAAACAATCTATCTCGCACCTGACTCAGGCCCAGAAAGAGGTCACCCTCTGTTGGCTCCCCAGCCACATTGGGATAGAGGGGAACGAAGCTGCAGACCATGCAGCTAAGAAAGCCATGAGCCGGGAACCCGGCTTGGCTCCCATCCCCTCTTCAGACCTGCTCCCTATGGCCAAGGAGTTCATAAAGAAAGAGTGGCAGAAAAGATGGAGTTCTGACCACAACAACAAGCCGGCCCGGCTGGAAGAGCATGACCACACTGGCCTGACCAGGAGGGAATCGACAAGACTGACCCGTCTTCGGATAGGTCACTCTCTGCTGACTCACGGACACCTCATGAAGGGTGAAAACCAACCCACGTGTCAGCGATGTCAAGTACCTCTGACTATGAAACACCTGGTGCTCTCATGTCAGGCAACAAAGAGGAGTAGGGACAAGCACCTTCATGGTTTGTCCATGAAGAGTGTGTTTACCAGCACTGGTAAGAAAGAACTTCTGACCTTCCTCAGGGAAGTGAAGATGTTCGAGAAGCTCTGAAGCGGGGGGGAAACACCTCCCCTCAAGTATCGGTCAGGTGGGCTGGGGGAATGATCCTCCGGCCCGGCTGGAAGAGTAATCTTGCAGCTAGGTTGGAAAGTGGCTCTCTATGCTCGTCAGTCCGTGGTAAGCTGGCCCGATTGGTATAGAACCACGATTGTCCGGCCGGTGTCAGGATAATGGACCGGTCAGATGATGTGTCAACAGTCTGCGGCACAGCGTCTGGGTGAGGCAGCACGATAAAGAGGGGCCTTGAGCCACGAGCAGTGTCTCACTGCTACGAGCCGTGTCCCACTGCTACAAGCAGACTCCCAAACACACGCACACTCACATTCACACGCACACACACGTGCAAATTAAGTTTGAGAAAAGAATGGACTAAATGTCTGATAACCAATGAGGCAGTCCCATGAAATTAAGTTTGAGAAAAGAATGGACTAAATGTCTGATAACCAATGAGGCAGTCCCATGAGGCCTACGGCCTTAGGACGTTAAACAAATCAATCAATCAATCAAGCTGTGGGGTGGGGATCTTCATGTGAGGGCATGGAGGAGCAGAATAACTTCACTGACCCGATCAGTATAGAACCACGACTGTCCAGCCGGTGTCAGGATAATGGACCGGTCAGATGATGTGTCAACAGTCTGCGGCACAGCGTCTGGGTGAGGCAGCACGATAAAGAGGGGCCTTGAGCCACGAGCAGTGTCTCACTGCTACGAGCCGTGTCCCACTGCTACAAGCAGACTCCCAAACACACGCACGTGCACACTCACACGCACACACACGCGCAAATTAAATTTGAGAAAAGAATGGACTAAATGTCTGATAACCAATGAGGCAGTCCCATGAGGCCTACGGCCTTAGGACGTTAAACAAATCAATCAATCAATCAATCCTTCCATTCTACCAGTGGGCATACCAGATTCGTAAAAGGCGACAAACTGGGGGTTTCTTGTGTCTTGGAATGGGCGTGTGACAGCTGGTGTCCATATGCGCGGGCCCCGGGTTTACATGCCTGTCTTTTGTTATAGGATTCCCCTTCAATGAACCACGTCTGAGTGATCAAAGGCCGTGGTTTGTCTGGCCCTGCCTATGAGACCAGGCAAATAAGGAACACTTGCTATCCTTGGAAAAGACTAGGGGAATGAAGCCCCGGTAGCGGTTTTCCCCCTCACCCCTCCTCATAGATTCGGTCATTCAGAGATTCGGTCACTGCTGTGTCGGGCAAGCAGCATATAAATACCTGTCCTAAGTGAAAAGAAAGGACTTCATGTCCAAAATCGAATGTATGATATTGGGATATATGTGCATGGATCGTTATGATGATGTAACATTGTATAAATTGAAACATATTTGATTGTTATTTTGAAATGTTTGTGGTGGCCTATGGTTAATACAGTCTACCTGCAGTTAAGACAAACTGTGAAAGCATGTGTCAGATTAGGCCAGGTAGGAGTGGTGATGCAGGCTGGGGCCTGCTACATGGTGTGGGGAACTAAGTACAAGGGAGTGTGTGATAGCAATGTCTGAAATCTCGAGGATTGGTATATATAGGGTTGAGTTTGAGTGGAGAGACACACCCCTTACCAGAGACAGGACAGGAGATCAGGACAGGCACACAGCAGCCAAGAGCACCATAGAGGAGGCATGGTAGAGGTTTGGGTGTATCTATGTCCTGGGCTAGGAGCAGTACCATAGGTGCAGCGGGCTTCCCTAGCCCACTTAAAAGGGTCTATTTCTCCTCTTTCCTATCCCCTCGGGATGTGTGTGGTGCACATATGCGCAGGCACTGACACATTCCCCTGTGAAATCATGTAATGTAGTTTTCTCGCCATGAATATGACCTTAGCTGTCAGAATGGCATTAAACATCTATTACTCACTCACCATAGGTGCAGTATTCCCAACAAAAGGACCTTAGGCAGGTATGAGGTTGAGTTACACCTTGGAACTGTTGAGGCCAGCCTGGACTGTCTCGGGTGGGTGAGGTGCTAGGAAGGCATTTTGCCCAATAAGGTATTGTGATCTCTACTTTGATTCTGCTTTGTATTATATCCTTGTTCTATGGTGTTGGAACAGTTGTAATTGTATATCCACTGTGCTAATGGTTTTGTAGGTGCAGATTATTATAATCTGAGTGATATAGCTGTGTGCTATGGAAATATTATTTGATATTTGAGATATAAATTGAGAGTTGTACATAATTGAAACTAGATTAACTTGTGACATATTGATAAAGATATCTCTCGAGATAGTGAATAACACCAATAAATGTATTATGAAACCGCATTCTAGCTACCTTTTGATATGCAGTAATACATTTAGATCCCAAGGATTTTGATAGTTGTAAGTAACTGGAATATAGTATAAAGAGTAATATAAATGTTAAGGGGAAATGACTTGATTTTACCCCCTATTCCAAATCTATCCGGAGTGGGTGGTTCCTCCTCGCTTTCGACAAACCAGAAGTTTGTACCGGAAGTGAGGCCTGGGAGAGAGAGCGGCCGGAAGTCGCCACAACGCAAACGGCCACTGAACTAGTCACACACACAGCAAAGCAGGTAGGAAAATACTTACATTTTAACCTTTTAAACTCGTAAAAACATCATTTTTTGAAGTTTTTTCGTTGTTTTAACACATTCCCCACCCTCGCTGAAGAGTAGGTGGCAAGATATTCTCATTTACCCTGTTTTTTAGGGGTTTGAACTCAGTGAATCGACCAAATCCCCTATTTTCGCCCAACCATGCGGTTAGGAGCTACCATGGTTTGGTTCTACCCTGCTATTCACGTTTTGTTAGATATATTCTAACCTTTTCTCAACTTTTCGATGAAATTTCATAATTTTATAAGAATTGAGGAGATTTCCTGGTAATTTTCAATATAATTGAGGCTAATACTTGCAATTTTTAACGAAATTGAGGTAAATTCTTACAATTTTTATGAGAATTGAGGTAATTTCTCAAGACTTTTTAAGGAAATTGAGGAACTTTCCATGACTTTTTAAAGAAATTGAGGAAATTTCTGATGACTTTTAAAGGAAATTGAGGGGTTTCCTGGTAATTTTAGGGGAAATTGAGGGTTTTTTCTTAACCCCTTATAACTGTCTCCCTAATTCTTGGGATACTATCTCACACTTTTAATTATTGTCTTTAACTCCACTATTTATAGGGAGTTATTAGAGTCTTAGCACTCTAACATGAGGTCTCTCTGCTTTGCAGGTACCTCTTCTCCGGCTGCTTGAACAGGGAGAAAACAAATGCACTTAAGAGAAAACTACCTCTAGTTGAGGAGGTACCTAAGGGGAAAAGAATCCCATTCACACCTCTGGAAAAGGCAGCCATTGACAATAAGCAAAGGCATGTATTGGCTCAGAAACAGGCGGAAAAAATCAAGGCTAGAACCAATTGGGAGAAGACCAATTTAGATAAACAAAAGCCCGCTAAGAAGACACCTATAGTCGCTCACACAAACTATGATGCTGAGTCTAACTGAGTCTTTCTTAGAGGAGGCTTACGAAGAAATCGATGACGTTGAAGAAATAGAACCAATGTTACCAGTGGAACTTGAAGCGGAGGAGGAAGAAGAAAACTTTGCCACAATTGTTAACAGACTGCTAGCCAGACGTGAAAAGCTAGCGAAGTGTAATGAGAAAAAAGAATGTGGACATACTCACAGTAACAAAAATGGATGAAAGCCTCTTCAAGGATGACAAAACATCAAAGATACTCAAAACTTCAGATAAGGAGGTTCAGCACAAAAAATGCTATTTGCGGCACTTACAGCATTCTTGCCTATTTTCGAAGAGATTCTGAGACGAGGAGAGGAAGGAGATGCAGACTTGAACTATGCTGCTGAAGGAGTAGTAGATGGACTCAAGCTAATGTTCTATGCTAACACGGCGTTAGTTAGACATAGGAGAGCAGCGCTGAAGCCAAAAATGGATAAGAAGGTCGCAAAGGATGGTATTAATGCAGAGGTAGACCACAAGGTACTATTCGGTGCAAATGTCATAGCCAAAGTAAAAGAGATGAAGGAGGCATAAAAAGTGCTGGGAATTCTAATGCCGGAACCTAAAAAGCCAGCCACAGTGGGGTTTCGCGGAAGAGGCAGAGGAGCCCTGAGAGCCAGAGGCAGGGGAACAAGAGGCCGAGGCTTCAACCCGAGCAACAGGGGTGCCTACACATACCAGACAAACAGGGGAGGTTACCAGGGCCACAATTCGCCCCTCCAGAAGATCTACCAGAACCAAGCCCCTGTCAATGGACCATTCTAGGTATTATTCATTATTCTACACATTTGTCAAATACTTCGCCACACACACACTCAGGACCTGCTCACAAGCTCACAGCTCATTCCCCCCCCCAGTGTGTACAGTGAGCTGCTCTTACATTACCCATACCAGGATGTTGTGAGAGCCGGACCCATCCTATTTCTGGGCACTGACTCACTGGGAGTATCACAACATACCGACATACCTGTGGACGCATTTCTAGGATGCAGGGAAATTCCACAACCTCCCTTCATCCTGATTGGTCCACATATAAATAGAATCATTACCAGGTATGGCGACGCGTCAGATCTGACCAGATCCAACCAGATCTGACCTGCTACCAGTACATTTCATCACCCTGTGAGCTGCTCACCCAGTCTTTTTCTATTCTAAGCTCATCTTTTCTACTTACATTATCCCACGTACAACCTCCCTAGTATCTAGGACCTACGACAGGTTGAGCTAGGAGCTTATGGGCAGAGCCTGCACGCTGGCAAGTGTATCATTGTTACCACCTATATGTACACTCTGTCATCATGCAATAAACAAGGATCAAAGAACTTCTCTGGATTCAGTGTTCATTACAACATCGACTTGTAACGGTCCGTTGACACCCCAGCCAGCTTCAAGAAGAAGTAGAGGTACAGAACGCTAATGACTTAGATTTGATTCATACTCCTAAAAACTTTTGGGGGGGTCAAATCTCAGACCAAATAGACTCTTGGAGAAATATCACTTCAGATGAGTGGGTACTTAACAATGTGAAAGGCATGCAAATACCATTAATTGGTGAACCCATACAAGGGCCAAATTTTTGAATGTGGTACTTTTGGCCCTGACAAAGCAAAAACAGTGAAACTCAAAATAAGTTAAAACAACCTTACTACATTCAAAGGGCAATGTCTTGGCTACGTAAAAACACCTGACATACGCAGCAACTCCTAGCGGGTCCGTTTTTATAAGCGTTCAAAGATAATCTGTTGTAATTTGTGTTACTCCCTGCTCAAAATTCAGATACCAACTGGATATACCTCTTAAATATATCCTAATGACTCCTAAATCCATTTACAACATCTAGTAAGTATGTATCATGATTCAAAAAATCAATATGTTCCTTTAAAAACCTTTTTGAGATATCGGATATTGAACTTTTGTTATTGACTGATTTTTCTGAGAATTTTTTTCTAAAACCCCAATTTTCATCAAAAGTTGTCAAATAATCACCAACATTTATCCATATTAACTTAAATATGCATACTTTAATATGCAACTACCATCTGTTCCATATCTAGCAGTAGTTTGTGATAGAACTGGTCACAAGTTGGACCACAATTTGACTTTTTTGAGCAGGGAGTAACACGTTACTCCCTGCTCAAAATTACTTTCACACCCCAAATAGCACAAAGTGCAAATTATGTACACAAATCTACATAAATAGGTTAGGAGGACTCCATAACAAGCAAATGAACCAGTAGTAGGTGGAGTTTGATGGATATTCCTCAAAAAAGTTAAAAATGTTCCTATCAGATGTTACTCACTGCTCAGAATTCAAATTCCCCCATTGATTGGGTTAGTGGGGCTAAATAACTGCATGTAGGTCACATATAACACATTTTTTGAATAAGTGAGGGGTACATCTATCATAAAAGCCACAAAAAACAGTAATCTTTACAATATTAGGGACATGAGATGTGAAAAAGTGGGATAAATCTTCAGGTCCGATGCAGATTTTTGGAATTTCCACACTCAAACAGACACTTAAAGTATTAGGATCATAACCAAATACTGCAGGAAGATGCAGGAGTGTATAATCTATCAGAAGGATATCATAAGTACACATTTTGATAACTGACAGACAGGAGAGTGAGTTTTAGCAGCAGAATCTATTTTTGAGCAGGGAGTAACACATATAGGGCTCGGGCAGGCGACATGCTTCAACCCCATATAACGCCCAGTCATTTAGAAATAATGGCAAAATTCCACCGCTTGCCGACGGACAACATCAGTTTTGATCAAAATAAAAGCATTTGGACCCCAACAAAGTATATCAACATGTGCCCTACACCTTCGTACATCTTATAAAGGTGAATTTTTGGCTGATCCCTTACCTTTCTTTTGCTTTAGGAATAACAATTGTCAGTAAAATTGGACAGAAAGAGGATCAAACGATAGGTGGAAGTGTCCTTGTTGTGATTAGAAAAGACCCGTATGGATGCGCCATGCGAGGGACGACAGAGATGTCATCTGGTTTAGAGCGAAAGGACTTAGAATTTTGAGCAGAGAGTAACATCCAATCATATTTTATGGTCTACAAATGGCACAAAGAGTCAATATGGAACCAATTTTTGTTCATGATTAATTAGGAGGTGCCAATATAATATGCAAAGCAAAAATTTACCGTATGGAAGCAGTAGAATTTGATTCATTAACCAAAATGTTAAATGTTACTCCCTGTTCAAAAATGTGTATGCCAATACACTTTAGGGCCAGGACTAAAAGAAAATGGGTGTGGCCGCAATATTTTTACACCATATAAACCCCTTAAATGTCCTTCAAAATTAGGTGCAGCATGGATGGTAGAAACAGAATATTTCATTGGTATTTTGAGAAGTTTTATTTTTGAGCAGGGACTCATGTCGGGTATGCCACCCGCATCGAGCGCGTCCACAGGTGGCGGATAGTGGAAAGGTCTATAGATATATAGACCAGCAGTCGCGGACCAAATGGCAATGGGCCGCCTGTGTCCATGAGTGGATGAATGTTTTAGCATCATCCTGAACTGGATGATGCCGCATTCCCAACGGTCAAGAGCGGATGAGGGTCACTCTCTGACACCCCAACGGTCAACAGGCAAACTGGGTCATCTGCACCCAGAACCATAGGCGGGCTTCCCTAGCCCACTTAAAAGGGTCTATATCTCCTCTTTCCTATCCCCTCAGGATATGTGTGGTGCACATATGCGCGGGCACTGACACATTCCTCTGTTAAATTATCAACCTGTGAAGCACGGGATAGCCACTTAGTGCCGCTAAAGTGCTGTAAAACACAAATCAATCATCATTTTGAGCAGGGAGTAGCATAATGCTACCTTTATTCAGTATGAAGGGGAGAAAAGAAATCTACCATGTACATCAGGTTAAAACCCTTTGGATCTCAGAGTTAACATATGTATTGAATTCAAAAAGTGATTTTAGGGGTGTTGTACAGTATAAGCAACATGTGGGGGTGTGTGAAAATTGTATTTTTTCAGCAAAATACACACTTTTTAGTCATTTTTCAACTCTGTAGACCCATAACTCAAAAAAATTATGGTCTGATTCGCTAAAGTTTGCTCTCATTTGAAAGCTTAGGATGTTTTCTCTTGAATGAAACCAAAAAATGCCAGGCTAGTGCAGAGGCTTTGACCCTATTGTTAGGTAAAGCTTAAAAACCCAGTAAAATGCTAAAAGTACCATTTTCAAAAATTTGGCCCACAAAGTAAAGTACAAAGACCTTACGTCTTTGAAGGTGAAGAAAAATCAGTCATTACTGCTACCTTAAACATCATGCTGGACAAAGGCATCATCGAATTTGCCCAGCATGAGGAAGGGGAATGGCTTTCTAGCATTTTTCCAAAAGTCAAGCCAGACGGAAGTCAGAATCATTCTAGACCTATCAAAATTCAATGAGTTGGTGGAGTATCAGCACTTCAAAATGGCTTCGTTGGGAACTGCCTTGGATATGTTACAACAAGGTAATTACATGGCCTCGATAGATCTCAAGGATGCTTATTATTCAGTTCTAATACAAGAATCAGATCGTAAGTACTTGAGGTTTATCTGGGAAGGTCAGTTGTTTCAGTACAGGGTACTTCCCAATGGTCTAGCATGTGCACCAAGATACTTCACAAAAATCTTGAAACCCATATTTGCTTGGGCTCATCTGTTAGGAATATGATGTTTTCCTTACATTGATGACATTTGTATCATAGCGGATAGTTATGAAGAATGTATCAAGGCAGTCAAAACACTGGTGGAAAACCTAGATACATTAGGGCTGGTCGTGCATCCAACCAAATCTGAGCTAGTACCTAGCACAAAATTGAATTTTTTGAGTTTCTTTGTGGACTCAATAAAAATGATTGTCACTCTACCTGAAGATAAAATCAAAAATTTCAAAGAACAGGCTTACCAACTGTTGCAAAATGAAAAAGTAAAAATCAGACAAACAGCAAGACTAGTTGGATGCATGGTAGCTTACTCACAAGCAGTAGACTATGGACTCTTGTACCAAAAAGCACTAGAAAAAGACAAAAATGAAGCCTTAAAACAACATAGGGGTGATTATGAAAAAGAAATGATGCTATCACCAGAGGCAAAAGATGACATTTTTTGGTGGCTAGAAAATCTAGACCAGGCAAAAAGAGTAATTAGGCCAGCAAAACCTGACATATATATAGAAACAGACTCTAGCATGACAGGTTGGGGAGCATATGCCAAAGAACGAGACATTGGTGGACCTTGGCTACCAAGTGAGATAGCACACATAAATGTTTTGGAAATAAAAGCCATTTATATGGCGTTACTCTCCTTCTGCACAAAACCAAAGACTTTGGTACATATAGCAACGGACAATACTACAGCTGTAAGCTATGTCAGAAAAATGGGAGGTGTGCGTTCTCCAGAGTGCCATAGGGAAGCTCAACTGATTTGGACTTGGGCGGAGCAGAATCAGTCCTGGATAACAGTTTCCTATCTGCCAGGAAAACTAAACATCAGAGCTGATAATGCTTCGCGCAGATTCAAACTAAATCTAGAATGGGAACTGGCCCCAAGAGTCTTCAACAGATTGGTCAAAATCATCGGAAAACCTGAAATTGACCTCTTTGCCTCAAGGCAAAATGCTAAGTGCCAAGATTTTGTCTCTTGGGACCCGGACCCATTTGCCCTTCATTTCGATGCTTTCTCTCTTGACTGGTCAGGGCTTAACGCTTACCTATTCCCACCTTTCAGCCTGATACCAGCGGTAATCAGGAAGTTGAGGGAAGAACCACCGAAACATTACATCCTGGTCACCCCAGACTGGCCGGCGGCAAATTGATACCCACAAGTACTAGCATTCTCGAAAAGAAAATTGAAAATTGGAGGAAAAAGAAGGAACATACTGCCCAACACAGACTGCCAGAACGTTTTCCCAAAAGGGGTGGGGTTAACAAATAAGCTCCTAAAAGAGGGTTGTGACCAAAAAACAGCGAGATTCATAGTCGAGAGCTAGGCCCCCGGAACTAGAAGAGCTTACGAAAACAAATACCAGAAATGGAATAAGTTTTGCTTGGAAAATAACATCAGCAAAAACTAAGGCCATGAATTTCCAGGTATGCAGATTCCTGCGAGAACTCGCAGATAAAAATTACTCGTATACCACGGTAAACATAGCTAGGTGTGCTCTATCAGTAGCCTTACCCATGGATTCTAAAGGAGAAACCATGGGAAAGGACTACTGGGTGAGCAGAACCTGTAGGGCAGCATACAGAACCAACCCACCAAATGCAAAACATGAATACTTTTGGGACGTTTCAATGGTGTTCAACTTATTCAAGACCTGGGGACCTAGCTCGCGACTGAGTCTAAAACAACTTTCACAAAAGTTGATCGGACTAATATTACTAACTACAGGACAAAGAGGCCAGGTGGCCATGTTTCTAGATCTAGATCATATGGTTCAAACAGATGATGGCAGGGTAAAGTTTATGCTGACAGGTCTTCTCAAAACAGCTAGAATAGGTAGCAGAAAACAAACCTTGATTCTAAAACCTTACGATAAGGAACCAAGGCTTTGTGTAGTCCGTACGCTTAAGGCTTACCTAGACAGGACAAAAGATGTCAGAAACAGTTTGTCACTGTTCCTATCTTACATAAAGCCACATGACCCAGTAGATAGGGGAAAATCTCGCGATGGGTGGTAAAACTTTTGGCTTCTGCTGGAGTGGATTCCACAAGATTTGGTGCCCACTCCAGCAGAGGTGCAGGAGTCTCAGCTGGTGCACAATTAGGGATGACAATGGACTCATTAATGGAATATGGGTCATGAAGAAATCAGGTCAAGATGGCCAAACACTATGTAAGAGAAGTCAGAAACGAAACCCAGGAGACTCTGGGAGAAGTTTTGCTAAACAGATTTGGTTAACCTTGCATTAAACAAAAATCTATCTAGAAAAAGGTAAACCTATAGACTACAAAAGTTGAATCATTGAGCTTACAAAAACTAAGGGAGTGGTCATTATTTATCAACAGGGGGGGTGGTGGGTTTTCGCGCGGACGCGCGGAAATTTTTTTACGCCCCCCACTCGACGGCAGTCAAAATTTTTAGCGCCCCCCCCCCCCCCGCGCCAGAGGCACGGAGAGTTTTCGCGCCCCTCTTTGATCTATAGTAGCGCGCGGGCTTTTTTGCTAAAAAGAGGGTGAATTTTTTTAGCCCCCCCCTCAAGAGGGGTCAAAATTTTTTTAGCCCCCCCCTCGGGAGGGGTCTGAAAATTTTACAATGTCTATTTTTTTATGTGATAAAAAAGCCCTGGGAAACTACAAGGGATAACAGGGAATTTATTTTCTAGAATCTTTATTTACAAACTGGGTAAATGCAAAAGTTTATGCTTACCCTATATTTACACTTGTTACTTGTTACAAATTAAAATTGTTACTTGTTATTAAATATCAGCGGTCATGTTTTCTATATAAGTAAGGAGAATGTCTCCTGTATCAAATATAAGGGAGAAAATAACAAGAACAGCTTTAAATCTCTCCCAGGCCTCACTTCCAGTACAAACTTCCGAAACTTGCCGAAAGCGAGGAGGAATACCCAGTTCCCCAAGCTACTTACCGAAAAGAAGTGGTGAAGGGGAACCTGGATTCCTGTGAGCCTTACGGCAATCAGAAGTTTGCCGGAAGGGAGGCATGGTCCCTCCCACCTTCCCCAGTCTTCTTTTTAAAAGACTGCTATTAATAGTTCTTTGATATTTATTTATCATCTTGTTATATCATGTATGTGCCATGAAAAGTCGAGTGTTGTTCCTTCTGTGGGACGCGTGTGCACGAGGCGAGCGCCGAACCTATGACGTCATATGGGGGTTCCCCAGTCTGAGGGAACCCCGGGCCCAATGCGCGGGCTATTGAGGCGAGATTCCCGCACTTTATTTTTGTCAATTTTTGATAAATTAACTAGTTTGGGGTTTGGTACTTTCTGCCCATGTGGTGTGGCTGCGATTTTGAATTCTCCTTGGACAAGGTGGCTCTCAACAGTGGAAAATAGCTAAACAGCCAATGCCCCTAGGTATCTGGCATTTTCTATAATTATATTGAGGCCAATAATTTCGTGTCTTATACTGTGCTTTGTGTGTATGTGTGTGTCGTGTCTTATACTGTGCTTTCCCCCTGTGGAGTGGGGACCTTCATGTGAGGGCATGGAGGAGCAGAATAACTTCATTGGGAGTCCACGAAGGAGGAATTTTCCTCCTTCCATTCTACCAGTGGGCATACCAGATTCGTAAAAGGCGACAAACTTGGGGTTTCTTGTGTCTTGGGGTGAGCATGTGGGCAGCTGGTGTCCATATGCGCGGGCCCGGGCGTACATGCTTGCCTTTTGCCATGGGATTCCCCCTCAGTGAACCACGTCTGAGTGATCAAAGGCCGTGGTTTGTCTGGCCCTGTCTATGGGACCAGGCAAATAAAAGAACACTTGCTATCCTTCGAAAAGAGTAGGGGAATGAAGCCCCGGTAGCGGTTTTCCCCCTCACCCCTCCTCATAGATGCGGTCATTCATCTCATAGATTCGATCATTCATAGATTCGGTCACTGCTGTGTCAGGCAAGTAGCATATAAATACCTGTCTAGCTGTTTGGACAAGCAGCTTTTAAAAACCTGTCCAAAAAGAAAAGAAAGGACTTGTTGTCCGCGAACCACAGAAATGTCTGCTAACTTTTAAGTACTATTAGTGGACGTAAAATCAACCAAACCAAACCAAAATACTGTGCTTGAGGATTAGCCAATATCAACTTCTTTGATTTCTGGCATTGTGGGGTAGACCTGTCTACAGTGCCCCCCCCCCCCAATCAAAACATTTGAGAAAAATAGCAAATATCAATTTGTTTGATTTCTGGCATTCTGGACCTGTGTAAGGTTCCCCCCCCCCATTTTTTCGGAAATTCAAGATCGGGTTCTGAGCCCAAGACTCTTTCACCCGAATGTCTTGTGCCCACACAGTGTCATAGATAAAAACTCAGACACAGCAGTAGTCGAGTTACTGTCAGTGATAACTACATCAAGGTCAAGGCAGGCCAGTTTTTCGGGTCGGCACAGCCCGAAGGAGTCATGGACTCGGAACGCGACATGGCAATGGTGCCGGCTAGCCTTAGGAACTTGGAACATGTAGATGGTGAAGCAAACAGCCAGTCTCGGCAGAGGATGTCGAAGACCTGGCGAGGCAGACACCACCGCATCTTCACGATTTGTTCTGCAGGTCAGCCTCAGTGCTCAAATCTGGATCAGGCCCGAGAGCTGTGCACTATCCTTAAGGAATACCAGTCAGTGTTCTCAAAGGATGACACAGACCTGGGTTGCTTCTCAGCTATAAAACACACCATAGACACGGGATGCCAAACCCATCCGGCAGCACATGCGCCACACCCCTGTTGGGTTTCCAAGAGGAAGAGGAAAAGCATCTTAACAAGATACTCGATGCTGGAGTAATCAGGCCCTCATCATCCCATGGGCTGCAGTTCCTGTGTTGGTACGTAAGAAAGACGGGTCAGTCCGATGGTGCCTCGATCATCGGGGCCTGAACAGTGTGACCATAACGGATGCCTTCCCCCTGCCAAAAATCAAAGAGTGCTTAGACTCACCGGCGGGAAGTCGGTTCTACAGCACCCTGGACATGAATTCAGGCTACTGGCAGATAGAGCTTGACAAAGCTGATCAGCACAAAACAGCTTTCATCACAAAGTATGGGCTCTGAGTGGACACATATAGGTTTCGGCCTATGTAATGCCCCTGCGACGTTCCAGAGGGCATCTCAGCTTGTTCTCCATGGTATGCAGTGGAAGAAGGTTCTGTCATACCTAGATGACGTGGTGGTCTTTGGAAACAGCTTCTCCCAAGCCAGGGATAACCTGGTTGAAGCCCTAGAGAGGTTTGGAGAATATGACCTCAAACTGAAACCTAAGAAGTGCAGTCTGTTCCAAAACAAGGTCACATTCCTTGGCAGGCAAGAAACAATGGAAGGGATCCAGATAAACCCAGAGAGCAGAGAAACTATAGAAAAGTGGCCAACACCGAAATGTGTCAAAGACCTTTGATCGTTCCTTGGGTATGCAAATTACCACCGTGAGTTCATCCCGCCGTTTGTTGAAATATCGGCTCCACTCTACGCCCTGACCAGCTCCAAGACTAAATTTGAGTGGTCAGGGGAGGCAGCCACAGCACAGACCCTAATCAAGAGTACGTTATTGGCAGCGCCGATACTACCGTACCCAGACGTCAGATACAAATTCATCCTGGACTGTGATGCCTCTGATGTAGCTGTAGCAGGGGAGTTAGGGCAGATAGTTGACAGAAAAGTGCAGATAATAGCCTACAACAGCTTTGTCCTAACCGCTGAACAACTTAAATACTGCACAACACGGAAAGAACTGCTGGCTGCTGTGATGCTGTCGCAGCAGTACTGCCACTACCTGCTTGGGAGGCCCTTCCTCGTCAGAACTGACCACAACAGCCTCACGTGGCTGATGGGCTTTAAAAGCATCCAAGGTCAACTATCAAGGTGGCTAGAGGAACTTTCCCAGTATGACATGTCGATTGTGCACCGTCCAGGGAAGAAGCAGATCAATGCTGATGCCCTGCCCTGTCCCGCATCCCAGACACGGTGGAATACTGTGACTGCTATAAGGCGGGATCCAAGCCTCAGCTCCTGCCATGCGGTGGATGCAGGTTTTGTGAGAGAGCGCATGACCAGTGGAGCCACTTCGAGACAAGTGTGGATGATGTAGTGCCGCTTGCATTACGGACGCATGCTTGAATACAGGCGAAGCCGTGTCGAGTACGACACAAGGGACAGCGATCAGAATGCTTGATGTTGATGACCTAAATGCGGAAGACGAACAGACAATGCTGGATACATGCCTAGGCTGGTACTCTAAGGAACACCTAAGGGAAAAACAACTGGAGGACCATGACCTTAGCCCCATCATAGGGTGGATGGAGGCAGGATGCGAGCCGTCGCAAGCCGCTCTTGCCATCAGCAGCCCAGCCACAAAGTACTTCTGGGTGCAGATAAGTTTTTAGATGACTTTGTAGCGCACTGGGGATGCCCAACAACTACATACCGATCAAGGTCGCAATGTTGACGGCAAGGTCATACGCAGTGTGTGTGACTTGTTAAAGGTAAAGAAGACCAGGACCATACAGACACCATACAGACCTGCATCAAATGGACAGGTGGAACGGTACAATAGAACAATCCTGCAAATGGTGTGCTGCTTTCTCGAGGGAAAGGCAAGGCAATGGGATAGACACCTGTGTGTCCTGGCTGGAGCCCTCCGGGTGGTTCCCCAAAAGCAAACTGGGTATAGCCCCAACATGATGATGCTAGGCCGGGAAGTTATGCAACCAGAGAATGTTGTTTTCGGTCTTACTGCTAGGAAAGTCAATATTCCCGACTCTGCCTCAGAGTTTGTCCAAAAGCTCCGACGAATCATGGAGGAAGTCCACGAAAATGGCGTGTGAAGGACTCAAGGCAAAACAGGAGCTCCGGAAAAGAACTTATGACCAAAAATTGTCCCATGTGAAATATGAACGAGGTGATCTAGTCTACAAGAGGGACACAGCAAACAAAAAGGGTGAGAGCCCCAAACTCAAACCTGTGTGGAAGGGCCCATACCTAGTTGAGAAAGTCCTGTCACCAGTGCTCCTGAAGTTCCGGGGGAGGAAAAAGGTGGAGGTATCCACCATGACCGCCTTATTATGTGCAAGGATAGAGAAATCCCAATGTGGCTCTGCCGTATGAGACATTGGCTGTTGCATCTGGAGGAATCTGCAGATGAGGCAGAGCCGGAACCAACTCAGGAGAATGGTCCCCCCAACATGAGGCAGAGAGAAGACACACCCTTGGTTGCCCCGGACAAAGACCTGGCTCCGGAGAATGGCCCTCCCGAAATGAGGCAGACAGAGGATACACCCTCAGCTGCCCTCGACAATCAGCCTGTGACAGGTGATGCCACAGCTGCTCCGGACGAGCCTGCAGGACCCCCAGCAGAAAATAATCCACAGGCTGTAGTGGACCAGCCTAAGGGGCTTGGTGTGGAAAGAAAAAGAAAAAATACAAGAAAGGGAACTACACGTCATGATCAGAGTAGCTCAGTGGAGTCTAGCCGCGACTCGGTAGAACAAAGGTCAAGAATAGGCAGGCCTATACACCTTCCCGCAAGACTTTTCAACACGATTCGCCGCCTATCTCAGCTTCCTCGCATACTCCACTAACAATAGCAACGTATAAGTAGTCCCACTAGATTTATTAAGATGGAATTATAGACCTCGTCTTCTCTTCACCATTGCAGCCTAGATCAACAACTCTACTAGAGATGGATCAGAGCCAATCCACTCAGCCAACCCAGATGCCACCGAATGGGCTCGTCTTGGTCCCAATGCCACTTCCATCGGCAGCAACAGCCAGCATGGGTCAAACACCTCTTCTGTTTGGCTCACCCTGGTCACTCGCATAGTGGGGGTCATCCCTTCCAATAACGGCTGGCCCGATGATGGCTGGTTCTCCGGCCCTGAGGAATGGGACCGGGCCATTAGAACGTGCTAGAGACCACAATGTTCCGTCACAGCAGGAACCGGGCCAGGAGGGCGCTACCCCAACACCAGCAGTAGCGCCCCCGGCAGCCAGCGAGGTTCGGCGGAGAGACCATAGCCATGAAGTAGCCCGTCCAATACCAACGGGAATCCGTGTCACTTTCGCAAGTGGTCCAGGTGGAGCTGCGGTGGAGGAAGGCAGTCAGCGGTCTGTCATACTAGCCACAGGCCACAGGAAGGGAGAATATGAGGGAGAGGAAGAAGGTAGAACGGTTACCATAGAGAGACGTCCCAGCCCAAATGGTAACCAGCCCAAGAGGCGTGGTACCGGGCTGCAGCCATTGGTAAAAAAGCAGCGTAAGACCAGCACATGCACAGTGTTGGACATGTGCAGCCGGTCAAACCACATCTATCGCCATGTGGTACAGTCTCATGTGTCCTTCTTCATCCAGCCAGAAACAGCATGCTGGGGCTGTCAGGAGCAGTTCACAAGACCAAGCTGTTTGACAGAGCATATGAGCCAGTGCCGCAGAGCAAGACCATTTGATGATAGGATGTTGGACCGTTGGGCTGTGATGTGCGCAGGAATGCTTGAAGACCTGTTGCATTCCCTGGGTGTAAAGCCAGCCAACCACCTGCTGAACAAGGACACACTGGGAGAGATCTCGGTGTCACCATGCCAATAAGCACTCATGGCACATTATGATCAGGCACTAGGGCTCACTGCTCCGGTACTTGATGTCCAATGCTACCCGGGTGACTGGGGACGCATGGCAGATCTCCCGGGGGTGGGAGTGCTAAGAGCAGTGTGCCTACAATCAGCAATAGTTCCGGAATGGCTGGAGGAGTTAGAGTATCTGCTAAACCGGACCCGTGAGGCAGCGACCTAGGACGTCGTCGCGGTGGGAGAGATCGGCATCGACCTCTACCAAAACGAAGGTCATGGACGGGTCCTGGCCCAAGAGGTGGCACTGGCCAAACTAGCCTCCATGGCTGCAGACAGGAGACTGCCAGTCATAGTCCATACACGCGACAGGGGTGATGGATGGGCTGGTAGGATGTGCCGATAGGTCCTCACACATCCCCCTGTGGAGTGGGGACCTTCATGTGAGGGCATGGAGGAGCAGAATAACTTCATTGGGAGTCCACGAAGGAGGAATTCTCCTTCCGTACTGACAGTGGGCATACCAGATTCGTAAAAGGCAACAAAGCTGGGGTTTCTTGTGGCTTGGGGTGAGCATGTGGGCAGCTGGTGTCCATATGCGCGGGCCCGGGTCTACATGCTTGCCTTTTGCCATGGGATTTCCCCTCAGTGAACCACGTCTGAGTGATCAAAGGCCGTGGTTTGTCTGGCCCTGCCTATGGGACCAGGCAAATAAAAGAACACTTGCCATCCTTCGAGAAGAGTAGGGGAATGAAGCCCCGGTAGCGGTTTTCTGGCTCAAAGAGGGTATTCAATTTAAATCAATCCGAACTTGACAATCCTCAAGGAATTACAATAATTTTTACAGTGACCTCATTAAAAATTAAAAATGGCTGCCACCTACATTTATAAAAAATGATAAATATGAATTCCTTGACTTCATAAACATATATTTAGAACATTAGATAATCTTTCTATGTTGATAACAACCAGAGATAGACGGATTTCTAGAAATTCTAATACTGTGGTGGCCATTTTGGATACCCCCCTAAAAGATCTGCCCCTCTGAATTTTTTCCTAAATTTTTAATATGACTATAGCTAACTACAGGATATTACTCACTTGTGACCTACTTAGGGGATTAGCGACCACCTCTCAGCCAATCAGAGGCCAGCATTATGGTAACCATGGCAACATGACCTACTTAGGGGATTACCGACCGGTAACCATGGTAACGTGACCTACTTAAGGGATTAGTGACCACCGCTCAGCCAATCAGAGGCCAGCATTTTGGTAACCATGGTAACATGACCTAATTAGGGGATTAGTGCGGTCACATGACCCCTTGTTTGTAAACAACAACACATGGTGTAGTCACGTGACCCCTTGTTTGTAAACATAGGGGCGGGGCTAATTATGCAAATGAGATACTCCTGACTTCTTTGCGGGTGATGATGATGATGAGTTGACTAGTTTTAAATAAGATGTGTATGAAATAAAACACAACAAAATAAATCATTTTTATTTTCACGAATCATCTTTTTATCATTTTTAATCAATCATTTTTTCTTTCGTCCGAACAGTCCGCAAAGTCTCACTTTGCCAGTGTCACAGTCACTGACTCTCTCCATCATACATTGCACTAGTTTGGATAAATCCAACACTATTTCAGCCAGATATAGGACCTTTGTCTACATGAATTGTAGACGCTTGCAGCATCCCAGTTCCTCTTTTTCTGAATTCTTCACATCATCATCATTGACTCACCTACCGGTCGCTCAGTTTTGGGTTTTTGCTCATCTGTATGACGCATTTCTTGGGGTTTCTTGCTTGACATGCTTCAATCAGGAAATGTACGCAACGAGGTCCACAGGTGTCAGCAGTAGTGTCTTGGAGTTGAACACGTTTTCTTTGCCACTTGAACGGAGCAGAACGCTTCAGGAAAGATAAGAACTCTGCGCTCAGCGGAGGTAAGCCGTATGAATCAAAGTAGTACACCTTTCCTGTCCTCGACACATAAAACGCCACCCAATGTTGACCTGGTAAATGTTGAGGATCCGTGTTACTCACGAAACAAGTGTCCTTGATAGGGTGCTTGGGGATAGTGTCAGAAGAGAAAACACCTAGGAAATGGTGTTTTGTGTGAATGCTATCCTTCAACACTTTGTCTATTTCAAGTGTGTTCATACACTTTCTTGTCTTCAATTCACGTGGTAGTCTGTGATGGTGGTCTAGGAAACAAATCATCATGGACTTGGGTAGTTGACCTGTGTTGGAGTGCGTGTAGGTGTGATCTCTGTTGCCCGCAGGGATGCCGTAGGTCGTCACCTTCACTCTGTTCACTGGGTAGTCAAAGGGACCCTGTTCTATCACAGCCTTTTTGTGCGTTTCCACCACAGAATCAGCTATGACCACTCGACGCACGTAGAGCTTAGCTTTGTGGAGTTTGTGTGCGGTGGTGCCTGCGCTAATCAGACAGAAACCAGGGGCAGCTTGTTTCAGTGTGACGTTGATTTCCGTGAATGAGTTCCTCGATGGCCCCCGGACGTAAAACTAAACAAACAAACAAACAAACTCCAGCTATGAACTTTGGTTGATGAGCTAGGTCAAAGTGGAGTCTCGACATCAGCAAAACGTGACTGTTGGAGATCAGTTTCTGGCGAGCCTTGAACCCTGGGTTGTCATTGGTCAAGGCGTCAAAGTGACCAGCCCTGTCTTGGTGCCAACCTTGGGCGTTCATGATGTTCTCCTTGACTCCTCTATCGTAGTTGAGTAAACCTTCCAGGTAAGCTCTGTAGGGGTAGGTATCAGTGTTACCAGACACTTTGAAGCCTCCGATGGAGACTTGGACATCCTTGAAGAGCGAGTGAGCCAAGTTGTTCACCGGAGTCGTTGTCGTCCAGAACGTTGCCGTTCGGTTTCAGCACCTCGCATTCCAGATGAAGGTAATTTTTGTTCAGGTGTACTCTTGGGACTTACTGATGGTATAATTGATGTTGCTCCCGTCTCCCAAAGAGGTTTTCGTTTCTAGCCCGACAAAGGTTGACTTTAGGATAGTAGTTTCAGTTGGCGCTACGGCGTGCAGGTCGAGCTCAGAGAGCGCGCACTCACTGTTGTTTTCGTGTACGTAAGCCATTGTGTTCCCTCTTCATGTCGGTGGTAGACTGACGCCAGTGACCTCTAGTCCTTTTATTTATAGGTCGCCTCCCTAGCAATAAAAATGTCCCCCCTCCGTCTCTTGCAAGAACCGCTTCCCGTTTGAGGAGCTCGCCTCCGAAGTTTGGTCCCCGCCTTCTAGGGCGTCGTTTTTTTTCCCCGGAGAGATCACTTTACCCGCCACACTCTTCAGAGCACCTACTCTGTGTTTCACGCTGTTCTTGAAAGTACCACTCTCCATCATATCCTTGGCCACACCCACGCCAGTGCGGAACAGTGTTTTTCCCACCGTCTTCAAAAGGGGTCTGGCCGAGTGCATGAGTCCTAAGAGGACGCCACCGAAACCGTGACCGTTCTGGAAAGATCGTCCGCTGTGCACGTTGATTCTGTTACCAAACTGAGCGTTGTAGTAATCGCTGTATTCTTGTACGGTGGTACCCTTCGATGAAAAGTATGGCGCTTGTTTATGTACCATGTTTGCACCTTTAGCGTTCGATGGGTTTCAGATAAAGTGTCACTGTCACCTCTCCTCTCATGAATGATATGGATCGGCCGGTTCTGTCTCTTAAGTAGATGCCGACCTCGTCCAACCTTTTGGACTTCAAGGGAAAATAATCCAAATGTGGAAAACTGATAGCTTGCATTCCCCCTTTCCGCTGTCCGCTTCTGTCGACTGTGACGCAGCATAACAGAGGTATGTGCATGTCACCCACTCGTCTGTCTTGAATGGCGTCAGTGTATACGTACACAGAGTACACGTCTTGGAAGGGGTCCATGATGTAGACGCCGGTGGTCGTCGTCACGAAATGAGTCTTCACCCCGAACCCTGTGCGCCAGATGTTCGGTGACGAGGACGCAAGTGTGTCTGGGCACATTGATGGTGACGCGTCTCGTCAGCGAGTCGTATGAGAAGACTGCCTTCAAATTTTTCAGGAAGTTCTGACCTTCTAAATTATGTGTCAGGAGAAGGTTCAAGCGCTCGATGAACTGAACGTTGTTTCCCGTAAAATTGGGTGGCATGGGGAATATGTTTTGCAGCAACGTTCGCACACACGTTTTTCTCTCCATGTCTTGAACCATGGTGTGTGCCATACTCCTCACTTTTCGCCTCTTGTTGGACGTCGTCAGGAATTGCTTGTACAGGGAAGAATTTTCTTGTGTCAACGTGACATACTTTGACTTCTTCCCAGGTTTCAATATCTGCTCCTCCAACTCTTTTTCTAACAGCTCCGGTGTCATTCCGTCGACAAAGTTCTCCTCCATCCTAGTCAGAGGATTAGTGCTTCTGATGATCTTCTGCAGGTTGATCACTCTGTCCCCCGACCGGCTGATGTGTCTACAGTTTGTTACCTGCGTGAGGCAGCACGATAAAGAGGGGCCTTGAGCCACGAGTGGTATTTCACCGTAGACTCATAAATATATGCACGCGCGCACACACACCCACCCACTCATATGCGCAAACCCGAGGTAGGCCCGCAGCCTACCATTACTATTGAATAGTTTAAAATTCTTGAATGTCTGAGTTCCTCGATGGCCCCGGATGTAAAACTAAACAAACAAACAAACAAACCATCTTCCAGTCCACCTCGGGATTTTTCTTGAAGTTTTTTCTCTCGTTGAAAACTCTTTTCGCCTCAGCCAGTGAGTTCTTTGTGCACAGAGGAACGATCATGATCAAGTCCTTGTCCTGCACGTTGCTCCATTCTGTCTGAGAGCCCCTTCATGGTCCTCTGATAGGAAGAGGGGTGAGTCGAAGTGGGTTCGAAAAGAGGTCAGAGTGTTCTGAGGGAAATAGTCCATAGAAATGTTGCTAGGCAGGGTGATGTTCATAGTGTCCTACGAGATTTTCTCGACAGGAATCCACTCGTTGAACTTGTCGCTGTAACCTAGCAACGTACGAAAGGTAAGCGTTTACCCTTGACAGTAATGTAGCGCAGCACCTTGTCTATCAGGTAAGTCTGGCCGTAACGACTCTTGGAGACCTCCTGAACCTCCTTCGGATAAAACACTCCCTTTATCTCCTCCCCGGTGTCATCTTTCAGCTTGAACCCTCTGCTACCGTTTTAGCGACGTTGAACACTTCCTCCTTCCAGTTTCCCTAGTAACCTTTGTCGAAGGGTCCTTTAGCTCTCAACATTCTCAATCTGTCGCCTGGAGCGATGACGTCGGTGTTGGAGCGTCGAGGGTCCGTCTTTTTCCATATTTCCTCGATTTGTTTCTTAGTAGGGAGGTCGTGTCTGTAGAAAATAGTTTCGCTGTTTTCCGTGCTGACATCAGCCGGTGGCATTTTCAACATCTTGTGGTAAGTGCGATTGTAAGAAGAGACCACCTCGTCCAGTACATCTAGGTAGCGATATGTATGCTTGGGTGTGAAATAGCGCCACAGCTTCTCCTTCAGACTTCGATTCCAACGCTCCACTAGACTAGCTTTGATGTCGTCATTTTCGCTGGTGAAAAACTCTATTTCTTTGCTCTTCAGGTGATCTTGGAAGGTCTTGTTGAGAAATTCTTTCCCCTTGTCTGTTTGAACGGAGCGCGGGTCTCTCGGCATTCATTTCCTCAAACGCCTCTGTGACAGCTGCGCCACCTTTGGATTTGACGGGAGCAGCCCACGCGTACCTGGAGAAAACGTCGACGGCCATGACCACGTACCGGAAGCCGTCGTTGTGAGACCCTAAAGCTTGCATGTCCATCAGATCTAACTGTCACTGTTGATCGGTTCCCCCGGTTATCGTCTTGTTCCTTGAGAATTTTCTCCGGATGGGTTTATGTTTAGTGTAGGCGTCCAGAGATCCCAAGGCGTCTCGGATGAAAGCAGAGTTTCGGTCGCGGAAATGATGTTTCTGGAGTTTGGTGACGCTGGTGAACCTAGAGGGTGCTTTGATGTCAGTGTACTTAGCCACCACTCGTCTCTTTTCTTTTTCCTTCTTGGTCAGTTTATTAGACCTCGCCATCTTGGTGAGTCGTAGTCGGAGTACACTTGGCGACTGCGTCCTTTCTTTTTCTTGCTTTGATTACTCATCCTGACAGAGGAAGGGCGAGGTGTAGCAGGGGATCTTCTGCTGGAAGTCGGAGTTTTGTAAATGTCGTAGTCTTCCTTACGACGGGAAAAGGGGCGAGAGTAGTCGGCGGAGGTGGCGGCGCCAACAAGGGGAGTGGCATCCTCGTAGTAGTAGTCGTCGGCGGTGGCGTCTTCCTCTTCCTTGTTGGAACTCATTCGTTTCCTCCCTCTGCCGGCAGGTATTCTGTCCAAAGCTTTGTTAGGACCCCCTGCTTTATAGACTTAGTTTCCGATCAAGGAACGTGTTGGGCAAGCAGCATATAAATACCTGTCCAAAAAGAAAGAAAGGACTTCATGTCCAAAATTGAATGTCTGAGTTCCTCGATTGCCCCCGGACGTAAAACTAAACAAACAAACAGTTCCCCCATTTTTTATCAGCCATCACCGTCAGTCACTTACTGAAGCCAAAAATCCATCCTTGCCTCTACCCTCCCTGATTCCTATTCAGTTTCTTTAGGTGGGAGGTTTCACAAGAATCGCCCATATATATCCTGTACCATAATCAAAATTGATGAAACAAGGTGATTCTTAATATTGCTTTATCTCTATTTTGCAAATTAAACTTGTGAAATAAATGTAGAGGTGCACTCGGTGCCATATATATTCATTGATCCACACACGTGTTTTAAGCCCACACAGGTCTGCACATCAACAAAAATGTACATGTATCACATTGTTCTGCAACATGCATTTCAGGTTGGTAAAGTGTGATTTTTCTACTGCATTTTATGAATAGGAATCAGGGAGGGTAGAGGCAAGGATGGATTTTTGGCTTCAGTAAGTGACTGATGGTGATGGCTGATAAAAAATGGGGGAAATGCATCCAACATACATGATCTCATCTCATCTAACTGTCTTGACGTGGCGGCCAGGGGGGTTCAAACTCAACCTCCTCCCTTCCTCTAACAAACTCTCTACTGTGCTGCCTCCTCCCTGCCTCTAGCTACTGTACACTACAATGATACATATATCCCCTCACAGCTCTACTCCCACTGTAGTACTGAAGTGGGGCCATCCACAAATGACGTCATGCTGCAAATATAGGCCCTACTTAGAATCGGACAATTGGTGATAATTGGTGTCTGCTGTTGGTGATAATGGGTAAAATGGATAAGGGAGGTGAAGGTTATGGAGGAGTTAACCATAAAGCTTTAAATACATAATAATATACTGAATACCCCATACCCATGCAGTGCCCCCATGCAAAACCAGAATATAGAATTGTACCCCTTCAGTATGTTGGAAAAAATGGGTCTACCATACATGATACAACTTTTTTTGTCTCAGTTGACTTGTCTCGTGATCAGTAAAAGGAAAGCATGGATGTATCATCTATCCACTGAAAATATAGGCCTCTATGAAAGTGATCAGTATTTATGACTTAAGGTCCTCTTTCAATGTTGATGGCCCAAGCTAAGGCCAAAGAAAATAATTGTTTCAAGTAACCCGACCCTACCTAGGTAAACAAAAAAAAATTACAAAACAAAAGAAAATTGACCTACCCTACCTAATTTTTGTCAGCATGTTACCTAAAAAGTTTGTTGTTTTTTTTGGCCTAATCACATTGATCACCATGGGTCATCAAGGTGATGACCCAAGGTGACCTTGGGTTAATTTATCAATGAAGGAAGACTCAAGGATTTCAAATGAAATGTGGAGGTGTTCTAGATATTGGAACCCACAGAAATGGCCATCCCATCTTCAATTCTTTGGAATGATATATGTCTCATTATCTCAAAACACCCAAAATGGATTTGTTGCGTTTTGGAACCAAACTCTTCATTTGTACTCACATGTGATTGCCCAAACGCTCATGGGGTACTGCCCCCCCCCTGATCATCAATAAGATGACAAAAAAATACTATGTACAGAGTACTAGGCCTCATATTTTCAGTGTCCAGCTTAATTTATATTTATACAGTCAGGTTCTGATAAAAATTGACATCACATTGGCATAAGTATATTGTCTACAGTTGTTTTATTCTTTTTTTTAAAAAAACAAGAATGTCTACTTTAGTAGGTTGTCAATATCTCAAACATAGAAACGTGACGAGGTTCTAGAAAAAAATGGCATCAAGAAATAAATTAGGGCGCTTCTAACATTATAAAGTCCTGAAAGCCATCAATTCTGCTTATACACATTAAAATGATACTCAGCGAACAACAAATGTTAATTCAACGTTCTAAAACATTCATAAAAAAAAGAAAAAAGGTTCACCGTAGTTACACCAGGACTAGCCTCACAAAATTCGCCAAATTTGCTAATCATGTTTGTTAACATAGAGACCCCATTATCATATTTAAATGCGACATACTAGGAATATATTGATGTACCCGTCCCCGGGACCTGTCCCCACCCCGTGAATCAATATCCTACAGAAATTATGTGGTTTGTACTTAATTCTTACATACCGTGGTGGTCTGTATAAGTGCCGAGTCTTTGAATGAGCACCAGTCTTGAATAAGCACCAGGGTATACAGGGGTATTTAAATTTTAAAATGCACTATAAATAAAGTCTTGAATAAGCACCAGTCTCCCTGGACCGGTCTTGAATTACCACCGTGGGTAGAGCCTACTTGAAATTTATGAGCGCCCCCGGTGCTTATACAGGCCACTATGGCACATGTATAGAAACAGCAAGTTAAGTCATGTGTGAATGTAGTGAGGGGGTAGTATGTCACAATGCTGAAGGTCAATGTCAGGTCATGATCGTTGAGGGAATGGTTTTGGTTATAAAAAGAATTAGTAGGTACTGGCTGTATATGTATATTCTATGTCCTCAACCCCTCACCTGCCCCCCCCCATTTTACATTTCTGGATATTCCATCTAAAGAAAACAACAACAACAAGCGAACAAAACAGGTGGTCTATGAATGTGCCTTATAAAGCCACATGAATATCATATGGTAACCATGAATATAAATATACCTCCCTAACTGTGTGCGGTACATTCTCCACCCTTTGTTTTAAGTTCATGGCATGTCTGCACAAGGATGCCATTCCCTAGGTAATGCTTTACCATGTGTGAATACATAATGTTACATGGTAAGTCTACATAACACAGAATGGTGGCCCTTGATGGGGGGTCCCCATGTCCCATGCTGATTTTAAGAAATGGCCATGTCACAATGTCGATTTTAAGAAATTGCCATATCCCTGTGTTGATTTTTAAGGAATTGGCCATGTCTCATATCACTTAGCCAAAAAAAAAAGCTCATGTCGCCATGTTGATTTTAGGGGTCTAGAGCCATAAAATGAGGAAAGTGCTCACATATTTTATTGATATTCTCAGGAGCAGAACCCTGGTTGCCAGGGACCTCGCAAAGGGTCAAATTATATAGGCAATGTACTAGAAAAACTGTAATACCTCGCGTATAAGCCGCATCTCGCATGTAAGCCGCACCCAGACTTTGCAGATGTGAATGTAAAAATAAAAAAAATGTCATAACATTTTTTCCTGTGACCTTCTTAGGGCCTCCCGTATCCTGTTGTACCACAATATTGGGTCAAGGGATTATTGAGGAAAGTTTAGAGAAAAATCTCTCCTAGATAATTCTCCTTCTATAAGCTGCACCAGGGGTGCATCCGCGTGTATAAGACGCGCCTTATACGCGAGTTTTTACGGAAGTAATCTTTTTGCTATTTTCTCTTCTGATATTGGGAATAGAAAATAGTGTATCAAGTATGTGATGCAAATTCTTAATACCTTTCAGATTTTGTAATGCATTTTGCTGTGGGATTCTTAGATCTTTTGTGATAAGGGTTTTAACACCTTTTTCTAGTACATTTCCCATTTAAAATAACCCTTCATGAGGATTCTTATCAGTAGGGAGATAAGGCTGATAAGGGCCGCGCTGGTTGCTATGACGTCACTGCTGCTCTCAAGAATTGCTGCTAGAGAAGATATGGAGTGCCCCCCCCTGCCCTGGGCCCCATGTACAACCTAACCTATGAATATCTGACTCCATTGGCCTAAACACAGAAGAGTCTCCCTGACTCAACCATACACAACCATACAGCACCCACACAGCCAGTGAGTGCTGCACCTCATCCCTCCAAACTCCCCTCATGAAACAGCTCGTAAACACATGTAGTGTATTCCTCACCAGCCCTCACTCCCGCAGCACTACATGGAGGCACACAGTTATTTATTGAACACAGTGGGCCTGCACTGCAGCACACACAGCGGACCCTCACTCATGGATCAGTGTGGCAGCTGTGTGTGCAGGTAGTCACAGTCTGCCACCACCAGTACTACTACCTCCACAGCCTGTCTGCCAGCAAGGCAGCCACCACGGTCTTTGTGTGTTTGATGCTGTGTGTGAGTGAATGAGTGCTGCACGTGACTGCCACTCCCCCTGCCACCCAACCCATTGGCTATTCACCACTCCACCTCCTAGTAAAACGCCACCCACTACAGCACCCCTTGCCACCCATTCCACCTCCCCCTACACTATAGATCTATGCCAATTCAAACAAACCACTTCCAATGCTAGGCCAGGGGAGGTCTAGCTGTAGGGGGTGCATGGAAATGATGGAGGTCGGATATGGAGTATCTTATAAAGGGCTGGAAGGGAGAATCCTGAAGAGAGGAATCAAGGGATGTAGGACCCTAGGGATGGGACCCTGGAGCTGAATGGAGGAAGGGTAGAAGTAGGTTTCACTGGAATAAACCTTTAGAGAGAATAAATCCTCAGAGAGTAAGGGGAATCCTTGAGGGGTTGGATGAAGTAACCCTACATACAGGGCCCCAGTAACATTTAGTCAGATCCTCTGCACCAACACTGGCACACAACGGCTAGCCTATACACATAAATCATAGTGCTGCCACTGGCCCAGCCTAGAGCCCAGTCCCTCAGTGTTGGCCTTGGCATTATTGGCTTACATACACACAGACACTGGCAGAGGGATACCACAGCCAGTGCTGCCTTGAGACACACAGCTACCTGCCACCGGGCCACCCTCCCTGGCCCCCACCTCCCTCCCAGATAGTGTTACACACTCTCTGTCTCACCCCACCTCCCTTCCCACCCTCCACATATTATGTTAATTAGCTCACTCCTCTAACCAGAACGAGGATAGCGTACCTACTGCAGACGCTGGTGGTGCTGCGTGGTGAAACAGCGGAACTAGGGACTGGGTGTGATGATCAATCAAATCAAGAATGATGTAAGAACTGGGCCAGAGTCAAATATCAAATAGAAGTAGGCTTACTGGCATAGACTACATCAATCCAGTCCACCAACAATTGTTCAGTGGCGTTTTTCAAAATCAAGCCACAACATTCCATCCAAAGTTTTAGGCAATGTATTACAGGTGGTCCAAAAATATAATTTACAAGAAATTTCCTGATCTTTTCCCAAGTCAGACCAATACTCGAAGAGGAATCAACTGTTGAATCCCTCTAGAAAAGGAAGATTTTTCTACCTAGGGTTTCCTTTTGAATAGATAATGATCAAAACTTAGTTTAAAAAGCTGCCATATTTCACTAAACAAAATTTGAGCTATCTCTGGATGGGGGCCTTGTGGGGGGGGGGTGTCCAAGCCTTGGATACATTTCTATAATGTAGGCCGATTTCCTGTTATAAGTTTCTTTTATTCTTTTATCATTAATTGGCATTTCTATCTCATATTCTCAAGGAAACATTTGCAGGGAATTCATGCTTTATATAAGAAATATAGGCCTAGTATGGAAGGCTGGTGCAACATGCCATTCGCCATTTGTTATTTGCCAATTGCTACTTAGTCTTGCCATTTGCTTATTTTTAGGGTCATTATTTATCAACAGGGGGGATGGTGGGTTTGAGGGGGGCGTAAAAGATTCAGATCCCTCCCGAGGGGGGGGCTAAAGATTTTGACCCCTCTTGAGGGGGGCTAAAAAAATTTACCCTCTTTTTAGCAAAAAAAGCCCGCATGCTACTATAGATCAAAGAGGGGCGTGAAAATTACGTCTGTATCTTGGTATCATAGGGTGGCACCGACTGGTGGACTATGTGTACACTATGCCAGTTGTTAATAACAACAATTAACAAGGCCCCAAAAAAAGGTTTCCGGTCATCCGACCGTCCTCAGCCAAAAAGGGATATTTTTTTTCCATTTTTTGAAGATTTTTTCAAAGTTTTTAACTTTTTTTTCAATTTTTTAAAGTTTTCATGTGAAAACTTTCATTCGCAAGATATATACATGTATTTCCCTATCATTTTCTCATATATCATACAGGAAACGATTCTTTGTTATAATAACCATCGAAAACCTGGCAAAGTATGACCTTAGGCCTTAGGGAGTGATCATTTTTTAACAACAGTGGCGGGCTTCCCTAGCCCACTTAAAAGGGTCTATATCTCCTCTTTCCTATCCCCTCAGAGTGTGTGTGGTGCACATATTTGCGGGCACTGACACATTCCTTTGTTAAATTATCAACCTGTGAAGCACGGGATAGCCACTTAGTGCTGCTATAGTGCTGTAAAACACAAATCAATCAATCAATTAACAACAGGGGGGGGGGCTGGTGGGTTTGCGCGTGGACGCGCGAAAAACATTTGAGCGGGGTAAAATTTTTTTGACCCCCCCCCATAAGGGACAAAAATCGCGCGCGAACGTCCCCTTTTAGCCTATAGTAATGCACGGGGTTTTCCACTGAAAACAGGTGAAATTATTTTGACCCCCCCATCAGAGGTGTTGAAAAAATTCTAACCCCCCCCCCCGTCAAGGGGTTGAAAAAATTCTGACCCCCCCTCAAACCCACCAGCCCCCCCTGTTGTTAAAAAATGATCACTCCTTAGATGCAAAAAAAAAATATTAAAAAGAAAAAAAAATCCGACCTACCTGCCTCAACTTTTTGGACCATGTTACCGGAAACACAGCTTTTATTTTTTTGGCCCAATTGGCAAGTGGCAAATGACATCAAGTTAACAATTATTAATAATTATTTACAATTATTTATAATTAAAATGTAAGTGGCAATTGGCAAACGGCAAATGATATTAACAATTGGCAAATGGCAAGACATAAGTAGCAATTGGCAAATGACAAATAACAAAAGGCAAATGGCATGTCACACCGGCCTTCCATAGCCTAGGCCTATGTCATGTCTTGTTGAACCACTTAATGAACACGGCATGACCATATCTTATGGTATTAGACTTGGTCATGGTCTGTTTAACTTTTAATGGATACTTTTTCTGAAGCTTCATGAATGAATACATGAAAAAGGCCATTCCAAAATCCCCTCCAAAAGAAGTGATTTCTGATCACCTAGCGAGGGAAAAAGTGATGAGGGAAGATTTTATTTATTTTTCATTTCTTTGGATAAGCAGTTGATAAAGATCGAAAACTCGATCCAAGTTATCATCAACATTTGAAAAGTATGAAAATGGTTCTCATTCATATAGCTATGGCTGCATTGCTAAGGCCTTAAAGTTTTTATTTTATACCAAACTTGTCTACTTTGGTCCATTTTCAATGTTGTTGTTTTTTTAAATCAAATTACACTTCTTCTGACGAGGGCAGTGATGAGAAATATTTTTTTTATTGCCTAAACCTACAATCCAGGAGGCCGTTTCACTGAGCTTGAAAATTAGATGGCATACGGCTGCCCCCTTTTCAAACCCCCCCCCCCCCAAAAAAAAAAAAAAAAAAAAGAGAGAGAAAAGAAAAATGAAAAAGGCCCATAATTTAAGCCCATGCCACTGAAAACGTGAATTTTTACCTCCCCCCCCCGGTCAAGGGGTCGAAAAAATTCTGACCCCCTGCCCCCTTGTTAATGAAATGATCACTCTCTTCAAATACTCCTACTAGTCCTAGCGACGCTAGCGTGTTGGTTAAAAACACACACTCAGAAAACATGTAGTAATTATAGGCATACCGTTCATTGCTAGACCTAAATCCAGGGGACCTAAATGCTAAAGGCGAGCGTCCAATGTCACCCTAGGGCCTAGCGTCCCCCAGTCTCGACTGGCGTTCCCCAACCCCGTGAAACCTAGAAGATGAAGTCAGACGCTAACAGAACGCTACCTCCCCACCCCCTCCCACCTCTCCCCTTAGACCCCCTCCCACCCTGAGCCCGCATCCTCCCACACCCACAGCTCCCAGTTTAGCTTTGGGTGGCCTAGCACAGCTCACTGTGGTAGCGTAGCTGTGGGTGTGAGCTTAGCGTAGGAGGTTACAATGCAACACAGACACACAGCCAGGCCGTGAGGTGGAGGGACTGACACACACAATAACAACACCATGGTAGGTGCAGACCCAATTCTACTATTATTTTACCATGTTATGCTTGTGATACACGTGTAGAGCTCAGTGAGTGTGTTTAGACCGGGAACGGGGAGTGGATTTGGTCGGTGTTGGCGGCGTTTGTGCTGGGTGAGGCCGGGAGCGGTGACGGCAGTCTTGGCGGCTGCCAGACCTAGTGGTTGTGTTGGTGGTGTAGCGTAGGTGATCCCAGCCTCAGCCAGCGGCTATCAATACTCAGTTTAATACTCTGTCGGGCTGGAGGGGGCGAGCCTGAGGTGACCCAGTTTTGTCTGCAGGGTAGGCAGCACTCACTCAGTCTTTCACTGTATCTGCTGTGCTTCCCGCGGCGTTTACACAGACCTGTGTGCACACAGTCACTAATCCTACTGGTACAGCCACAGTGTAGGAGGCAGACTGGCAGGCCCCGGTGGCAGGCTAGTGGAGTGGTGTCATGTGTGTTCAATTAGAGAATTATTATCATACTCGGGTAATACCCGGGGGACTCAATTTTTTTTTACACAGATGTGGGAGTTTGGATGGGGGGTCCCCCATGTTACATGTCGATTTTAAAAAATGGCCATGTCCCCATGTCAATTTTAAGAAATGGTCATGTCACCATGTCGACCCTTTCCTAGGGAAATTTTGTATTTTCCATACCCTTGCTTTAATAGGGAAAATTTGGAGGGAATATTGGTACAATGTTGGGGACAAAATTGAAATTTTAAGCATTTTCATAAAAATTATCTGCGTTAGCGGCATTTTTTGCTCAAAAGTACCCTTGCCTAGGGAAATTTCCTAAAGGTAGACGTCATAGCAACAAGCGCGACCCTTATCAGGCTTATCTCCCTACTGATAAGGTGGTACCACCCTAAATACCCAGTGCGGACCGGAAAATACCAGTGTTGGCGACCTTGAATGTAACATTTGAAATACTTAAAATTCCCTGACAGCTTAGGGAGTGGTCATTATTTATCAACGGGGGGGTGGGTTTTCCCGCCAATGCGCAACATTTTTTTACGCCCCCTCCTCGATGGCAGTAAAAAACTTTTGCGCCCCCCGCGCCGGAGGCGGGGAGAGTTTTCGCGCCCCCTCTTTTATCTATAGTAGCGCGCGGGCTTTTTTGCTAAAAAGAGGGTACATTTTTTTAGCCCCCCCCCTCAAGAGGGGTCAAAATATTTTTAGCTCCCCTCGAGAGGGGTCAGAATGACCACTCCCTTAGCACAATTCACCAAAATTTAAGTATATTGTATAGTGGGTGTTTTCATTGCGGTTAATTTTGGGTATTTAAATTTGGCTCATTGGGGTTTCAGGAATACATGTCAGGGAGTTCTCTAGGATATCACTGATTGTTTTTTCGTTGTCTGAAAGCTCTATTGAGACAAAACTATCAGTAGATGACACTAGATCGATCTGTGTTTCAGTTGGGGAAACCCCCAAGTCCAAGGGGGAATTCCCGATCATTACGTCATCAGTCTGTGTGCACACATTAGTGCAGGGAGTGTTGTTTTTTATTATATATGCAATACAACACTCAAGTACATTTCTATAGTAAAAAAATAATTTTTAAGAACTTATGATATTGGCATAGCATAAGTTCTTAAAAATGAACATAGATAGGCCTATTACTCTGATTTATATTGAAACATTAGTCTACAATGACTTGGACTGATGTTTTTATTAGCATCAATGTTCTGGCAATCGGCAAGGTGCTGTTTATTGAAAATAGGGTACGTTGGACCTCGGCGTTGGACCTTGCAATTGTTGGGTGTTCCTGGGCATTTATCCATTTCAAGTAGGATTAATAGCCTTAGAAGTAGGTATTTAGACATACTGAAACAGCTCCAGTTGTCTGTTAGTGAATAATATAATTATAACCATTCCTTAGGGAACAAAAATTTTAAAGTGTCCGGTAATACCCTCCGTGTCCGGTAATACCCTCCAATTTCAGATATTAGCTTCCTAGCTTTACGGCTCATAACTCTTGATCATTGAGAAGTATTATTAATATCATTTTCACTCAATCTATAGCTCAAATACCAATAATGGAAGATGCAATATGTTTGGGGCTTCATGGTAGAAATTTATGACAAGATAAATATAGCTAACTGAAAATGATGTCTTAAGTGTCTAATAATGGGGGTCTAGATGGGGGGTCCCCATGTCACATGTCGATTTTAAGAAAAGGCCATGTCACATGTCACTAAATTTCTATTTCCCCATGTCTCTGTCACTAAGCTCCATGTCACATGTCGATTTTAAGGAAAGGTCATGTCTCATGTCACTAACTTTTTCATTCTCCATGTCCTTGTCACTAAGCTCCATGTCACATGTCGATTTTAAGAAATGGCCATGTCACCCTGTCGAATTTAGGGGTCTAGACCCATAATAATACCCTCCGTTACTTGTTGTTCCATCTCTGCTTGGATGGCCGCGGCCTGGGCTGACTCATTTGATGCGTCCATGTCTCTAATAAACCGAATAATTAATTCTAGGCTTGTCTAGTGGTAATTTTAACCACTGGACATATTGTGTGTTGGTATGTCAATATGTCGGTTGGATGCGGAAGGTTTGACTGGTGGAAAAAGTCAGTAAGGATATAACCTTAGTAGGATGAAATGAAAGGGCTTCTTTCCTTCCTCCAGCCAGAGCTACCTTGTTGTGATGGCAACCATGGCCGTATCCAACCGCCGTAGTTGGTGTCCCATGGCAACCATTGTAATAGTTTACACAGGAAATGTACTTTTGTAATACTTCCGGGTCAAGGGTCAGAGGTTAAGACTGGTGACCTCCCCTAGATAAATTTATCTGAGGATCCTAGGGCATTGCCCTGGGGTGTGACTACCAAGGTTTCGATCTTTGGATCTCATCAGGCGCTTTACTGGCGAACAAGGCTTGTGACAATTATCACAATTTCTCACCATAATAAATAAATTATGGGAAAATTTAATTTTAATGAATGATGTATTTACCAAAATTAAATGGCAGGACACTAGAATCTATCTATAGTGCACGATATTCAATTTTTTTCAATGGGCACAGCCGGTCCCTGACTTAGATCTAAGAACAAGTGTGTTAAAAAAGCCTTCGTCAGCCCCCCAATTTCAGTAAACATGTGTTTTTATGAGGATTTTTAAGAGACTGGGGGTGTTTTGGGACCTGATCATTTTTAGAAGACAGGTGCATCAACTAAATTCATACCATAAGGGACCTGGGTGCACAATTTGCTGAACCATTCTCTCTCTATCCTATTCCATAGCTTAGCCGCAAATTCACTCTGTGGGTGACTACTGATGAAGGCTAGGATAGTGATTTCAACATCATTTAGTTTATCATGATTGTTGCTATTGAAATGATTTCCAATATCCGTGGCCAGTTTGGTGGTATGGATTTAAGTGAAATGCTCCCCGAAAAATACCTTTCTTTTCGTTTCCTTGGCAAAAATGTAAGGTACTTTAAAAAAAATAGTTTCTTTGTGTGGCATAAAAAGGCCTCTGTGGAGCAGCTTTTGCCACATCGGTAGCTTAGTTCACCCAATACCCACAAGGTGGCACCACGTTTGGTGCTGATAGTCTCAAACAGACCCAAGTGGGTCCTATCAACCCTTGGGCCAAAGCCACAGGAGAGGATTTTTCTTATTAGCTGCTATAAATACACCAGCGAATTACCTTGACAGGGAATTACCTTGACATGATGTACGATGGATGGATGGATGGATGGTAATTCTGTTGGGACTTCTGTTCTGTTGGGACGACTATGGGACTATTTATCAATGATTTAGTCAATGTATGAAAGCAATTTGCTTAACATTTGTCAGCAATCGTGCAATGTATGTCCGTACTAACTCACCATTTCTCAGCAATTACCAGTAGTCCTTATATGTTAGTACTATTTGTTACCAATAAGTCTAAACTATGGAACTGGGAAATCTTTGGGGACATCACCGGGACATCATTTCAGCTTACACATCAAAAAATTAAAAACCCCTGCCTCACATGTATCAAAACACACATTCAAATTTCAATACATGTACATATAGGGGCTTGTCCCTCAGTAGGGGTTTATTTGCGGATCAACACAGTAAAAGGTACTCCTGCAAGGGGGTGCACGGGCATACATTTTACCGTGTTGATCCACATTTACTTGACTTGTTTTTTTTATGGATTCCAGACACATTACCATGCACTATGCACAGTATAGCACGGGACTGGGTCTTCACACAGACCCAGTCTTGAGTTGTCTAATTCAACTAGGGACTCCATTAAGGTCCCCTGGTGTAAGCAGAGGGACTCACTGGTCCAGGGGAGACTCTGGGCAGGAAATCTCAGGGGCAGAGCCCCCCAGGGAGAAATGAAGGGAATGCTGCTCTCTGATTGGTCTAAAATCATCAGTCAGCAACATAGTACAATTGTTTAACACCAGGGGGTGCCATGATGCTGTGCTGATCAGAGTCTGTCCTGAACACTCTGCTTATACCAGGGAGCCTGCCAACTCTACCAGTGTCGCGATAACAGCTTTTCAGGGATTTTCCCAGTACCTGACTTACACCTCTGCATTCTAGACATGGACTTAGAGACACAAACCTGTATAATCCTTGTTCTAGATAAACTCTGCAACTGAATATAAAACATCACCCAGAGCAGGACTGAGGCTACCCTTAAAGATATGTCCGTTTCCTGTGCAGAGGGTGGGATTTTTCAGACCCATGAGGGAGGGAGGGTAAAATCTTTTCTTTTTAAGGAAAATATATTCATTTGTCATGAACATTGTAAGTGAGGACGACATGAATTTGCCATCACATTGATTCTAAGATTTAGTGATTGGAAACCTATATTCCTATGCTGATGGACGTAAAAAAAAAAGATTTCAGAACTCAGGAAAAAAATTTCCATTATCACAAAAAAAATTCCAAGAGGCCTCTGGACAGGAAACGAACATATTTTTAAGGGTGGCGCATTTCTGAGAGTTCCTGAAGGAAATCCCTGAAGTTTTTGCTTTACGAAATGGGATCTTGAGGTATTTTCATACCACAAGACTGTGACCTACTCAGATTCAATTTATTCTCATTTCAACAGATGCTAGATTATTTTCATGCATTTGAAAAATAAACCCTATAGTGTGAATGACCAATCCATGCAACTTTAATGCCAATGTTTCAAAATGTCAACAATTTCCAATAAATGTATCATCATTTAAAATGACAATGGCCATAAGGTCACTGAAATTCATTGAGAAAATTACATAGGCTTAAAAGAGATTTTAGAGGTTGGATCTTTGTTTAACTGTGTAGGATGTAAATATGGACTGTACGGTAGCAACTTATCTAATAAGTGATTTCTGTTCTTTTTGATATTACAGACCATGGCTTTAAAGCCAGATCAAGAAAGAGTGAAGAATCTCCTCAGCGAGACCGTGACACTGCTTATCAAAAATGGCCTCACGTATAAGGAACAAATGAAAGTCGAGGCAGTCATTGGGGTCACCATCGACAGAGACTGTTTTATTGTTCACATAAATGAACACCTCAAGAACCCTGATGCTCCAAAATCCAATAGTCCCGATCTGGAGGTATCGGACCAGGCACCTCCGGGGATGCGAGAACGTGAGCGCAGTGCTGAACGACGACGGCAGGCAGCAGCAGCAGCCAAAAAACAACCTCCGTCAGGCTCGGAGGTGTTTGTGGATCTAACCGGTGCGCCCGGTCCGAACCGTGCTGGCCGCTCACTGCCCACCTCGCCCCGCAGCCCACACTTCTCCTCACCTGGAACTCCGAACCGGCCAGGCTATGGTAATTATGGCTCCCCTCGGACACCCACCAACAGGGGGATGTCTCCAGGACAGTTCAGAACACCCACATCACCATTTAGTCCTCAGGTGCGCGGTGGACGCCTCATGGGACCACAACGCGGCTATTCCCCACGGCAGCAGTTTAACCAGATGCACCAGCAATCTCCAGCTCGGCGTTCGTTGAATATGAACAATGCAATGCCGCCACCTGTACGACCATCGCCTGGCAATGCATCACCGCTGCGGACAAGGAGGACGGCTAATGGTGATGTGGTTATCGTGCTGGACGAGCCCACCACTAACTCCCCACCACCTAACCAGCGAGTGCTCGGGCAGGTGGTTGCGTCGACTGAACCTGAACCCCTAACCATCGAACCCGTCACCATTGAGCCCGAACCCTCCCCGTCCGCATCCGATAACACAGCCAAAGAAACAAGTGAAAGTGCCAGTGAAACAGCATCTGCAACCACAGCTAGTCCCCCACCACCATCCACAGGGTCTACATCCCCCCCTCCTGCCACCTCACCAAAACCATCAGCATCACCAAAAATAGAGAGTAATACAGACAATGAGGGACCAAGTAGTCCATCATCCATGGTTGAACCACCAGTGCTAGCAGAATCTGAAGACTCCATTGATGATTCACTTAGTCGCCTTGCCTCAGTCATTGGTGACCAACAGCGGGCAAAGGTGCGAGCGTCGGGTGATTCAGCGCCAGGCATACCGAAAAGCGTCTCTTCACCGTCAGGACGGTCCGGGGCATCTTCACCGCCCACCGCTTCTTCAAACTCATCACCACCTCCAGTGGCCAACATAGCCGCCCTGGAGGAAGTCGCTAAAAGTACAGTCGAGGAGCTGCAGAAGCCAGGTCCACCTTCACCGAAGGATGCTCCTCCACAAGCAAGCTCAGATTTAAATGATGAAGGCCCAGCACTTAGTGTGATGAGCATTGAAGGTAACTTTAGTGGCTACAACAGCCTTGGTAGTTTCACAGCGGTTAAGAAGCCACCACCGGACGATACTGATGATGATGGAGCGCCTCCCGCCAAAAAGCGTGCTCTCAGCCCACCACAAAGTGAACCAGAGAAACCTTCCAGTGAAAGTCAGAATCAAAACGGAGATTTCAAAAGTGATCAGGCAGCAGTCAAAAGTGATCAGGCAGCAGCCTCAGTAAGTTCACAATTATTTAATATTTTATTAATTGGGGTTCATGTTTATAAAAACATTTGAGCAAATTGTTACTTTAAACTTTGGATATCATGACCTAATGGGTTCTTCAATATATATTAAGCGAGCAGCTAGAAATATTTGGATATGAATTCATAAAATGATAAAAATCACATATTTTTTATAGTATGATAAGAGACCACACAAGCATTCTATACAAAACTTCAGCATTGAGTTATATTAGCTAATTTATTCAATTTCCATATAAAATTCTTTGCATTTATATGTGTGACCTTATTCCTTTAAGTGAAAAACAAGATCAATATCTGTTATTTTATTCATAAATGTGTTTGTAAGTGTCTTACAATTATTCATCAATCTACAAGGTTTCCTAAATTGCTGTAAAATATTCATTCAAACAGACACCTGCGAAGGAAACCACATCAGTGCTGGAGACGCATGCATTAAGGCAGGCAAAGGATAAGGACAACCTGAGCACATGGCAGGTTCGTGAGCTGCTCGAGTCCCACATTGTTACGCCTGTTCTTCGTAAGCAGGAGTCTTCTGTCACTGCCTTCAGAATCTTCTGGCGGGGCGATGCAGATGAAGTGAAAGCTGCATGGAAGGAAATTGTTCCTTGGCGTCGAGAGCTAGATGACCTAGTAGCTAAAGAGAAGAATTTATCGTTCTTTATATCCAGCATCACTGCGGAGAATGCTCCTGCAGCATCGTTCCCCTGTGTAGGTTATTGGATTGTAACACGGAACCCAGCATTTGACAAGGAGGCCTTTATTGAGCGCATGCGGTCGGCCGGTCATGGCGCTGAACTCAGAATGGTGCTTAAAGCGGACGGTGGGACAATGGATGAATTTGGAGGTCTATGCCTCATGGTGAAAGACTACGGTGACGGCATGGTCCAGCGCCATGTCACTGAGAGCTCACAACAAGCGGGTGTAGGAAACCATCCCACGGTCCGTTTTGTACTCCGAGAGAAATTCTTCGAACACATGCTTAAGAATGCTATGAAACAACTGAGGCCGGCATCATTTGCAGCCTCACTTGAAAAGGTTGTCTGATTGGGTTTTAAGCAAAGGGAGACCATGCCCGTGCCGGACGCTGGGGGGAACTATGTTGACAGTGGTCTCCTTTCTAGAAGCTATCGACAGAGAGGCTATAGCTTTGTACATCATATAGGACAGACACACTATATATGTGTATGTGCATGTGTTATATCCAAGTGTTATTAACATGTTATTTATTGTTTTAGTAGTTTCTGCATAGCAAAGGCATATGCCTGTATAGACTCTATTTTGTGTTCATTCCTTGCCATTCTGTTCACTTTATAAAAGTGTTCAGCAGAAAAAGGCATGTCTTATAATAATGCTGCGTACTTACATCCCAACATGAGAAATGGTGTTCATAAAGTCATAGGATTTTAGGTATTTTCTGTTACTTTTAATTACTTTCTATTCTTGTATGGGTAGAATTTTCATTATGTTGTAAGCGTGTAGGAAATACATAGTCATTTGGTATGACCATCTGACAGATATGGTCGCCATATTCATTCATATTGTTTATACAAGCATTTTTCCCTTTGAGTCTATTTCAACAAAAACTCCTCTCTAAACATCAGTTTGAAATAGAATAATTTTCAGTGTTATCTCTTGTACACTAGTCATAATAGATAACCCTGTTAAGATATAAAACTTCTTGTAATACGTAAACGTTGCTTTTAAGATAGCTGTTTCCCAAAAATAGGATGATAATTTTTCTTTTATATCCCTAAGGCCTGCAACATTGTCCCGTCTTTGAATGAGTGCCGGTCTTGAATAAAGTCGTAATAAAGAAGCATTGACATGGGAGAGAAAAGTAGAATTGAAATGAAGAAATAAGTCTTGAATAAGAGCTGGCATACAGTTAGGTTGACGGGCTTCCCTAGCCCACTTAAAAGGGTCTATTTCTCCTCTTTCCTATCCCCTCGGGATGTGTGTGGTGCACATATGTGCGGGCACTGACACATTCCCCTGTAAATTGTGTAATGTAGTTCTCGCCATGAATATGACCTTAGCTGTTGAAATGGCGTTAAACATCTATTACTCACTCACTCACAGTTAGGTTGAAATCTATAAGCGCTAAGGCCCTTATCAAGGCTACCGCACTACGTACCATTTTCCCCAAATATGCTAAGAGTTCATTTTGCTGCTGTTGCAAAAATGGACGAAGAAAGAGTCAATTACATGTATTTCATACGGAAATGATAATTACTTCATGTTTCATACAACTGCCAAGACCTTCATTTCATTTGCATCCCTGAATAACTGGAAGTCGAAGACATTGACTAAGATCTTAAAGTGACAAATCTCTTAAAGGGGCAGAGAGTGAAGATGGCTAAAAGTATGATGATGTATGGCAGATTTATAGAAAACTGATGTCATAATGGTCAAAAGTACTGTATGGGTAAGACCTTAGTATCGGAGTGGCTGTGTGCCCCATTTTAACATTGGCGTACATTGAGATCTGCAAATTGTATTGTGTAAGAATGAAAATCAAAATATCTATTGGAGACATGACCATAGAATGGTAAAGTATGAATGTGCGAATTATAATGCAGACTTGGGTTTTAGACATGTAAATAAGGGCCAGTGTTGAAATAGATACTGTACTGAGTAAACAGCAGGAATTGAATTAAAATTGTGCTCTGTAAGAGTAAAACTTTAATGTCTCAATTGAAAAAATGACTGCCATATTGTGTGGCATAAAATCGGCATCTGTATATCGATATACCGGTTGGACATGGCCATCAAGTTGTATGGTGTGAAAATCTGAGCCACAATGTCTGATATGTGCACATTCCTCAAAATTGTGTTTTACAAGGTGAAGGGTTATCATTTTGTCTTATCTTAGGCACAAACGGGAACATTATAACTTGGCTATCTTGGACATGCACTTCAAATATGGATCTGACAATGGGAAATTGAAAGTGGTTTGTCTATCTTGGACATGTCTTTCAAATGGGAAAATGTGAATATAAACATGTCCTTCAAATTAAACAATGTGAACGCGAACATGATCTCAGACATGTCATTCAGACATGACATGTCATTCATGTATTATAGTGAACGTAAACAATGATTTTTGTATCGTTGACATGACATTAAAATTGTACAATGTAAAAATTACCATAATATTTTGTCTATCTTGGTCATAACCAACAAAATAATTTACAATGTGGAAAAAGATACAATCACCCCATTGACTACTCTTTAATAATGTAAAAATAAGTCTCAATATCGCCAAACTGTATAAATAATCAAGAGTAAAACCTTATCCTTCGAGTGTAGATTGGGCATTTAATCTCATTTGGGATCTACATGAGAAATCTAGATGAAGAATAACAAAAAAAGCCTAGTAAGCCTAAAAGCCTAGTAAGGTTAACTGAAATGAATCAACAATTCATGAGCCAATCTTGACTTTTATTTTGTGATGTAAAGTGAGAACAGGGTAAATACCCTTGGATTCGCACACAAAAATGACTGCATTTATAAGGAGAACCCATTAGTCACAAATTATTACCAAGTCTAGATTTGTTTCTTCTCATCTAAATAAATATTGTCTATTTTCTGCAGAAAGACAAATGTTGGTCCATTACCAGGTATTCATATTTGAGACTAGAGATATGTAGAGGTATAAAAATAACTGGTGCCGTCTGGCGTGGCGGGTGAGACCTTTCGCCTGGTGTTCCTGAGGTTCCGGGTAGGTGGCATTACCTATCCGGGTCCGTGGGACACCTGGCGACGAACCGGGAGCATCTCTATAAAAGGCTCTGCGCTCACCTACCACGTCAGAGGCCATGTAGGCCTCTGTACATAACGCATGTAGCATCATGTTTCCCTATCCATAGAATTACAGGGTAACCGGAAGGTGTAACAAATAAAACTGTTGGCATACACTCGGAATACTCTCTTTGTCTTTCCTTTCGAATCACAAGACCCGAACCCAACTGGTTAGAAACACAAACCATTACATTGGTGCCGTGACCAGTTTATTCTGGTGTGTATAGCCCGGACTATAAAGAAAATGGTACCCTATTGGTTCAAGCCCATTCGAATCCCCAGGATGATGGATATTCAGTGTGGCGACAATCCGGTCCCCATTATCAAATGGATAGTGAGGAAAATATACCAGACTCTGTTAGAAGGGAACAATCGATACAGAGGCGTATTGAAAATAATACTCTCGCTGGAGAATTATGTAATTCGATGTTCGAGGCTGGTGGAAGCACTAATCCAGAACATCAAGCTCCTACGCCTACAAAAAGGGTAACATTTGGAGAATTACCGTATGATGTTCCAAGACCAGGTTTGCCAATAGTGCCATAGGTGATGCAACATACAGCATACCCGAAGGCGAGGAATTAAGACAACCAGATGCCTTCCTGATGAATGACACCTACGTCGCTTTGAACGAAACATTAAATGTTTTGACTAAAGCAAAGGATGAAGTGGTTTCAGAAAAGGAACAACTCGAACACAAACTTCTTGAATTAAGAAAAGAATTTGATCTGAAGAAAAAAAGCTATATGAATGATCTTCAGACCGAAAGAGACAAACTCCATGAAATGCGACAATCATTCCAAACGGAGTATGATTCGAAACATGATCTTATACAAGAATATGTTGATACGAATGATCAGCTCTGTCGAGAAAAAGTAAATACAGATGCTAAAGTAATACATTATCGTACTGAGTTACAAAACCTGAAAGACCAATGTAACAAGCAAGCTCAGGATAATGAATCGGTTCAGTTGGGGATAATAACATATAATCAACAACTAGAACAAGATAAAGAAAGTATGATACAAGACATACAGGAATTGCAGGAAACTGCGTTGACATTAGACAAGTATGTGGAAACGGTACAAAAATCAAAACCTCCATCGGGAGTAGCCCCTCAGCCTGTACCATTGTCTCAGGGTTGGATGACAGGTTTAGGAGGGAATGTGGAAATGCACCCGGAAATGCCGGACAAATATCGGAAATGGTCAAAATGGACCACAGTACGGAGGTTCCGGATCAGGATCATGGTACTCAGGGAACAGATATAACCAAGGGCAAAACCGAAATCATCCTAGTTATACCGGAAACCAATCGTATAACTACGGATCGACCAGCTATACTGGTGGGTCCGGAGGGTATGCAAGTGGAGCTTCAGCAACCGGTGGAAGTGGACCCCTGAATGGACCCCCGGGAGGATCAGGATCAGGAAATTCCGGATCAGGTGGGGATGGTAGGAAACCTAATCGTAGAGCCTCCATGCCTGCTGCAATGCAGAGTATTTTCGATAGGAGTCAATGCATCCAAAACTTGGGTATTGACTGCTACCGGAAAGGTGCCGACGGCATGGAAATCATGGATTGGAGCATGCGAGAGGCCGACAGGCTTCGAGGCTGCCCTAATCCAGCAAGAAGGAGTGCCAGGATACCCCCTCCTTATGAACCGAATGAGCCATGGAAGGCCCGGTACCAGTCCTTCGTGGATGAAGTCAACTGTAGTGGTTGGACTAAGGAAGAAGCCTTGCCTTACCTCATTTGTTGGTTAAGTAAAGGCAGAAAGGTAGCTCTGAACCAATGGAGAACTGCCTATGGGATATATGGTACATACGACCAATTGGTCGAGTGTGCCGCTTACCTATTCGCCTCTATCGTAAGAGAGGATCCATGGGTCACCTTTAAGAAGAGGACTCAGAAACCGAAGGAATCCCATAAGGTATTCGGTTTGGAACTACAAGATCTATTGTCTAAAGCCCAACCAAATTGGGCACACGATGATGATTGTTATCTGCAAGAATTGTTTACACAATTCTTTGGCGGATTACGAGATGACGACCATAAGCAAGTAGTATGGGATTCGTGGAAGGATGAAACTTCCTTCAGTGATCTGTTTATGGCTATAGATGGCTATAGTAGAGCAGCAAGTCCTTCAAAAGAGCCATATTTTAGGAGTTTAATTCATAAGATTACTGATAGCTATAACTTGTTTTTTTATGTTGTCCAATGTCTCTGGGGATGGAAAAGTGATGTTTGACCAATGAAAGCTCGTGCAGTCACTGAGAAATCTGTAATTCTATACAACAATCTCTTGAAATTTTAGCCTCGTTTTTAAGAGCTAAAATACATATTGATCACCCTGTTCTGGCTCTAATGTTCATCTTACAACAATTCTAATGGTACCTACCCCCCCTAAATTGGGAACAACGATCGCATTGGAGCCAACCATTTGTTGCTAGGACAAATAGTTACCTAGCAACAGCTGATTTTAGCTAGCAACGGACCCTTTCCGTGATAAAGAAAGACCATTTCTAGGAATGACTTACAGAAGGGAGATCATGGATACTGTTTCTCATTTCGCTATTCAGAAGCTCCATGCAATTGTAAAAAAAGCAATATTGTACCAAAATACAGTGTGCTAATCAGAAAATATAGAAAAAAAAATGATAGACCTAGCCTATAGCAAGTATGATGAAAACATGCGACTTCAGCATTATCCTCTATTGGCAAATATTCTTTACTGGACAATTGTAGTGTGTCTTATATCCTGAAAATGATGAAATGAGAATACATCTGAGGTTTTATTCTACTTGTGGGGCAGTGATTCCTTAGCAACAAATTTACATAGCAACTTATAAGGAGCTTGTTCATAGATAAATATGTAATATTGTGAAGAGAGTTAACCATCATTGGACTCAATTTATTCAGAACTGAGTAGGTCTTTTTAGAAATATCCCTGAAGTAATGGGAAATGTGTCAGATAGTTGTTCAATACTCAAAGAGTTGGTGAAACCTTGCTAGCTTTTGTTTACCAAGTGGCTCACCAACTGACAACTGCGCTACTCAGATATGAAAACATGATCATGGAATCCATTGATTTATAAAAAAAATAAATCTGAAGTTGTGTCTACTCTCACCCAGTGCTGCCAAATCCTTATTGCTAGACCTGTTTATGTCTTAGCAATTAAATAGGGGGAGGGGGGCATGAAGTTTGTTACACTTTGTTACAGGGGGAGGGGGGTCTGCCCAAGTGTTACATAATAAAAATGAGGAATACATAACATGGCGAAATTTGACAATTCACAAGCATTTTAATGTGATTTTAGAGATCTTCCTATAATTCTTGTTAAATTGAGAGGGATCAAATAAATTGAGGAATATTGATTAGAAGCCCCATATTGTTACAAGGGGGGAAGGGGGTCAAAAGTGGCCAAAATTATGTTACATAATATTTGAACAGCCCTTAAGCAGCATTACTCTAAATTATGTTATTTATAATATTATATAGATTTTGATCAGAATTAAATATAATGTGTGATGCTTATTCTGTCACAAACCTTCTCTAGAAGTTCTACTAAGGAAACTATAGCTTAATCTAGCAGCATCAGATAACTGTGATTGCATGGATCTTGCAATTGCTATCATCATTCTGTCAGTGGTGAATTAGCTGCTTTATAAGATCACTTGTGTTGGCAGAAGTGAACTTTTCCAGAACCTTACTGGTAGGACTCAGCTATAAGGCCACAAGTACCAGCCATATGATCCAACAAACAGAAAGTGCCTATCAAACTAACCAAAAGACCCTACCTGTGACCATTCTCCTTGCTGGAAGGTCATGTTACAAGACATTAGCTAGGACTTTATTTTAGGCCATAGATATGTTCTTAACTCTTTCCAGCTAGCTCTATCATTGCTAAAAGTCCCTAAAATACAGCAGATTGAGGTCCTGGGCAAATATATATTGATACATGGTGTGAGGGTGACCTCGGGAATAGAACCAATATTTGTGAAATGTATACAAAAATGACTGATTTGTAATCTGTATGTAATTTCCTTTCATATGATACCTGGCATTACTTATTGAAAATAATTATTGACGGGGCCCAAAGTAATGCTATTAGATACTATAAATGCTCTCCTCATATTCCATTAATGCACTAGCCATATTTGACCTGGTAATGCACTAGCCGGCTGGAAAGAGTTAAAAAGACAAAGACCATCAAATTGGTGTTTGAATGAATCATTTCTAATGGTCTTAAATTAAAACCAAAGAAATGTCATCTGTTCCAACAGTCCATGAATTATTTGGGCCGTATCATTTCAAATGAAAGAATAAAAGCTGATCCGGAGAAAATCGAATCTGTTACAAATTGGAGTAGACCCAGAAGCCCGAAAGAAGTAAGGTCATTCTTGGGATTCTGTTCCTATTACCAGGAATTCATACCGAATTATTCAAGGGTGAGCTACCCTTTGCAAATTCTGGCTTATTGGACCCCCGGGTATACCAAGGAAAAGTTTCCTTGGGGCCATGAACAAGATCAAGCCTTCAAAAAGCTAAAGGATCTGTTCACGAGTACTCAAGTATTACAGTATCCGAATGAAACGGATCATTTCATACTGGATACGGATGCTAGCAATGAAAGCATTGGTGCTGCTCTGTCACAGGTCCAAAATGGAGTAGAAGTACCAATAGCATTTGCTAGTAATACTTTGAGTAGAACTCAACGTAACTACTGCACAACTAAACGTGAGCTGTTAGCAGTAGTAGTATACACAAAGAAGTTTAAACATTTCTTATGGGGAACTGATTTTACCTTACGGACGGATCACTCCTCGTTAAAATGGCTATTGAACTTCCGAGATGCTGAAGGAATGCTCGGTAGGTGGTTAGCCCATCTGTCTGAGTACGGCTTGGAACACAGTCAAATTCAGCATAGACCCGGAGTGAAGCATATCAATGCAGATGCCTTGTCTCGGATACCAATTCGGAAATGTGATAATCCGAATTGTACCGATTGTGGAGCACATAGAGCGGTATTAGCTGGGATTCCTTCGGAACCCTTTCGAAACCCAGATAGACAGCGTCTTGGATTGGTCTATGGAAACCATAAAACAATACCAGGAGGCCGACTCGATAACTGCTAAACTTTTGCAATTGGTACCAGGGGCTATACGTCCAGCCAGACCGATAGTTTCGCTGGAAAACCGCGAAATGAGACGATTTCTTGCTTAATGGGCCGAGTTAGAAGTCAGAAAGGGTATATTATACCGATGGAAGCCATGTAAAAATGGCGAGAGAATCATGCAAGTGGTTATTCCACATGTAATGAGACATGAAATAATGTATTATTGTCACGGACATAAGACCAGTGGTCACCTTGGAAAAAAACGTTCATTATCACGTCTATCCCAAAAGTATTACTGGCCTGGAATGTCACAAGACTTATTGAGATGGATTCTTACCTGTCCCGATTGTTGTAAAAACAAACCGGGACCCAGAATGGGTAAATTACCTCTCTCAGGAACTGTTTGGGGTACGATTCGCTCGAGTTGGTGTGGACATCATTAGTGGGTTTAATAAAACTGCTAATGATAACACCTGTATGATGGTAGTGTGTGATTATTATACTAAGTATACGAAAGTCTTCCCACTACCGGATCATAAAGCCGTGACATGGGCCGAAGCCTTTGTTAAAGGCTGGGTACTGACTTTTGATGTGCCCTTGATGCTACACAGTGATCAAGACCGAGAATTTGAATTTAACTTATGGCAGGGTATGTGCGAATACTTAGCTATTTGTAAGACCAGAACTAATCTGTATCGCCCCAAGAGCGACGGTTTAGTTGAAAGAGTCAATAGAACTCTTATCCAAGTTCTCAAATCACTAGTAAATGAGAATATGGATGACTGGGATGAGCAATGCCACTTTGTAACGCATGCTTATAACAGTAGCGTGCATTCGAGTACTAACTGTTCTCCCAACTTACTAGTATTCAGAGAGGACCTTATAATGCCTGCTGACCTAGTATTCGGAGTCGTAGGCATGGATCCGGAACTACCTTGCCACGTAGTTTTTGTTGAATGTTTGAGAGACAGGTTCCAGAAAGCTTACGAATCTGTCCGAATTGATCTAGAAAAGAGTGCACGTTGGCAAAAAGTGGGTTACGACGTGGACTAAAAAATCAGAAGGTTTAAACCAGGTGATAAAGTGCTGAGGTTACATGAACCTTTGCAGAATATTAAATTAGCTTCCAATTGGGATGGTCCATTCACTGTAACCCAGGTTATCAGTGATTGTACAGTGATTATTCGATCCGACATTGGACGATTTTATAAATCGAATGTCACGAGGTTGCGAATATGGTCTGGGAGGGAGACCTCCACAGAAACGTATGGTAAAGGATTCGATAAGGTAATGAATGTGAATCGAATCCCTGACCAGGAACCTGACCCGAGACCCAAAAGGAAACGGGGCAGGCCAAAGAAAAAATCTATGGGGAAGCCACCAACGCTACTAAAAAATAAGCATGATGGTGTAAAAAAAAGTCTCAGTGGGTGTAGACAGTAAGAAGAGGAAAGGGGTTCTGAAGATTACAGGATCCCTAGAGAAAGCTCTTCGAGCTGTCAGATTCAGAAAGGAGTTGCCCGATGAGGGGGTAATCGTCCGTCGCAGTCCTAGATTAGCCCAAAGGACTGCAGTAACCTAACCCGTATACACAACGAGTGTGTTGTTCTGTAAAACGGTTTAATGTTATATGTTATGCGAGAGCCTAACAACTGACCTAAAAGGTGTATTTGTCATCGCTGTACGGTGTACCAGTGGGTAGTGGAAGGATAATCCGGTGGATTCGCAAAAGCTTTCCATAAACTCCAGGCAAATCCCCAGACGAGTCGACAGCATGAGCGATAATAACATCAAAACATTCACTTGTTTATATTTTCGCGGTCCGCATGTGTTGAGCGTGTGACGTCATGGCATCCAGTCTCGATTGACCTCTCGTGACCCTGCTTTCGAGCGTGGAAATGATGTCACCGGACCTGGCTTGATTCCTCAAGGCCTATGACTGAGAAATCCGTGACCGCGGCGAAGCTATCCGGTGACCTGGATAAGCTGACACCCGATTCCGAATCCCTCACTTGTGAGGAATTGTCTCCAGTAACCCCGGAGGAGGATGAACTGATGGAAGTGGATGCACCCCACGCGGATCAGTCATTCGAAAAGAGACTGGTGGAGTTCAATTTGAATAGTCCACGAGCTGCTATTTCCCCACTGGCATCACCATCGGGAACAGCCGAACCAACAACAGAACAGCCAGATAGTCGTCCTTATGATACTACCCCGTCTGCGTCAACCGAACAGGTCGATGGTCAAACCGATACCCAAGGTGAGACCCGCGACTCTGGAATGCAGGAGAAACCCTAGACATGGAGGACTCCCGACTACCCGCCGTATATAACGGGAGGTATCTGTACATCCATCCGGAGTTGCCGAACCTAGTTAACAGTGATGGGGACTCTATTCCGGTAGATCCCCTGATCCGGAAGGCCGTCGAAAACATTATGACAGACCATCAACTCGAGAGAATGCCACTGGAGTGGCTTACGGATTGGACATGGTACCAACGCGGACTGATGGTAGACCCAGAGTTCCGTGACGTGGTATACCAGGCCAATAGAGCTATTGCCATGGGAGTCTATCAGAGACCTGATAAGACTGCATGGAATATGGAAAGAACGGATATAGAGCGCCTAGCTGACAAGGTTGGGCAAGTCTACCCTTGTCCGGATACCCTCCTGTATGACCTCCATACCCTGAGGGAGTTTCATACTGCAGCTACTGGGTTTGAGAAGTGGGATGATGGCTTCTACATCGTAGAGGCCGAAATCGACCACACTCGAACCACGTCTACTGTCCCATTGGACAGAGTCCATGCTCTGAAAAAGATCATCACCCTTCGGGTGAAGGAGGAAAACGGAGCCTGAGAGGAGGCTGAGAAAGTCGAGGCAGAACAGAGACTGAGGGAAACCAAAGCTCCTGGAATCCCGCTTAGAAAAATGGCTGGTAGATATCTAGATGCTCCCAAAGCTTCAACCAGCGGTGCTTCTGCTGCCATTCCCAGTCCTAAGCCAAAGGATAAGGATTCCCCCAAGGATCTGGAACCGGAGGCTAAGACGAAGGATGTAGCAGAAGAGGACAAATGGGAATTGTCCAAGAATCGGAGATCTTCGACCCGGAAGAAGAAACACCTCCCGGACTCTGTGAAAGCAGAGGAGCACGCCGCTAAAACCAACACTAGCGGAAACAGCGAAGGCTCCATGCAAGTGGACTCTTCCGATGAAGACTCTATAGGGGAGTCCTTGTTTGAGTACGATGATGATGCAGCACCATCGAACCAAACCGAAGCAGAGCATTGGAGAAACGCAAAATCAGGGTTCAAGGAACGGGTACCCACCTGTTTCAAGGACTGTGTTTCCGGATACCGGAAGAAGGATGGGGCTCTATTGTATGCCTGTCCCGGACCCACCAATAAAAATGGATTGGTGGGTCCGGGACAGGCGATGAGAATTTGATGCGGTAATCCAATGAAGATCCGAACCCAAGCAAAGCCTAAAGGAAACTATGGCTTATGTTGAATGCTTCTGAAAAGTATTACGCTAACACTCAGAAGTGTAAGCTCCGTTGGGCACTGGAAAAGTGGTATGGCGATTGTCAGAAAACCTGCCCCTTCTCCATTTGCCAAGATGCAAGCGACGAGACTGTCAAAACCTGGAGATACTTCTGCTCGGTTTCAAAGACATCTTGTCAAGACACACTTCCACCATCATCCAGTCTACATCTGCGACCCGGCGATTGGTAAAAGAGGGAAGAAGTGCACGACGATGGTAACTTACAATCATTGTAGTGATTTAGCGAGACATCAGAAAACAGCCCATGCGGATGGTCTGGATCTCGCTAGGAAGAAGGTCATGGAACCTCATCAGGAGCTTATGCGAGAGGTAGATAAGCTAGATATGGAAGCCTGGTCTAAAGTTAAACTAGGTCCTTTGTGGGGTTAGCAAAGCGAAAGAGTCTAAACTCAGTGCTAAGATGGTCCTTACCACTGGCCGAGGGAAACTGGATATGCACGATAGCATTTGGAAATTGTGCAAGGAATCTGGCCGAGAGGGTAAACGTGCCAGAGATAGAAACCGCAGAGACCGAAACCAGGGACAACCCGGTAGTGTCTCAGATAGTCAGAACCAAGCCAGGGAGGATGGTTCTAGATCCCCGCTGGCACGTCACCCGCATGAGCAGTCGCAGGTACCTGTTGTCTTCAAACAGCCTGCGCTTGTCTGATCCTATGCATCAGCCGCACAACATCCAGGTAAACTGGACAAGAAGGCATATCCTTCTATGTCTCAGAGACCCGGACCAGAGAGTCAATCTCTGACCATAGGCAGAGGTGGGCGCTTAGTAACCAAGAAGCCCACCCCTGCTGCCGCTGCTGGATCTGCAGCACAGATGAATCAGGACCAGATACAACAGTATACGGCCCTCGGCATGAAGCAAAATTTACCACCCGGATTCTGTATTCCTACAGTCCCGCAAGCGGGTGCGTCTCCTGTACCGGTTAGTTCATCCGGAACTGTTAGTGCCACTGCGACAGCTACACAAGCACTCCTTCCAAGTGCTACACCACCTGTTGCTTTGATCCCGAAACCAGCCGATGCCATCACTATTAAAGCTAGTCCGGCAGAGGTCTGGTTTGATAAATCTCGCTGGGGGAAGTGGATGTCCAAAAGGCCATCTACACCCACTGGGAGAAGTGTGTAAAACAGAGAGCCACAGATTACCATCAGGGCCTTCTGAACGACACTCTGATGTGTTTCCAGGAGGTTAGTAATGCTGGAAACGAAGATTCGAGCTGATGTTGAATCACTCGAAGAAGAAGCCTTGGCTGCCAAAGAACAGTCAGCCATGGATGTCTATGTCCTCGAAAAGAGAGTGAATGAGGAAGTTCAAAGGAATACTCGATTGAATACTAAATTCATGTGTTCGGAGTGGATTTAGATGAGTGGGATGGTACACCAGAATCCGCTCTAGCGCTTCTTAAGAAGAAGCATGCTAAGCATTCAGCTTAGTATGCTTCCGGGTTCTATTTTCTGACCAGCCCCTTAACCCGGAATGTATACAGAGTACACAGTCTATTAATTGGAACTCTATACATTCTAGCGACCTAGCTTCAGATACTTTCTTAAGCATCCGAATAGTTTTTTTGATGTATTGGACGGATGCCGTGAGATGTGGATTAGGGAGTGATCATTTTTTAACAACAGGGGGGGCTGGTGGGTTTGCGCGCGGACTCGCAAAAAAAATTTTAACCCCCGCTCTTGAGGGGATAAAATTTTTTCGACCCCCCATAAGGGACAAAAATCGCGCGCGAACGTCCCCTTTTAGCCTATAGTAACGCGCGGGGTTTTCCACTGAAAACAGGTGAAATTATTTTGACCCCCCCATCAGAGGTATTGAAAAAATTCTGACCCCCCCTCAAACCCACCGGCCCCCCTGTTGTTAAAAAATGATCACTCCCTTACCTGAATACCTGTTACAACCATCTATACCACTATGATGTCCTACCTACACCCAGATGTATATATGTTTCTTTTACTACCTGAAACTATACACTAATAAACACTGGAAATACGTTTCGGAACTTCACTGTTACTATTACATGGACATTACGAACACTACTACAGGATTATTTGGCCCGAGTGCCTTCATATTATGATTCTTTCCTCTGGATATATTACAATTAACTTTAGCACTTCAAGAGGAACTGGGTAGCTGCCCTATCAACATCTGTGATATATTAAGACTCTAGCACTTCCTTCCCATGGTTAGCTGACCATACCCGGACTACTACTACACTTCCACATCCACTACATCACCTAAAGGAGCATCTGGATCGCTAATTATATAAACGAACTGTATGTATCACTGTCTACTATAATTATATCAGTAAAAAGGTTTATTGTAAAACCTAATCGATATCATAACCATGTGTTTTAATTGCATGCTTAATAATATACGGGTCCAGATCTACTATCATTGTATAATATTATAAAAACACCGAATGTGTTCAACTACTAGATCTGTAAAACACATATGGTTAATACACCAGAACATACTACACTTCATATTATTATTCGAATATGGTATCTGGTGATGGAACGTTATATTGTAAATACAGTGGTACATAAGAATGTGTATATTTTTCTAAAAGTAACTTTGTCTATACTAATGTATAAGACAATTGAAATAATTTTTTTTCCGAGTGTACTGTAATAACCTAATTACTCTTTAATAGTTCTTATCAGAACTAAGGTTTCATATGTGTAATGAAGGTAATAATGTTACGGTTGGAGTCTTTATCAAGACTATTAAGGATTCATATGTTGATAATTTAATTACAAGATACATATCTTGTTACATGTTCAGATACGTTACATGAATCTGACTAGGTACTTCCATATTGTACTTACCTCAATATTATCTAACTATCCATAACTCTACTATTGCTTTCAAATCCATGTTCATATGTAAACTTAATTACTTTCCTATGGTACGGATGTTTAACTATAACTTAACCTCTATTATAGGAATAGACATTTGTATATGTTAATCCTATATAATACATTAATAGTTATAACTCCTACCTATTGTCTGGGGGAGTAGTGTAGAGGTATAATAATAACTGGTGCCGTCTGGCGTGGCGGGTGAGACCTGTCGCCTGGTGTTCCTGAGGTTCTGGGTAGGTGGCAGCACCTATCCGGGTCCATGGGACACCTGGCGACGAACCGGGAGCATCTCTATAAAAGGCTCTGCGCTCACCTACCATGTCAGAGGCCATGTAGGCCTCCGTACATAACACATGTAGCATCATGTTTCCCTATCCATAGAATTACAGGGTAACCGGAAGGTGTAACAAATAAAACTGTTGGCATACACTCGGAATACTGTCTTTGTCTTTCCTTTCGAATCACAAGACCCGAACCCAACTGGTTAGAAACACAAATCATCACAGATATAAAAATACCATGTTTTTTTTTCTCTTTCTTGTTCTAAAATAAAAACGCATTGTTATGGATGAGCACATGGTAAAAATTCTGCCATTTTGATATTATTCGATAAATCCCATCAAACAAGTTAATGTGCCCCCCTAATATCATCTCATAACGTGGAACAAAAGGGTTAATGCAGCAGTCATATTTATGTTAACTTCATATCTGAGATCAAATAAAACGATATTCAATTTGTTTTTGTAAACTAAGGTTTCTGGTTTATTGATTTACAGTATTCTGAATTAGTTACTCATATGCCCACGCTCCACTAGCGCACATATGCGGCAGCGTTACATGTGGCAGTCTTTGTTTTATTTGTTATTGTTGACACTTTGCAATACATTGGGGTATCCTCTTGAGGTCAATGCCAAACGTCAACATAACCACACAGAACAAAGAGTAAGATTTTCGCTGTTGCGAGTGTCGTGGTGGAGAGCTCCAAGGGATTACTCCTCAACAACGGGAGGGGTGGGATTGGGAGAGGGGCAAAATAATTTTGATACCTCAAGGATTGGGAGGGGGAGGGGTAAAAAAAATTCATGCCTTTTCAGCAAAAAAAAGCCTGTGGATACCTATCGATGCTGCCCTGAGGCAGCAGCGGAGATTCAGTGGTATTTTAACTGCTGGCCAAGGGCAGCAGTGGTCCTTTTCAAAAAGGGTTAAATTGGTATGGGGCCTGGATTAGGGGTAAGAGTATTGCACCCTGACCTGGACATCAACTTGACTTTACACTGACATTGATGGCAGTGACACTCATTGAGTGAAATGTCTAAGGAAGGCATGCATGTAGGGCCTATAGGTATTATATTTACCTACCTTTACAATTTTTCTTTTCTTGCCAAAACCAAAGCAAATTGTGATTTCTTGATGACATGATGTCATGCAGCCCATGATCTCCCCTCCCCCCCTTGTCATGCTTGGTCATGGGAAGTGGGACCCCCCTCCCCCCCTCCTGCATGACGTAATTTGTACACAGCCCCAAGGCATAATAGAAACATGCCAACCATAGAAAGGACAGTTTATTTCAAACATTTTTCTTAGGCCTAAACCAAATAGCAAACACAGACTAATTTTAGATCTGTCAAAACTGAGTCAGTCTATAGACATTTCAAAATGACAAGCCTACAGACAGCCATAGACATGGTGCAGAAAGATGCCTTTTTAGGTTCTTTAGATCTTTCTGACGCTTATTACAGCATACCAGTATCAGATACCGAAAAGAGTTGCCTAGGTTCAAATGGGGGGGGGACGTTATATCAATATACATGCCTGCCAAATGGACTAGTACAAACACCAAGAATTCTATGCACTCTATTTTGACTTTAAAAATTATTCTGAGACTTTCTTTTGGACTACTGGGAGCCTATTTGACCATCTAGGTGGCTCTTTGACCACCTGAGGCCAGCTATGATAATGCCATGACTTCACCATAATCATGACTAATTACAAATGCAAATTGAATGTATAATGATGTACAGATCCCATGCCCTCTATTCTGACATCTAAAACAATATCCTTTAGACATTTTTTAGGGTATTTGGGTGGCTATTTGATCATTTGGGCAGCTCTTTGACCACTTGGGATGGCTCTTTGACCAGCTGAGATAATGCCATGACTTTACTATAATCGTGAATAATTACAAATACAAATAAGATGCATAATGATATATATAGCCTATGAACTATACCCTGACCATTTGAAAATATTTTGAAACACTTTCGAGACTATTGGGGGACTTTTTGGCCATTTGGGTGGCTCTTTGACCACTTAGGGTGGCTCTTTGACCACCACCTGTGGCATGAATGTAAACCAATATAACTATAACAATATTTGATAATTTACCCAGGGTATTGTACATTTTTGAAAACAATAGGCTTTAAGCAAAATGTGAAAAATGCTTAAACCCACATAAGTGACCCCAGGTACATACACATAAACTGCAAAGTTTATAAAAGGTAAAGTCCCAGAAAAAGGGCAGAAAAAATAATTAGGAGACCCATCAATTTATCATAAGTCAATAAAATACAAATTTCTTCAAATAATATTATAGAACTTACCATAACCTTTTCTATGGTGTAAAATAGTAAACCTTCTGTTGAAGGAAAATTGGCAAAAAAATATAATCAGTAGGCCTCCTAAGTGGCCAAAGAGCCACCTATAAACCATACATGGTAAATAGACTCCATTGTTAATAATATTTAATTATATATTTAAGAAAAAAGAAATGTGTAACAAGATCCATCTATACATATATCTCCCAGGTGCCAAAGGATTACACTGAACTCCTAAATATCATTTTTCACTATCTCAGATCAGACCTGCACCAATCTGGTGAGAGTGACCCTAATACATTCATTATTATTCAGTAAGCCTGGGGTTCAAAATTCACCCAAACAAGAGTGTAGTCACACCAACCACTATGATGGTTAAACCTACTGAAGAAAAGGTCAAAAAGTTTAAAGACCTAGCACAACAACTCTTGAATAAAAGGAAGGTTGTAATCAGAGAGGTAGCAAGACTAGTGGGTCTAATGGTAGACTACCCTAAAGGCCTAGATTATGGGGAAGCCCATGATAGACGTCTTGAGTCAGACAAGACTAGAGCTCTAGCCAGAAAAAGAGGTAACTTTGAGGCAAAGATGGAAATCTCCCATGAGGGGCAAGAAGACATCTTTTGGTGGTTAGAAAGACTAGACACAGGGAGTAGAAAATGTATGCCAAAGAGTATTGTAGTAAAATAAAACAAGACTTACCTTGGTGAAAGGTGAAATTTGACTTAAAGTTCCTAAGGGTTGCTAGACTGCCGATGAAGAGAACAACGGTCCCACCCGATTTGATCAAGTTTTCACCCACCCCATTGTTCTCTGGGTGGACTTCTGGTTTACCTGAAGACCCATTTTTTGGAATTTACCTTGTTACCCAGCTAGCTTTAAATACTGATGCATTATGGGATGATATCACATGACTCCTTCTCTCCGTTGTTCTCTTTGTCGGCAGTCTAGCAACCCTTATAAACTTTAAGTCAAACTTCACCTTTTACCAAGGTAAGTCTAGTTTAGATTATAAATTTTGCAATGTGGATCACATGAATTTGATCTGAGACAAGGCCCCATGATGACTTTTCTGATTTATATTCGATAATTTATAGCAGTGTTTATTATTGCTTGATTGAATAAGAACATTGGCATGGGTTTAATGTTAAACAGTAGTATGTCATATTCCTCCCCATGGTTAATTGGACAGTGAAAATAATCATTTTTGGTCAGGGAAAGTAAAGGAAATTTGATCTGAGATTCATGTTGGATCGATCATATGGTTTTTGGATTACATTTAAACAGCTCAATTCTCTTGGAACGTGTCCTTATTGCAAATAGTACCCATGACTGCAGAGATGTAAGTGTCTACCATACTTCAGAAGTGATTTTTATATTTCACACCTACCATTTTGTAAACAAGAGAGTGAGGGGTATGTTTACCACCCGGTAGTGAGGAAGGGGAGCATCTAAAAGGGTGCATGAAAATTGCAGGTTTTTAGAGGAGAAATAATTATGTAGGCAGGGACCTTTCCCCATTCAATTGCCCATGGCTCTCAACCAAAAGAGACATAATAGCCATGTTAAATGCATGTATATTGAAAGAAATTTTCATCTCTATTATATAGGGCACAGTAAGTCAAAACCTGAAAATAAGCTGTCATATTAAATGGTTCATTAGAGGGCAACCCTCCAGGGAGCCAAGATCTGACATGATATCAAAATGATGCTGGATCATATACACACAATGTCCCATACTCCCATTAGATTTAACAACAACTGTTCATGTCCATAACGATGATCCATGCATTGTAACTAACACATTATGTTTCCTCTGTGGCTGTACATATGCAGGCAGAATCAGCTTTGTAAGTTCTGTAGGGTCTGAGGATTGTTTGGATTATGGGTCCCAAGATAGGCCAAATACTTCTAAATGACAACAAATGGAATGTTTTGGTACATATGGTTACCAGACCTGACCAGAAATGCCATGTCTTCACTTAAGGTCTTCACTGAGTTTTGAGTATTCAGAAAATATAATGCATGCAGAGCCCATAGCAAAAGAGAAGATCAAAATTATGTATGGCCTTATCAACAAAGTGATAAACATGTGAAATTATGTAAAATTTTCAAATAATTCTGGGCACGAAAGGGTTAATACATGTGATACTCCTTTTCCCCCTCACCAGGCCATTACATTGTGAATATACATAGTCCTACAAGGAACTAAGCTCTGCTCTATTTCCCCTGTCTCCCCGTGAATGTACACACATATATACCTGCCTGTAGGCATTTACAAACCTACCAGGGGCATAGAGGGTTGATAGACACTACACTATGGCAGCATATCATACTATCAGTGTTCTTATCACATTGACTATCCCCAGTATATCCCACACATGGGCTGCACAGTCCATTGGTTTTACTAAGGAGACATTCCCTGATCCCAGAGTGGACTTTGAGGCTTGTGGAAGAGACAGGGAGTCATGGGTGTGTGACCCAGGGGGATATCTGACCAAGAAGGAAGGTAAGTAATGGGGTGTCTTAGTCACCATGGTATGTAAATGAACCTAGCATTATAGATATTTAACTCTACATGTAACATTACATGCTACACACTATATACACCTATACATACATGTATAGCCTTATAAGTCATTTATTAGAAATTGAATGTGCCATTTTCATACAAAGGAATACAAAGACATACAAATGGATAATTCAATGAATATCTCATAGGGTTATTGTATCATAATTTCTATGAATACAATGATACTTTCATATGATGGATTTCTAATTGAGTTCATTATATAAGGCAAGTGTATGAATATAGAGGTACACATTATGCTCAACCATAGTCGGGCTAGATGAAAATGTCTTTAGTGACATTTAAAACTAAGGGGAAGAGGCCACTTTAAAAGAAAGAGACCCTCAATGGTGGGAGAAGGGCGCTTTATCGCACCCCCATCCCCAGGTAGCTATGTGTATGCCTCTAAGCTTGTATAACATTATTTTCTGCTTCCAGCGGATGAACTGGACAGGCGTATTAATACATTACCTGGTATAGGAACTATTAATGGTGTGATGGTAGGAGTGGTACCAAAGGTTCTACAAAATGGGTAGGTGTACGGTCCTTTTCATCCCTTTAAGAGTCTAGGACTATAAACACTCTAGTGAAAGTGTGGTTTTATAAATACATGTAAGAAGTATTCTGATTTCTGAGTAAAATCAATCCCTTTCTGTATGAGGTCTAGGATGAATTTCCACTTTGGTTTAACCCCTGGCATTGTGTCCTGCTTCTATTAACACTAAATACTAAAGGTTTAAACGTGTTCTACACAAACCCCACGTCTACCAACAATATTGTATATCTAAATTTGTAATTGGTCTATCTTATCTTAATTCCTGTAGAATCAGCACAACAAACCCTGGAGTTCTGAGGACATTCGCCAACTACCTCCAGCAGAATGCCTGGAGGGACTATGCCAGTAGTGTCCTAGTACTATTGTATCATGTAGCAGGCAAAGAGGTAGGGCTGAACAGGTTTATAAAGAACTTTGTGTTTCTCTTTGCTTAGGTCAACAAGGATTGATATAGAATTTAGCTACACATAGTTTTTTAAATTTTGAAAATCCATTTGAATGCAAGTCCTTTTTTTCATTTTTTTATTGATAAAATCCTAAAACGTGCGTCTTATATGCGGGAGATTATGGCAATGTAGACTTCTATAATCATGCCTCTTAAAATGCTGCATGTTTTCCATACATGTAATGCTTAAATGAAACTCCTTTATTCAGGGGATTTTCATTGGATGGCTGCCAAATCTTTGCTCGTCTTTCATGAGTGATATCTATAATGCTCATTGGCTCGCCTGGTTTAGACCTAACGCTAATAACTGTCAGATTATGTCACCCTACTGTAGATTTAACCCTTTATGTGTGGATGCAGACAAATTATGTTAACTTATCTGTACATTAAGCCCTTTATGTGTGGATGCAGACAGACTATGTTAACTTATCTGTACATTTAACCCTTTATGTGTGGATTCAGACAGACTATGTTAACTTATTTGTACATTTAACCCTTTATGTATGGATGCAGACAGACTATGTTAACTTATCTGTACATTTAACCCTTTATGTGTGGATGCAGACAGACTATGTTAACTTATCTGTACATTTAACCCTTTATGTGTGGATGCAAACGGACTATGTTAACTTATCTGTACATTTAACCCTTTATGTGTGGATGCAGACAGACTATGTTAACTTATCTGTACATTTAACCCTTTATGTGTGGATGCAAACGGACTATGTTAACTTATCTGCACATTGAACCCTTAAGCTGTGGATGCAGAAAGACTATGTCAACCTACCTGTATATTTAGGTGTGGGTGCAGGCAGACTCGGGCTCTGATGCTGCTGATTGTATATGTCAACTCACGTACGAATCACAGCAATACGTAAAGGATGGGCTCAATACAGTATTGGGTATTTTCACAAATAAATTTGTGTAAGTAAAGCTTGCCAAATTGTACTACAAATTAAGTTTGCACCCTTTGAACCTTTGCTTTGTGCATACTTAGTAACATGAGAACTAGTACATCTGAAATGATTATAATTTTATACATGCTGGCTAATGCAACAAAACATAATCATTCAACTCAAAAACTGAGAATTACACATGTACTTTATATTTTGATTCCTGTAGCCATTATACAGTTGAAAAAGCACATGATATGGTTAACCTGTAATTCATTTACAGGGACGTTTTCTCGGGAAATGATGAGTGCACCCCACATGGTGACGGAGTACCTTGGAGGGTAGGTAGATGTTTGAGATAAAATCACCATTTCTTGTTGCACAGCAAAAATGAAATGAAAAATAACTGAAAATTGAATTATCTTACCTGGCGGACAAGTCTAGTTTTATAGAACTTTGTTGATCCTTTTCCATATCTTATCGTTTCATTATCAGTTACCTTTATAAGACTATTCATCCTATTTTTCTTGAAATAAGTATGGTATATAGCTAATCTGAGTTATCCCAATATCTTAAGCACATTAACAATTTATCTAAATTTGAAAGGTCTAAAATATTTGTACTGTACACGTAGGTCCCCCTTCCTACTCATGTTTTTATTTTGTGTTTGTAGATAGATGCTAGTGGTGCATGTACCTGGGATGAAGAACAGGAGGTAGAAATAAATCACTTTCCCAAGTAAATGATCATATTCCAGGGGATAGATAAGCCACAGACCGATTACAAAGGTAGCCAAATACTGTGTAAACAGCAGTCATGCTCTTCAATGTACTTTCCAAAGGTGATACCAGTTCCTATGGATTTAATTTTGTCATAAAACCATGACGTGACTGAACGAATGGGACTATTTTGTCCTGCCTTGCAAAAAGCCAGCGTTTTCAGTTATTATTATGCTACATATCATTTTAAGGCATATGTCATAACATGGTGTTTCATCTTCTGCAGCGGGCCTCCCTAGCCCACTTAAAAGGGTCTATTTCTCCTCTTTCCTATCCCCTCGGGATGTGTGTGGTGCACATATGCGCGGGCACTGACACATTCCCCTGTGAAATTGTGTAATGTAATTCTCGCCATGAATATGACCTTAGTTGTCAAAATGGCGTTAAACATCTATTACTCACTCACTCACTCATCTTCTGCAGATTATTATTGAAAGTATAAAGCCACTGATGGGGCTCCCAGAGGGTGGTACTCAGATAGTGATAACAGGACATAACCTGGACCTAACAGAGGGGCCTGTACTGATTGGAGACCTAGAGTGTACACTCATATCTCGGTAAGATCCACATACTAGATGAATCGACACCTCCCTCACTATAGAATCAGTTGCTATGCATAAGAAAACAAGAGGCTTCTCGGTATTATAAACTACAGTGCAACTAATGCCAGTACCTAATTACAACGATTTCAAAGTGTACATTATGGGACTCCCTATCATCCATGGAAGATTGTACTTTGATTGTAGCCCTTGAAGATGTTGATAGATAGTCCGATCTTTGATTTGCAAGGAATCCTTATGCTAAAATGTGCTAATTATTCAGAACATTCCACTTCCACCTGGCAATAATGCTCTCTCTCTCTCTCTATCTATCTCTCTCGTTCTCAATACAAACAGTCTCTCATTACAAATTCCTCCATTTTTTCTTTACAGTGAGGCTAAGAGGATAGTGTGTGTGACTCCACCCCTGCCTCCTGGGATGGGCATTGACATCCCCATGCCTGTCTCCCTGCAACTCATTGGAGGACAGGTGAAATATGACACAGGACAGAGGTTCATGTATGTCAGGCCAGCACTGACCAGAGCACGTCCACTGGCAACCACCCTCAGGTATGAGAAACCTTGCCAATCCTGGTGAATTAGGATATGCAGTGCTACTATGTCTTTTTCCTTATACCCCTTATGGGTCATTGTCATGAACTGTTAGCAGATCAGCATTCAAATGCTGGAGTACTTTAAACCTCTCATTATTTCCTAAAATACAGGTAGTGGGCATCAAAATGAGATTGTGTAGTTTTTTGAAGCATTGACTAATGCATAAATGGATGAAAAAAGAACCCCTTTAGCTTTTGCCAAAATTACAATAAATGTTGTCTAGAGGTTACTATGTAACACTTTCTACCTATACACATATGTATTAAAAAGGAATTGGGAAAATATGGAAAACATTTGCCTCTGTAGCCAATCAAACATTTTCATGGTATATTTGTGTAATATTCTTGAAGCATTGACTAAACCAGAAACAAAATTATATATCTCTACATCCCCCATGGTAAGCATATTTAAGTTTTCATTTTACACATAAATATTCTTTGTAATGATGTTAGCAACATATTGAAACGAGAGAGATTTACTATACATACACAAGTAATAGATCCAAGGTACATTGCATGTAATGTTGACTAACAGCAAAATTCTTGAGGCGTTGACTAATGCATAAAAAATAAGAAATATCTACACAGCACCCATGCTGTGTGCATTTACATCATTATTTTGCACATAAATTATCTCTTTCAATGAATAGAACAAAAAACTTAAACAAGAGAGTTCCTCTATATAATGGGTGGCATAAATCCATGCAGCATGGTGTGTAATGTTGACAGACACTTTAATCTCTCTGAAGCGTTGACTAACACAACAAAGTTATGTACAGCTACACAGTTACAGTGCTCTGTATATATCTAACTACCTTAAACCTTCAACTACATATGGGCTTCCCTAGCCCACTTAAAAAGGTCTATTTCTCCTATTTCCTATCCCCTTGGGATGTGTGTGGTGCACATATGTGCGGGCACTGACACATTCCCCTGTGAAATTGTGTAATGTCATTCTCGCCATGAATATGACCTTAGCTGTCGAAATGGCGTTAAACATCTATTACTCACTCACTCACTCAACTACATACAATTTCTTTTGGGAAATTTTGCTGTCTATTTATCATTGAAGTCAATTGTTTACCACATGCTCATATTTGGATTATAGGTCAGGCTTTTCAAGTATTACCTTATATAGAGAAAAAAAATACATCTGAATTGTGTTTATGTAGGTCAATGAAGTTTGAAGTTTCAACACTGTTTATTGGCTTCTCGAAACACTTAGACATAAGTTATTACAACAAGTCGCCAAGTGGGATAATTGATACAATAGTTAAACACAGGTTCAGTTGAGTCATAATTGAAGTTCAGGTAGTTTCCATGAAACTATCATATGTAATTACACTAATCAATACATAAAATTCATATAACTCATACATTGCCCAAGGTATTTAATACCTCTCCTTTCAGACATGCTTTAAAGTTGTTTAGAGTATCCTTCTGTTGTATATCACTCGTCAGAGTTTCCCAAAGACGGTTACCTCTATATAGCGGACTAACCCTGTATGCTTCATAGACTGCTATTCACCTTTAACTTCTTCTTATCATGTCCTCTTAATAACCTAGGAGGTACCAGTATATGATCAATATCTTGAGCATATTTATACATTAGGCATGTCAAGGACTTTCTTCTCCTTATGTCTAGGGTGTCCACCTTACACTGCTGTAGTAAATCAGCAAATGTACTCCCTTCAAAGTCATAGTCCGTGTATACATGAGGATAGCTTACAGCTGTAATGTTGTGGTAATCATTTGATGCATGAATTGCCACATCATCAAGAAAATAACGAATAAAAGATAAGTCACCTGCACACAGTTTTTCAAAGTAAAATGGTCATGGTACAGTGGGTGATGTTAACCAACAGCTAAATTATACTACTTATGAGTGTCATTGATACCAATAGAATTGATGTACCAGCATTTCTGGACTCATGATTATCACATCGACAAAAGCATTACATTGATAAAATATGATATGGGCCTCTATCCCAAGCACAAGCTCTTTTAAATCGTGAAAGAATTTTAAAATTATTCAAAATAGAACCAGAGTTATGGCCAAAATTTTGGAATCCATATCCATTGATAATATGGAATATTCATAAGTCAACTGCCTGGTGGCTGAAAATACCTCAGGTTTGAAAAGTGGGAGATCCTTTTTGGCCACTGCCCTAGGATGAGGATCAGTTGTCACTAGTACTCATATAGGAGCTGAGGAGTGGGAATGGAATTATAATCTACCAGTCTTTCATTTTTGTCCTATGATTTCTTTCTTTTCTGAATATCGATATTATTTGAAATATCACCACTGTAATAGTGATAATCATAATTGAAATAGATTGCATATCAACGGCACTCCTAACTGAAAACTAAGTCCCTCATATAATCTGAAGTCAGCATTTTGTGAATAATTACAAAGATACTGAATTGAAAAAGAAAATTGAATAATAAGCAAAAGAATAGCTCACCTACTTCTGAAAATAAGGTAAATTCTGCTCTTGTATAATCTATGAAGCATTGACTAACGCATTTTTGAACCCCATCTTTATAGCAACTTTACAGGTATTTAGACTACAAAAGGCCAAAGACCCACCCACTATTGGAAATAGGATAGTCTCTCTATACATTCATGTTAGAATTGAAATCTTTCAGTGGAATTCCACTTTGTGTACCTATTTGGAAGACATTACAATAAAATGATTACTTTATTCTCTTAACCAAACAAAGATAGCACAAATCCACCTGTATAAAGAATATAATGTGACCAGGCAAGCAAAATCACCCCTCTGCAGGGAAATTCATTATCAAAGTTCATCTCAAGATCTTTAAAATGAGACATCATTGGGTTAAATACTCCTAGTAGTTATGTCAGAACCCCTCCTTATTTTCTTTTTGGACTTGCTTGTTGCATTAATGAACTGTTATGTTCATTTATATAATGCTATAGAGCTGACCAAGTGTTATTGACTTTTTCAAAAAGAATGAAGTGGTACAATAACTTCACATGTCATGACAAATGTCAATATATACAAAAATATATACAAAATGAGGGGTAGGGGCTGGTAATGGACGCACAAAAGAAATTGTCAGCTTAAGAAGCACTTATAGGATATGGTGTAAATAATTATATTAAGAGCATGAAGATAAGCACTTTTGTGCCAACACAACACATATCATTTTCTTATAAATACGATATAGGCATAAATACAGTTATGAATTAATATAATGAGCATTTAGTGTTAATATGATTATTGATGCATATGAGTATGGATATGAAGCGGCGCAGTTTCCACACCTGCTTCTTGATTTCAATTGTAACCCATCTTCAGATTCAACCTTATGTTTTCTATTTTCATTAATTCCTCTTTGAATTTCACCTTTGTAGTTGCTTTCTGAATATCCTCAGGTAGAGCATTCCAGAGAGCTACTCCCCTATACCATGGTGATTTTTGTAATGCCTAGAAATGACCCTGGGTAATTTAAAAACAATTTTGTCTTGAGACCTTGTATTATAGGCTTGTGGTCTGTTTACCACAGATTTTGATTTTAAAACTATTCCTTCTGATGTAACACTTCAAACAAATTCGTAATGCCCTGTTTTGTAACCTTTGTAAAGCCACTAGACCATCTTCATTACGACTGGTACTAATAAATGAGCAATATTCAATGATAGGTCTGATTGTACAACAATACACCTCTACACTTTGTTCTTGTGTTAGGAACTTTCTTAGCTTTGCAAACCTGAACAATTTGTTACATACATTCCTTTCAATAATCTTGATTTGTTTATCAAAACTTAGCTTACTATCAATATGAACCCCTAGTATGGAAAGAAGGTAACAGTTTGTACTTTAGTGCCATTGAAGTCAATATTTGTGTCCGGACAGTGTTTTAATTTATGAGCACTACCGAACCACATAAATTTTGTCTTACTTGGATTTACTGTTAATCTATTTTCTTGACCCCAATTCTTAAAATTTATTACATCTTTATTCAGCATTTCATTAACCAGGGCTGTATGTTTACCTGAACAATAAATCACTATGTCATCAGCATACAGTTAATTTTACATGTTTTAGAACCTTAACCACATCATCGATATATAATACAAACAACAAGGGGCCTAGAACTGAACCCTGAGGGACTCCATACTTGATATTAAGGTTTGAAGAAACTTTATTACAATAGTTGTACTTTATTTTCTATTTTCTAAATAACCAGTGCCAGTGCCTTTCTTGTAACCATATTGATTATTACAAAAAAGTATCATTCTTCTTCATGCTTTCACATAGATGATAATACATAATTTTCTCAATTATCCATATCTGAAATTGATGATTAAGCTCTAAATACATTATAAACCATAATCCCAGGTAGCAAAAATGGTGTGGCCCGAGTCTGGGCCAGAGCGGGCTCCTGATGTGGGCCAGACTGGGTTAACACAGTGGGCGCCCGATGGGTTCTGTCCAAACCCACTCTCACCCCAGACTGGGAAGACTTTATGCAGCTAAGTACCCATCTTGGGATGCCCATTTTGAAACCATCCTGGGCCCAATGTGGTTGCCCATTTTAAAGCTGACCAGTGCCCAAATCGAGCGGCCCAATGTGGCCCAGACCGTATGCTGAGGACAAAACCCGTTGGGAGCCCAACAGGCTCAAGTGGGTTTGCCCGATTTGGGCTGCCCTGTGTGGCCCTGACTGGAAACCCAGCATCTGCCGAACCTAAAACCCATGTACTGAATACTGCCCGCTTTGAACCACCTTAACCCGGGTAAAACCAATTTGGCCCCGAGCGGGCTTGCTACCTGGGCCCAGGTAGCAAAAATGGTGTGGCCCGAGTCTGGGCCAGAGCGGGCTCCTGATGTGGGCCAGACTGGGTTAACACAGTGGGCGCCCGATGGGTTTTGTCCTCAGCAAAGGGTCTGGGCCACACTGGGCTAACCGATTCGGGCACAGATCTGTTTGAAATTAGGCTCACCGATTTGGGCTCAAAGTGAGTTTAACATGGGTTTTTGGTGTGGCCTAAAGTGGGCTGCCCGATTTGATGAAAAATTAGTGGTGACATGTTAAAAATTCTTTTTGAGAAATTTATCCAAAATCTTTTCTTTTTTTTAAAAGTCAATAAGCAACAAATCCTTGAGCTAATCTAACCCCCCCCCCATCACCAAAGCAGTAAATGCAATATCTACCCAAGTGGAAAGGCAGAGCAGTACCATTCATTTGAATCAAACTCATTCAGCCAACACAAGGCACTTTGATTCATTAAAGTGACATTCTGGCCTCAATCTTCCCCCACTAATTCCCTATGTAGGAGTAGAGAAGAGAGCCTTCAAGTTCATAATGACTGTACCTCTGCATATCTGCTCTTGTTCCAAGTTCAGTGCAATAGAAATGGTGTTGCCATTCCACTACTACTCAGATGACCTTGATTTGCACTTTTGACTAGAAACATCTAAGTATTTCCAGACTATGAGAAAGTCTGCACATTATTACTTCATATCTGATTTAGTAGTCTATTCCAGTTGTCCTATGTCTAAAAGAAATAAGTTTGGTATGGGTAGTAGAATTCTGCCTGGAGTGCTGTGAAACCACTTTGTAGTGAGTCTGCCATGGACTGGCCTACAGGGGCAGGGGATATTTTTGGTTTCTCAATTGCCTCTATATATAGTCCTCTTATACCTGGCCAAGTGTGGGACCTGTTTGCCCCCACACCACAAATACACCTTGCAAGCCTACTAGTACAAAGAAAGACATGAAGCTGTTCTTTCCAGGACTAGTCAGTGTTGCCTTTTACATGAAATATCTGGATCCCTACTATGAACCTACCTGTGTATTAATGGTATAGGGAAAGTGTCCTACAGCAGTGGTGGAGGGAAGGGAGGGGGGAGGGTAGGGCAGGGTGAAATTGGGCTCACCGATTTGGGCTCAAAGTGAGTTTAACATGGGTTTTTGGTGTGGCCTAAAGTGGGCTGCTCGATTTGATGAAAAATTAGTGGTGACATGTTAAAAATTAGCGGGCTTGCTACATGGGATAATGTCTAAAGACACAATAAATCAGCCTTTTTCATAAAAAAGTACACAATAATATGATGATTTTTATTGTATATTTTGATTGAGAAGGAAATTTCCATTTCTGTTTTTGGGTTTTTGGTGAGTATCCCCAAGAATTGGCATAACAATCTGCAAATTTTGATTATTGGAATGGTTGCCATGGCAACCAGGAACAGGCATATAGGTTGATTTCTCAGGAAAAATATTCATTTTACCATCCAAATATGGGCCGTTTCTATCGAAAATGGTGCATTTTAAATGAAACCATTGAATTCTGCATCAGAAATTAGCCTAATGTATTTTTATTAGCTGGGAGTACAGCGTCCTCAGACAGGGAGGAATCGTCCATTTGTCGACCAAAAATGACGACAATAGCTCAGCTACTGAAATCATCAGTGCATGACCTAGACTGATGAGGTCTTTTCAGTTATTCATTTTTTTCTGTGCCAATATAGGTATAATATCTAAGACCTCGCCTCAGACTAAATAGGCAATAACAAAACGGATTTATATAAGACCTATGCAAGTCTGTTTGTGACAGATCGTTCTGGGCCACCTGGTCGTCTTGGGGCCGCCTGATAGCTTTTCTTGTTGATTTCATGAAGCCGTGAAAGCTACACACTCAGATTCCTGCATATGATATTATATAACACCTATTAGCCCACTCAGTCACACCCACTAATGCTTATTACCGCCACAGTATCCATCACAAGCTTTGAAAGCTGTCCTGCCACTCCATAATGACTTTCAATTGGCATTGTGTTATTTGAAGGCCTGGTACCTAAGACTAGCATGACATTGCCATATTAGGAGTCCAGTCACATACACATGGTTCTCTGAGCTTACAATTTCGTTATGATACTGCTGTACCTTGCTGTAGTTGTGCATTGACGCTAGGAACTCACTAAGACTGTATGATAATCTGTAGGGTCGTTATAGTCACTCCAGATAGAGGTACAGCATTGTATTTGGCCTAAATAGGCCTAAAATATCGCTAGGTTGGTATAATAGACTCTACACATTTTTATTAGCCGAGAGACCCTTGGATCACCTGTCATTATATTCCATAAGGTCAGCGTGATGCTCCAATGCATTTATTTGTCCTTAAAAGATCGTTAAGTTGGTGTAATAGACTAAAATTATCGATAACTTTGTACCCATTGAAAATAAAGACTGTGTTTTAATGTGTGTTTTTATGATACATGTATTGAGTTAAGGGATATAACAGGTTAGTGTATAATAGTAGCCATAGGGACGCCTAAACTACCCAATTCTATTGTTTACCATATGTGTCGGCCATCTTGGTTTTCAGAAACACAGGGATCCAGGCCATATATGGTGAATTTTGATCTTCAAAAGTTATCAGATTGATGTTAGTGACCATTGGGATACCTCAACTACCCAATTCTATTTTTTTTTCATGTGTGTCGGCCATCTTGGTTTTCGGAAACACAGGGATCCTGGCCATATATGTTGAATTTTGATCTTCAAAAGTTATCAGATGGATGTTAGTGACCATAGGGACACCTCAACCTTTAGGGCTAGCTGATACCTTGGATCGCCTGTCATTTTATTCCATAAGGTCAGCTTAATGCTCCAATGCATTTTTTATAACTCTGTTCCTATTGTGCAGAAAATAAATACCGCCATGACGTTCGCCAGCTCGAGCTACCCTTAATCTATAGTTCACACTATGGGAAACTCCTATTATCAAACTTTGTAAAACTGCCAGTTCTTGGACCTGTCTACCAGTCCCTGGACTGGTGTCTGCCCCCGCGTCTCAAAAAAGCCTTTATTTCGATCCATTCTTTCCTCAAACCTGCCCTTTTTCGCCGGTGACACTTAAAACAGAAAGGTTTTGGCTGGAGGTAGGGCGCTACCACGCCCTGGATAGTGCACAGGTGGACCAGCTTGGGCCGAACAGGCTCTCAGTCAAAAAAATTATTCCGCTTATTCTTTTTCGAAACCTATTTTTTAGGGGGGCATGTTTTTTAGGGGGATGAAACACCCCAGATTCATACCGAACACTCCATATCCGCGTATATTATTTGCATAAAAAGCATAATTATGTGTCCTGGTACTTTTCAATATATATAGATATGTGCCATTGCTCCCTTATAGAATTCATATACTTGCGAGTATAAACTTCTGACACCTAGTGACTAAGTATTGACATTAAAAAGATTAATGGCATTTTATTCATTTGTGCATCATGCCCAGATTGGCATGATGCACAAATGAAAAATGGAATCGGCATGGTGGAAAACCTTAAAATTGATATATTACACTTTGAAATCTATTGATAAACAGCAGAGAAAATGTGGCTTGATCCATTGGTGCATCATGCACAGTTTGGCATGATGCACTCTATCTCTGAATCCATCAGGAATATTGATCTAAAAGTTTAAAAAATGGAATCTGCGTGGTTGAAAACCTTGAGATTGATATGTAACATGTTGAAATCTGTTAATAAACAGCTGAGGGATAGGCATTGATTCATTTGTGCATCATGCCTTGACTTGCATGATGCACTCTATCTCAGCAACCATCAAAGATATGGGTCTATAAGTAGAAAAAATTGAATCAGTATGCTTGAAAACATTAAAATTGATATACTACACTTTGAAATCTGGCAATAAACAGCTGATGAATAGACATTGATTTATTTGTGCATCATACCTTGACTGGTACGATGCACTCTATTTTAGCAGCCATCGGGAATATGGGTCTGAAAGTTTAAAAAATAGAATTGACATAGTGGAAAACCTTTGTCAGCAATTAGTCAATATACATCAGTACTTAGTCACTATATAACAGCAATTATCAATACATATCAGTATTTACTCACAATCTGTCAGCATTTAGTCAATATATAACAGAGATATAGCCACTGATTCAATTATGCATCCTGCCTTGACTGGTATTTGTCAAAATATGTCAGTATCTATGGACTATTTGTCAGCAATAAGTTAATTTATGCTAGTAATTATTCACTATTTGTGGATCAACACAGTAAAAGGTATGTCGCGCACCCCCTCCTGGGCGTAACTTCTACCGTGTTGATCCACATTTGTCAGCAAATAGTCAATACATGATACTGATAGTAGTTACTTACATTTTATCAGCATTTAGTCAATATATGTTTGTAATTGCTCACTATTGACAAATATATGACAAATTGTGAGTAATTACTGACAAATATGGACTAAGTATTGTTTTATAATGACTAAGTACTGGTATATATTGACTGATTGCTGACATATAGTGAGTAATTACTGACATATATTGACTCATTGCTGACAAAGAGTGAGTAATTACTGACATATATTGACTAATTTCTGATAAATAGTGAGTAATTACTTACATATATTGACTATTTGCTGACAAAGTGAGTAATTACTGATGTATATTGACTAATTGCTGTTATATAGTGACCAAGTACTAACATATATTGACTAATTGCTGACAAATAGTGAGCAATTACTAACATAAATTGACCAATTGCTAGTGAGTAATTACTAAAATTTATTCATTAAAATGTTAGTAAACAATGGAAAGATTTCAATATCTTCAAGAGGTCATCTGCCACTACAAGAATGTTGTACCTATCAGTTACTTTTTTTTTAAAGTATCTTAAACCTCCTTAAGCCTTCATAATCATTGCATCCTTTACCTTTGTATCCATTACCTTTGCATCCTTGTATATTGACTTTTTGCTGACAGATTGTGAGTAAATTCTGACATGTATTGATAATTGCTGACATAAAGTGACTAAGTTCTGACTTATATTGACTAATTGCTGACAAATTGTGAGTAAATACTGCCATGTATTTGTCAGAAATGAGTCAATATATGCCAGTATTTACTCACAATTTGTCAGAAAATAGTCAATATATGTCAGTTATTCCTCACAATTTGTCAGTATATGTCAGTATTTAATCACTATATATATCAGAAATTAATCAACACATGTCAGTATCTACTCACAATATGTCAGCAATTAGTCAATATATGTCAGGAGTTACTCACTATTTGTCAGCAATTAACTAGAATATTTCAGTAATAATGCAATAACTGATAATAGAATTATATTAATCTAGAGAATACGACAGCTATTACAACAATGCTGTATTTCTAACTGATAATAGAATACATAACCATAAGTAAATGAATTCAGAAAATACGACCGTGCAGCTAATACAGCAATGCTGTATTTCCAACAGATATATGAAGTCCTCACTTTGATAAAATCTAGAAACCTGAAAATGATCATAGTCATGAAAATGATTCTAGAGTCATGGGAGTCCTCGTAATGATTTTTGATGGGTCACATATAAAGAGAGCAACTCAGCACATGATAATATGAAGGTAAATTCTGTGTATATGAGACATAGCATCTCCCCTACCTAGAGTAACTAACTCCAAAGGTATAACATACCTGGATTATAGAAAATAAACCCTTGTAGTGCCTAAAATAGTAAATACGTTAGTCAACGCCTCATGCAGTCTTACAATAATTAATATAGTATCTTTAGCCAGGTGCCATAGCCACAGTTTTCTGATTTGATGTTTCCAATTTGGTATATGAGTGGGCCAAGACCCATAGTATTTCAAGACAAAAGGATTTTATCTGCTCATAGATCTGAAAATTAGCCCTTTTCAAGTCACCCTCAGGCTATTTGCCAACAGTTCATGGGAATGATCCTTATGTAAATTATGTCTCCACACTCTAAAGCTAGTCATGTTGCTGCTAACTGGCGCTGAGTAAGACAAAGAATCTCAAAATAATTATATATAGTCAATGGTGCTGTTGGCATGCCTGGACCATACTACATGGTTAAAAGTGACCATTATCCTGTATTAGTCCTTGCTAGTCAGTCTTGTTATTTAACTAGATATCCATGACATTGCATGCATTGTAGGCTGTTTTTCACATTTATTTACAGCAACATCGGTGACGCCATTGTAACTGTCAGCTAAACCCAATCTCTTCTCCTACTTTCCTTTACCTCAAAAGAGGATGTGAATAAACTAAATTGTAATTGTAAATTTTAATTGGTTAAAAACAGATTGTACAAAGTCTAAAGTACATCAACTTTTATCTCATTGCCATCCCCGCCCTTTTACCCTGTTCCTTACATTCAGACACACCATGCCATGACAAGGTGAAATTTGTCACAATGCCTTCACCTTTAATAAATGATATATCATAACTTTTAATGAATCATTACTAATTTCCCTTTTACAGTGGTGGCCTGCTTCTAACAGTGGAGGGGACTAATCTGGACTTAGCTGAGACGGCTATTATGGTCACCACACTCACTGGTGAGAACACAGGCAAGCAGAAAGTATACACGACTGTAAGTGACACAGGATAATGATGATGATAATATCTGTAATGCATGTAATGAGATATTAGGCAGAAAATTATACATTATTAGGCTAATCTGTCTAGATGTTCAATGATTTTTAGCAGAATTTTGTCTCACGGTAGCTGCATTTACTGTAGTGGAGTTAAGCAGCATTACCTGTAAGAAATGAACAATATATGCAACTGTTGTTCAGGTTGCCACAATGGTAATGGATTCTGATAAATTTAGTGTATGGAAAATTGTTTTAGGATTGTGAGGTTCTAAGTGCAGAAGAAATGGTGTGTCCACATCCTGAACTAGATCTAAGCACAGTCCTGACGCGGAGACGGAAACGACATGTTGAAATGACTCAAGATCTCAAGAAACCAGATGACATGTCACAAGGTGTCAATCGGCATCACAGAAGCAAGCGTGCTACTGAGCCCGGAGAACCTAGTAAACAAGTGAGTGATGTTAGAGTAAGCGCAGTTCTACGATTGGATAATGAAGAGCTTCCACTGAGAGGAATAGCTGGAGAACCTATCATGATATCACTCACTGTCTACGAAAATCCAGAATTGTTAGTATTTAAAGAAGAGGGAAGGACAAAAGAATTTATTTCAGTCTGGCCGAGGAGTGAAAGACAAATTGAAATAATGGTAAGATTTACTTTTTCAGATTAATTTTCAAATTAGTTTTTGAACATCATCCACTACAGGTTAATATAAACCATTTAACTGTGTATTGTATATAATCAAGAATATATCTACCTAATTGAGAAAGTGAGAGATCTTTAACAACGCTCTATATCAATGCATGTTTAACCTGCTTTTTCCTGAAAATAAAACAGTTCATCAAACCTTCTTGCAAATCAGTATGAAAACGGAAAGGTTTGACTTCAATGAAATGAAAAAAACTCTTTGATTTGCAGGGTACCAAACTATTGCCTGCATTAGAAGGTCACACATTGACAATACAAATTGGCACTGGTATTTGCAAGCAGGAGGAGATCCTGTCCAACCTGATAGTCTGTAGTCCTCCCATCAGGGAGCCACCAGCAGCAGCCAACAGCACTCATCCAGAGGTTCAGGTAGATTATTCTGTTTGGCTAAAGTATATTGTATAGAATCCATAGACCAAGTAAATATGATATTTTGCTTTTGTAGAATTAGTCTTACCTTAATACCAAAGTGACCCTGTGCAGTATATGAGTCTAAACCCATATCCAGTAGGTCCGCCATTTTGAATTTTGCTGGTTCTTCTGAAAATGGCAAAACACACTGATACGACATGTCCCTGGATAACAACCACTTCCAGGGACAAGCTGGTTCCATCTTATCACCCCTTATTAGTGCATGTCACCAGAAACCAGCTGCAGTCCCGCTTTGACCCAAGAAGGCATACCCTGAACTCAGACCAGACCTACTACTTACAAGGCACATTTGAGGTTATAAATATTCTAGGCAGTTTAATATACAAAATCCTCATGTATAAGATGCATCCCAAAACTTTTGCTGATTCTCTACAACCGAGGCCATCCTTGCATAATACTTTAAGCCGCAGTGTATGAGGGTATTACAAATCATGTTTTAAAAACAATGGTAAAGGTGAACGATGATTAGTTTGAGCCGACAGTTTCTTTACGAGCGGGTCCTGCGGGCAGGACCCGCGAGTGAAGAAACAGGAGGCTCAAACTAATCAGAGTTCATCTTTACATTTATGTCAAGGTGTTTGGGTTGATAATTAATCGATATTTCATCAATATAATCCATAATTAACTCCTATTTACCCATCTTCATCGCAAAATGCTGACCGCCCCCATCTTGGATGTTTACGTTTCAAAAAGGCTGCACATGCGCGGTGGACCTATGACGTCATCGTGATATCCCGCCGGTTATTTAACGCAGGGGTGCAATACGGGGGTTCAGTGCTTTCTCTATGGAACTACGATATTCACCTTGACATAAAGGGTATTGCTTTTAAATTCAAACTGCCTTACATATCTTGTTTTGGTTGCAGGCCTTTGTGGGCAGCCTACCATTCTACATTGGCTACCTGCAGTACTTTGACACCATATGGAAGTATCCGCTGACAAGATATGGCTTGATAGGTGTTATAGCTGGTATCATGGTTCTATCTGCTATCATAGTGGGCTGCTGTGTGGGATGTTTCATGAGGAAGAAGCCAAACCCATATGAAAACTAATTGAAATTGTAGAACCTGGATTCTATATCAGCTAGTGCTGAACTCTAAGAACTCACCCATGATCTCTTATTGAATTCACTGCAGTGGACTTCTCATTTATCAAAATGGAAAAAAGGGAATGGATCTAATCATAAATCTATCTCGTTCATTAAATAATGCTCATTAAATAATGCTCACAATCATTACATAATAGTAATTTATATAGTACTTTGGTTCTTTCAAAATATGTTTTAGTAATATGACATCGATATTTTATTCAAGAATAGCTTATATGAAATCAGGGCTCATTTCGGATAGAATTCACAATTCTTAGGTCCGATTTGAACACGCTCCTTTCCTCAGCTCTTATTTGAGACAGCAGCTTTTAAGACACATGCTAATATGCATTAATGATTGGGCCGAGGTGGTCTCCACCTTTCTCCACCCCACTACCATTTTTTTCTTAAATGAGAGTAAGACTAGGTGTTAGTGCATTTTATCATCAGGTAAGGGAGCGTTCATTATTTATGGCAGGGGGGACGACCAAATGAATTCTTTTAAGGTATTCAGAGAGGGGGGGGGCATTTTTTTCTGCCTATTCTTAGAGGGGAGGGGTTCATTTTTTTCCAACATATTCTTAGAGGGGGGGGGGCAATTTTTTCAACCCATTCCCAACTATTCACTTCGGTCCTCTCGGGGCATGTGGTACCCATCTGATAGTTGCTATCAGTGATAACCGCTGGTAAACAGCTTCAGCAATGGCAGCGCCCATTGAACAATCTGCTACCACTGTTCAGCTCTTGAGATTGAAATATTAGGCCAAATGTTTGACGCAATGTTCCATGTTCTTTTGCTGGCCCTGCTGATTGTCTCAAAACATGTCATCATAAAAATAAATACTTCCTTTTAAAGGGGGGGGGGAGGTCTTGGGATGGGTAGGCTACAAACAGGACTTTGTGGTGCCACTCCAAACACATCACAAGAGTGAGTAGGGCACCATCAAAGTTCTCAGCAGTAAAAAATGTTACATGCTTAAATCACCCCAACTCACGATCAGAATTTCCAGTTTTAACCCTTATTTTCATCCCTTGATGAAATCAACCCTGACAAGATTGATTATGTCCGTAACGCCCATTAAATTGATATAAAAATTTGAGATTACAATGAAATCTTAAGAGAAACACAAGCTATAAAAGTTTGTTTCTGTATACCCAAATTTTGAAAAAGAAAGCAGAAGCAAGTGCCTCAATCAGAACAATTCTTCCAAAAAGACATACTGTTTTAGCTGCATCGGTAGTAGCCCATGCTAGCCCCCCTTTTAGGAAATGCCTTCAAATTGATATTTGTGACCCATCAAGGGAGAACACCCCTCTGCGGGGGATCTTTAATTCCCCATTTGACCACCAGGGGGCATTAGAAAATTTACTCTAAAATTACTCTAAAATAATTATAAAAATACATTAAGCTAATTTTTTATGCAGAATTCAATAGTTTCATTTAAAATGCACCGTTTTTGTTAGAAATGGCCCATAGTTGGAGGGTAAAATGAACATTTTTCATGAGAAATCTACCTATATGCCTGTTACTGGTTGCCTTGGCAACCATACCAATAATCAAAATTTGCAGATTTTTTTTCCAATTATTGGGGATACTCACCAAAAACCCAAAACTGAAAACAGAAATGGAAAATTCCTTCTAGATGCATATCTATGATAAAAATCACCATAATTTTATGGATTTTTTTTTTTAAAAAGGCTGATTTATTGTGTTTTAGACATAATTATGGTTTATAATATATTTAGAGCTTAATCGTCGTTTTCAGATATGAATAACCACCAATGTTCAAGAAGGGGTCCTTACAAAACTACTAGGAATATTTAAGCCAATGATGTCTCATTTTAAAGATCTTGAGATGAACTTTCATAATGAATTTCCCTGCAGAGGGGTGTTTTTGCTTGCCTGGTCACATTTTACCAAGAGGTAAATCAATCAACAGCAGGGTAGTCACAATTTGATTGCTCAAAAGATTAAATGAAAGCCGGCCAACTACCATCCCATCATGACATATAACTACCATGGTTCAAAAGCTGCTAATATCACCTAGTATAATGAATGGCCTGATGTAGATGATAAAATATAGACTTTAGAAGGTAGTTAAAAGTGGTGGGAGTCATTTTCTTTCAATTTATTCTGAGCGGGGGTAAATTTTTTTTCAACCCATTCCTAAGGGGGGTCATATTTTTTCCCCATTCCAAAGGGGGGGGGGGTCAGTTTTTTCAACCCATTCCGAAGAGTCGGTCAGTTTTTTTTTTACATATTATATTCTGACAGATTGTCCTCCCCCTGCCATAAATAATGAACGATCCCTGAGCCCTTTTTCTACGCCCCATGGCAATGCAAGACTGCATATCCAATACAGCAAAGATATGGCTATTGCCAGGGCTCCACCAGGCGTCACGGGGTGGCAGTGTTGCATGCGGCACGGATTTTCCTTTGTTCTGTTTGTTATTGTTGACATTTGTAGTTGAGGGAACAAGCAGAAAGGATACTCTAAGTCACTACAGAATATCAACAAAAATAAACAGAACAAAGGAAAACCTGTGCTGCATGTAACGCTGCTGCCCCGTGACACCTAATGGAGCTTGGCCTTAAATCATAGAGACAATAAAAAAAAGTGTTAGCATAAAATCCAAGATTGTTAATAAATTGCTTTTGTCCATGTACGCTGGTGTTTTTGTCTTTAAAAGATCTGTTTCTCCTCTTTTCAGTCCCCTCTCTGTCAGATACACATACATGTGACCAGGCAAGCAAAAACACCCCTCTGCAGGGAAATTCGTTATCAAAGTTCATCTCAAGATCTTTAAGATGAGACATCATCAATTGGCTTAAATACTCCCAGTAGATATGTCAGAACCCCTCCTTGAACACAGGTTGTTATTCATATTTGAAATCGAGGATTAAGCTCTAAATACATTATTAATCATAATAATGCCTAAAAACACAATAAATTAGCCGTTTCATAAAAAATGCATATCAATATGGTTATTTTTCCATTTCTGTTTTCAGTTTGGGGTTTTTGGTGAATATCCTCAAAAATTGTCATAAATATCTGCAAATTTTGATTATTGGAATGGTTGCCATGGCAACCACGAACTGGCATATAGTTTGATTTTTCATGAAAAATGGTCATTTTACCATCCAACTTTGGGCCATTTCTACTGAAATGAGACCATTGAATTCTGCATCAAAAATTAGCTTAACATATTTTTATAATGATTTTAGAGTAATTTTGGTCCTCCAATGCACCCTGGTGGCCAAATGGGGAATTAAAAATCCCCCGCGGAGGGGTATTTTACCTTGATGGGTCACACATGTCGGCCACGATACACAATGAACATTGTAGTTTTCTCACCATGGATATGAAGTTAAAAGATTTTTCTAACTATCCCTCTATCTCTACTAGACTCGAGGCCTGTCTATCTTGCCACTGTTTCCTGTCCAAAGTAAATTACATTGTACCTGATAGTTCCACCAACAATACTCACATGGGGGCGGCAGTTAATTACTCCCATGAAATCATTTTCATCTTTTGGTGAGCTTTTTTTTTTTTTTAAATGATCCTGCAATAATGGTTTATATTTTCACAAGGATAGACCCTCCTCCAACTTCAAGCGAAAAAACTGGAAGACTTTGTATAGAATCTGGGAAAATGTATACGGGGTTATGGACCATCTGTCGGCTTCATCATTTTTATTTATCATTGTTTTCTATAGAGAGAAAAACGGATGAAGGGAGGCGGATGGTATGTGGATCTGTCCCTTATAGGGATTGATTGGAAAGTTACCCAGTGCTGATGCAGGTTGTGTGAATTCACATCTTGATGACATAATAATTGTGTTTGTAAATTATTCTACGGAAAGATTGTTATCCTAGATATCTAGAATAAGGACACACTTTCATGGGGATTCAGTTTCACTGGCTCAAAATATTTCAGTTAAGGTCTAAGGTACTATATTATTTACCTCATATGAGACTCATCCCACACATAAGGCATACCCTGCATTCATGAAAGGTGTATAAAGCGGTGGTTCCACAGACCTAAATCGATCGGATTAACACTAATCTGACCGATTTTTTTTCTATACTTTTGATATATTATAAATCGTCGGATTAGGGCTATTCCGACCGATTGTATGGCTGTGGAACCAATGCTTAAGGTGCATTGCAAGTCACATTTTGGGCAGATTAGTACTGTTCTAGTGTAACATTATTCTCACCTATAAGATTTAAGCAGCCATGTTTGTTGACCCTCTCTGGAGGTTATTTTCTAAGCAGTATGATTGGACACAACACTACTACTCCAATGTTGTTCCTATGTCAGCTTTGCACAGACCTGAAGGGAGAAGTCATTGTATGTTGAGAAATAACCTCCTGAGCAGCTCAATACTAATCTACTGTAATACTACCCTGCCTAAACAGTCCCAAAAGCACACCCTGACTAGAATTTACTATAAGGCACAACTAGGACTTTTCCTCACGTATACGCCACGGTATCATAAATGATTTTAAGGGTCACAATTGATATAGACTATTGCCCAAACATTGGTTGTATGCAACTCTTCTTGGACGTAACCTACTGATTAGATGCTCTATTATGGCTAATGCTAAACTGACACTTTGTGGGTCACTGGGACATGGTAATCCAAATGTATATCAGTATATCACAAATACCCATCACGGAGGGGTACATGCGGATGTCCGCATGTATACCGCCCTATGTGTCCGCATGTTCATCTGAAAAGGAAAAAAGATAGGGACGGGTGGCGGAAGAGATTTTTTATCTAATTTTAATTAAGCCCCGCAGGAAAGCCATATGTATTTGCCCGTATGTTATTATATTTTAAAACATAGGGAAAAACAAGCCCCTGGTTTATCATATCATTTTTAACTCACTATCTTAACACCAGGGCCCTGTCTTTCCTTATCTTCCGGACAGATACGGACGTCCGTATGTCACATACGGACCTCCCTATGTTGGTAATTAAATACGGCTAGGGGGGTACCAGGTGGTATCCTAAAAGTGACATATGGACACCCGTATGTGACATACGGATGTCCATATGTGATATACGGACGTCCATATGTGACATATGGACGTCCACATATGTGTGGTCCGTATCTGATATTATTTTGTATCATTTTAATACATTCTAACATAAGGAAAGACAGGCCCCAGGGGACGTCCGTATGTCACATACGGATGTCCATATGTCACTTTTATGATACCACCTAGCCGTATTTGATTTACCAACATAGGGAGGTCCGTATATGACATATGGACGTCCGTATCTGTCCTTAAGACAAGGAAAGACAGGGCCCAGGGGCCTGTCTTTCCTTATGTTTAAAAATATAGTTATATACAGACTCATAAATAGGGATTTATGGTGGACAATAAATAAATACATGACAAAAAAGTGTTCCGGCACCCGTCCATATCCTTTCACTTTTATTTCCTAACATACAGACACATACGGGGGTACACATACGGACCTCCGTATCTTCCCTCCGTATGTTAATCTATATGTCCGTATGTTGTCTCACATACCTTAAATACCGGGGAAACCCCATGGGTATCCTCGGGGTACCTGTATGTCACGTGGTCTGACGTCATGTACATGCGGAATATCCCTTCTGGTCGCCATTTGCAAAAAACCTTACCCAAGCGCTATGTATTTTTTGAGGTAAGTTAATTGATGATTTTATTTCAAAATAGGTCAAGCTATGTATGAGGGAAGCAGGAGAGCTTAACTCTTTTTCGTCCTGGGCATTCACATCTGTAGTAAAGCCTGTAGTAACATAGGAACGAACTTGCTGTCTCCTATCTGTTTTTTGTTTGTACCGGTTCTGTAGTAGAGGGAAAGGCTTTTTTTTTTTTTATCTTAAACGCGAGTTTTCCTGCAGGCATGTCAGTCTTCATGTTCTTGTCGGACATCAGATGTTATCTCGTCTCTAAGGTCGTAAATTTAATTAAAAAGCAGTCTTCTTTGGGGTATTTAAATAACTTAGGAATTTCTGTGTTACTGTTCTTTCACAATCACTGACAGTTTACTGTTTTTCTTTTTTTTTCAGGGAGAAGAGGAAGATGGGGATTTCCTCTCCCCCGAGATGTCCGAAGGGGATGGAGGCCAACAGGCCATATCGTACATGACTTCCCTCCTTTGTAGAGCTATGAATCAGAACAAAAAAGATATATCGGCCAAGAGGCAAAAGGGGAAGGCCCCCAGCTCAGAACACCTGTCCCATGGCGACTTTGTTCCTCCTGCACCTTGGTCAGGTCATTCCCAGCAAAAAGACTCAGACAAGGATCCCACTTATTTCCCTGCCTCTTCTGGTAGAGGCAGCAGGGGAGCCACCCATGGCAGGAGTAGGGGCAGGGCCAGAGGTAGGGGACGTGGGGGGGGAGCAGGAACCAAAACTGACTTTGACGCAATAGCAGCCTCTTTACTGAGGGCTATATCTCAAGGGGGAACAGGTCAGTTTCCCTCCTTAGGAAACAAGAAGAAGTCGATAAGTGCTTATCAAAGGAATCCTCAACCTCCCAACCTAAAACCAAAGGGAAGTCCAAGTCACCTAGAAAAAAAATCACTCCACTGGCAACCTGATGAAACTCGTGCATTAGTCCATGGCGCTAACCACCTAAAACCTGTTCTGAAAGGAAAATTTAAGTTGTACGCTGATGGAGTCACCCTAAAAAAGCTCGCATGGGAAGAACTCGCTGGTAAGTTGAAACGTACAATTATTTTTGTTATCTTCTTTTGATATAATCATTTGGCCTTATCTTTTAAGCTCGAAATTCCATATATGAAATTAAATATTATTTCTTTGTTGTTCCTTTACCTTATGTATTTTCATCCCACATCTTACTTTGTGATAGTTTTTTTCTCTTTAATTTTCATAATTTGTGACAGTTTATGTCTGCTTTCTTTTAATATGACATTAATGGGGGACAAAAAAGGGACAGCGAGGGGTGCAAAAGCAAATTAACCTATTATTCCCAAGATGCCAAGCAGAAGGTACGTTTGAAATCCCGATTTTCTTACACTTTTTTTTCTTTTTACTTATCTGTGTTTGTTTTTAGGTATATTAATTAAACTTCACGTCTTGAACAAATTCCTTTTTTATTTTTTATTTCTCTCCAATTTATTATTATTTTTCTTTGAATATAGTTTTTCCTCCTTTCTTTTTTCAGCGTCAGGACATAGATGCGCGGTACAAAACAGGTAGTGGCCAAAAGGACGATTCTGATTACCTCACAGACCTGGAACAAGCTGCATGTGACTACTGTGGGACAGAGGTTATTCTTGGTGAGTCTCACCTCTCTGATGAAAGGGTTCATTCATATGTTTAAACTTATTATACTATATCTTATATTATTCTGTATCATTTTAATACATTCTAACATAAGGAAAGACATGGAGCAGAAATTGTGAAGTAAAGATTATGCGTTTCCCACATATACTATTATTATAATATTGTCATGAATTATTTTGTTTGCTGTCATTTTCTCTTTTTTTTTCTGTCAGGGATAAAAGGCATGCAGCCACCCGATCTGAAAGGGGGGGACCCTTCTGAGAGAGACATCCAGTGAGAACATGAAGATGGCTTCAGATTCACTCTCTGCTGCTTTGATGGGTCAAATGCTGGACAGCATCGACAGAGGTGGGTACCTTATCCTTAGGACTGCCAGTACTTTCTGTCAGGGCACAACCAAAACGTATTGATGTGGGTAGTAAAAAGGGGGTCTCAAAATACCAGTACTTTCTGGTGGTTCATTGCCAAAACGTTTTATGTGTAATGGATTTTTCAATTTTTTGGCTACCATACAGTAATAATGTGTATTCAAGGATGGATTTCTCTCTATTTTCAATATAATTTTCGGTTAGTAATACACACTATCCAACACTGGTAGTTGCACTCACAATGGAAAAACGTTTTAAAACGTTTTGGCATCCCTGCTATGAAGAGAGGTGTCATGTAAAGCAAAACGTTTTGATGTGTATTGGGAAGTATTGGAATCATACAGCTGTCTGTGTGCCAAAACATTTTGGAGTGTTCTGTGGAGAAACATTTTCCAAATTTGTCTGTGTGCAAGACGTATTGCAGTGTTCTGGGGAGGAATGTTTATCAAATCAAAACATTTTGAAACGTTTCAGCTGCAGGATATGAGGATAAACATATCCCTGCATGTATGTGATTCTGTATTAGGTGCAGCTACATGATATAAATATGTATTGGTATATATCTATACTACATAATGTCACATGATGATGCATGATACCAGTACATGTCACATATTGATAAATAGTAGCAGTTCATGTCACATGGTGACACATGGCAACAGTACACATCATTTTGGTGATACAGGGTACCAGTACACATCACATGGTGATACATGGTACCAGTACACATCACATGGTGATACATGGCACCAGTGCACATCACATGGTGATTCAGGGCAGTAGTACACATCACATGATGATACATGTTACCAGTACACGTCACATGGTGATACTTTCACCAGTGCACATCACATGGTGATACATGGTACCAGTACACATCACATGGTGATGCTTTCACCAGTGCACATCACATGGTGATACATGGTACCAGTACACGTCACATGGTGATGCTTTCACCAGTGCACATCACCAGGTGATACATGGTACCAGTACATGTCACATGGTGATACATGGTACCAGTACACGTCACATGGTGATACATGTTACCAGTACACATCACATGGTGATACTTTCACCAGTAGACATCACATGGTGATACATGCACCAGTAGACATCACATGGTGATACATGGTACCAGTAGACATTACATGGTGATACATGGTACCAGTACATGTCATATGGTGATACATGGTATCAGTACACACATCACATGGTGATTCCTGGCATCAGTACACATCACATGGTGATTCCTAGCATCAGTACATATCACATGGTGATACATGGTACCAGTACACTTCACATGGTGATACATGGTACCAGTACACGTCACATGGTGATTCATGGTACCAGTACACATCACATGGTGATACTTTCACCAGTACACATCACATGGTGATACATGGTACCAGTACATGTCACATGGTGATACATGGTACCAGTACATGTCACATGGTGATACATGGTACCAGTACACGTCACATAGTGATTCATGGTACCAGTACACATCACATAGTGATACTTTCACCAGTACACATCACATGGTGATACATGCACCAGTAGACATCACATGGTGATACATGGTACCAGTAGACATCACATGGTGATACATGGTACCAGTAGACATCACATGGTGATACATGGTACCAGTACACATCACATGGTGATACATGGCACCAGTACACATCACATGGTGATACATGGCACCAGTACACATCACATGGTGATACATGGCACCAGTACACATCACATGGTGATACATGGCACCAGTACACATCACATGGTGATACATGGCACCAGTACACATCACATGGTGATACATGGCACCAGTACACATCACATGGTGATACATGGTACCAGTACACATCACATGGTGATACATGGTACCAGTACACATCACATGGTGATACATGGTACCAGTACACATCACATGGTGATACATGACACCAGTACATTTCACATGGTGATACATGGTACCAGTACACATCACATTGTGATACATGGTACCAGTACACATCACATTGTGATACATGGTACCAGTACACATCACATGGTGATACATGACACCAGTACATGTCACATAGTGATACAAGGTACCAGTACACATCACATTGTGATGACTGGCACCAGTACACATCACATGGTGATTCCTGGCACCAGTACACATCACATTGTGATACATGGTACCAGTACACATCACATTGTGATACATGGTACCAGTACACATCACATGGTGATACATGACACCAGTACATGTCACATGGTGATACATGGTACCAGTACACATCACATTGTGATGACTGGCACCAGTACACATCACATGGTGATTCCTGCCACCAGTACTAGTCACATTGTGATACATGGTACCAGTACACATCACATGGTGATACATGGTACCAGTACATGTCACATTGTGATACATGGCAGCAGTACACGTCACATTGTGATACATGGCACCAGTACACGTCACATTGTGATGACTGGCACCAGTACACATCACATGGTGATTCCTGGCACCAGTACACATCACATGGTGATTCCTGGCACCAGTACACGTCAGATGGTGATACATAGTACCAGTACACGTCTCAAGGTGAGACACGGCAGCAGTACACGTCTCATGGTGGTAACTGGCACCAGTACACGTCTCATGGTGATACATAGCACCAGTACACGTCCCATGGCGATAACTGGCACCAATACACGTCACATGGTGATAACTGGCACCAGTAGACATCACATGGTGATACATGGCACCAGTACACGTCTCATGGTGACAACTGGCATCAGTACACTTCATATGGTGATAAGTGGCACCAGTACACATCACATGGTGATACATGGCACCAGTACACGTCATATGGTGATACATGGTACCAGTACACGTCACATGGTGATACAGGGCACCAGAACAAGTGACATGATGATACATGGCACCAGTACACGTCACATGGTGATACATGGCACCAGAACAGGTGACATGGTGATACATGGCACCATTACACATCACATGTTGATAACTGGCAGCAATACACATCACATGGTGACATATGCAACAGTACACATCACATGGTGACATATGGTAACAGTACACATCACATGGTGACATATGGCAACAGTACACATCACTTGGTGATACATGGTACCAGTACACATCACATGGTGATACATGGCACCAGTACACATCACATGGTGATACATGGCACCAGTACACATCACATGGTGATACATGGCACCAGTACACATCACATGGTGATACATGGCACCAGTACACATCACATGGTGATACATGGCACCAGTACACATCACATGGTGATACATGGCACCAGTACACATCACATGGTGATACATGGTACCAGTACACATCACATGGTGATACATGGTACCAGTACACATCACATGGTGATACATGACACCAGTACATGTCACATGGTGATACATGGTACCAGTACACATCACATTGTGATACATGGTACCAGTACACATCACATTGTGATACATGGTACCAGTACACATCACATGGTGATACATGACACCAGTACATGTCACATGGTGATACATGGTACCAGTACACATCACATTGTGATGACTGGCACCAGTACACATCACATGGTGATTCCTGGCACCAGTACACATCACATTGTGATACATGGTACCAGTACACATCACATTGTGATACATGGTACCAGTACACATCACATGGTGATACATGACACCAGTACATGTCACATGGTGATACATGGTACCAGTACACATCACATTGTGATGACTGGCACCAGTACACATCACATGGTGATTCCTGCCACCAGTACACGTCACATTGTGATACATGGTACCAGTACACATCACATGGTGATACATGGTACCAGTACATGTCACATTGTGATACATGGCAGCAGTACACGTCACATTGTGATACATGGCACCAGTACACGTCACATTGTGATGACTGGCACCAGTACACATCACATGGTGATTCCTGGCACCAGTACACATCACATGGTGATTCCTGGCACCAGTACACATCACATGGTGATTCCTGGCACCAGTACACGTCAGATGGTGATACATAGTACCAGTACACGTCTCAAGGTGAGACACGGCAGCAGTACACGTCTCATGGTGGTAACTGGCACCAGTACACGTCTCATGGTGATACATAGCACCAGTACACGTCCCATGGCGATAACTGGCACCAGTACACGTCACATGGTGATAACTGGCACCAGTTGACATCACATGGTGATACATGGCACCAGTACACGTCTCATGGTGACAACTGGCATCAGTACACTTCATATGGTGATAAGTGGCACCAGTACACATCACATGGTGATACATGGCACCAGTACACGTCATATGGTGATACATGGTACCAGTACACGTCACATGGTGATACAGGGCACCAGAACAAGTGACATGATGATACATGGCACCAGTACACGTCACATGGTGATACATGGCACCAGAACAGGTGACATGGTGATACATGGCACCATTACACATCACATGTTGATAACTGGCAGCAATACACATCACATGGTGACATATGCAACAGTACACATCACATGGTGACATATGGTAACAGTACACATCACATGGTGACATATGGCAACAGTACACATCACTTGGTGACATATGGCAGCAATACACATCACATGGTGATTCAGGGCAGTAGTACACATCACATGGTGATACATGTTGCCAGTACACATTACATGGTGATACTTTCACCAGTACACATCACATGGTGATACATGGTACCAGTAGACATCACATGGTGATACATGGTACCAGTAGACATCACATGGTGATACATGGTACCAGTAGACATCACATGGTGATACATGGTACCAGTACACATCACATGGTGATACATGCACCAGTACACATCACATGATGATACATGGTACCAGTACACATCACATGGTGATACATGCACCAGTACACATCACATGATGATACATGGTACCTGTACACATCACATGGTGATACATGGTACCAGTACACATCACATGGTGATACATGCACCAGTACACATCACATGATGATACATGGTACCTGTACACATCACATGGTGATACATGGTACCAGTACACATCACATGGTGATACATGCACCAGTACACATCACATGATGATACATGGTACCAGTACACATCACATGGTGATACATGCACCAGTACACATCACATGGTGATACATGGTACCAGTACACATCACATGGTGATACATGCACCAGTACACATCACATGATGATACATGGTACCAGTACACATCACATGGTGATACATGGCACCAGTACACATCACATGGTGATACATGGCATCAGTACACATCACATGGTGATACATGGCACCAGTACACATCACATGGTGATACATGGCACCAGTACACATCACATGGTGATACATTGTACCAGTAGACATCACATGGTGATACATGGTACCTGTACACATCACATGGTGATACATGGTACCAGTACACATCACATGGTGATACATGCACCAGTACACATCACATGGTGATACATGGTACCAGTACACATCACATGGTGATACATGCACCAGTACACATCACATGATAATACATGGTACCAGTACACGTCACATTGTGATAATACATGGTACCAGTACACATCACATGGTGATACATGGTACCAGTAGACGTCACATGGTGATACAGGGTACCAGTACACATCACATGGTGATACATGGTAACAGTACACATCACATGGTGATTCCTGGCACCAGTACACGTCAGATGGTGATACATAGTACCAGTACACGTCTCAAGGTGAGACACGGCAGCAGTACACGTCACATGGTGATACATATTGTGACACATGGCACCAGTACACAATTCAACATGACTGCCTAGGCTAATGATTTCTAGATAAAGGTATGACACAGTGCAGTTGCATGTATAAGAGGACCATGCAGGCTAATCATGCGATACATGGCATAAGATAATTTCATACGATGATACATGGTATCAGGTCATAAAATTATCCTTCTTAATTTGTACAATGGTCTTATATGGAAGGGCATGCCTATTTATTACACATCAAAACGTTATGGCCACTGTGGTAATCTTTCTACCAATGTGTTCTAGAACATTTTGTATTGAAGGAAATACCTGTTTATTGCACATTAAAACGTCATGGCCACTGGGGTTATCTTTCTACCGATGTGTTCTAAAACGTTTTGTATTGAGGGAAATACCTGTGTATTACACATCAAAACATTATGGCCACTGTGGTAATCTGCCTGCCAAAACATTCTAAAACGTTTTACTTTAACGGAAATACCTGTTCAGTACACATCAAAATGCTATGGCCACTGGACTAATCTTCCTATCACTGTGTTCTAAAACGTTTTGTATTGAGGGAAATATATGTGTATTACACATCAAAACATCATGGCCACTGTGGTAATCTTTCTACCAATGTGTTCTAAAACGTTTTGTATTGAAGGAAATACCTGTTTATTACACATTAAAACGTCATGGCCACTGGGTTAATCTTTCTTCAGATGTGTTCTAAAATGTTTTGTATTGAGGGAAATACCTGTGTATTACACATCAAAACATTATGGCCACTGTGGTAATCTGCCTTCCAAAGCGTTCTAAAATGTTTTACTTTAAAGGAAATACCTGTTCAGTACACATCAAAATGCTATGGCCTCTAGACTAATCTTCCTATCACTGTGTTCTAAAATGTTTTGTATTGAGGGAAATACCTGTGTATTACACATCAAAACGTCATGGCCACTGGGGTAATCTTTCTACTAATGTGTTCTAAAACCTTTTGTATTTCGGGAAATACTTGCTTAGTACACTCTGATACGCTATGGCATTCAGCCATCGTAGGCATACTCCTCTTGAATTCAGCTTGATACAGAAAAGCCAAATCCTCCTAATACATATTGCAATTGATTAGCAATTAGGTAATTAATTAAAAACAAATCCTGTTATATTGGATTATTTCAAGCTTGCTTATAATATTTTAAGCATTGTTCTAATAAGTAGTCATGTCATTGGAGACCTTGACAAAATATGTCGTCATATTAATTGGTCCTGAATTCAGCATGATTTTTCATTTTTGAAATAATTAGCTAATCATCCATTTTCAAGGTTAATTAATGTATATATGCATGTCACTGATAGATAAAATTCCTTTCTTGGCATAAGTCAAAAGTATGTGACATCTTAAATAGAAATGTGTTTCATCCCTGAGTTCTTCCTCCAAAGAGATATTCTACATCGAAGTTCATGAAATGTGCAAAAATCACTGGCAGTTTGGGGCTCTCCAACCTCAAGATTACTGGCATTTTGAAGGGCCCTTTTTACTACCGACATCAATACGTTTTGGAGGTCCACTGACAGAAAGTACTGGTATTTTTGAGGGCCGTTTTTACTACCCACATTAATACGTTTTGGTTGTGCTAAGGATATGGATGAAGCTGCTTTTAAAATAACTGCTATCAAATACCTTATTTCTCATCTTCATATGAATTTATATAGAGTAAAAAGGTTTTTCAGTCGATTGAAATCATATTTCCTTGATGCCCTTCTTTTTTTCTTTTTTTTTTTTCCTTTTCAGTTCCTATCCTGGAGGACGGGGAACAGAGGAGGCTGCGAGCACTCATGGAGGAGAAACCGAGAGCGAGGTAGACGATCAAGAAGAAGGGGAGTCTTCCAACAACTTGACTCAGCATAACAAAAGAGACCCTGTCTCTCGCCCCTCTGCAACTGGCCAGTCTTCTGTTCTTAAACCAAGGGTATCGACTGGGTATATGTTAAAAATATGTAATTCCTTCAACAAAAAACTGTCTTTAGAGAAGGACTGGAGTCCAAGTGTCCACCCTAGTTACAGCCGATCAGTCAAGAGAGAAAGAAAGAGAGGAGCTTCAGAAAAGATTAGAGGACATAAAGAAAAAGAATGCTAACAAAAACAATCAGGGGAAGAAGACCTCCGCCGCTGGTCAACGTCCTGAGACATCAACTTCAAGCTCTTTTTCAAAGGCCTCTTGTTCTATATCTAAGCCATCTAAATCAGCAGGCTCTTCCAAGGCATCTTCATCAGTAGGGGCTTCCAAGCCTTCTTCATCCGCTGGGCCTTCAAAGTCCTTTTCAGCTCATTCTTCTATACCCTGTGCCTCTCATCTCTTACCTGACCCATTGTTAAAAGACACTCAAGGAAAAGAAGAAAACGACGGAGAGAAAGAACCTTCTTCTGTTTTTCAGGGGAGGAGGCGGAGGAGGGCAGATTCCTTTTCTGGTATTTTAAATGCGACCCCACCTGTTCTCGAGCATGACGATGATGACTTGGATAAAGAACTAGAGAATGAATACAACAAAAGGCCTAGTCTAACAAAACTAGAAAATCCAGCAAACAAGGCCAAGCTGTACACCGAAGAAGAAGTCCAAGAACTTATAGCTGCCTCAAAGAAAGATTCGGACATCAAGACTAGTACTTCATTGACTAATAAATCACAAGAAATAAAAAAAAATCCTGCTGATAAGACTTGTGGAGGGAAAAGAAAAAGATAAACCTAACTCTTCAGCTACATGCTTGCAGTAGTTGTCATATGAGGACGTCATTTTCTTATTAGATAAAACCAATTCTTGAGTGGAATATCGCATATCTTCTGAAATCCTAATGGCTGATTCGGCCAGTGCTTCATGAGTCCTTTTTAGTTTCTCTGTCACACGGTGTGAACTTTCATAGGATGTCTTAATAGAACTGCCCTTACCTGTGTCTATTCCTGCACTTGATGTCCCATCTTCTATTTCAGACTGAGCTGGTGAAGAGGGCATTTTAATTTTGGATATGTTTTCCTCATCATGTTGTTTTTTTTCGGATCCTGAATCAGTTTTTTTCTAGAAGATACATTCGAAGTAGAAGCTATTTCATCTATGACTTCCATAGTTTTCATGGCCTGCAGACGCGGGGATGTACGACGTGTATGTGGCGGAACCAGCGACTGCCATACATTCAAACACCAAGTTGGTGTTAGATAAGTTGGATGAGGCTGCGAGCAGATCGACTGGCACTGTACGAGACCTGTCTGCTTCCTTCCTACAGACACAAAAGGAAACTATGGAAGGATTAGAATTTGTAAGTCAGTGGAAGAAGCTCAGGGAAAAGTAGGTGTGGGGGTAATGTCCGTGGCAGACAGTATGGCTAGACTAAGTGAGAACATAAACCAGCTGGCCTCCAACCAGAGGGCTTTAAACCTGTGCAACAACTCCTCCTTGAAGCTAGTAGACAATACAGAGCGAGCTCTTGATAGAATAATAGCTAACCTGGAGAAACTGGCAGATATACAGGAGAAGCTGAACAAGGAATCCGTGGCCAGAACTCTTATTGAAAGTGAGTCAACTAAAATGTCAAGCATCTTAAATCATTCATCTTATTTCCTTATAAAAAGCTGATTCAATAGGGAGCATGTAATAGTTATGTACTAACGTTTTTCACATAAAAGTGGAGGTGGATATGTTATGACAATACAACACAATGCAGCTCATAAATCTACAGTTTAACACATGATAGGGGGGTCCGTATGTGTGTTAATTAAAAAAAATTTAGTTTTATCTTTTCTTCATTTTTTGACAAATATATGAAACTATCTGTCGTTCAATTCAACAGTGGATGTTCTTTGGTTAAACCTCTGGCACAGCAGGAACAGGAGGAGCCCCGTGAAGACGCAAAAGTGGTTCCAGGATCTCCAGTTCCAGAATCTATTGTACCGTCTCCTGGTACAAAGGATGCTTGCCGGACAAAGCTTTAGACAAAGGTATAAATACTTTCTCCTTTGTTTCTTTGTGCTTTACAGTGTAATAAGAAAAAAGTACCTGGTATTCTTCTAACCTATCACTACCAGCAGAGAAGCATGTATGTGGCAGCATGTGGACAATTGCTTTCTTGATAACCTTTTCCAGCATGTACAGCATGTGTGTGTGACATAACTAACCCTTCACTTTCTTTGAAATCAAAGTAACTTATAAGGAGATATGAGATAAGGGTGAAGAGAAATAACTTAACAAGAAACTTGGTTTGTAACACTAGTCTCTGTCTTTTATTGTCACAAAGCCCTGGAGACAGTAGAAAATGAGAACCCTCCCTCAGAAGTAGATACTTTGGTTATATTTGCCTTCCTTACTCATCCGAACCCTCCTCCTGGTAAGTCGAGAAGAGTTTCAATGAAGGAAAATATCTGTATGGGTTTTCATATAAAATAATTTGCTCATTGTTACCTTTTTTGTTCATAAAGTCTTACAGCCTTAAATTTTACAGTATATCATTCTGTAGAAATCAAATAATTTTTTTTATAAGTATTTACTTTTTTATTTTGGATCTTCTTACAGTTGGAACAACCCCTCCATATGAAACAGGACGAGGGAAGCCCCAGGTTATTTTTCGACCTCCAAGAAGGCCAAAGAAAATTAGCTATTCCCGGCGAAGGTAAGCATTATTTCATTTTTCATGAAAGAAAGGGAGAGATAAAATCTTAAATTTAAAGGAAAACGTGTATCAGAAAGTTAGCCAAACATCAGTGTAAAATCAAAAAGGGAGAAATTGATTCACTTGCTGGAAAATTGTAGTAATTGTCCTCATTTCCTGTAAAGGATACCCTGCTGTCAGCCGCAATCCTTCTTTTGGTTTATTTTAGAAGCCTGATTTGGATTTGGATACTGGTAAGAGGTGCAGCTTATGTGAAAAATTGTACGGTAATTTTGTTTTTAGCTATTAACTAAGACAACAGCCTCCCCCATTTTTCAGTTCTCCACAAGGACCAGTTTGTCATCGTCACTAAAGATGGCGCTGAGGAAGTAGAAGTGGAAAACGCTGAGGTTATCCTGAAGGAAGGCGATGACCAGAAGGAAGCAGCTTCAGAGGCAGCTTCAGAGACAGACACAGAAGCTTCTGAGAAGGATGAAGGGCAAAACAAAAAGAGAGGTGTACCTGTTAACAGACTAAGAGTTAAAATAGGTAATTAAGATTTTAATGCACATAAAAGAAAGGCTGTTATCTCGAGTTTTATTATACCTCAGTGCTCTCATGTCAATGTTACGACAAACAGAGACCAAGTCATGTTGTTCTTGTCTTAAAAGTTAGGTACAGTTCATCGGACACTTTTTAATGTTGCATTGTTAAGGATATCAGTGTCATTTTTTAACTTTCAACTTAAAACTGCAAACATCATACTGCATATTTTAGAATCACGGGAGTACATGTTCATTTCATTAAAAAAAGAACAGAAAAGATGTTTAGAGATACATTTAGTCATAAGGTTTCCTGACATACGGCTACACAAGGCAAAGATAATGTAAGGTGTGAACAAGATTATTATTCACCCATAGCCATACATATTGTTCGAAAGAGGTATTGTTGGATTATTCAGGATATCAGTGTCAATTTTTAACTTTCTACATAAAACTGCAAAAATGACACTGTTTATGTTAGAATCACGGGAGTAGATGTTCATTTCAATAAAAAAAGAATAGGAAAGATGTTTTGAGATACATTTAGTCATAAGGTTTCCTGACATACGGCTACACAAGGCAAAGGTAATGTAAGGTGTGAACAAGATTATTATTCACCCATTGCCATACATATTGTTCGACAGAGAGGAAGTTCATTTTGATATGCATGCTGTTCACTCTTAGAAATAAACATCATGTTTTAATACTGCATTTCCAGCATAGCCCTTTATTTACACAATAAATTTAAAGTTGTTTATTGGGATAATTACATTTACAGAGTAAGTGCAATTGTAACCTGGTGCCCACGCATTGTGGTAATTATACCAAGCCCCCTTCACATTTCATTTTTTAGTAATAACAGTTTGAGTATACAATCAATCCGTAATGGCCTCGTATTTGCTATTCACATCAACAGTATGTCATTGATACCGTATCAAAGATGTCAATAAAAGAGTCAGCAATCAATTAAATGATGAGATGAGGATGAGATCTAATTTTTAAAAGTCACACAAAATTATCACATATAACAATTCAGGTAGTCTTTCGTAATAGAATTTTTAAATTCAGATAGGGTCTCTATGATTGTGTATTTTGCTTTTAGTTGATTCCACCTCGCGCAGGCTCTATAGAAGGAGCTTCTAATTACAATAGGTCTTAGACTATGTGGTATTAACAATCTTTTTCCTTGATGAAAGCGGGTGGGAATGTTTCTATTATCAACCAGATTTTCACATTTTGACAGGTAGAAGGCATAGAATAAAAGATGTTGATCTCTCCTATCAGCAAGCTTCATACATTTGCCAACTTCTTTAATTTGTTCTGTTGTCATGGTTGGATTTTCTTCTAATTTAACTTTATAGACAACTCTTAGTGCCCAATTTTGTAATAATTGTAATTCTTTTGTTTCCCCTTGATAGTCCCTATCCCACACAAAGTCACAATAATCAAAAGTTGGTAGCACCGTAGTCTTGAAGATATCTAAAGCTGTGGAATTGTCAACAAATTTTCTAACTTTAGCAAGTTGGAAGATTTTATGCCTTATATTCTGTGTACATTTTGCTCTATGATTTATGAATGTAAGATCCGGGTCAAGATCGATACCCAAATACGTGAAATTATATACTCTCACTAATACAGAATTGTTTAACATAAATACACTATTTTCATTTTGGGCACCATTATATAACATCCATTTAGTTTTCTTTTCATTAACAGTAAGAGAGTTATGTAGACACCAGTTATACACACCTTTTATGGCATTTTCCATTTCCTGTGGGGTATTCACGGTTATAACTGCATCATCAGCATATAAAGTGGTATCAAACGTTCCAACAGTGGGGAGGGAGTTAATATAAACAGAGAAAAGCCCAGGACCTAGTACTGATCCCTGCGGGACTCCATATTTTAATTTCTTAGAGGTGGACAGTACATCATTAGCTATAGTATTTTGTGTTCTGTTATTAAGATAATTTTCAAAGAATTTACAAGTCGAAAAATCTAATCCTAGATTGGACATTTTTTCCAACAATTTAGTGTGTGATACTGTATCAAAAGCCTTCTTGTAGTCTAAATATAAACAGTATGAAGGTTTGTTATAGCACCAAAAAAACTATATACATTTATATACAAGAAAGCTGTCTAGATCCATTTAAACTTTCAATGCAGATAGTTAGTGTCATAGTATTCCTCTATCAGTGCGTTCATCTGGTCCAACAAAACAGCTAGCTGAGGTGCCACTTGTGGGTCTCTGTGGTCAGGACACTGTAGTCCCTCCTGTAGGACCTCTTCCGCCTCTGTGTCATCTATATCTTCTTGGACGAAGTACTTGTTGACAAACGTTGACCGCAGATTGTGGAAGGCCACACGCTCAGTTGGTCTCCTCTGTTCAGGTTGGAGAACAGGGTTTCTGATCCTGCGGAAGCTGTCCCTCGCGAGGTAATCGGGCAGAAGATGGACCTTAGCCACTTTAGCACAATTATGCAGAGCCACACAAGTCTCTATTATGGTTCCTGCTGTAGGAGGGTCATGGTAGAGGTAACCCCCACTGCTGTCGAGACACCTGCAAGAACCAAAAAGAATGTCAGTCAAGATTCCATGACAATTGTTTCAAATCCAATAATAAAATCATGAAATGTACTTTATTTAGTATATTTTCTTTCATTATTATTATATATGGTGTTATAAACGAAAGAAATATAATAATCTGAGCTCTAATGACTCACCACCACCTCTGCTTTAATATCCCTATTGTCCTTTCCACAGAAGACCTTGTCTTCCGGTGCCATTTGTTGTAATCGATTTCGGATTGAGTCTTCTCATATTTAATGGGAGTCAACACATAATCAGTCAGAACATACCTGAAAAATAACAATAAAATTATTTTTTTCTCCATTAAGTCAAGGCTCACATTGGTTTCAATAGGATATAAAAAAAATAGGTATATATGGACAACAGATGAAACACTTGTTAACTAAAAAAGTGACTGAAAGAGTTTGGTACCCACAAAACTTACCCAGAGGTAATATCCCCTGAAGTCTCCTCTCTCCCCGAGGTACTTGACCTGAGAGCCCTTCATGACATAGATATCATTACAACTTCCAGGGTTTGCCGCATTAACATGGAAGATGAACCCATCATAGTCTGCGATGATCTGCAAATATAATTTAACCATGGTGAAGGATAGAAAAATTCCTCTGTCTTGCTTTGATAAGTTCAATTAATTATAGTTCAATTACTTAAGGTGAAAGTTTTAATCACGTCTTTCATAGTTTTTAACAGTATGTACCCATAAGTTCCTCTGAGGAAAAGGAAGTGGAAAACAACTCAGCACAATGCTAAACAAGACTTGAAATGATCCTCACCATAGCATTAATACTGTAATAGCCTTTGTAGCAGTAGAACTGGTTTTTGTCGTTCACCACACCTTTCGGACACAAAATAGGGACATGGGTCCTGTCTATCATACTAAAGCAATGTGGCTTCTTCGTCTTCTTATAGAAAACAGTTGCCTTGGCGTTCTTGTCGTCGAAGCTGTCTGGCCAGACCACGTAATCACTGATGTGAGTCCGGAAGTACTCAGCCACATCCCTGACTGAGCATCCCACCACGCTTTTGCTTATGCCATCGCAGTCCCCTATTGTCTGGTATGTTTCTCCAGTGGAGAAGTACCTTAAGGCAACGCAGAACTGCAAATTGAAAGAGAAAAATGGGTAAAGGCCACTGACTAAATAACTAATTAACATGAAACAGGCCTCCATTCATTTTTAAATTATTCATGTGTTTTTCCTTTAATTCTATGTGGCCCAGAGTATGCGAAACTATGGCGCCAGGTTAAACACACGCGTTGACAAGCTCCGGGGAACTTACCGCCGAAATATGAGTAATAGACATTGCTGACCACATATTTCTCTAGGACATGGTACATGAACACCACCTGGAAACATACAGATATCTAAATTCTACTTACAAACCACCACAGCGAAGGATTACATGAAAGTCTCCAGCACAACAGTGGCTTCGCTCAGCAAATCCAAGATGGCGCCGCCCATGGTTTGTTGACATTCCGCCACCGGCCACCGTTAAATATTACTAACGTTCTACCCAAATACCTCCACTGGTTGATAAACACCATTCTTTTGTTTAAATCCATCGTACTAAGTAGAACACTAGCATATACAAGACTATTCTGAAAAAATTCAACTGAATGTCTGGACGTACAAGAAGTAAGAAACTATCCCCACATCTGCAGCTAGATTCCAACATGGCGCAGAGCACTTCCGGCAAGGCCAAAAATACAAACTTGCATGTGGAAAATGAAGAATATCAGGACGATGAAGCTAAGTTTCTCCCTAAATTAGATTACAGAGCCTCTACAAAGACATTGGTTGATAAAATAAATGAGCTAGAAGATCGTATCACTTCTCAAGAGCGAATAAATAGAGGTACAGTTCGCATACTCCAAGGTATGGAGGCTAGACTTTTTGGCCCGAACGGTTTCCCAGACAAACCAACCCAAACAATTCAAGAACTTGAACAAAAATGTACCTCGGTGGCAAACTCACTTTCTACATACAGCGACAAAATCCTCAAATCTGAAGAAGAAATAGGAAATATACAGGAAAATTCTGACAAGTTTGCTGAACAATTTGCCAAGATGGATTATGACAGAAAGAAGAAAATCCTACTAATTGAGGGAATCGATGAAGACACACCTAGATCCCTTAGAGATACCTTGGACCAGCTAATCAGTGATGTCGGCCTAAGTTTCAACAATACAGTAGCCGATGCTATCTACAGAAAGGGAAAGAAACATGTACCTACAGCTCACCAGAAGAAGAACCCAAACTTCAAACCTAGGCCCAGACAGATAGTTGTTGTCTTCTCATCAATGCACTACAAAACATTCTTTGGGGGAGTAAAAAACCTAAAAAACAATATGACATGGAAAGGGGTACACCTATAAGATGACATATCGCCAGAAGAAAAGAAAATGCAAAGGAACCTACGTTCAATCCAAGCACTAGCTAAATCCAAAGGCATTGACTGCTATGTATGCGGATCCACCATTACAGTGGCAGGTCACCTCTATCAGTACAAAGACATTGACAAATTACCATTTGAACTCACCATGGCAAATGCAAAAACAGTTAAAACCCCTGATGGTCTTGCCTTTCAAGGTGAATTTGCACCTTTTTCAAATCTACACACATGCATGATCAAATATTAAGGTCATGAATATGACTATAGAAAGGGCCTATGCTGCCAAGATGTGCCTGATATCTAAGCAAATGAACGTTCTTCGACGAGTACTAGCTGCCAAAACCCCACTGGATGCCATGTATGCAGCCAAAGGCTGTATCAAATCGAATGAATGGTACGATATGGACCAAGAAGTCATGGAGAAGCTCATATCAATCAAATTTGAACACCCACCCTTAAGGGATACCCTATCCAAAAGTAATGGCATGTACCTATATGAGGCCACACCCCATAAAATCTATGGCACAGGTCTACACCTTGGACAAAAAGAGGAGATAACTATTAAGATAGCTACCAGTAAATACGGTAACAAGCTGGGCGAGCTCCTCATGAAATACAGATACACCATCACTGGAGAAAATCCCCTACCCACTGCAGAAGAAATAAGACTGTTTAAAGCAAAAGACAATACTAAATAAGTACAATGATCAAAGTCATCTATTCAAAAGACTGCTTTACATAAACCATTGGTTTTCATTATATATATATTGTATATAGTCTTATTGTATCGAGACTCGACGGTTGGTTATGTACCCGCTAGTTTTCCAATGGCGTGTTCAAACAATCAAAATGATATCTTCATCCATGTATTGGGGCAGCATAAAGGCCTATGCCCCCTGGATGATAATTATGTATATTTACTACTTGAGGATTTGGAAAGGTAAACTATGTATAAGACTTAATACAAGTTTTATTATAGATAATGCACATGTAGATGTACCCTACATGGGCACCCCGTATGCAATACAACTCAGTTAATCAATTACATGGCACCAGAGGCCTCAGACTATTACATTTAAATGCTAGAAGTATAAACTCAAATTATGCATCTATCTGTGCAGAATTGTATCCTGCAAATTTAGATATATACTCTTTCTCTGAAACCTGGTTCAAAAATGAGGATGATGAATGTAGCTGCCAACTGGCCGGTTATGTAAGATATAGATTAGATAGGCAAGTGTTAAACGAAAAAGGGAATATCAAAACTGGAGGTGGGGTTGCTTTGTATATTAAAAACTCGTTGACCCATGATTATCAAATGTACTCTCATCTCAATATATCTGATGAAAACATTGAAATACAAAATATTGTAATTTCAAAACTGCATATGAAACAAATTATCCTGTTTAATGTGTATAGACCACCAGATGGCAACCAAGGTGCATTTATTGACACTCTAACCGATGTAATTTCCCAAATTGAAAACAGAAATAATATTGAGATTATTTGTATGGGTGATGTGAACTTCAATGTGAGTGAGGATTCTGATATGGTAAATAATCTTTTAAACAGACTAAAAGGGTTTGGTCTTAAACAAGAAATTAATAATGCCACAAGAAAAAATGCAACACTGGATCTTATTTTCACTAATATACGTCCAAATTTTATAAATACTGGAATTACAAATAACTTTATTTCAGACCATCTCCCCATCTTTCTTATAAGAAAAAAATGGAAAACCAAAGAAGAACTTACCTACATTGAAGGTAGATCTTATAAAAAACTACCTGACGAATTATTATTAAGTAAATTCGATGCATATGACTGGTCAACCTTTAATAATACTGAAAATGTAAATGTTGCTTGGAATGAAATGGAAAATGCAATAAGAAATATACTAGACCGGTTCTGTCCTCTTCATAAATTCCTTGTAAAAAAGCATACAGACCCCTGGATGAATCAACACGTATATGAATCCATAAGGGACAAAAACAAAGTACTTTGGTCTGCCAGAAAATCCCCAGATGAACGTAAGTGGACCCAAGCCTCAACCTGTCGGAATAAAGCCAGGAAAAACTTCTTTAAAGAACAAATTGAAGAATATAAAAATGATCATAGAAAATTCTGGGGAACCATCAATAATCTTATACTTGGACATCCTAAAACGAAACAAGTGATTAATCTTGTAGACCATGAAAATAATAATACCCCAGTTTCTTCTGATCAAATCCCAAATTTTATAAACAATTACTTCACCCAAATTGGTCCTCTACTTGCAAAAGACCTTTATATTCCCTGGCAACCTTACGACAACACCTGTTTAAATTCAATTGAGCCTTTTACCACTAACATACAAGAAGTCTCTAAATTGATTCATGATATAAATACCATAAAGTCATCGGCAATTGAAAATATATCAACCAAGGTCTTAAAAACTGTGTTTAAACATTCACCTGAAATGCTCGTAAAAATCTTTAACCTATCTTTCATTACAAATACTGTACCAGATTCATGGAAATTATCCAGAGTAACCCCGATCCCAAAATCAGTTGATACAAAACTTGTAAATAATTATAGACCCATTTCCCTCCTACCGCTACCATGTAAACTATTGGAAAAAATAGTGCATAACCGAGTCTATGGTTTTTTGGTTAGAGAAAATATTCTGACCCCAAAGCAGGGTGGTTTTCGAGCAGGATATAGCACAGTGGATACCCTATCTAAATTTACTGATGATATTAAAAGGGAATTAAATGTTGGAAACTCTACTATTTCAGCCTTTATTGATCTCAGGAAGGCTTTTGATACAGTAGACCACTCAGTCCTTTTAATCAAATTACACCACTATGGAATTTGGTCTGATAACTACCATTGGTTTCAAAACTATCTCTCCAACAGACAACAACTTGTATATGCAAATGGTTTGAGTTCTGATCTGGAAAGAATAATTTGTGGCGTACCTCAAGGATCAATATTGGGTCCTTTATTATTTTTAATATATGTAAATGATGTAATTAAATGTACCAAGACGTGTAATATTAGACTATACGCAGATGACACAGTAATATACTCATCACACAATAGCTTTAAACAAGCTAAGATGGAATTACAAGGTGACCTAGAAAAATTACTATACTTGGTGTATTCAAAACAAACTGTCTATTAACATCACTAAAACAAAAATTATGTTATTTACATCATCAAATCAGAAACTAAAATCTTTGGAAGCAAACATCGCCTTGAATAATCAAATATTGCAAATTGTCCCTAGTTACAAATATCTTGGTGTGACCCTTGACCCTCTCCTCTCTTACAAATACCACCTAAAAAACAGATTAAGACTATTGCTTATAAAACATATAAACTGTGTTTACTAAGGAAATATCTAGATGTCAAATTATCAGTAAAAATTTACAAAACTACTATACTTCCTTATATGGATTATGCAGACATCTGTTTCTCAACAACTTATGGAAAATATTTGGATCCATTACAAAATAGATGTCTGAAAATATGCCTAAAAGTACCTCATATTACAAATACAAATTTAATACACAATATTACTGGTTGTAATAAATTGACGGACAGAAGATTTGCTCATACTATAAACTATATGTATAGCCGTTCGAGATCTGTGGATTACAAGATTGTAAATAGGTTACAAACCAGACAACATGATGCCCCTTTATGTAAAACAATTACTCCAAACTGTCTTTCTTATATTAGAAGTGTAGAGTTTCATAGTGCCATAACATGGAATGCTTTAACATGTGGTAGAAGGAACGCTGAAAAATTTAAAAAGGATACTAGAACATATCTTAAATCCCTTCTACGCTATAATTAACCTATAACATATTAATGTAATTTTACATGTTTTCACGGATCCTCTCCTCATACCCTATCAATTTCAAATATATTTCCTTTCTAGTGTCTAGTTTTCTACTTTATTAAAATGTTTAAATAGCTAGGACCAGAAGGATCAACCCATAACACTAATTTAGTAGGGATAAGGTCCATAACTTTCTTTTTGCCACATGAAAATTACTTGATTAATAAGTGTTTAGCCTAAATTCCCACTGTATTCCTCATTGTTTGATTTCATATGAATTAAAGCGGAAGACGTGATGAGGCTTCTGCCTGTTATTATGCTACTGTATATATATATATATATATATATATATATATATATAAATATATATATATATATTCCACTAGTAAGGAATACCTGAAACAATCCTAGAAATTAAGACAATTCAACAAAGACGTTAACTTTGATTTGTATCGGTAACATACTTTATTGGCAATAAAGATCTTTAAAAAAAAAAAAAAGTTTTCAAGCAAAGTAAACATCCAATATTGTTACACAAAGAGAAAGCTGAGGGGAAAAGGAGAGAGAGAAGGGGGGGGCGTGCTTAAGACTAACAAACTTACTCTTATCCTGTAAGGGACAGCATGTTTCCCCCTCAACTCTTTCACTTTCTTCGTGGAAACCCATTTTTCTGTAAGCATCCGTACAACTGGCTTGGTCAGTCTGTAACGCTGAACAAATTTTGGGTCTGTGAAGAAAGATAAGGGGTCGAGCCTCTTGTAGTATTCCCTTTTGGCTCTCTGTATCCATCCTATTGTCATGTTCTTGAGCAGGTCAGAGCTGGTTCAAAATTGGCGGCAAAAAAAAAATTTGGTGACTTCCGGGTCAAGGTCAGAGGTCATAACCCCACAAAGGGCTCAGAGGGAACTTACGGACACATACGAACGTTCTCGGGGTCCGCATGTGACATACGGTGGTCCGTATGATGTAAAAGAACATACGAGGGGGTACCCCACCATGATGTATTTGACACTGTTCATAAGGCGTTTCAAAGGATTTCTCGAAGTCCGTCAGATAGGGAAATACAGGGTTTTTTCCATATATAAATACGGACCTCCGCATGTTGAACACGAAAGTCTGTATATATAAGGAAATACACTTAACTGAAATATATCATATACGGACATCCGTATATGATATACGAAGGTCCGCATGATAGGGAAAAAACAGCCCCCAGATGGCAGGCCAGTATAACTATGTAAAGCCAGGCCACCTCCCACACCACTAAGATGCATCTTAATCAAAACGAGGCTTTAGTTTCGATTCCTAGTTTGTCCTGGACTTGTTTTAAGCCTGGTTTGTGTTTATGAACAATTATTATATCCCCCTATTATCATATGATGTTAGATAATAGTAGTTAATAAGGTGTAATATCATGGGCAAATGAGAGTTGAATTATTCCACACTACGTGCCCACCCTCCCATGGCTGATCATCCCTACCCTACCTACCTGTGGTCGTGAAGTAAATTGTGTGTAAGGGACTGCAGCCAGTCTAGTAATTTGTCCTGGATCGTGACCTGGCCTAGAGAGAAGAGATACACCAGTAGGCCCAACAGAACAAAGAACAGCATGGTGAAGACCTGAAAAATATCGTCTGGTAAGTTGGAATAGGTTGGCCCTAAATTATATTGCTCTTTATAATGCATACCTGTAAATATTGCGGCATTGAGGATTTGTGAGATAAAGGCACCTCAGGGCATTATTCCGCCTCATTACTGAATGCTGGTGACAGTTTCGCTCTATGTCATGCCGACCCTACAGAATTGACACACTACCAAAGGCTTGTGAAGAGGGGTAGAGGTGGGCATATATGTCAAATGTTGATTCTAAGAAGTGTCTTAAAATGCATGTCACCTAAGAACCTAATATATCCCATATATCGGATCCTAGACACTATGTTTATCCATAGACCTACACAATGTACTGTGTAGGTCCATGATTTATCTAAGGTCGGATTTAAAGAAGTACCTAAGTCATGTCTCATATCACTATTATATAAGGCCCACATCACAATAGCCATGTACTCCCTATCATGAAAAGGGCCCTGGAAAGAAATGCCTCCTGTCCCCCATCTCTGTTAGAACCATCTCCATGTCCTCTATATGGGGGTCCCCATGTCCCATATCGATTTTAAGAAATGACCATATCCCTGATTTAAAGAAATGACCGCTGTCGATCTTAAGGAATTGGCAATGTCTCATGTCACAAAGCCAAAATATGCTCATGTCACCATGTCGATTTTAGGGGTCTAGAGCCCAGGTCTAGCGTCATCTTTAAAGGAGGGCTAGCACGGCTAAGACATACCCGTCTTAGGAAGTCCCATGAGGCCCTAATCAAATCAATCTTTGGGGGGGGGGGTTGAAAATGATTCATGACAGGGGTTATTAATTAGCAACCTTTCACGAGAGTGGATAGATTTAAAAAAAAAACAAAAAAAAAACTTCTAAACTTATTCAATTTTGGGTTAGTTAAAAGTTGTCAACGGTCATTTACAATCAATTAGAAGTAATTTAAACTATAGCAAAAAATAATGGGAACATGGATGGGGGAGTAAAGTGGGTGTCAGGTGCGTGACTGGAGGTAGGGTGGGGGAGCCTTGGGGTGGCTTCTGATTCGTGATTACTAGCTGTAGCAAGGCGTCTACAGATACCTAGTATGGGTGTTTGCTATATGGAAGTAGTGGGATGCATTAACAACCAATAAGAAAATTCCCTTCATTCACTGCAGTTTTTATTTCTTTTTTTTTTTTGGGGGGGGGGGATCATCCTGGTCATTTTCAGTGCTTATCTCACAAGGTACCAGATAAAGCAATGACGTCTTTACTGGATGACCTGGAAAATCAGTATGGGCCACATGCATTTTACTGTTACAGGCACCCTGAATGAGTGTCTAGGCATGTCTAGGGCACATGATTAAACATCTTGAGTAGGCCTAGTCGGTTAGCCAGATTTTCCTTTAGTGATTCTTTTTCTTTCAAATCTAAAATCTAATCTTAAACATAAAAACTAGCCTCCCTTGAAATAGACATAAGTTGGCTGACCGAGTGACGCATATTTCACGCACTGCTGCCACACACAAATGACCAAAAAAACTCAAAATGACCCAAAATCACAAATGTTTTTAGGAAAAAAAAAATGATGGAATCAGCCCTGTTTTGCGAGGTAGAGTTAGATTATCTGATCACACATTTTATTTGGCCTTTATAGTGTATGCACTGAATAGTGTATACATAGTAATCCGTTTGGCCTTATTGGAGATCTGGTTAATATAAGTCCCAACCTTTCCTTTATCTGACTTTAGTAGAGATCTGAACCAGGAAGAAAATAGGAACACACTGAGGCCCCAGTCACTACCTAGTACGTATGTGTATACCTAGACTACTACTGCTACATAGACACTCACAATTTGACCTGACTGTGGGTGTACCAAACAACCACACCTGTAAGTAGGACAGGTGTTTAGACACAGTCGAGGCGTTCGGGCAGCGGTTTTCTAACGATATCTATTGCATTATGGGTAGGGGTGACCTCGAACGCTAACTACAAACCCTTAGCTTGTTCCCTCTACCCCTCTCCACCCCAGCCATGTCTGGCTAGGTACCAGTCCCTAACTATGCTTGGGAGGATAGTAAGTTGACTCAGGGATCAACATTGACCTACATGGGGAGGACCAATAGGGGGTGGCCTTACAAACCAGCATTGATCCCTCGGCCGTACTCCGAACGCCTCGAGTCAATTCAGGTAGTGGCCTGTTTAACTCTTTAAAAGCCGCTGTTGCACTAATGCATCATACCCATTGATCGACCCTATGGGGTTGATACTTAAACTCCTAGAGGGTCGGCATGATGCTCCAATGAAGTGCTGGCGAGCAGTCTTGCCAGCACTTCATTGGTGCATCATGACGACCAATGGGCATGATGCATTAATGAATGAGCGGCCCTTACAGGGTTAAGCACTGGGGGCATAGTAGTTTTGAAATCAAAATTTGGACCATAAACTAGGATTTAGACGTGAATGAGCGCCAGTCTTGTATAAGCACTGTGGCATCGGGTAGTGTTGAAATCTATGATTAAAGGCCAGTATGGTTAGTGCATGGAGGTTCTTTATACATATATATGTACCTCCATGGTTATGGCTATACTGCAGTAGTCGGTACGTTTGACCCCTGGCCAAACTGACTTGCGTTAGTTACTTGAGTAACCTGCCGGGTTATCGGATTGGCTACCAGTCTGTAACATCATAAATGGGTCAGGGCAGGTTGTTGTGTAAGATACAGAGCCTCAGACCTTTGTTTGTATCCCACAGTGCACCATTCCTATGCTACAAACAGATGTCACATGACTTCCTGTGTTGCATGTGTCCGGGTCTGGCCTTACTCAAGTAAACCCAGTTGGTAATTGGAGCGAAACTCTGTAAGTTACAAAGCCAGGGGTCGAACGTACCGAGCGGCAGGGGTCGAACGTACTGAGTAAAGTACCTCGTGCACCATAGTCAGTTGTCAGTATGGGCCTAGACCCCTAAAACCCACAGGGTGACATTGCATTTCTAAAAATTGACATGTGACATTGTTTGTTTGTTTGTTTAGTTTTACGTCTGGGGGCCATCGAGGAACTCAGACATTCAATTTTTTTTAAACTATTCAATAGTAATGGTAGGCTGCAGGCCTACCTCGGCTTTGCGCATATGAGTGCATGGGTGTGTGTGCGCGCGTGCATATATTTATGAGTCTGCTTGTAGCAGTGGGACACGGCTCGTAGCGGTGAAATACCATTCGTGACTCAAGGCCCCTCTTTATCGTGCTGCCTCATGCAGGTAACATGTCGCAAACTGTAGACACATCACCCGGTCGGTCACATTATCCTGACACTGACGGACCAGCCATTTTTTTATTTTTTATTTTTTGTTTATAAATATACGTATATATGATCTATATGAACTTATATAAGTTTGATTCTTTGAGGAAGTTCAGGAGTTCTTTTGTTTCTATTGTGTTGAAGACAGCTTTCAGTGTTGTTGCATTTTTAAGATATTTTCTTCTGTTGCTTGCAGTCCTACGACAGTTGAGCAAGATATGCTTAACTGTGAGTTCAGTCTTGCATTGTTGGCATATTTTAGTAACAAGGACATGGGAAAACAGAAACTTAGTGATAAGTGACATGTCCTTTCATTAAAACTCCCTTTAGAAAAATAGAGATTTGTAAACCAGGGGTCAGAAGTAGGAGGCCCCAATTGGACCCTTATCTTGTCTCTTATCCCTGATCTTCTCAAAACTACTCCCGACTGACCACTAACTCAGGCGCCTATTGATTTCAATACCTCTGTACCCCCACCCTTGGGCTTCCCTAGCCCACTTAAAAGGGTCTATTTCTCCTCTTTCCTATCCCCACGTGACGGATGTGGTGCACATATGCGCGGGCACTGACACATTCCCCTGTGAAATTGTGTAATGTAGTTCTCGCCATGAATATGACCTTAGCTGTCGAAATGGCGTTAAACATCTATTACTCACTCACCCCCACCCTTATTTGAGACCGGCAGTTTTTCGAACACTGTTTTTAGTGCTTCAGACTATTTTCTGCCCTCAGGCTTATTCAAGATTGGCACTTACTTGAGACCCTGAACCTTAAATGAGCCATTACGTCATTGAGGCACACCACACACATATATAAGGAGTACCCCAAGACCTATAATGGACACCTCAGGGGGTTATTTCAATATTCCAGGCCCCATAGACTCAATGTAGCCACTATGTTGTCGTCAGGGATTTTGAAATAAGTGCCAAGTGGTCATTTCTTGATATGGGTGTGGGCCACTAAAATCTACATGGCGACATGGGCTATTTTAGGCTTAGTGACATGGGACATGAACAATTTCTTAAAACTCGACATGGTGACATGACCATTTCTTAAAATTAACATGGGGACATGGCCGTTTTTAAAATCTACATATGACATGGGAGACCCCCATCCACACCCCCTATAACATGACCACGTTGGATAGAATCTACACGTGGTATCCGTGGTCGTAATGTGTTAACAGCTTAAGGGGTGTGTCCACTGCCGACGGATGGACCATCCGTCGGTTTCATCCGTTTCATTTATCATTGATTTCTATGGAGAAAAATATGGGTGAAGGGAGACGGATGGTCCATCCGTCACAGTGGATGCACCCCTTATCACCTTGTGCATGTGGTATACTAACCCGTATGGTAGTCTAACAGTAGATCTATGCAATATATAGCTTTAAATTCTAGAGAATAACCAATTAATGTAACAGCTGTACATAGGGGCATGCTTTTTGTGTGTGTAGCCATTATCATATAGTAAGTGAGACATGGTCTGCTGCATCTAATGAGCATTCATTCTTAATCGTTTTTCATCAAGAAAATGGGGGATTCGGTCTGGCCCTTCATGGGTCCACTATTATTTGGGAGGAGTGGTATATAGGGGGTGGGGTGGTGGATTTTTGCGCTCGCGCACCAACATTTTTTCGATACCCCCCTTCAGACGGTTTTTAAATTCTTGAAATCTTTTTGACCCCACCCCAATACATGAACATTCTGATTTAAGTAACTTCAACTTAAAGCATTGATTCAAGTTTCTTAAATCTGAAGGTTCATGCAGTGCCCTCCCCCCTCAGGGGTCTGAAACTTGTTTTATCCCAAAACTGTGATATACCTTTAGAATCCCAGTCACATGCCAACCTCAGTCATAAGCCGGAGGGTAGACTTTGAGGAAATATAGTAAAGCTCTTTGATCTATTATGAAAAAAACCCAATCATAAGCAGGGTTGACTTAGATATAAAATATTAGAAGCCTATGACCAAAAACAGCAAATTAGAAAATGAATCTTATTATTAAAGAACGTTTTTTTTTGCGGGTAATTTGTTAACAACAGCATCTTGAATATAATGGTTTTAAATTACAGCAGAATATCTAACTGCCTGTTATCTTAAGATATAATGCAGTTGTGTCAGCTTGATAATAGATTGGAAAGAAAAATCTATATACAGGCGACTTTTAGATTAACAACACCATACACATTATATCTACCTTCGGCAATGTTGTTATCTCACCTAATCTTTAATCACATGCTATTGTTCTCAGGGTGATCTCACCACGATTCCAGGAACAGCAATGATGGCCCTATCAATAAGTGATCTATAAAAAAAACATTTGTATAGAGCAACTAAACAGAGATACTGGTATATGCTGAGACACTAAACTAATCAATCTGGGTTGATATGATACAATGACAAAGAAACATTGACTTGAAGCACCATGGGACACGTATGCCATGAGACAATGCTTAAATGAGAGCTAGCAAGGCTATAATGCACGCCCTGCTGGTTTTGATAAGTGCAGGGCACCAAAGTAAAGTTTTATATGCTGTATTGATGTATTTAGAAGTTAGAAAATGTGTTATAACCTCTGGATTCACATACTGAGAGGTGTATCTATACTATGGAAATGTGATGAAATCAACCAGAGGTAGGAATGTTTGTAACTACAGTGAATAGTGTTTACACCATCTGCCTGATACATTTATGAGACATGGATGCAGGAAAATGGGACAGTCCATATACTGACTCATTTGGCATTTTTTTTTTCTAAAATGCCAAAGGCTGATATTACCAGTGTATGATAATTATAGCGGACCACATTGGGGAGACCCTATGCTTAAAATAATACTTGAAAATTATGTTTTAGATTAGAATTGTCTAACTGTAAGGGAGTCCCCTAATAATAAGATCCTATAACCCTCACCGAAGGTCACTGGTGCTCTATTTACTTACCACTGAATGCTCTCAGTCATAGCTCCTGAGTAAAACCGTAATCTCCCGCGTATAAGGCGCACCTCACGTAAAAGGCGCACCTAGAGTTTGAGAAAATAGTAAAAAAAAAAATGAAAAATTCATAACTTTTGTTCTACTTATTGAATTGTCAAAATTCAAAAAGCTATGTATTGCTAGAGCCCCCAGGACCCCCAGGCCTATTTTGACTTAGGGGGAGTGTAAGATATCAAATGAAATGTCTTGGTGTCCCCCTTCTGGATCCAGTAAGAACCAAAACCTCTCTTACAAGACGTGCCTTGTATGCGGGAGATTACGGTAGTTCTGCTTCTGATTTCCATGAGAGAGTCTCATGCTGTGTACCTCCTCTTGTCAGATAGAGGTCATACAGAAAGTAGTTCATCAATTTGAGGGTGAAAATTGTTCTCGCTTGTTGTATTGTAGAGCCCTCTTCATGTGCCTCTATTTGCACCTTTCAAGTTATGTCTAGGATGACCAATCTAATTACTTATGGAAATACATGCTATATATATATATATATATATATATATATATATATATATATATATATATATATATATATATATATTATAATGTACACATGTCAGCTGAATATAGAATGATAACCATTGATTTCTTTTTAATACATTTACAATGCAGGGAAGTAATCACAACTTTTATGGAGCTGAGGTGAAATGGCAAGATATATTGTGGCGGAGATTGAAATTCTGAATGATGCCCCGGTCTCGGTCCAACTCTGGCTCACGTCAAAGAAGGAATCCTCGCCAGTCCTCTGGACCCCCACATAATGATCAAGACCAGGTAGATAGGAGAAGGCTTCAGGTAGGTTCTTTCAATGCCCCTCCCAAAATCATTGTGATACCACAGGCCTTATATAGATTTTGAAAAAAAATGGTCAGCAAATCTCAGGGATATTTTGTTTATAAGTGACACTTGAAAATGATTTCGCTGTCATTTTGACACTTGATAATGATTTAGCTGTCATTTAATTTTCAATTTAAAGTGCTTATATAATGTCATATGATTGGCTTCTAACTGCCGTTCATTTAACTCCAATAGATCCAGGGTGTCAATGAGAGATCTTGCTTACCATATTTATTGACAACAGGCCAGATTCAAAGAGATTTCGAGCTCCCACCACACATAATTATTGAATGTCACAATAATGTAAGGCTGACATCAACAGATCAATAAATCAGTGTCGGATCCAGGATTAAGAAGAGGAGGGGCGCAGCCCAAAAGGACGGGGCGCACCCTCCATTTTTCAAATTGTTTTAGAGTCCAAAATAATCAAATAAACTCTTAACTACAGACAAATCCGCCACTGAATAAATCAGCTACTTCTTTTCCATCAAGTTCATTTATGTAGCCTATGTTTCATAGGATATCAGCATGAAGCCCAACAGTGAGATCCAGTCAAGGATGAGAGTGCGCAGAGAAACAGAAGAAGTTAAGGTGGGTTGTGACTTGCGGGGATTTGATCAAAGTTCCTAGATTTTCATAATAATTTTCTTTCATGGCTACTTAAATCATCCATAATCAGGTAGAATCATAATATGAAAAGTAAAGTAGGGGGTCACATCTTTTCTTTTTCATATTGAATTTTGAAAAATAAGTGTTTTCATCTACACCTGAAGGTGAGAAAAAAATTGTCTCAGATTTATTTTTTTCTTTCTCTCATGAGCACCAAACACACATGAATGTTCCAATACCATAATCTTTTTAGAGTTTTTGTTTGTTCCTCCGTTACATGGCATTATTACGGAGCCCCTAATAGGACATACCAAAAATAATTTTTCACCAGAAAAAATATTCGCTCGGGTACTGAACAATTCTTGCGGGTACAGAAACAATTCTTGCAGGGACTGAACAATTCTTGCGGGTACAGAAACAATTCTTGCGGGTACTGAACAATTCTTGCGGGTACAGAAACAATTCTTGCAGGGACTGAACAATTCTTGCAGGTACAGAAACAATTCTTGCGGATATTGAACAATTCTTGCGGGTACAGAAACAATTCTTGCAGGGACTGAACAATTCTTGCAGGTACAGAAACAATTTTTGCGGGTACTGAACAATTCTTGCGGGTACAGAAACAATTCTTGCAGGGACTGAACAATTCTTGCGGGTACAGAAACAATTCTTGCGGGTACTGAACAATTCTTGCGGGTACTGAACAATTCTTGCAGGTACAGAAATAATTCTTGCAGGGACTGAACAATTCTTGTGGGTACAGAAACAATTCTTACGGGTACAGAAACAATTCTTGCAGGTACAGAAACAATTCTTGCAGGGACTGAACAATTCTTGCGGGTACAGAAACAATTCTTGCAGGTACTGAACAATTCTTGCAGGTACAGAAACAATTCTTGCGGGTATTGAACAATTCTTGCGGGTACACAAACAATTCTTGCGGGTACACAAACAATTCTTGCGAGTACAGAAACAATTATTGCGGGTACTGAACGATTCTTGCGGGTACAGAAACAATTCTTGCGGGTATTGAACAATTCTTGCGGGTACAGAAACAATTCTTGCGGGTACAGAAACAATTCTTGTGGGTACAGAAACAATTCTTGCGGGTACTGAACGATTCTTGCGGGTCAGAAACAATTCTTGCGGGTACAGAACAATTCTTGCGGGTACAGAAATAATTCTTGCGGGTACTGAACAATTCTTGCAGTACAGAAATAATTCTTGCGAGTACTGAACAATTCTAGTGGGTACTGAACAATTCTTGCGGATACTGAACAATTCTTGCGGATACTGAATAATTCCTGCGGATACTGAATAATTTCTGCGGATACTGAATAATTCTTGCAGATACTGAAGGTAGGACCTGGTTTATTATTTTATATCAACTAAGTTTTTGCACATTATAAAACAAGTTATGATGAAGTTTATGAGGAAGCTCCTGTACCTGCAGGAATACTCCTATATCTGCAGGAATGTTCCAGTGTCTGCAGGAATGTCCCAGTATCCGTAGGAATGTCCCAGTATCTGCAGGAATGTCCCTGTATCCACAGGAATGTCCCAGTATCTGCAGGAATGTCCCTGTATCCGTAGGAATGTCCCAGTATCTGCAGGAATGTCCCTGTATCCGCAGGAATGTCCCAGTATCTACAGGAATGTCCCTGTATCCTCAGGAATGTCCCAGTATCTGCAGGAATGTCCCTGTATCCGCAGGAATGTTCCAGTACCCGCAGGAATATTTTTTGCATGAAAAAAATCTTTTTGGTATGTCCTTTTAGGGGCTCCGTACATTCTGGGTACATTTCTGATGTTTCCAGAAAAAAAAGAGTAATTTTACTACTGTAAATTCCCGGTCACAAGCCGGCCCCGGTCATAAGCCGGGGGGTGAGTTCAGGAAAAAAATAAAAGCCGGTTTTTGGGTCAAATTTTTACCATTTTCTCTTTAATCTATAGTAAAAAAAAAACCCCGGTCATAAGCCAGGGGGGAGTTTGGGAAAAAAATAGAAGCCGGTTTGGGCCCAAAATAGAAAAAAAAAAACGGCTTATGACCGGGGATTTACGGTATTATTCTGTGACAGAAATATAAAGGCAATTGATTTTCCACAGAAGTCCCTATAAAAAAATATTCTAATTGGAAATCCAAGATGGCTGCCAGGAAACATGCAGTGATGGGATTTTATTTCATATTGGAAACTCCAAAATTGAAACAAGTAGATACAGTTAGGATTTCAAAAAGTTAGTGAAAAAAAATTTGATTTGAAAAGTGCTCTTTTATAGCGCTTCCCCTCTTTTTCATAGTGACGTAATGCCACACAGAAGCATGGATACTATGTTGCTAGGACTTTGTTATTGAAGGGGTTTTGAAAAAGATAGAAATAAAAAAAAAAGTAAGGAAAAGTAAGTTTGAAAATATGAGAACAATTATGTCAAGTTTAAGTGGAAGGATATATTTCTATGGCCATCATGGAGTTCATGTCTATGTTACAGAAACAGAACACCAATGAAGACTTCGACAAGTCGTTTGCTGTGTCACTCGCTTGTTCTCACTGCTATATTGTGAGAGGACATGGTCGTACAGGGTTTCAGTACAGACCTGAAGTGGCACATCAGTGTGAACAGACCATACTGATGGTGGCAAGAAGGACAAAACAGCCACTCATCTGGGTCAAAGTGCGTCCACGACGGCAATGGGTATGTAATACTAATAGGAGATTATGAGGTAGATGCCAATGCTTACCGATGTGACAATGACCCCCTTTTTATTATTTGATGCCATATGATTGAAAGGCCATATGTATGTATGTATGTGTGTTTGTACGTATGTATGTATGTCACAATTTCTGGGTTACTCAGTGCTTTTTGCTGGATATTCCCATGCACATACCTGTCGATATTGCACACCCTGTAGGCTGTAACATCAATTTTGTAAGGCGTGCGGTTATCCATGGATAACCCGCATGCCATGCAGTTATCCATGGATAACCCGCACGCCTCTCATGTCCTTCCAAGTCATATGTTACATGTTAAAACCTACAGAATATTTCATTGCCATGGTAGGGGTTGAACCTGCATTCTCAGGTTCTTAGTCCAACTCCTATGCAGTGCGCCACAGGGACTGACGAGACGAAATATATATATATATATATATATATATATATATATATATATATATATATATATATATGGGCAATTGTCTCCAAGCAATATTTGAATACATGACCAGGAAGCTGTTTTTCCACATAGGTATTGAATATGCACATATGGAGGGTCAAATGTGCGACCTATGTGGGGAAAATATTTGAAAAGAAAAAAATTGTTTTTAAAAGGTCTCCGTGTAGGTAGGGTCCATATATCAAAGGTAAATATACAGAAATTAATTGATATATACGAGATTTTTTAAATCTGAGGCAGGCTTAATTAGGAAAATGGACAGATTCCTGTCTATATTCCAGAAAACCCCCTAGGTAAATCCCTAAAATAACGTCACACATACGGAAAATATATAGGAAGGTCAGGAGATGATATGGCACACATACAGAGTTGTTTATTGGGAGGGGGCTGGGGGGGGGCATGGCAGAATACATATTGCACCGTTAATGATTTAAAGCCCTTATAGGATTAAGAAAAGCAGCAGTCTGGCCAGTCATCAACCTAACCCCTTAAGGACTTTAGCCATTTAGGGGTAGCATGAAATGTCTCCCATTTCAAGCTAGATCAAGCAATATGTACTAATTTATTTTATCATGTACCTTGCATATGAGGTGCACCTCCAGCTCCACTGGTTTTTGATTAAGGATAACTCTGTCGCTTGAGCTATAGAAGTCTATTTTGAACACTGAAAAGAGGGGGAAAGGAAGAAACCTGACTGTGTGACCCCATATATATATACGTGATAGCTGAATCAACCAAACTATTTTTGGTTATAGGCTAAGATGAGAGTGTACCTTATATGCAAGGTAAATGGATAAATTAATTGCCTAATCCTGTTGAGGAAAGCTCAACATTGGGTCTATGCGTGGAAAATTTTGCCCTTTAGTGGTTAGAGCCCTTAAGGGGTTAGGATAAGGAGAGTGAGAAAGTTGTGGGCCACAGTTTAATGTACATCTGCCAGGGTATAAGGTATTGAGGTTGTGACATAAGGGGTGACCTTAGGGTCACCCCTGGCTTATCGCTAACCCCTAAAGGGGTTAGCGATAAGCCAGGGGTGACCCTAAGGTGCCATGTCACCTTAGGGTCACGTGGACCTCGACTCTAGCGTATATAAGGCCGTTGTACAGCCTTCCTCAAGGTCAGTCCGGCCGTGACGGACCATCTTACAAGATGGTGATCAGCTGCCCGACTACCATGTGTTAGTTACTCTTCTGTGCTTCTGCACAGGGGAGGTTTATGTTGTTTCCTTTTTACCCGGCACTAGTCAACTGAGCTAACTGTCATCTGCCTGTAACTGTCATCGAGAACGGCTGGTGCCTAGTGCGTTGTTGACAATAAAGCTTTAACTGGAACCTGATTAGTTGTTCTTCGTTTTCTATCGAAGGATTCGATTAGAATCGAAGGGTAGAACACTACACACACACACACACACACACACACACACACACACATATATATATATATATATATATATATATATATATATATATATACTGATTGTGTGTACTTGAATGAAAGCTAGCAGCATCCCTTGAATATCTTTAGACTCAAAGTCCCAAAATATCAACATTTTTGTATCATGTCTTGGAAAAAAATATCAAGAGGAGATCATGTCGATCTTCTAGTTATGTGTTGATATGTTTTCCTGAGAAATACAAAGATAGCACATCACATTATAATGTAAAACCTGGACACTTTCATGCAACGACCCCTGTAAATTTCAGGCATGGCACTAGCTATTTTACAGTGTGTTATTTGAGCCAGACTAAAGAGCAATGCATGATAATCTTCTGATTTAACCAACCTAAAAGAAAACTTGATTAGGCTGAAATCTGCAGGAAATAATGTAAAGGGGATAGGTTGATGCATTGAAGAAATGTAAAGCAAAAACCGAACTTAGATTTTTGGACATTGAAACATTTTGATGAAAAGAGACTCCCACCGGGAAAGCAATAAATCTAAGGCCACTTAAAATCGATTATCAGCTTCAAAGAGGGCCACATGGACCCTTTTTTTTCCTTTTTTTCTTAAAAAAGGTCGCATCCATGAAAAGGTCCAAGGAAAAAATATGAAAATATCATCATCTCAGCCACTAATTGGTGTAGAACTTATTTTAAAAAGCATTTTACTTCTCTTTTGATGCAGAAACATGTGTACCAATGAATTCACTGTAAACAGTAGCCCTTTTGGTATTCATATATAGAAAATTATGAATGGATATGAAGTAAAAAAATAAAAAAAGGGCCGCCCTCAATGCACAGAAATGGTATAAAAAATTAAAATAAAAAGCCTCCCGCCCTCACCACTATTTTTCAAAAAGTGTCAGCAAAGCTGATAATCAATTTTAAGCGGCCTAATATAAAAATTCTTACAACAGAAAGATTCAAACCCCGGTCGTGTGTTCAGCGGTCAGTTCAAGTTGTGTGAGCAGTATGAAGCGGGAACTCCATGTAGACTGGGAGAGGCGCGATGCACATTCTGCCACAACGAGGTAGAGCAGAAGTTGTGGCAGATGGATAAAGACAACCCAAACTTTGACCTGAACAACTTAATCACTGTACAAAGACAAGAAGCATCAGGTTAGGACTAGATAACATGTTCAATTACCCTTTATCATTTGGTAATGTCTGTCATGAAGGAATGTATATGCCAGCTTTATAAACTGGGAGGCAATCCCACCAGGCACATAAATAGTAATGTACATTCAAGAATTTATATGATTACTGATTTTTCTTTTTGTTAATTCCTGAAGGATGGCATGCCTTAACAGTTTGTCATCATACAAGTGACTCATTGACTCTCTTGATACCGTATGTAGCGAGCTATAAAGGCACCTTTTCAGAGAAATTGCTGATATAGTTGTTTACATTATGAAAGATAAAGGTTTCCTGAACCATATGATGTAGACCCTATGATGTCTTGATACGTGGACACTACAAAAGTTATTATTCTGCTAAAGGGATGCTTACATGTATATGCGAAGTTACCGTAAATTCCCGGTCACAAGCCGGCCCCGGTCATAAGCCGGGGGGTGAGTTCAGGAAAAAAATAAAAGCCGGTTTTTGGGTCAAATTTTTACCATTTTCTCTTTAATCTATAGTAAAAAAAACCCGGTCATAAGCCGGGGGGAGTTTGGGAAAAAAATAGAAGCCGGTTTGGGCCCAAAATAGAAAAAAAAAACGGCTTATGACCGGGGATTTACGGTACTCCTTCTGTCTCCCAAAGCTGCAGTCACTCATCGTACCAACAAAATTTCGCACTTCTTCTTTATAGGTAGAGTCTCTCAAACAAGACAGAACATCAATGGTACCAATGACCAAGCGGCATCAGCGGCATCAGCGGCAGCAGCATCGCATCATGCCAGTGCATCAGACATTGTATGTCCGTTTCAAATAGAAGAGGTCTGTGGTTCCTGTTGGAACTTATTCACGTTACAAGTCAAACAGAAAGGCAACAATTGCAGCACAACAGGTGAGGCCAGTGTGACATTGAATGAGCTTCTGAGTTCAACTCTAAAGATGATTTCGTAGATCAGACCAATGCAGCAAGAAAGGGTGATATTTCAGAAAGTTCATGATGAAGATTTTGTGCATTTCCCATGTCTAACCATTCAGAATGAAGATAGTTAACCTTTATATCTATCACCATCATTTCTGCATGTAATATCTTTGTATATGTAGACAGTATAGACAATAATGTGATCATTTTGCACTAGAATAACCGTCAATATAACTTCATTTATGTAAAGTCGCCCTTTCTTGCTCCATGGCTCTACAGGTATGAGAAGCATGAAATTAGAATTAATGAATGGCTTTGAAGTTTCTTCTGCGATCTGCATAGCATGTTTTTTTAGCGCCTCCCCATGCCGTGTAGCGGCGGTCCCGCGAAGCGGGACGGGAGGCGCTCTGATGATTGCATTTCCCCGATGTGATGAGATGTCACAATACAGAATCCCCAAACTAAATTCCCTCGCATGCAAAAAATGAGGTTGTGACCGCTTTTTACACGGTCACAACCACATTTCTTGTTACCTACCCTTCGGAGTACTCAGTATATTTCTTACGAATTTCAATGTGATTGCGGATCGAGTAGCAAATCACCACTGTTTAATTGCTGATCAGGAGGCCGTTTCACTGCATTTGATTCAAACAACATGGACGTCCATATTTTAAACACGGATGTCTGTGTATCACATCTATGTCCATATTTGAACAGCCACTGCCCTCTTCCCACTTCCGCATTTACACTATGGTCCATATTAAATGCGGTGAAACGGCCTCCAGGCACCCACCATCCATCACAATCCAATTGAACATCTTTTTGTCTCCTCCATCAATTCAGGTATGAATCACAAGTGGGATAACCATCGAGCATTTTTACTCAGACCAGAAAATCAGTTGATCCGTCCATTTCACTCAAACCGACGATCCCAATGTATTCAATATGAGTCTTTTGGCCATTGTGTCCATGGAGACGCATGTAGGTCTATCCATGGGGCTGGAGAAAGCAAAGTTTACTGCTGGATGGCAGCTAACAACAGTAAGTACTACTTCATCCCACTTGACAGAAGAGAACTATTATTTTTGATGTTGGAGGACCGTCATAGTGTGCACTCAAAAGGAGCTGTTTATTTACATTAGGGAGAGTTCATTATTTATGGTAGGGGGGGTGAGAATCTCGTTCGGCAAATACCTGAAAATGAAGCGTCCCCCCCATGTGAATATCCAAAAATGAACCGCCTCCCCCACAGAAATACCCAAAAATGAATTGCCCCCCAATTAAATACCCCAAATGCAGTGCCCCCCCCCCCATTGTGAATACCCCAAAATAAAGTGCTGCCCCCCACTCATTACCGCTCACTATAATAATACACTAAAATTGATTCCCTCAGTAGAAATATCCTCAAATCTCTCTTCCCCTTAGCACATGAAATGGCACTTTCCTGTGCTAAGGGATTTTCAAAAAAAGATTTGACCCACACATGAAGAGGCAAAAAGCTTGTGCAAATGCGCCCTTTTAACCTATTCCGATGTAGCAGGTTATCCCATGGGCGTGGCCATTGCTCGAGCTTGTTACCAGCGAGTTCTACAGATAAGACCTACCAGATGGGTACCAGTTGGCCCCTGAGAGGACTGCAGTGAATAGTTGGGATCATCTCATTGGCTAATAATTAAACCGGCTAAGTCTGTATAGTAATATATGGGCTTTTTCGCTGAAAACAGGTGAAATTGTTTTGATCACCTGGTCAAGGGGTCGAAAAAATTCCCAATAATGATCACTCCCTTAGCCCTCTGTATCCTGACAATACATACTTGTGAGCAGCTAAGGGGAAAGGGACATCCATGTGGGTGTATATGGATGATTGTTTCTGTTTGCCTACTCACACTTTTGAATTGAAAATCTGCAAATTTAGGTACACACAAAAATGTCTTTTTTACCATTTCCATGAAAATTCATACACACAAAAATATCTACGTTTACAGTAGATATTCTGAATTTGGGAGAATGCTATAAGTTGCACCTGATGCCTGATAAGGTTCCGATTACCTAATAAAGTCTATAGACCGCTTTCAATGTAATTAGCGCACATACCCTAATAAGTGCACACCCCCTCTTTTAGACTAAGAATTATTGTGAAACCCTGTTCATAAGCCGACCTTAATCATAAGCCAGGGCTAGAATTTGGGAAAATATTATGAGCTGATTTGGGGTTGAAATTTCAAGAGGTTTAGAAAAACTATAATTTATAGCAATAAAACTTGGTCATAAGCCGGGGGAGACTTTGGGAGAAAATGATTTAGATGCCGATTTTGCTCGAAAATAGGAAAAAAAAATCTGGCATATGACAAATAACAGTGCCCTAGAATAAAATATCCCCTGGCACGAAAATGAAGCGCCCCCCCCCTACATGAATATCCAAAAATGAAGTGCCTCCCCCCCAGAAATATCCTAAAATAAAGTGCCTCTCCCTCGCAAATGTCCCAAAATGAGATCCCCCCCTCGAAATGCTCACCCCCCCCCCCCCCCGCCATAAATAATGAACGCTCCCTTACAAAGAAATGAAATGTAGGTGTTTACAAGTGTTTTAGCAAGTTCTGAAACTTGCACATTTATATAAACATTTACTTGGAATAAACCGGAATTGTGTCCTTAAAGAAAGTATTCTACAGATGTATTTTTACCCAAACCATTGTCAAATATTCACAATCAGTGCAAAGATAGGGATTCTTCTTTTGGCAATTGCGAAAGCCTTTTTCAGGTTTGTAATCTGTAGGGGTCTGGTTTTTCTTCTTTTTTTTTGTGAAAAAGCCATATACCTTTATTATTCACATACTAATAAATTACGCACATGTTCGTTCTGATGCAGGATTGTAGCCCTGACAAACTCAGTGCTGCGTTCAAGGGACTGATCCTTTCTAAGGGGTCGTCATGATCCAGATGTCGTTAACTGAATAAATGGCCCTGTCATAATATCATATTGTTCATATGAAATGGATGGGGAATTAATTTTGCTCTGCTCTATCAACAGTTACTTCGCTGGACTGGGTTGCTGCTCATTTTTCACAAAAGCCAGCAGTGAATGCTCAAAAACGGACATCGGGAGGTATTGTAGACTGCACTAGATACCTCTTAACCTTCGCATTACACCACCACAGCCGTAGAGGCTCCAGTGGGAAATTGATATAATTGATATAAACCTCTTTTTTTTCTGAGTAGATATGCTGCTCATGTATTGACCCACTAATCTATCTGCCACTTGTTTTAAGACTGTATAATTACTCAAAGTTAATCTTCATTTGATATAATTTCCTTTTCATTTATTATTTTTGCATTTTGTGATGTCATCTTTCTTCAGTCTCTCTTCTTCATTAAAAAACAATTTACCCCTGTCAAGCAAATGGTGCCCCATGACGACCCTTATTGATTGAAGGCAAGTCAACTCTGTATAAAGTCAGCAATGGTGCTCAAATGCAGCGTTGGCGAGTTACTCACCAAAGTTGCATCCATGTATCATGAAGACTAAAGAACATACATTTTTAAGGCACTATTAGCTACAGGTCACAATCAATCATCTTTTAGCCCTAACAAATGCACCAGAAGAAACCAGTGGAGCCTCAGCCTCCACCCTAGCACCCAGACAGGGTCCTACAGAGTCCTGGTTCTGCCGGGTGTGCAATGAAGATTTTGTGTCGCGGCCTGCGTTCGATAAACACTGCGGCTCTGCACGACATGATAAGAACCTACTGACAGATACAGACAGACCGTGGCACTACAGGCCGCCACCACTAGGGGCGGACTACCCACAGCTGTGTTCTAGGTAGGGCGTGTAACATATCCACTGGACAAAAAAAAAAACCGTTTAGAAATGGTTAAATTGGGTAAAAACGATTGTAATAAAATGTGTCTTTTATGTTACAAAAACGTTTTATTCATTAAAAAAAACTAATAGTATAAAAAATCATTTAATTAACGCTTGTTGTTCAGTGTTAGTAAAAAAACGTTTTTAAGTCACGTTAGTTTTTGTTTCAATTTAATACGTGTTTAACCTAGAAATCTTTATAGAACATTGAAAAGTGTTTTTTGGGTACATGTCTGGATGGGTTTTCTTTTACATAAAAAAAAACACTTTTTTTTTTATGCCAGGTGTGATTGCATGCTATCACTATCCCTGCAATCTTTATCTGCATATTATCACCCCTATAGCAAGAATCATTCCCATTTTTTATTGTAAAACGTTTTTTATGTCATGCTTTTCATTGCCGGTACTATTTATGTTGGTACATATCTGTACAGCTATCTATATTCCTCATCTAGAAAATAGAGACCTCCCTGCAAACAAAAACAAAACGTTCAGAAAAGGTTGAGAAAATGTTTTTTGCAATACTAAAAAAAAACATGATTTTCTCTGTATATTAACAAACGTTATTTTAACGTTAAGATAACTTTTTCAAAAACATTATTTTAACATTTTTATGGGAGACGGTTTGTTATGAAGAACCTTTCTTAATTACCTTATCAGGTCTTTAGTAGTCATAACATAGGCCAGCTTCCATTATAGTTAACACTCAAATACAGCTCATTTGCATAATATTGGGGTGTTCCGCACTAAATTATTGCTGTGCTGTGATTGGTTGAAAAGATTTTTCTCTCCTTGATCCAATGTGTTGAATTTATTTGACTGTTTTTGCAATAGGTAGTGTGCAGATAGGGCCTGGGTGGGACTCAGTTCTTTCAATACTCACTACATGGTGCCACCTCACTGCAGGCTCACTGCATGTGCCTATTCTCATGGCAAACTGGGTCCCATTCTGACAGGAAACTGGTTTGTTCATGGGTATGTGACATGGGCCTTTATTAAGAGTGACATGAGGCAAAACAATTAGTGACATGACATAGCTGCTTTCTTAAATTCGACATGGGACATGATAGGCTCTTAGAGGTGACATGGGACATGGGGATTTAAGTGACAAGTGGCATGACCATTTTTTAAGATAAACATGTGACATGGGGGACCCCCCATCCACACACCCTTGTTTCATGAGGCTACATATATTATATAAGTTACACAGCTAGGGGAATGTTTGTAATTTCTATCGTCTCCCCCAATTGTTTACAATTGGACAGACCCCTAATGTCTTACTTGTTTATAGCTATATTGCTAACTACTATCATTACATATCTTACCACTACAGACTAGAAGAAGGCACCTGCAAATATGGCGACGTTCCTGACATGTACAACCAGTGTAGATTTGCTCATAACACGCTGGAACTGGAGGAATGGAAGGAAAGAGACGTCTGTTGGAAGTACAAAAAGTCTGTAATAAGCGACCCGAACGGTGTGTTTTCTTACATCTACGGTTTACAGGATGAGTTTGAAAAGGTCAAATTGGAGAGTGACATGGTAGGATTTGATTGCGAACTGATCAATAAAATCTATCCTGAATAACGACAGGTTTCATGATGGAAAGACATATTATTGAATGCATCCTAGATAATTCAATGCTAGAAAGTAGAGCCAGCAAAAATAGAAAGAAGACAAAATTATAAATTTTCATGATTTAGGGTCACTTAAACTCTTAGCTACTACAATGCTAGAGATATAATTTTTACTCGCCCCCTTGTATTACGTCAAATAGAGTATGAGCTAATAGTACATGTAAGATAAAGTGATTAAAGCACCAAGTTGTATATTTTGCCAGATGATGCAGAAGATTGAGGGAGTTCACATGGACCTCTCACCTGAGGGGACTCTGTATACTGCAGATAAACACTTTAACCATACATGGACCTTCACAATACAATCACAGGTAGACCCCTCATCCTGTCATCACCCATCGTGCATTCTGTGTACGGGCTTCCCTAGACCACTTAAAAGGGTTTATTTCTCCTCTTTCCTATCCCTCGGATGTGTGTAGTGCACATATGCACGGGCACTGACACATTCCTCTGTGAAAAAGCAATGTAGTTCTCACCGTGAAAATGACCTTGGCTGTCAAAATGGCGGTAAACCTCTATTACTCACTCATTCTGTACATGGTCTCACTGAAGTATTTCACTGAGAAGCATCTATGTGAAACCATAGATGCTTCTCAGCTACAATGGTACAATATTATGACTGAAAGCTGTGAAATATTTCATGTATTTCAGAAGGAGCTAAAGAAGGTGTGTCTTTTTCTCAATGAGAATCGTCATCATTTCCATCTCGCCACAGAGAAAAGAACAGAAGTTTCTCACTCAGATCAAGTTGATGATGGGAGAGTCTTTCTAATAAAAGCTGGAAAACAAAATCATTACACTGTCAAGGTAAGCATATGAATTTCACGACAAGGGTGAGCCGGGCTTATTAGGCATAAAAGGGAAAGTTGTGAAGTGTTTAAAAGCATTATTCAGCCATTCAAGAAGTAGTTAGCCTGAATGTTATACATTTGAAAGACACTATCTACAGAAGACACTATCTGCATATACTATAGGTGAATTTCCATGCTGGACTGAATGGGTCTTTTCGACAAAAGGTGATATTTGACTTTGGTACAAGACCTTTGTTGGCAGTGGCTCTAGATGTTGAAGTTGGGCATGAATTTGTACGAGACGAGATCCTAAAGCTGAGAACGGAACTCCCAGTAGAGAGGTATGGCATATTTTGTTTTAAACCCATTTTTAAAAGATTTTTTCAAAAGAGTTTTCAATGATGTTACATTGTATAAATGTCAGTTGTTACCATACATAGGCTGGTGGATCCGATACCCATGATCTAGTATTTGAAAAAGGAGGGCCGGGCTCTTCTCAGCTAAAAGGAGGGGGTAAACACTAAACAAAATGGAAGGAGAGTGTGCCACCGCATTCCCTTTCTTTAACTGCACTTGCAAAGAAGGAAGATTTAACTTTATACCACCTTTGTACATTAAGCTGAGTGCCAGTGTCCCAGTGAACGGCCACTATTGATAAGTAGGCCTCCTTATGTAGAGGTTGAGACATATGTATAATATGTATATTTCCCCAGACATTGGTCATTCTTCTGTTTTCTTCCAGATGGACAACAAAGACACATACTGTTGTACCATTCTCCACTCTCTCTACCACTGACCCTTCAGAAGACACTCTGCTGTGTAAGTACAAGCCTCCCGACACATCTCTATTCTCACAAAGCAGTCTACGGGGAGGCCTCAGCCACAACAACTATGTCTACATGATGCACAGGCTTGTCGAAATGGAGGAACTTGAGAGGACCCGTGTCGCCTCAAGGTAGGTGGAATGATGAATGTAAACCTACATATATGATGATTGAATTTACCTTATGTATGTTTATGTTATTTTGATCTCAAGTAAGCAAAATTAGATTCATGCACTGTCTGTTTGATTCCTTTCAATAAGAGCCATGGTTAGTTACTTGCATGGCATAGCCACCCCTTGCCCCATCCTACCTTCTACCCCATTTACATATGTCAGCACTTTAGAAAAAGAAAATCTAAACTACTTATGCCTCATTTTTTGTTTTGCCCCTAGGTTCAACATTGTTGCAGACATAGAACTTACCGAAATGATTCCTGGGAAGGACATCCGTGCACCAATCGGACATCTTTTTGCACGCGTACCTCTGACTGAGCAACAGTTGAATGAAGACACTGATGTGGGTTCACTGATGTTGTCTGGCTCGGTGACTGCCTGGGTTGGAATGTCTCAACCTGAGGACACTCTGTCAACTCCTGTTGTATATGAGGCAGAGGTGGTAACTGATATAAACTTTGGCTTTGACGGAAGAGGGAAAGACTACTTTTATATGTGCCTGTCAAAAAGGTGAGTATTAGAGAAGCAGCACCTCTTTCATCTCAAGAAGACTTAGTTCCTTTATCTTTGAGGCCTTTAGATTATAAAGCTTCATATTCAAATCTCAACTGCTGGGATTGATTTTCATATTTCTGTATTTTGTTTAAAACACTATATTCTCTTATAGGCCTTGTAGTAAAATGGTCAACTATCTGGAGTTCATTTTAAAGTCAGATGGGGTTTATCCAATTTTCTGCTCAATATTGAAGTTGGATTTTACCTATGAGCCAACCATTACTACCCTGTACGAATTAGTGTATACAGAAAAAAAGGAACTAATGCCACTGTGAAGTCCCAGCATTAAAACAGCTCTTAGAATATTTTGGTTTGAATCATTCGAGTTTATAGATGGTTTCCATCTCATCTCTCAAACCCTGCTTTCAAGAATAGCTGGGCTTACATAGAAAATATGATTCAAGCTTATCTGAGTATTTTTATTGTGTTCTTTTCAAACAGGTGCTGTAGCAGACTAAACCTGACCAGCGGAAGTGTCTACAGTTTGGCTGTTCAACTACAGATTGACCGACTGCCATTCTGCCGCATGCACTATGGTTTAGATCAGCTGCCAGACACAAGTGTTGTCTTCCCTGACTTACGAAGATATGATAAATCATCGAATTTGTCAAGTTTAACAGTCAAGTAAGCATCATTTATTATGTGTCACATAATTTTGTAGAATAGAAAGTATAAATTTTCATTGATTGAGTAGGTATTTCGTTAAATATTTTAAGTCCATGTGAAAAAAAGAATTCTGAAGAAAAAAGTTACCTTAACGTCATCAAGGGTGTGAAATCACTGCGGAAACATGGAATTCTGCAGTTTTGATGCTCACAAGGGTCATTCCTGGGATCTGTGCAAATCCACTAAGAAAATAGATTTTTTATACGGGGGGGAGGTTCTTAGAATCTTTTCCATATATAGACCTATTGTCACCCGAAATCAGAAAATTGATTATGCCAGTTGTAGTTCTTAGCCTCTCTGTACAAGAGATGATGATATGTGTTGACTATTTAAATGACCTTTATATAATGTAAAAATGGAAACTGGAAATCATTGTGAAGTAGCTTCAGAGGAATGGACTTTAGGATTTCATAGTCCTGGTCATGGAAGGTGAGGCTTATACTCAAGGATAGCCTCCGCTGTATCTCATATAATGTAGCTGAACTGAGGGTGTACCTTGGGTTTTCGTGGGTTTTCATTTCCTGAAGAATACTATAGGTAGGCCTACTGATCTACCCGAAATGAAGCCCCACATGCACATGGTCTTCTGATGACTTATTCCTTTCACCCACGGTGTGCCTTATGGGGGAGATGGGCCTTGTATGCGAGATATTGTATTAATTTATTAGCGAACTTATGCTGAATGATGATGGTCAAATTGACCTTATTACAGATCAAGCTTCCTCAACACTACCCAGATGGAGATTGTTCAATACATGACAATGACCGACAGAACATATACACCGCCTCTTGTTGTATATGGACCTTTTGGATCTGGTAAAACTGAGACTCTAGCCCAAGCTACAGAAGTACTTATCAGGACTGTGCCAGGATCTAGGATCCTCATCTGTGCTTTAAATGACAGGTATGCTTATCATTATCTCTTTCCAAATAAACCTTCATAGTTTATTAAGCTATTGTCTAGGGATTTCAATAAGAAAGCAAACCACAGTTTGAGTTTGATCTAATTAGGTGAAAGGTTTTCAGTGCGTTTTCTTATGTTTTACTTAAAACAAGGAAGTAAGTCTTCAGGATTTATCAGGATTTCCTGATTTCTGAAATTTTTGAATGACATTTATTTTCCTTACATGAGTGGTAAGGAGGGCTGTTTGTGAAAATAGAAGGCTTTTTTATATAAAGTGAACTTATGGTTCCTGATTTTTGCCTATTCCTGACTTACATCCCTGTTAAAAGAACTGGGTTTTAAGGGGTACAACTTCTTTCTATCAACAGTGCAGCAGACTTGTATATAAAGAAACACTTCTCCAAGTCTGAATACTTGAAAACTGAGGAAATTCTACGCGTCTATTCACCATCTAGAAGGAAAGACACTATATCAGATGACATGCATCCCTACTGCCAGAAGAATGTGAAGGGACAGTAAGTTTCTTTTATGTATGACATAATGTCACATTTCATCTACATCTACTAAGTGTTCCCATTTGTAGTCCTGAAGAAAGACTGCATCCCTAGAGAGTCTACTCATTGTATTCACAATAATGAAAGATTTGTATGATATGTTAAAAGCACTGTGCAGCCCTCAGTCGGTTCCAGACATTCAAGCATTTCTCAGTGTCAGGACTCTACAGCACAACTAGTTACCATAAAGCAGGGCTACTTTGGCTCATTCAAGACAGTTTTTTACTGATTACTGTATGTAAGGCTATTTTTTTTTACCAAAATCTTGTTTTTTTTTTATGTCTATGTAAAAGACCTAACTGTATGTGTGTTGCCATGGCAACTAGTGCAATGGGTGTGTGACATTTTTTGGCATTAAGTTCTCTTCAAAGAAGCCCTGCTGTGCGGAGCCACTTTAGCTACTTTTTTAGAACGTCATTTCTTTTGTATTTGGCTCCTTTTTTCCTGTTTTTTCTTTATGATTATTTCTTTTCAATAATCATTGTTTCACATTAGAGACCCACATATGTAATTTTCTGCCATTTGGAAGTTATTCCTTTTATAACAACAGCTAAAGTGTATTTCCATCTAACTGGGACAGCACCATAGCCATATTTGGCTGTCTTTAACTCTTTGACTCATTGATGCATGGTAACGTAACCTTCCAGTAGAAGGGCCAAAATACATCCTCTGATCTGCTTTATACACACTTTTATATACTCCCGCGTAGAAGGCGCAGCCCGCGTAGAAGGCGCACCCCCTATTCAGGAAAGTCCGGTTCACATAGGAGGCGCACCTAGTACCTCTGGATCATAAGTAGGAAAACCTCGCGTATAAGGCGCACCCTGTATTCCTGAGGTATGATCCGTGTACAAGGCGCAACCATCATCCCAGGTTGTGGATGATAATTGTACTTAAAAATTCTTGAAAGTCACAAAATGGGTGTGAGGGCAACAGCTTCCCCAGATGGTGCATAGGTAGTGATACTATAGGGTAGAACCACATGATCTTTTATTGTGGACATTGTCTACATGTGTCATTATGTGATTCTGAGCTTATGGAGAACACTACAGGGTTTGAAGACTAACAGAGACAATAGCTTTAAGTGTTCAGTGATATACATGTTATAATGTTCTTCTAAATCACAGAATCACATAATGACACATATAGACAATGTCCACAATAAAAGAGCATGTGGTTCTACCCTATAGTATCACTACCTATGCACTATCTGGGGAAGCTGTTGCTCTGACACCCATTTTGTGACTTTCAAGAATACATGATATAGAATTCTCTGCTAAATCCCCAAATTGGAATTTCGCCAAACCCCACGTATAAGGTGCACCCCTAACTCAAGCCAGCCTGCGACCCACGTATAAGACTCATCCACCATCTGATTCGCGTATAAGACGTGCCTTATACGCGGGAGATTACGGTATATTTATATATATATATATATATTTTATGCAGCATTTGACTTTGGCTTTATTATGAACCAATTGCCTACATTCTTCATTAAATTGGCACTAACACAATGGGGAATTTCAGCCAAAGTAGGGCCGATTGCCATAGGATTTTGGAGCCAAAGTAGACCTGTTTTCACACTGTCAACAATTAATTTTCACTAAATGTCAATTTCTTTGGTTAGTTGAGTTAATTTCTACCATCAGATATATGGGATGTCAATGTCTCAGATGGGGGTACATGTGGTGACACCTAAACCTTGTGCTCTATAGCAATGCAATTCAGCACCATAAAAAGGATTTTTTAAAAAAGAAAATTGAGTTTCAAATTGGCCCCACCTACAAAAAAGGCTTTAACCAAGCCAAATTGAGTTTATCTTTAAGTATCCCTGGGAATGCAAAGTAGCCCCGCTTTACAGTATACAAGGAAAACACTTATTTGATACTAAATCATGTTACTTAAGACATTTTTTAAAGACCTTGGTCAGGCTTCCATAGCACACTTAAAAGGGTCTATATCTCCTCTTTCGTATTCACTCGGATGTGTTTGGTGCACTTAATATATATGTAGGTAATGACATTTCTCTGTGAAATTGTGTAATGTAGTTCTCGCCATGAATATGACCTTAGCTGTTGAAATTGCATTAAACATCTATTACTCACTCACTAATGACCTTGGTATTCATTCCTCAACTTACTGGAATTTTACCATATGTACCGTTGACAAATTAGAAATTAGATTCATGCCAATGGCATAAAACAATATCAAAACAATGGTAATTGAATTTCTGCTTCCATATGATTTCAACTTAAGATTCCGGCTACCAGATGAGGAGGCCATCAACCAGCATCGTATCATTGTGACCTCCTTAACCACATCCCTGATGCTAACGGATCAGAACATGAGAGGACGGTTCACACACATTCTGCTTGATGAAGCAGGCCAGTGCCTTGAATGTGAAGCAGTTCTACCTCTAACACTTGCTACTAGCTCCACTTGTGTTATCTTGGCTGGTGACCATCGTCAACTCGGACCAAAATCCTTCAGTGCAAAACTCCCGCCAACTCGGCTGAAACTGCACATTTCCCTCCTTCAGCGCCTGTACAAGTATTATGTTGCCCACCTAAACAATCCAGAGACACTGGTGAAAGTGCTCAAGGTCAACTATCGCTCACATCCAACAATCATGTCATTTTTGTCCAAACACTTCTATGATAATGCAATTGAATGTCGAAGCGAGTGGGGTCTGCAATGCGACTTCCAACCTCTTGTTTTCTATGCTAAAAATGGTGAAGAGAACTCTGACAGAGAAGGCACCTCATACTACAATATGTCTGAAATAGAGGAGGTTGTCAAACAAATTGCTCATCTCTATGAAAATTGGCCTGGTTCTTGGGGTGACAAATCGCCAACGAAAATAGCTGTTCTTACGCCCTACTCTCAACAGGTAAACTATTCCGACCTAGCGGGATACATTATTGACCAATGAGAAAATTTCCTTTCATTCAGTGCAGACTTTTTAGGGTGCATTACGTAACACCTGGTACCCATCAGCTCACTGTTATCAGTCCTTATCACGCAAGGTATCAGCTTCAGCAGGGGTCGGCCCACTAAGAAATCCACTAACCGGGAATATAAATTGGTACATACATGTACATTTGCACACAGATTTCTAACATCACTGTTTTGATACATGCTCTTGTCCAATTCATATGGGGTACTGGTAATGAGAACTGCCAGTATTTTCATATTTTCATACATCATCATGATAACAAAGAAACATAAACATATAGGAATTATGCGGTTGCTACAGTGTTTTAACTACAGATATACAATTTATTTCCAAACTGATATAAGCCGTTTTCATCTCTTCGTTGTTGTAGGTGAACAAAATCAGGGCAGCTCTCACAGATTGCAAGGCATGCTTCAAAGATATCACGGTGTCTAAAGTCTCTGAAGTTCAGGGTGAGTGATTTTCTTTTCTATTTAAGATGATATATAGGAGTGGGAAAGAAATCTTTGACCTTAAAATTTGCATTTCAATACTTAGAATTTATGCACAGTCCTAGTAAATGACATGACTATTCTAATCAGTATCAATCTTAACTCAGACACGAAAGTTGACCCTTTTTTTCAGGAGAAGAATTCCATGTAGTCTTCATAAGCATCGTCAGGACACATCAAGGTATTGTGAATTCAAATGATGAAGAAACCTTAGGTTTCTATTCTGATTTCCGCTTGGTGAATACTGCAATGACACGAGCAAGATGTCAAGTTTCTGTAGTGGGTGATCCATCATCACTTACATGCTTTGGGTACTGCATGCCAATATGGAAATCATACTTGGAATGTTGTAGCAAGAATGGCACCCTTTATCAATGTGCTCTTCTGCTAAATACTCATGGTGTAAATGGGGAACTTCAAGACAGGCCTAGAGGAGAGAACCTTGTTTATGTCATGCCCGAAGAGGTCTTCAATGTTGCTGATATGGAAGACGATGAAATCCTTCAGCAGTTGAAGATGAAGAGGGAACCTGAAGCAAATACAGCTGAATGCAATGGTTATGTGGAGAACCATGCAGAGGGAGGGTATGGTGAAGTACACTTTATATCCTGGAGGAGAGAGAGTACAGACAACCAAACAAGTCAGCTTGTGCACCGGAGGAAAAAGGTTAAATGGAAGCGGGTACCAATCATATTCACTACAAGAGGTTACAACCGAGTGGAGAATGATGAATTTGGCAGTAGTGATGAAGACGATGATGGAAGATCGAAAATATACCAGGAATATGATGAGGCTCAGTTGCTCACATTCCTAAGGGATGATCCAAACACATACAAGAGATGTCTCATCAACATCAGTGGGGCACAGAGAAGAGTTGCTGAAAACCTTAACTCTAATGATAGGATCCACAACATTCACATCCCTACTCGTAATAAATGCAATCGAGCGTTTGATGGAGATGAGGTTCTTGTCAAGGTTACATCAATTGATGATCCATCAGTTGGCTGTCATCAAGGAGAGGTTGTAGGGATCCTGAGCAAGGCAATGATGGTCAAACTGTGTGTCTGCAGGATTGACCACCTCGATCCAGGTATTTTCATCCCCTTGAACAAAGGTTTTCCCCTTATGAATAATCTTGTTCGGGACCATCATCCAAAAGGCAAGATTGCCATCTACCGTAAGAGGAAATGGGAAGGAATACAGATCAAAAGGTATGAGTCTCTTGACTTTTCCAACCCCTCAAGCAAGCTCTTTCTTGTGCGATTGTTGAAATGGGGATCAAGGCGCCTTTTGCCTCTTGGCATAGCAGTTGATGTGATACCAGCCCCAACAGGAATTGAGGATGGCGAAATTGTTATGAAGCTGGAATACAACCTTCACGAAGACTACCATACCGACACAGTGTCAGAAATTGAAGAACTGTACAATGGGCAGTTTCAGCTTCCAGATATGGACCTGCAAAGTCGCTGCAACTTTGCGGATGATCTGACTTTCACCATTGATCCGCAGGGCTCGGAGGATCTTGATGATGCTCTCAGTGTGAGAAAAACTAAAAATGGTTGGTGTATTGGTATCCACATTGCAGATGTGACCTACTTTGTGCCCCAAGACAGCAGTATTGACAAAGAAGCAAAGAAACGCTGCCTAACGTACTACCAGCCAATTGGTTCCCCGGTTGCTATGCTACCTCCACGTCTGAGTGAGGATCTTTGCAGTCTAAAGCAGGGTGAGGAGCGTATGGCACTCTCTGTGATGCTTCATGTAAACGACAAAGATTTCAAACCTCTGCGTCCAGTTGAAGTGTCCAAATGTGTCATACGCAGTGACTACCAGCTCACTTACAAGGAAGCACAGCAGATCATTGATGGCCAAAGTATGACAAATTTTCCAGAAGACATGGTGCATAAATTGATGGTGCTCAACCAAGTGGCAAAGAAATGGCGACATGAGCGACTTCGAGACAGCAGTTATGCCATCAAACCTGATGAAGTGATTTGTCTTGATGCACACCGCCTTATTGAGGAAATGATGATCAAGGCTAATCATGAAATTGCCAAAATACTTGTTCATGAGATGTACAACATAGTTCCTCTGCAAGTCCAGCATCCACCAAATGAGGAATCGCTGAACGAATGGTGCAGTAGGTATTACCTAAGTGCTAAACAATCACTGACATTGGAAACAGTAGTTTCATCATTCACACCGCCAAGGTCACCCATGGGTGTTGAAAACAGCAATTCACAGGCAGATCTGCACGTGATCTCTCATCAATTCCTATCATGTCTGAAAGATGCATTGGAAAGAAATGATGACAAGGCACTGCAAAACCTGGTGGCAACAAGTAGGCTTCAACCAGAGCTGGCAGCTGCAGAGTTTGCCTACATTGACATCCAGAACAAGGCGGAATACAAGTGTTCTGCAGACATTGATGCACCAGCAGGTCATGCGTCACTAAATCTTGTACCTTACCTGCACTTCACCTCACCAATACGCAGGTACATTGACATTGTAGTGCATCGTCTAGTGAAAGCCGTGATTGAGAAGAGAAGTGCTCCCTACAACCCAGCTGATATCCAGAGGATCTGCAGCCAGTGTAACAGTGCTTCAATAAAACAGAGAATGTATGACAAAGACAAGCGTTCCCTGAAGATGAATGTTATGATGAAAGAGCAGCCCTTGGTCCTATATCCGATTGTGGAAAGTGTTCAAGCAGATCGGATCTTCCTACGGTTCCCAACGCTAAGAGAGATCCCTTTGTCAGCTGGGTCTCTAAAATACAGCGTCCTTGACTTGCAGACCCTTCCAATATATGATGAGGGTAGCCAAGAGGTTGAGCTATGTTGGGAGGGCCAACTTTACATCTATGACAAGTACTGCAGCGGAGACACAGTCCAGATTGCTGATTCCCGTTCAATCAAAATCACACTTGATCCATATCAGTAAGTGGGATTGAGCTACCATATTTGATGTAATTTGTACATAAAACATCTAGTCCAAGAGCCCAGACACTTTTACTTTTGTTTTTGTGACCAAAAGGTTTGAAGGTTGATTCCTATGTAGAATTTTCTGCTGATTTCAGAAATCTAAGTCTTACAAAAATCTGTTGGGGCATTCTCCGGCAAAATTAGGTCAAAGTTGGTAACCTCATGTTCTTTCAGGAACTGATTTCATTTCTTTTGTGAGTTGGAATCATGTGTATATTCATATAATAGAGGTACCCATCTATTCTAGGGCCAGACATTTTATTTTGCTACTCATTTATTCAGTGCGCACATTTTCTCGAAATTTTCAAGGTGGCCACCATAAAACCATTGAATTTGTAAGTTTTTAGCTGGAAAAATGATAAAAGTGTTTTTACCTGTACATCTACTTTGATCAAACTGTTATGAAATAATCCTTGAAGGTTCCAGGTTTGTTCTATGATTGGGGGAAATCAATTCAAGATGTTCTGATATGAATAGGAAGCCATGCATTCCACACAAACTGCTCCCTCCTTGACAGGGATTCTCACCAAAAGAGGCCTAATATGCTGACTTCAGCAGTACACTCACTGCCCACACCCAAACCTGCACATTTTCTCACCCATAAATGTTTGTGACCTATTTCTGTCTGGATGAGCTGATGTCAGCATAAGTAGGCTGAAGTCAGCATGGTTATTTTTAGAGCTTTTTTCTATATAAACATGACACTGCAAGCATTTTGAACCAGTTCTCCAGTAGAAGCTGGACAGATCACGTGTGATATATAGCACTGCCCTCAACTTGCTATCTTGCATCAACCATAGGCTTCAACAACCCAAGGTAGGACACATCATATGGATGCTTTGGAACCATCATATGGCTTAGCCTGATCTATAGTAAACCTCTAACTGTAGGTCTAGTCCTCTTATCCTCTGATCTAGATTTACAGTTCTGTCCCTAGATATATAGTCTGAGCACATGCATCATCATTGTGTAAACTCTGATCCTAGACCCTTACCATTATGCAAGGAGTGCCCACTTTGTATCTGATAGGAGACAAAGAATAGAAATTTACATAATCATTCATAAATTCTTGCAACAAAAGATGCCAAATTTGATTCATTTAACACCATTGTAATGCTTGAGATGATGTTATGGGTGATGGTTTGGTGGTGGGTACTAACATTACTCACTCTTTCAGGTTCCCTGCTCAACATAGCTGCAGAGACATGACTAGTAGAGTCTGCATACTACACCTTTCCTCAAAGAAAGGTGACAATGAAAAAGGAAATATACACAAATTTGATCAATCTTCTTGGGCCAAAGTCAAGTCAGCTGAGAGCAATAGGAAACAGCTCTTTAAAACATCCAAATATTTTTCCATCACAGTACCACAGAATTTTGATGAGAACATTGAATACCATTCCAAATGTTACAGTGACTTCACTTCTATACCAAGAAAGGAAGGCAGTGACAGATGTGACTCTGAAGTACCATTGAAGCAATCACATACATTATGTTCAAAGGTGTCTCATACTGCTACAAGTTCCTCTGGAGTATTTAAATCTGTTTGTATATTTTGCAAAAGAAAAATGACAACATTGAACACCTTGGACGGTGTGAAACTGATCAGGGTGAAGACCAAATAAAGTCTGCTGCTAAAAAGCTGGGCAGAACAGACATATTAGCAAAGGTAAGTGGTATTGGTATGAAGAGAAAAGAAGCTAGATATCACCACACATGTAGGAGGGAATTTCTGAATCAAGCTTGTGATGGAAGGGAAAAATCTCATGAGATGCGTGACCATGAGAAAGCCTTTGCTAAACTAAAGCTATATATTCAGGAAGAGATTGTTCAGACTGCTGGTGCTGAATGCCTGACAACCATTCATGACAAATATCTCACAATTTTGGGGGATTCAACATATTCTGCTGATAGCCTCTGCGAAAAGATTCTGAAGGAATATCCAGCTGAGATTAAGAAACACACTGGTGTAATGAAGAAGGGTGTTATCTTATACAGTTCTCAGCTCAGTGTGGAAGACGCTACCAGATTGGTGCTTTTTGATCAAAGCCACCTGTCTGTAACAGCTATGTTTCTCCGAAGGCAGATTTTTAAAATGAAAGAGACTATTACAGAACAGATAAATGACTATTCAGAAGAGGCCTTTGAAAATGATAAGCAAACTATCCCAGAAGATCTGAATATGTAGTTTTTCTCCCGGACAGCTGTGGACATGACCCTGGAGCAGACTGTTAATAAAGATGCTGCTTCCCCCCTCACAGGAATAGCTGCATTTTCTCATTCACCTTCAGCATGATCAAAGTGGACTGTAACAAAGACAGCACGGAGTGCAATAGTCAGATGCCTGCTGTCCGGAGCAGGTTTGACACAGCGAGAAGACATCACACAAGAACTGAAGCCGCATAGGATAGACAAAGATAATGAGGAGAGAGACAGAAAGGCAAGGTAAAGTGACTGTGCAAATAACTGGTCCCAAACAACACCGATTCAAAGACTGGAAATCTGCTATCAAGTCTGGCTCTTTCAAAACTTCTCTTGTGAAATTCTTATCACAAGAATGGGTGAGAGATGAATACCAAGGAATCCTTAACGATCATGTGCTGTATCTCACCACCCAAGAGGATTGTTTCAAATTCAGTGTGAAAGAGGGGAAAATCACCAGAGAAAGAACTGATGAACTTGAATGCTGCCATCAAGAGGCTGATACTAGGATAGTATTCCATTTGACACATTCAGTTGCTGACACTCCTTTTGCCACAGTTACAGTGAGAGCCAATGATGCAGACATTTCCCTCCTGTTATTGTATCATGTGAATCAGTACTACATGACTCAAGATGTCATTCCAACAGTCTGGTTAGATGCTGGCTTGTCCAGTAACAATACCAGGAGAATGATAAGCATCTCCACCATGGTTAGAGATCTCGAATGTAGCATGGTGAATGCCATACTAGGACTACATGCAATCACAGGCAGTGATTATACACCTGCATTTAATCACAAGGGCAGGGTCAGGCCACTTTCTCTCATGCTCAAAAGCAAAGATTACACTGCAACCTTAGCAAAGCTTGGTGAGAATGATGTGAACCTTGACAGTCTCACAAAAGAAATACAACCCTGGGTGTGTGCTCTGTATGGAAAGCCAAAGTTAAAATCTGTTAATAAAGCCAGGTTTGCAGTATTTGAGGAAAAATGCAAGCCAAAAGATAAGGGTGAATTGCTACAGCTAGTGAAAGGGGCAAATCCCAGTAATCTTCCACCAAGCCAAACTGTTTTGGCAAAACAGGTACAAAGAGCACATCTAGTAACATCCATGTGGAAATGGGCATGGAGTCTGAACCCCATGAGATTAGACCCTGTGGACTATTTGTGGAAGATGGTCAATGGACACTATAAAATACACTGGTCTGACTGTACTCAGATTCCCAGGTCAGTGCAGGACATCCTGGTAGAAGGTTCACTTGAGGTTGATGATGTCGATGAAGAGGAGATGTCATTTGGAGAAAACCGCTACGGAAGAGATGAATCTGAGGGAGAAGAGAGTGATGAAGACTAGTAATTTATTCATCTATTAACATTTCTCTCATATGAAACACCTGTTATGAAACCTCTTGCCATAAGGACCTAAACTAGAGGTAGAAGAGCTCTGTTTATATGAAGTAAAAAGCCATTTGCATATATGGTAGTAAACAAAAGTGCACAATGGTTGATATTCATAAGCATTTACGAACATCTACATATTGACAAACAGTGGACTAACTTAATTTTTACACCAGACCATCTGATATTGATTATCTTCAATCCTGACACATCTCTAAAGCTTTGATAGATGATTTGACAACAGTTTGATCCAAGAAAACAGACAGGTTAGAAGATTTTTATAATATCTTAGGTTGAAATAGTACAAATTCAATGGTTTTATGGCGGCCATCTTGGAAATTTCGAGAAAATGTGCGCACTGAATATATGAGTAGCAAAAACAGATGCCTGACCCTAGAATAGATGGGTATAGAGACCTCTATTATATGAATATACACATGATTCCAACTCACAAAAGAAATGAAATCAGTTCCTGAAAGAACATGAGGTTACCGACTTTGACCTAACTTTGCCAGAGAACGCCCCAACGGATATTTGTAAGACTTGCATTTCTGAAATCAGCAGAAAATTCTACATAGGAATCAACCTTCAAACCTTTTGGTCACAAAAACAAAAGTAAAAGTGTCTGGGCTCTTGGACTAATCTGTTCCATCTAAAACATTGCAAATAATTCTAATAAGTGTACACCATTTCTAGTGCTGTGTTGGGCAAGCAGCATGTAAATACCTGTCTAGCTGTCTTGACCAGCAGCTTTGAAATACCTGTCCAAAAAGAAAAGAAAGGACTTAATGTTCGAGAACCACAGAAACTCTGCTAACTTTAAAGTAGTATTAGTGGAGGTAAAATCAACCAAACCCCAGAAGTTATGAAAGCATGCTGCATAAGTCTATAGTAACTGCTTCACTTCTGTTGAATACAGTATTTTTGACCTTTTTTATTCATGAGAAAACCAGCAAATTTGATGCAAAAGAAATGGTACGATGTTATATGTATACCTAGCAGTATAGCTCACCTTTGAAGTTGTAAAAGAATATCTTATAAATGAGTTTAACTCAAAATACACAACATGTTTTGAATGCTTTCATTTACAGCTTTGTTACCCAGGTTCCTGCAGAAAAATGGCAAGAACTGCTCAACAGTATCAAAACACACGATTCCACAGGTTTACGGGAAAAGGCAAATGAACTACTCAATTCAACAAAGTATGTGCAACTTCTTTTTGCTTATGATATCATGTATATAATTATCATCTATGGAATGGAGTTTAAACATTTGACTCTGACATGATTTTTAAAACACTTTAGCCACCATAGACTTCTATCATAATACAATAGACATAATAGTAGATCTTTATCACCAACATCCTATATTTGTTAAAAGGGGGGAACAACCTAAGGTGTACAAAAAAGATCTGCATGAAGACATCAAGACCCTGCTTAGGAAGCCTCCAGTTTCTGCAAGATTGGTATCTGGCCTCAGACAGGGGAACCTCATTCCTAGTCTACAGAGGAAGGTGGAAACACTTCTCGAGTCAACAAAGTATGTGCACTTCAAGCTATATGTAGATGATCAAGCTATGTGTATGTGATACCTCTCCCTACTTCACGCATAATCTTCGCTAGGCTCAACCTTAAAAAAAGTTTAATTGGTATGGAACAAGTAATCAATGAATAATTCATGACGCGTGTGTGTTAGCAAAGGATAATTGCACACTCGTGTAATTATCCTTTGCTAACACACACAAGTCATGAATTATCCATTGACTACTTATTTTATTACACGATATCAATAGATAATCAATAGAATATCAATAAATTCAAGTTGAAAACAAAAATTGTTCCCCCTCCCCGGGACTCGAAGCCTGGCATAGTGTGTGTACACTATCGGTACACACACCTTGGCGCCCGGCTTGGCGAGGTGTAGCTGCGTCCAAACCAAACCAACGGCTGCCGGGTCCGAGGTGTGTGTATCGATAGTCTATTGGTTAGAATAAGGTTAGAATATCATTATAATTATAGCGGAATATGTGTACCAATGGTCTATTGCTCGGACGCGAAAAAAAAAGATTCACCCTGACTGGGACTCGTCCCGCCTACCTGTAGAAGCTGAGTGCAATGCACTACCCACTAGACCACCGGGCCACACACAGAAATGCGTCCCGCAGTCGTCGCTGTTATCGAAGCAGCAGCAGTAGTGCTGGGGAGGGGTAGGAGAAAACACGGACAGCTACTAGTGGCATTCTAACCAAGAAAACACACACCGTTTCTCGTCAGTCCCTGTGGCGCAATGCATAGGGAGTTGGGTTTAAGATCTGAGACTGCACGTTCGACCCCTACCCTGGCAATGAAAATTTTGTGGGTTTTAGCATGTAATGTATGATATGTAAGGAGGCATGTTATCCATGTAAGGAGGCATTTTATCCATGGATAACCTGCCTCCTTACATGGATAACTGCACGCCTTACAAAAGTGATGCTCCATGCATCATGCCATGCAATATCGACAGGTATGTGCATGGGAAGTTGTGTAATAATGACTTCTAAACTGGTTTTTAAAGAACATTCTAAATGATTTTGACCATGGCTTAATGTATCAAACACACTGTTATGTTTAGTAACTGGTTAACAGGTGGCTTACTGGATGAATGTGGTATCTAAGTTGGTTTAAGTAGAGTTCCTGTGAAATTGCAATTCTTTCATATGCATAACTTTGACAACAGATTTCCAAGACAAATGTCTAATACTGTTAACTATATGGCAGAGTGGTAATGTCTTGTTTATGTTTGTAGAGTAAAGGCACAGATAAGTTATAATTTTTGTCAATCCAGTCTCCAACAGAAGCAGCCCACTTTTAAGAGTCAGCCTTTAAACAAGAGTATCTTATGATAGAACTCAAAATATATCTTCTCTGCTCAGGGTACAGAATATTTTTTCAACCTCTCATTTACAGTACCCAGATTCCAGCATACAAGTGGCAAGAACTGCTCAATTGTATCAGAGAACATGATTTCGCAGGTCTACGGGCAAAGGCAAACGAACTTCTTGAGTCAGATATGTATGTTCACAAAAACCTTTTTTTTTGCTCGTTTTATCAATTTCTTTTCTTCTTCTGTTCAATGATGTTAAATGCTGAAGTTTGAATAGAATTCAGTTAAACATTTGACTCCCACACGAAAAACCACCACCCCTGGTGTTAATAAATTATCACTCCCTTAGCTATCATAAACTACAGTACTAGCATCAAAATGAGGTGGTACATTTTTATTTCTTAAATCCCATATTTGTTGTAGGGGTAAGCAACTAGAGGTGTACAACAGAGATCTGTATGAGGACATCAAAGCCGTACTTAAGGTGCCCCCAGCTCGTGTACAGTTAGTATCCATCCTCAGACAGGGGCGCCTCATCCCAAATCTACAGAAAGAGGTGGACAAACTTCTGGAGTCAACAAAGTATGTAAACTTGAAGCTATATAATATTATACAGGTTACTCCAGTGGAATATCTTTAAATGGAAAGCACATTTCAAATCATCTTGACCATACTTTTTTAAATCAGACACTAGAGTATGTTTTATAAAGGGTGACCAACAGGTGACTGGACTGAAGTGGCATTTAGGTTTGTTTCAGTAGAATGCCTGTAAAATTGCAATCCCTTTATGTGCATATCATTTAGGCCTAGGCCCCTACATCAGAACAAGACAAATGTCTTATGCTGTCAACTATATTGTACATGTATATGACCAAGTAAAAATGTCATATATACAGGGTTCCCACAAAATCTTCACTCAAATTCTATGACATTTGCATGTTTTCCATGACAAAAAAAAAAATCAAATTTTCCATGACATTTTTAGATAAATTTGGACATAGTCTGACTTGATCCCCCAGCATAGTTTCTGCAATTGAGGTGGACCAATGGATTTTAAAATGAATATTCAGTTTTCCTATTTTCCGTGACTTCCCATAACTCATGAAAATCCATGAATTTCGATAATGCGTGGAAACTATATATGTTAGTGTGGTCTAAGCTCAGAAAAGTGAAAATTTATCATTGATGTTTCCGAAAATGTCATCGTTTCTTCCTGTATTGATTTTTAACAGAAACCTACTATGAATGTCTTATCTAATATATACAAATTATGCGCTTGCTATACAAAGGTGGGTCAAAAAGGAGGTGCGCACAGGAGATAAGTTTGAAGAAAGCGTCAAAATTCTGCTTAGGGTCTCCCCAGCTCAGGTCCATCGTGTACAGTTGATATCCAGTCTCCAGCAGAGGCAGCTCACCCCGCAAATACAACTGTTCACACTGGCCGAGGATCTGGACATCTGCATCGAACACCACCAGGATCCTATCAACTGCTTTGCTACAACACCAGTACTAAAGGTTAAAGCTACTTTAAAATTCCTTAACCCTATTCAACCTAGTAAGCATACAAGTCATACTCAACTTTATTCGCAAATTAATCTTTGTAAGCATATAAGCTGCACCCTAACTTTGGAAGTAGGTATAGGCCGCATTTTGGGGTTGGAAATTGCAGTATCAATGCCGCTCTTTGGTACCAAATACCCGGTGTATAGGCTACACACATTCTTTAGGCACATGCTATAAAATACATCCTGGCTTGGGTTCTCATATAAGCCCCAGCTTATATACGTGCGGTTTTATGGCATATGATTGGTACTAACATAAACCCTCACATATCGTAAAGTTACCAGCCTGCTCTATGATCTAGACAAAGACACATTATAGCGACACATCGGAATACAAGAATAGATGGGTGCCAGTGTTAAAGGTAGAAGCAGCTTACCAAGCCATCACCAACAATGACTCCTTTTTCCTGCGAGGGGTCAATGTCGAATGGAAGGAGAGGAATGGAGTGATCTCTGGAAAGCTCAAATTTAAGAAAGAATTCTGTGATGAATACCAAGTTTTTGGTTTTGGAGAAGAAAGGTGAGTTCCACTGTTATACATTCTATTAAGACAGAAATGCCCTAGAAATTCTTGGTGATGAAACAATGTCATTTTCTGTTTTTAAACTGTAACTCAACCCTGCCATGCCCTTGCCATTCTTATACACTGGATCCACTATCAACATAATCACGGAATAGGCGTGATAGGACTGTGTTCAGATTAAACAGAAAGTAAAGAAAATATAAATTTAATCCCCGATTTAATCATGATCGGCGGAATGCAATAAGTGAACAGAAGAGTGAGATAATCCTCAATTTTTTTACAATTATTCTGGTATAAGTGAAAACCTCCAGAAGGCACAATAATTTGATAAAAAAATCATACACCTTCTAATAAATTTAGCCTTGAGTCCAAGAGTACATTTGCAAGATACCACCTATGAGGTCACTACAATCTTATACAAGCATACTACATTCTTATATTCCTCTAGGTACCTCTGCGTACGATACCACGGTATAGCTGTGGCTGAGAAATTCCTTGGGTCTGATACTGTGAAAATAGCGCAGACTGAAGATAAGGTCTCCTTTGTAGTGCACTGTCTCAAGACGAAATGGAAGGCAGACGAAGAAACAGATGAAACGACAGTTGAAATGGTTGTCCATCAGTGGTCCATGCCCTTCCCAGATTTAAAACTGTTAAACAAACAAAAGGCAACAATTGAGGCGACAGGGGAACCTCTTCCAATGGGGTAGGTTGCAAGGAGAATGTTTATAGAGAATAGTTCTTAGGTGGTTTAATCCATGATGTAAATACTTCCTCACTTGCTTATTTCATTTGTTTTTTGTATCCTACTAGTCAGGAGGGTCTTGCCAAAAAAGAAACGTGAACCAAAAAGGGAAACATGCATGTAATCGTTTAGATGAAACTTGCACGTTTTTTACATCTCAAAAAGAGTTTTCCATACATTCTGCTATAGTTTTTTTTCTTAATACTATGAAACCGAGTTAGGCCATACACGTTTTCCTCAGCACTCTCTGAAAAGATTTAGACATGCTTCCTCGTTTTCCTTTGGCAAGACCCTCCAGACTAGTTGATTAGTGTATGGTTCAGAGTTGCCATGGTGTGAAGGATAGGAAAGGCCAATGTAATATAGGTGTATCAGATTTAACTCAGTGTTACTCACATTTAGAACTCAGCAGCCATGTGTCTTTCACCTCTGATCTCCCGGTTCCCGCCTAGCCGGTTCCTCCCCAATCGAAGTTCTTCTCCCTTCCGGTCTCCTTCCGTGCTATAGAGAGAGAGGGCGCCACCAGTGCCGCTCCAGGTTTTCCGCGTCGATCCGCGGACATTACAGCCAACAATCTATTTTTGTCTGTTGCTCCTCTGCTATGGACTATCCCTGTACAATATTCTAATGTAATAACAACAGAGTGTGTACTCAACTATCATTATTTCTGTATTTGAAGTGCATATTCGCTGTTTAAAATCTCTATAAATTCCAATGCAAAGATCAATGCTAACGTTTGTGTATGCAGTCTACAGACCAGGGAGGGGGTGACTGAAGTAATAGATGAACACATGTCTAGTAGGTAGTAGACAGACTTTAGTTGAACTCTGAATGAGGTACAGCCATTTGCGTCATGATCGTGCTTCCTCACTTCGCCGCTAGTCGGCGACACAATATTATAACATCCCCTTTTTCTAGTTAAACATCAGAATGATATTTGCAGTTCATAGTCTATGAGGAATTGAAATAAAGCTCTCTTCGTGATAGTCACAACTGTTTGTTTATATGGTAACATATGAGTCTCCTTGTGAATCAACCTTAACCTGGTGTATCATCATATGTTTGTGAATATAAGTATCAACAAGTCTCTTAGTGTAAGTGAACAAAACATGATATATTTTAATATGATGAGTTTAAACTAATCTAGAAAACACAGGGTAGACTGCCCTGGTTTCTCCACCTGGAGGCTTTATTCTGGCCTCGGGCCGGCAGGTGGTCCCTGACTGACTAGTCCTGATATCCTGCTGGTGTTTTGATAGCATGGCCAGCTCTACTAGTGCGGGCTACAGTTGCAGGACTTTCTGGAACTTTCTGTGGTGTGAGTGGAGGCAGTTTTTCTGTGGCATCAGCTCTGGCCCTAGTCTCTTTCCTACTGACCTCCCCCTTTTCACCATTGGGACACATTTGCTGTAGAGGTGGCATTAGTTGGGTGTGCACACCTTCACGGAGATGACGTCTGTTGCGTCGCAGCGTACTGCCACTCGGTGTCTCAACCATGTATGAGCGGGGCTCGTCTTTCTTCTCCACGACTGTCCCTGGCAGCCATGCCTTTGCGGCCTTGTCCTGGATGTAAATCTCCTGCCCTGGGTATAATGGTGGCAGAGGTTGACTCCGCGCTGTCTGGTCGTATTGTTCTTTAGCCTTGTCTCGCCTCTCTTCCAGCCTACGTTTGATGTCTTGGTCAATATCAGCCTGATGTGCGGGTAATATAGTAGCTACCTGCCTTCCCAGCAACATCTCAGCTGGTGATGGCAACCGGTTTTCAACTGGGGTAGCCCGTACCATCAGGAGGGCTTCCTGGATACTTTCTTTTGACTTAATACACTTTTTGATGACTGGCTTGACATAGCGTACTTGACGCTCAATAAACCCATTGGACTGTGCGTAGTGTGGGGATGATGTTGTATGCTATATTCCCCATCTCCGGCAAAACTCCTTAAAGGTCTCACTAGCATATTGTGGGCCGTTATCTGACCTGATCTCATCTGGTCTTCCAAAGGTGCAGCAGGCCTCCTCTACTACATCCTTCACAACCTCAGAAGTCACTGGAGGTTGTAATTCTTTGACAATCGGGAATTTAGAGTAATAATCTGAAATGAGGATAAACTGACGTCCTTTGGTCTCGAACAAATCAGTGCCGATTATCTGCCATGCACGGGCAGGGGTTTCACTTGGCAACATTGGTTCCTTCCGATTAGCGTCTTGGTCCTCTTGGCATGCACTACAAGCCCTGACTACTTTCTCTATGTCAGCATTGATCCTAGGCCAGTAAACGGTATCTCGGGCTAGCAACCTTGTCTTTTCTATGCCTAGATGAGCACGGTGGAGTTGCTGTAGAATGTCCTTATGCATTGTTTCTGGAACAATGACCTGTTTTCCTTTGAACAGGATTCCATCATCAAGGCCAATCACATCTCTGAATGACCAGAATATACGGAGGTCAGTCAGTAAATCAGATATCTTTGATGGCCATCCATGATATACGACCTCTGCCAGAGCGTTCAGGACAGGGCACCGCTGTGTCTCCCTTCGGAGTTGTGCCTGCTTGTCGGTACTGAAGCTAATGAGATCGATTGACACTCCATTGACACGTAGATCTAGTTTGACTTCCGACTTGTTATTGGGATTTGGGAGGCGTGATAGCGTGTCTGATAGGACCATCTCTTCCCCTGGTTGGTATGTTACACTGTAGTCATAGCCTTGGATTCTCAGTAGCATCCTCTGGAGCCTTGGAGGTGCTGATACAATAGGCTTCCTACAGATCATCTCCAGGGGCTTATGGTCTGATACAATGTGGAAGGATCTACCATACAGGTATGTGTGGAACCTTTCAACGCCGTGTACTAGGGCTAGTGTTTCACGTTCAATGTTACTATAGTTAGACTGTGTTTTGGTGAGGGACTTAGAGGCAAAGGCTATAGGTTTGCCCTCCTGGATCAGTGCTGCGCCAAGGCCCTTCTGTGAAGCATCCACCTCAAGTGTTATAGGCTTGGTTGAGTCATAGAATGCCACTACTGCTTGTTCGGATATAGCACTCTTGAGCTTCTCGAATGCATGCTGGTGGTCTTCCGACCACTCAAATGGAACGTCTTTCTTGAGAAGATCTCGTAGTGTAGCTGCCTGTGTACTGAGGTTAGCAATAAATGCTCCCATATATGTGAGAAGGCCAAGGAAGCGTTGAAGGTCCTCCCGGTTTTGTGGTACTGGCATCTCATGGATGTCCTTTACTTTGGCAGGGTCAGGTGATATGCCGTCCTTGCTATATACATTGCCGAAGAATTATATTGACCGCTTCTTTATGGCACACTTTTCCGAATTGAATACGAGACCGTGTTCTTTGGCAGCCTCCATTAGTTTTAAGAGCCTGGCGTCATGTTCCGCCTCGGTGGAGCCAAAGACACATACGTCATCGGCGATGCCAACGCACCCTTCTAGGTCCTCCAATATCTCGTCCATACGCTGCTGGAACACGTCTTGGCTAGTGTTCAAGCCAAATGGCAATCGTTGAAAACAATACCGCCCGAAGGGTGTCCGAAATGTCGTTAATAACTGACTGCTTTCTTCCAGTGGGACACTCCAATATCCTGCCTTCGCATCCAGTTTGCTAAAGTACTGGGCCCCTGAGAAATAGGGATTGATCTCTTCCAATGTAGGGGTCTTATGAGGACACCTTTTTACTGCATTGTTTAAATGTTTTGGGTCTAGGCATACCCTTAAGCTTCCATCCTTCTTTGTGCTATATACTAGGCTTGAACACCAGTCCGTGTGCTCCTTTACTTTTCTGATCACTCCCATCTTCTCTATACTGCCAAGTTCAGTCTTTATTTTTGGGAGAAGGTTTATGTTACATTTCCTGGGGCGATCAATATATGGCTCGGCATCTGGCTTAAGTAGGATTCTTGCTGGGTCTTTGAACTTCCCAATACGGTCAAACTATTCGGGATATGACTTCTTGAGGTCCTGAAGGGAGCCAACACTCTGTCCTGGCTGAGCTACTATAGTCTCCACATGGCAGTTGATTGTGACCAAGTTGAGTGCCTCACACATAGGTAGGCCTAAAATAACAGGTCCAGGCACATCAACGACATAGAAGGTGGCTTTCACCCACTCTAACTTGGCATACTTGCACTGTAGAGATAGCTTGCCGATACACTTGATGGGGTCTCCAGAATATGCCGTGAGCCGGGTCTGCCCAACTGGTGATAGTATTGTTGCAGGGTCAACATCATCGTACATTTGCATGAAGGTACGTATTGGTAATGCATTGCCCTGAGCTCCGATGTCCAATTTAAGCCGGAGTCCCTTGGTGTCGTCTATGCCAGGACACTTTACCTTGATAGTCGTAAATGCTTCATCCCGGGATATGGTATCAAAGCATTTGTCAGACATTTTAATGCAATAGAAACTTTCGGTATATTCGCCTGTGTCACTTGCATCAGAAGTATCGGATGAGTCATCTTCATGTGCAGTTACTGTATGCACCTTTTTCTTATGCTTATTGGTATTTGATGACTGCTTTTGGGGCTTGGGTTTATCATCCCGCTTCCTGTCCTTATCGCTCTTGCTCTTGAACTGCGATCTGCAATAATCAACCCAGTGCCCACGTCTGCCACACCCGACACACTCGTCTTCATATGCAGGACACTTGCGGTACTTATGCACAAGACCACAGTTCCCACAGGGCTTACGTTTGGAAATGTGGTCTACAGTGGTGGTGCCGGTCAGGGTCTCCTGGAGTGTCTTGAGTTGCTTCGAGCCTTTATCGGCTGCCTCATGCCGTCGACCAATGTTAAGAGTCTCTTGGAGTGTTAATGTCTTGTCTTTGTCTAGGAGAACTAGCCGGAACTCTTCTAGTGGAGTGCTCGCGATGACTAACTCAATGACTCGCTCTTCTAGTTCTTTGTCTTCAAACTCACATAGAAGGGCTTGTGTACGTGCTCGCGTAACAAAAGCATCAAGTGACTCTGTGGTCTTCTGCCTGTACTGCATGAGGCTCAAACGCTCAATACGGAAATTCACGGCAACCCTCAACTGTTTTTCGAAGAGCTCCCACAATTTCTCTGGCTTCTTAGAATCTGCGGCATTTAGGCCGGATGCGTTTATCCGGCGCAAACCTTCTTCCCCTACGCTTATCTTTATTTTCCTGGCTATTTTTGCAGCATCAGTAACCTCATTGTCCTCACAAACCAAGAGTAACCTCTGCTTAAACAGTTTGAATGTCTCTGCTATGTCAGCAGCATCCCAATTCATAGAAGGATACTTGGTAGCCATTTTTATTCACTAGTTTGTGTATTGGGCACTGGAGCTACTAATGTCAATGTCCTAACAAGCACATGAAAAATGACAGTCTTGGTATTAAACCCAGTATCAATATGGGATGACACTCAGTTTTGTAGGTATAGTTGGATTTACACTGAACTGGTCCTATTGGCTATAGGTAAATCATTGGATGAAGTGTAGATCTAGAACTGGTGTAGTCTAGAACCATCCTTGGGCCAAGCACAAAATGTGGGGAAAGTGAAAGTTGCTTTACTCACAATATCTGGTGTCCCACAATGTCAGTATGTGGCACACAATTGTCTTCAGATATCCTTTACCGCTTGCCACCATGAAGTAATAGATGAACACATGTCTAGTAGGTAGTAGACAGACTTTAGTTGAACTCTGAATGAGGTACAGCCATGTGCGTCATGATCGTGCGATAGCGAAGCCCCCAGTGCTTCCTCACTTCGCCGCTAGTCGGCGACACAATATTATAACAGTGACTGGTTGGGAGGGTTGTGCCTCTGTGCAGCCCCATGCAGCTGACAGGCTGAAACAGTGCAATGTTCACAACAATCAAGTACAATAAATTATGTACTGCCTGCACTGGTCTGGGCAGCTGTGTTGCATGGTTATGGGTCATTGACCACCATTAACCCTTTAAGGGCTGCATAGTGCTATATGTCGTCATGTATGAGTACAGCAGCCCTGGGTTTGCTGCTTTTGCTGACCACAGCCAATGATTAACTCTTTAAGTACTGCAGAGCGTTACATGTCATTATGATGCACGAGTTCATGGGTCTGCCCAATGCCTCTTAAATTAATGTGTAATATCCACATTTGTTCTATAATTCAATCAACAAATAAAACTAGACACAAAATTACAAGTCGCCGTGCCATGTCTCACGGGACTTTTCTCTACCATTCTATTAAAATCTACAACACTGTGGTTTTATTTTTCTCATATTTGATTGTATTATTGAGTTTATTCCCAGCTAGCACCTTACATAAAAAAAGACGTCCAATACTTGTCATATTCACGTTATTATGTGAAACCGTCCAGATAATTATGTCATTAGGAGGTAAAGACTTTTACATGATGAATTGACTAGATGTGGATGTAAAAGATACGTCCTATATGGGATGTAAAAAAGACATGTCCTATTTGACATCATAATGATGTATTTATCTGGTGCAGTCATACACATCATATGCTGTCATGATTATGCTATGATATTAGAAGTGTTAAAAAGATGTTTGCATTTGACATCAATAACACATCTCATAGTAGTTATTTTGCAATGTAATAAAGTGACACATGAGTGATGTCTAAATTACATCTTGATCTGGATAAACTTGGGACATTACAGAATTACATCTATTTCTTGTCTCTTTGCTCTTGAAAAAAAAAGATATGTTACCAGCAATACTACAAATACTTGTTTACTGAATAAATCAAGCATACTAAATATTACATGAGATATTTATGTCATTATGATGTGAAGTCAAAGCTGTTGTATTCTTGTAAGAATATGACGTCACAATTATACCCCCTAGATAGTTCTGATATCTGACACAAGGGGTCTCATCTAGGCACTTTACTCACTACCTGATCTGCATTGCCACATTCCCCAATAAATAGTTGGATCAAAGTGAACTAACCACCTGCAGTTATTGGAATGAACTGAAAGAAAGGTCTTCTTCAATATGTACTCTATTGCTACTGTGACATTCAAATGGGAATTTATGACTACAAAAACAATGCACAGGATAGACACCTCTTTTAGGCCTTAAGAGAATATATAAAAACCAATATAGGCTTTAAGTAGACATAACACCCTGGCCTCTGGGCTAGGTTAAATGTGTAGTGCCCTCTCTATGGATATGGAATACATATGAATACCTTTCACTAAACAGGTATTTTATATATGGGACTATATACACCCGTGTATATATATATAATTAATATGTGCAGTGGTTGGGTCTACTTTTCCTCCAGGGCGCGCATTGGTATGTGTGACGTCACCGTAAACATCCAGCGCCTATATAAGCTGCGGGATCCAAATTAACCGTCAGTTGGCGTTTTCCTCATATCGGCACACACCACGCTGGGTGGTGCCGGAAATTTTAACGGTTTTTATCCGTTTTTCCAAGTTAATACGGTGTTTAACCTATCATTATGGGTAGGAAAGGAGCAACCAGCGGCACACAAAGGTCCAAGACCAAGAAGTCGCCTAAAAAACCAAGGAATATTGCCAACTCTAGCATATCGAGCAGTGTAGATTCCAATGGGGGTGGTCATGGATCATCTTCCCCAACTGCTACTGGGGGTTCATTGGATTTGCCTGTTGACAAGACGTATATCGGGGAACTGGAGGAACGTACTACTCGTATGGAGCAGCAGCTCGAAAGCATCCGGTCCTTATTGGAAAACCAGGCGGTTAAACGGACATGTACGTCAGCAGCGCCATGCGAAGCTGAGACGGGTCGTACACGTGGTGGTGTTGATAAACATTCCACAGTCAACATGGTAACCAAGCAACGGGGGCGTGGCCGACAGCGCTCGCCTGACTACCGGGGTCTCCACGGCGACAGGGCAGGCCGTCGCCATCTTGGATCTTCGAGTAGATCGTCTTCATACCGTAGTATTTCGACGAATTCATCGGTCTCTATTGGTTCTAGTACTTCAAGGAGTAACCGCTGACATGCTACAAAGTCTAGAGGTACGTTTGATCAGAGAAATTTCTTGAAAAAGGGTGAGAAAATGGATAGCATCGAAAAACTACTGATCGTTAACGTCCGTATGGTTAAGCAATTGTTAGAGGAGGGTGAAGATGTGTTCGATGTGGTTAAGCATATTGAAGTTCTGGTAGAAAAATCCTCTACCAAGATATACACGTTGAAGGCTCTCGTAGCATACGACTCAGCAGTCAAAAATAGGGCTAATTTTGAAGGTGTTGGATCGTTTGGCGATGTTAAAAGTGAGGATATTCTGAGGCACCTCTCTTATGACGGAACGGTGCAAGCGCAGAAGGCGGGTGGGTCTAGACCTAAGTCTTTCAAATCAAAACAATCCAACCGAACCTGTTATGCTTTCAACAGGGCCGAGGGTTGCAGGGAAAACCCATGCAGGTATCGTCATATTTGTGAGATATGTAGCATGTCAAACCATGGTAAAGACAAGTGTTAAAAGAGCAAAAAAGACTAGGAAAGTTCACTTAGGCAAGGTCCTGCATTGGATTCTGATAGTTTGATGCCTGATTCTAGTGTAGTATGTATGGTAGACCTTCCTGAGCCTCCCGTTTCTATCATTCCGGGCGATAATGTTAATAATGATAGTGTAAATATTTATAATTCTTGTGATTTGTCAAAGAATTTATTTATTTCTCATAGCTGCCCAGTACAGGGCGAGGTTGAACCACTTTTTACGGTGGAATGTTTAAATAGACCCAGCATCAGGGTCTATGACAGTTGTGTAAATGGGGTATGTATGTGTGAGCATTTCATTTATGGTAGAAAGGCTCAGATACTCCCGTGTCGGCTGGCTAGTTTTCTCAGGCAGTCAGATCTTATTAATATCAATCAGATTGAGTCTGATTTTCTATGGTGTGGTTTTACCGAGGGTTTCAAAATTATTGATCCAGGTTGTGATACAACTTATGATTGTAAAAATTATAAGTCTATTTTAGAAGGTAGATTTTATGACGAGATGTGTAGCATTATTGTGGAGGAGTTGAACCAAGGCCTGGTTACTAAAACTGAGTGTAAAACCAAATGTATTCACTCCCTAGGGGATGTGGAAAAATCTAATGGTAAACTTCGTCCTATTACCGACTGCAGTATGCCTGATAAAGTCTCTATAAATAATTATATGAGTACGACTTCTAGTCCATTTTCATACAATTCTATTAATACTGTTACAGCTCAGTTAGATAGAGACGACTTCATGAGTGTGGTAGATTTGAAGTCAGCTTACCGGTCTATAGGAGTTTACGGTCCACACATCAAGTATCAGGGTTTTCGCTGGGACTTTGGTAATGGTGCAGAATTTTATGAAAGTAACCGCCTAACCTTTGGTTTAAAGTGTGCTCCATACATTTTTAACAGGATATCAGATTTTATTGTCTCAGTTGCAAAATTCTATGGTGTTGAAAGGATTGTAAATTATCTAGATGACTTCATAATTATTGCTAATTCTGAGGAAGAATGTAGACGTCAAAGAAATATTCTCATCGAGTGTATGGAATTTATGGGGTTCAAAATATCCACAGAAAAAGTAACTGAGCCTAGTCAAAAATGTGTTTTTCTTGGTATAAGCATTGACTCTACTATTATGGAATTATCACTCCCCCAGTGTAAGGTGGATAAAATGAAACTTGCCATAGATGATTGTATAGGTAGGGCGTATGTATCTAAAAAATCTTTGCAGAAGATTGGTGGTTTAATGTCGTTTTGCTCCCAAGTAGTTAGGGGAGGCAGAACTTTCAGTCGTCGTGTCTTCGACTTGTGTGCTAAGGCCAGGAACAGGGGTGTTGTTAAACTCAATGGAGAGATACATAAAGATTTGAAATGGTGGAAGGATTTTTGCAGTGTTTTTAATTGTAAAAATATCATTTTGAATGATAACGAATGTACTCCTATGTATTCCGATTCCTCCATACAAGGCTTTGGGGCCTGGTTTGATAAAGACTATTTGTATGGTACTTGGGACGATTCTAATCCTATTCTGGACTGTGTGGGTCATTTCGTTCAGGCTCCAAACCTTGATAATCTAAAAATTCACCACAGAAATATAAATGTGTACGAACTCTACCCGGTAATGGTAGGTCTTAAGCGCTGGGTGAAGAAGTTTTCCAACACTAGAGTTCATTGTATTACGGACAACATGCAGGTCTTGGCCATGTTAAACACAGGTAGATCCAAGAACAAGTTGTGTATGTCCTGGTTGAGAGAAATTTTTTGGCTTTGTTTTATACATAATATTGAAATATATTCAACATATATTAAATCTGAGGAAAATGTTCTAGCGGACCATTTGTCTAGACTGAATTACAAAGGTGTTCCTCTAAAATGTGAAAATGTTTTAACTAGTTATAACATGTGTTGCTATGCTTCCAGATCTGAGGGAGCTAGAGCGGAGAAGGAGAAGGTTTTTGTACAGGGGCGTGGCTGAGTCCACACGTAAGGTTCGCAGACAGCAGTTTGGCAGGTACAAAAAATTTTGTAAGAAGTTTAATTTCAGTCCCCTACCTTGTTCTCCTTCTCAGGCCTCTTTGTATTGTGTATATTTATCAGATAAAATGAAACCTATATCTGTTAGGAACTATTTGTCTGCAGTATGGTATTTTCAGAAATTAAAAGGTTATTCTGACTATAGTAGTAATTTTATTGTAAAAAAGACACTGGATGGTATCGAACGTAGTTATAAATGTTCTTCTACTAGAACATATCCTTTATCTCCCAGTGATATGTTGAAAATCAAGTCTAATCTGGATTTGTCTGTGTATGAGGATGTAGTCTTCTGGTCAGCTATCTTATTGTGTTACCGGGGTGTTTTCAGGGTGGGTCATGTAGTCGATTCCCCACATAACTTAAAAGCCAGAGATGTTTCTTTGTCGGTTGATTGCATTCGCATTGATGTTAGATCCTCTAAAACTGACCAGTATGGTAGGAAACCTTATGTGGTATATTTAAAGAGAAATGATTATTCTGTTCTATGTCCAGCTAGGTATTTGGAAATTTGTAAAAAGTCTAACAGTAAATTATTGTTCACTATAGGTAACAAACCTTTGACTTATAACTATGTTAATACCAGGTTGAAGTCCATTTCTTTAGACTGTGGTATTCCTTACAGAGTTTCGACTCATTCACTCCGGCATGGTGGAGCAACTTTGTTAAAAGATTCTGGTTTAAAGGTCGATGATATTAAAAAGAGGGCTAATTGGAAATCTAATGTTGTATATAATTATTTACATGATTCTAAGCAAGACCTACTAGCTCTGGATGTGATGTTATAGTGTGGAATGGTGTATCCATTGTGTTTGGCGGTTTTTTGGCATGTATGGAATTGGTATTAACCAGATCAATTCTCACCAAACCCATTGTCTCCTTCCTTATTCCACTTGTGATATTATTATAATATTTATTATAATATTTGTTATCGCTACTATATACCCAACGAACATAATTAACTTATGGGACTATATACACCCGTGTATATATATATAATTAATATGTGCAGTGGTTGGATCTACTTTTCCTCCAGGGCGCGCATTGGTATGTGTGACGTCACCGTAAACATCCAGCGCCTATATAAGCTGCGGGATCCAAATTAACCGTCAGTTGGCGTTTTCCTCATATCGGCACACACCACGCTGGGTGGTGCCGGAAATTTTAACTTTTATCTTCTTGTATATTGTATTTACATTGTTATATTGTATCTATTATTGTATATATTGTATTTATATTGTTATATGGTATTTTTGTATTGTATTTTAAATTATTGTCTATTAATAAAGGCATGTATGGAATTGGTATTAACCAGATCAATTCTCACCAAACCCATTGTCTCCTTCCTTATTCCACTTGTGATATTATTATAATATTTATTATAATATTTGTTATCGCTACTATATACCCAACGAACATAATTAACTTATATATATATATATATATATATATATATATATCCTGTGCAGAGTATCCATGCAGGATCCCCCTGGGGAGTGGGGACCTTCATGTGAGGGCATGGAGGAGCAGAATAACTTCATTGGGAGTCCACGAAGGAATTCTCCTTCCATTCTACCAGTAGGCATACCAGATTCGTAAAAGGTGACAAACTTGGGCTTGGTGTGAGCGTGTGGGCAGCTGGTGTCCATATGCATGGGCCCGGGTCTACATGCTTGTCTTTTGCCATGGAATTCCCCCTCAGTGAACCATGTCTGAGTGATCAAAGGCCGTGGTTTGAGTGGCCCTGCCTATGGGACCAGGCAAATGAAAGAACACTAGCTATCCTTTGAGAAGAGTAGGGGAATGAAGCCCCAGTAGGGGTTTTCCTCCTCACCCCTCCTCATAGATGCAGTCATTCATCTCATAGATTCGCTCATTCATAGATTTGGTCACTGCTGTGTCGGGCAAGCAGCATATAAATACCTGTCTAGCTGTTTGGACAAGCAGCTTTTAAAAACCTGTCCAAAAAGAAAAGAAAGGACTTGATGTCCGCGAACCACAGAAATGTCTGCTAACTTTTAAGTACTATTAGTGGACGTAAAATCAACCAAACCAAACCAATCCATGCAGGATGCGATGTTCGCATCTAATAGACATAATATTCTTATGTCTCGGGGTATCTCTCATTAAGATATCCTATCTGACTATGATTTGTGGTCAGTATTCCCATTTCAATAGTATCTTTCATGTAATGTTGCCATCTTTATATCACATCACGTTTGTATGGTTGCACTTAAGTTGAAATTACATCTATGAGTAACATCTTATTTATGACATAAACCATAGTCAGCTTACATGTCAAGATAAACATCTTTTTGATGGGTTTCAAGTATATCATATTGACGTATGATATGTATGTGCAGAGACATCTCATAGTGACGTGAAAACGTCTTGCACATACGATGGGTTTTTCCACAAAATTCACACGATAATATTACGTCTGTGAGGATCAGCACAAGATGTAAAAATGACGTGATTTACTACGAGTTTTGCTAGCTGGGTTGTCAATGAATGAAATAGAACTGTGCACCTTTTCCATTCTACCACCCGAAGAAACATTGTCTCTTAGAAAAAGCCAGTAATGCTGATGTTAACGCAAAATCATTTATCTTTAAGTAGATTTGCTTGTATAATCTTTCTGACATTATAATAGTAAGTAAAATTTAAAAGAAAAGATTATCCTATGTGCCTGCTATACAGGATTCCTTTACTGGCAGTTTTAAGCTAACACTTTTAAGTGTTCAGTAAAATAATAATTGGAAATTCGACAGTGGAATAACACATTGATATCACAATCTGGAGCAAGATAAGGTCTCTTCAGTATTCGTATAATTTTCTTTTCTATCGACTTTTAGGAGGATGCTCTCAGCACTGAATGCCCTTGGAAAGCATGAAATGGCCAAAGCTGTTGCACTTGGTCATAGGCCAAGGGAGCTTGGTAAGAAATTATGTAGTGGATACCACAAAACATGGTGTAAAGGTGTAGTTTATGGACCACTTCAATGAAAAGACCACCCTTATTTGTTTATGTTGCTTTATTTCAATGGTATTTGGGTCAATCAAAAAGGTTCTAGTGAAATAAGCAGTACTCTAGAGAGGAGGCTTCTCTGCTGCATTGTATGACGTCACAATTAACCAAATGCAGCAGGTGCTGCATTGATTAAGCATGGGGATTTCTGGAAAAAACGTCATTGAAGAAAAGAGGGCCCTCTCTCCATCATGATACTACACAAGATCCCTCCCCAGGGTTATTCTGTATTCATTGACAAAAGAAATTAACAATCAGTTTAACACAAAAGCTGAGATAGGCATGTCTTTGCAGACTGCCAATGCTATGCAGTCAGTATTTAGCTGCATTTGGTCAATTGTGACATACAATGCGTCAAAAAGCTCTGCTGTCCTCCATTTGGGTAGTGCCTATTGTGTAATGTATCTCAGAATCTTCTTATTTAGCACAAAGTCCATTGAAATCAGTCAACTTGAAAAAACGTTTGGTCTTTTCTTTTCAGAGACCAGCTTTGACCTATAAAGTTTTCCTCAACTCGGTTTATGACATAATGCAGAATTTTGATACTATGCAACTTAATCTCTTGAGTATAAGGCGCTTCTTATACGCAAGGTTTTAGTTCTCCCTGGATCCCTGAGGGGGGACACCAAGACCTTTCCTTTCGATATGTTACACTCCCCTTAAGTTATAATAGAACATTGTGGATTCCGGGGGGCCCTATCTACACATAGCTTTTGAATTTTTAAAATCAATTCAGTAGAACAAAAGTTCAGCAGACACCTACCATAGAACCCCACCTCTTTGAGAATCAAATTCAACTATAGGAAATATATACTTGAGAAATATTAATCAATTGTAATCAATTTTATAAAAAAAAAAAAATAAATAAATAAATCCTATAAGTCGCCCCGCCCCCCCTCTTTGAGAATCAAATTCGACCTATAGGAAATATGTAACCCATCTGGAGAAAACGTGCATCAGGGGGGGATTTTAGTTCTGCATTTTGCCACCAGGGGGAAGTGTATGAGTAAAATACTGAAAAATATAACAAAAATTGGCTTAGATCAATTTTTGCTAGGGAATTCAATTGTATGCTCAGAATTATTCCATTTCTATTAAAAACGTTCCATTTATGAAATGCAAAAGAGACATCCATTGCCATGGAAACATAGATAATTGGCATATATAGGAACTTCTAGTTGCCATGGAACCCACTCCATCATTCTAAATGGGAATTTCTGCTACAAATGTGTTGAATATTCACATAAGGGAGTGATCATTTTTTAACAACAGGGGGGGGCTGGTGGGTTTGCGCGCGGACGCGCGAAAAAAATTTCGACCCACCCCCTCTCGAGGGGGTAAAATTTTTTCGACCCCCCCATAAGGGACAAAAATCACGCGTGAACGTCCCCTTTTAACCTATAGTAACGCGCGGGGTTTTCCACTGAAAACAGGTGAAATTATTTTGACCCCCCCATCAGAGGTATTGAAAAAATTCTGACTCCCCCGGTCAAGGGGTTGAAAAAATTCTGACCCCCCCCTCAAACCCACCGGCCCCCCCCCCTGTTGTTAAAAAATGATCCCTAAGGAACTCAGAACCGAAAACAGACCCAGAAAATTCCCTCTAAAACAGATTTTATGATAAAAAAAATTCACATCTTTTGTTTATTTTCCCACAAAACTGTATTTTTTGCATTGTCACTATTTAAGCTGGGATATAATGTATTTAGAGCTTATTTGCATTTTTCAAAGAATTGTTCAGTACCCGCAGGAATTGTTCAGTATCCGCAAGAATATTTTTTTTTGGGGAAAAAATACTTTTGGTATGTCCTTTTACGGGCTTCGTAGGTTTTCCCCATCTGGTGACATATGCTTGAGAAATATTAACACAATTACCTATTAGGCCTAAAAACAAATTCTTGTGTTCAGGTAACATAGCCAAAAAAAATAGGGTAGGTAGGTCGGATATTTTTCTTTCTTTCTTTTTTACTTTTTTTAAGGAGTAATTGAAGGGCCATACTTAAGAGAAAATTTGCCAAACAAGATTCGGATTGTTCACTAGTGTCATAGGAGGTTCTATTGGTTATTATTGAATACCAGTTGTATTCCTGACATCATGAGCTTTAATTTGATACCAAATATGCCTATATTCGGAAAATATCTGATACCGTAATCACCCGCGTATAAGGCGCGTCTTATACGCGAGGTTTTAGTACTTCCTGGATCCGAAAGGGGGACACCAAGAGCTTTCTTTTGATATGTTATACTCCCCTTACCTCAAAAAAATGACAGAGGGGGTTTCAAGGGGGTGCGGGGGACCCTAGTTACACATAGTTTTTTGAATTTTGAAAATCAATTCAGTAGAACCAAAGTTATGATTTTTTTATTTTTTTGACAATATTCTTCAACTCTAGGTGCGCCTTATACGCGAGGTGCGCCTTATACGCGGGAGATTACGGTATATTTTACAATTTTTGTAAAAAGAAATTGTAAAAATATTTTGTAAAAAAAATTAGGGTCGGCCCCAAAAAATAGGGTCGCTCGGGATACCTGAACACGACCTTTTTTTTTTAGGCCTTATATAAAACCCCTCCTATAAGTCGCCCCCCCCTTTGGGAAAAAAGTTCGGCTTATATGAAAAATAAATGCAAATAAAAAATTAGCTTATAGCAGGGGTTTTATGGTAGGTGCAGCTTTGTATGAGGTTTTCCAGCACATAGAATATCCGATTTGAGCATTTTCATGGAAATCCTACCTGCCTTATGGCTATGGGGTTCACTCACGGAAGTCTTACAGCCCCTAGAGGCCGGAATTCAGCCTAAAGCACCTTGGTGAAAGAAGAGTTAAGGAAAGTTATGGACTTAAAAAAAAGAAAATCAAATTTCCTACTTGTTAGTTAGAACGGTATTTTGAGAAAAGATCTATTAAAAGGAACATTTTGGTGAGTGAAAAGGTTTTGTGTGGATGCACGAAAACTTCCTTGCTTGAGGATAGATTTTTTTGTGACCACAGATGAACCTTTTTTTCAGTCAATTAAAATACAGGGAAAAGTCAGTTAAAATTGCGATAAAGAAATAGTGAGACACATAAAATGCATGATTATTCTGGTATAAGGGTTACACATTGTTACATGAGCCTTCCTATTCATACAATTCCAGGTTGTATCTAGCAAAAATTATGAGCAAACCAATTGTGGAGAACGTTATAGACTACCTTATGGACTCTATAATAATGGACTTAATAATCTGCGAAATGCACTCCTATGATTGCTTTTTTTAAAGGTTTGGGTAAAAAAATTATATAAAAATTTTTTTTTATTATTTTTTACAACCAATTTTCAACTAAACAAAAGTGTTAGTTAGGTCTCTTTTACTTTAACTCATGTTTTTTAACCTACGAATAAAAACGTTATTAAAGAACTTTACAAACGTTTTTTGTGTACATGTTTTGACAATTTTTTTTCAATGCCAACAAACGTTTGCCAAACGTAGGGACCAAATAAAAACTTTTTTTACGTCTTAAAAAAAACGCCAAGTGGGTTGTCTCTTATTATGTAAAAACTCATAACTTATCTATTCTATGCATAGATCCGGCAACAGTAAAAAAAGCAAAGAAGAAAGCGAGGTCATTAGAGATACCTGGATATGTGGCTCCCAATGACGTGCAGTGGGATGCGGTCATGAAGTCCCTGAGTAACTCCTTCTCTCTCATCCATGGACCACCGGGCACTGGAAAGACGGTCACAGGAGCCAGGATTGCCATAAATTTTGCCAAAGTGAACCGGGATGATGGTCAGGGTAGGAAGGTCCTCTATTGTGGTCCATCCAACAAATCTGTTGAAGTGGTGATTGGTGAGTGAATATATCTCATTATTTCTATATAGAAATCCTTATGAGTAGGATCATTGATGTTAGTGCCCAGGGCAGTTTAAATGATAATTGTATGGAAATCAGACTGAATTGTAAAAAAATATCCTTTATTAAAGTCCAATATGAAGTCCCCGATATGGGGGAGTTAGTGCTTATTAAGCAGGTGGCCACCTATTTAGTCAAATACAGTAAGGACGAGGGTATACATGCCTATATATGTACATATATTATATGTATATGAATGTATAATTATGTTATGATTAAAAATGTAAGGTGCAGCTCTGGTACCAAACGATAGAAAATTGTCTACCAAATACTGGTCCTTTCCATCAATTGCACAACGCAACCCCTGAAACTTCCTGTCCTCCGGCCAAAACCAAAACTGAACGGTAAGCTGCTGAGATGTCTGTCACCGCCAGAAACATGCCTGGCATAACTGATTGCACACGTCATCAATCTTGGTGAACTAAAAAAAAAAGTGGAAAGGGTGTCTCATGTAAGAATTAATGGATCTGTCTGTCGGGCGACTTGCATCGGTGATTGGGCGAAAGCACCCAGACGCTTTGGGTACAGCCCCCAAGGCATGAAGACATAAGGGCTTGTCCAATACAATGTTCAATTTACCCCTAGTATACTCGTCATGTAACAAGTCGTCAATAAACGAGTGAGCCTGGACAGTGGCGAATTTATAGTTGAGCGTTTCATAATCATCCACTTTCGCATGTAGATCCACTATTTTGAAAACGTTCATGACCCCATCCAGGATGAAGTGACTATCAATATCAGGGTCCGTATCAAATAATAACATGTACCTCCAACCTGCCGGCTTGAGTTGGGAACGGACACCCGCCACCACATGAACATAGTTACAGTCCCACAAAGGCGCATAATTATCATACAAAGCTAATAAGGCATTCAAACTGTCAGAACATAGCAATTCCTCACCATTATGCACAAAGATGGAATCAAAGGGGCAAAATTCACATCCGCTAGCCCCACTCAGGCTTGCCTCTGAGAACCTGGGGAGGCCTGGTAACCAAGCTGCTGGTAATTTTGCTGCTGACCAAAATAATGGGCCTGGTTTCCTACTGTGCCCTGGTACTGGTTGGTGGACTGGTTTTGCAGGTTTTAGTAGCAATTTTTGGCCAGGTGTGAGTGTCCCCCACAAACTGCGCATGAGTGTTGCTTGGTACAATTGACAAAATTGCACACAGTGAAATTAAATTTTTTGCACAAGTGGTCTGGGCAGGGGATCATGAATTTTGACTGTGAGCGACCCTGACCTTGACCTTGGCGAGGCTGATTGGCGAATTTAAACTGATGCGGCAACTTCATGGCTTTGTCTAATTCTTGTTACATTTTTATATAAGCCAATGTTTTTTCAATACCAAGATTTTCTGCCATAGACCAATGCTCCGCTGCTACAAAACCCGGGATTTCTTTTTTCAGAACTTTATCAGTCACATCATATTCATACTGACACATGGCTTTCATGGCATATGTGGGTTTAATTTCTCTGAGGGCAATAAATTTCATATTCTGCAGGTAGGACATGGCGGTTAACTGGGGGTTGTTGGCAAGCAATAAACTCTGAAGCACATTAAGCATACCATACATTAGTTCCCTGTAACTCATCTCGTCATAGGATTTATCCATAGGAATGTGGTAATCAGGACGTAACCATATTTTAGACCTTTTCCTCTTAGTAGCATGGCGAGTTGGCTAGGCTGACCCCAGGCGAACATAACCACTATAAACGCGGCAGTGACGGGAGCTGCAGTCACCCTTTCTTAGAATCCCCACAGATACCGTAATTCTTCCTATATCCTCACCAAATAAAGTGTGTCTGGTAGGAAACTTATTTGGCTTCCATGTGCTATGTATATTTAGAGGATATACGGCCGTTTATTGGGTGGCCATGAGGTGTAAAGTGTATGTTGATGGATACACCACACAGCTGGCCGTTGCTGGGGCAACAGACCCATGACAGGCACCCCCTAGGGTCTTTGAGTACATATCTTGGGTTCTGGGAAAGGGATTACGTTTCTGGGTCAGTTTTAGTGACCTAGGGGAGGATTAGAGCTGTATAATAGTGGACAGAGCATCTTTGTACTCCTACTAGAAGTCAGTTATTCAAGGATTCCAGAACTTTGACCATATGTAGACGGAACATGGATCAAGATGCAAGGTAGCTCTATTAACCATATTATCATGTAACATTAACTGTGTAAGAATATATAAGGCATGTATATGGGAATTGATATTTTGAAGTCAAGATTTGTGATTTAAACACACCACCCCTGAGCTGATGGGAGCAGGTTGCCTGGGATGAGGGAGTGGGAGATGGGAGGTCAGTGTGTAGCCATGCAGCCCTGTGAGTATTCACTAGAGGGATGCCGGCATGATGCATTCCTGCATCATTGCGACCAATGGGCATGATGCATTAAGGCATCAGCGGCCCTTAAAGGGTTAACACCCTATCTCCTTATACACTCATGTATACATACATGTAATGTCAATAAGTCATTATCTCTCTCTGGGTACAGACCTAATCTGTACTCATCAAAACCATAATCAAAGAGTGACTCACTCACTGAGTGTAGAACTGATACATGACTCACTCACTGAGTGTAGAACTGAAACATGACTGACTCAGTGAGTGTAGAACTGATACATGACTGACTCAGTGAGTGTAGAACTGATACATGACTCACTCACTGAGTGTAGAACTGATACATGACTCACTGAGTACAGAACTGATACATGACTGACTCACTGAGTACAGAACTGATACATGACTGACTCACTGAGTGTAGAACTGATACATGACTGACTCACTGAGTACAGAACTGATACATGACTCACTCACTGAGTGTAGAACTGATACATGACTCACTCACTGAGTGTAGAACTGATACATGACTCACTCACTGAGTGTAGAACTGATACATGACTCACTCACTGAGTGTAGAACTGATACATGACTCACTCACTGAGTGTAGAACTGAAACATGACTGACTCAGTGAGTGTAGAACTGATACATGACTCACTCACTGAGTGTAGAACTAATACATGACTCACTCACTGAGTGAAGAACTGATACATGACTCACTCACTGAGTGTAGAACTGATACATGACTCACTCACTGAGTACAGAACTGATACATGACTCACTCACTGAGTGTAGAACTGATACATGACTCACTCACTGAGTGTAGAACTGATACATGACTCACTCACTGAGTGTAGAACTGATACATGACTCACTCACATGTCATTCCAGAATGCTATAGACCTAAACATTGCTTTGAGAAAGTTTGAGCATTTAACAAGGAGGTGTGATAGTCATGAGAGGTCAGCCTGGTAGTATCTTTTTCCGACGATGTCTAGATGGAAAATTAGGATGGGGGATTGATTAGTGTTTGCCAGTGTTATGTTAACAACTATGGGGAACAAGGGAACATCCAGTATGCAGGTAAGGTAAGTAAAATTGCAGCAATTTTCACCCTTCAGGCTCCTACTATGTGGGTTTAACTTTCCCTGATTGATATTTGTCCAAATATAGAGTGCCACACATCATTGGCAAGCTAATTTTTTGGGTGAAATTTTCACACACATCATATTCTCGTGCACAGTCATGTGCGCGATATGCGCGAAAATATATACTGAGTGAAAATTTATATGTTTACAGTACATAGATATTGAGGAAAATGATCTCAGAAAACTTTTATCAGTTGTTGAAAAAAATCATTTTTTTCCTCTCCTGTCACTTCAGTGATAATTACCTCGGGCCATACACACAGTCAGCAAATATCACAATTCAAAATCTTGAGGATGGGGACATTCCATCAGTCCCTCAGCAGCACTGTACACAGGGGCTACTCATGGAAATATGGGCACTGAGTCAAAAACGATGGTGGGACAAGGATAAGTTAATACAGATCCTGTATGCTATGGTTCCCAGGAACACGGGAGAAACAATAAAGCCAGGTACTGTGCACTCCAGAATCTCCACAATGGTGAAACAAAAGAGGAAGAAAATTAAAGGGACAGAAGAGTACAAAGTATTCATGGATACTCCTTTCAATTTAAGCAAAAAAAGACAAGCTACATCCATCAGTCACACCGAGCCCCCTCCTCAGGCAAACATGGAGCAGCCACCACATATGGGCATCATACACCCGACACCTGCCAACATTGAGCAGCCACCACATGCCAATATCGAGCAGCCACCACACACTGGCATCGGGCACTTGCCAGCCACCAACATCGAGCACCTGCCACCTGCCAACATCGAGCACCTGCCACCCAACACCATCGAGCTCACACCAACCCCGAACATCGAGCATGCGCGAGCCCCGAACATCGAGTACCCGCCACCCACCAACATCGAACACATGCCAGCCGCAAACATTGAGCACCCGCCACCCGCCAACATCGAGCACACGCCAGCCATGAACATCGAGCACCCGCCACCCACGAACATCGAGCACATGCCACCCACGAATATCGAGCACCAGCCACCCGCCAACATCGAGCACCAGCCACCCACCAACATCGAGCACCTGCCACCTACCAACATCGAGCACAGGTCAACCGCTAACATTGAGCACCTGCCACCACCACATGCTAACATAGAGCCCCCGCCTCATCCTAACATTGGGCACCTGCCTCATGCCAACACCAAGCACCTGCCACATGGCCTTTTGAAGAACTTTCCTCAGGCTGGTGTGCCTACAAAACTACCATGCATAATATCTACCTGTGATACTAACAAAGAACACAATTCACTTCAGCACAAAATCAAGAAATGCCAAAAGCAACTCGCTACTTTAAGGAGACAAATAGATGCTAGTAGTGTTCGACTTGGTGGGCATTATAACAAAAAGAATGTTGATAAGCGTCAAAAGCGAGCAGAAGCAAAGGCCAAAAGATTGCTCAATGCAGAGAAAAAGATATCTGAGCAGAACAGAACAAATGAAAGTCTTATCACAGAAATCGCTACACTTAAAGAAAGAAATCTTGAGCTGACAAGGGAAAACTCTAAACTGCTCGCACAATCACTAAGTTACAAAAAACAAATGCACAGAAATACCAAAGCAAGTTAAAGATAAAGTTGCGTGACCATCAGGGGTGCATGCCAAGACAAGATGTCCAAAAACTTAAGAGAGAAATCACTGAGAAGAATGAAAAGATAAGATGCCTTGAGAACAAACTAGATGTGTTCCGTCAGAAGCCACCAGGCGTCCTGGACTTGAAAGAGGGTGGCTATTACTCTATTAAGCTTAGAATGTTGGTCAATGCCCTAACTGGCATTGAAGTTGCTCAGGGCAAAGTCTCCCCAGCCATTGAACTTGTGTCTTTTCACTTATTTGATACTACGATCGTGTCATTACCAGATAGAAAGACCATTCAGAACATTAACGATGAAGGACACTATGTCATGAAGAGATATATCTCAGCAGTGCTAGAGGACTCAGACGGCTGGGTTCTTCAGAAAGATGGGACTCAGCGTAAGAAGGAAAAGATCTTGGACACAAGTATCACCTTGGCCTCAGGGGAGGCATACTCCCTTGGCTTCTGTACTGTTGCAAGTGAGACTGGTGCTGCCATTGCAACAACAGCACAGAACCACCTCAAAGAACTGGCTGCAGTTGCCAAAAAGGATGAGGCAGGTTTCATCTGCATGGCATTGAAGAAACTGACTGCTTATATGAGTGACCGTGCAAGTAATGAAAAAAAGAGCAATGCTGATTTAGATGCATGGAGGCAAAGCATCTTTGATGAAGCCAACATCCCTGAAGCTGAGAGGACAGTTTTCTACCACTGCTACTGCATGGTGCATGTACTCCTTGGTTTCCATAAAAATGTTGTCTTAGAAATCCAAAAGGTGCAGAAGACCATGGAGCAAGAGCAACGGATGGGGAGGGATTCCTTGGAGAAGTTCAGTGGGTGGAAACAACAATCTATTGTTGAAAGGGTTGCCTACACAGCATCATTAGTGTTTGGCCCAGTTGGTGATTACAGAGGAGCTCGCGACACTTGGACTGGCCACTGTTCCATCAATGGAATAAAATCCAAAATCACATCTTACAAAGATAACAGGTTCAACGGACTCTTTGCTGCTTGCGCTCAAGTCTTTCACCATCGAAATGACCTTCTCCATGTCCTCTCTGCCCGAGATTCAAATAGCCTTCTCCAATCCTTAAGGGCTGATCTTCAAGACCCAAAAGTGGTTGTGTTTCTTCAAGCCTTGGGGATACTGTATGTCCAGATCACACAGCCATACTGGAATCTCATGGAATCCCCAGATGTCCACTACTTGAGTCTTGGTTCCGTAATCAGACCACTCCTTAGGTCACTGGAGGCTTATGTCCAAGATCCTGCAGAGCTCTTCACTGATGGACCTCCATGCCTAGTGCCATTCAAAGATGCTGACACTGCTGTGTTTGCTCCGATTCTCACCAGGGTCTACCCTGAGCATGATGAAATGCTGGAAGATCTGCTGAAATCAGCATGCCAAGGTCTAGTTCAGCTCATAAAGAAACAGCTAGCTGACTTTCTGGAAGGTGGGAAGTACGGGCAAGATGCAGAGGAGGAAACTGCAGTAGTAACGGCTTTCATCCCTAAGCACAACATTCTATGTGAAAAACACTTTGGCAACTTTGACAGCAGCCAGCGGAAGCGACCAAACTGTTCAATGCATCACCACAGCACAGTCCAGTTGCTGAAGCAGAACCGTAAACTGTTCAAAAAGTGGTATGCAAAATTGACAGACACTGAGAAGAATGACCTTTGGAATGATGCATTGAAAAATGCCAGTCAACTTCGAGAGAAACACCGGCAGCATGAAAAGGAACAACAGAGGCTCTCATATACCAATGCCATGAGAGAGAAGACTGGGACAAAGCGCAAGAGGGCCATGCAGGATGAATCAACCTCAACTTTTCCACCAGAGAATGAGTTTACACAAGAAGGGGAATTGAATAGTGTGCTACCTGATAAACCAGAACTGAAGCAAGGTGACTGGGTTGCTGTTGCGTATCAGGATAACTGGTACCCAGGAATCATCAACAGAACACCAGCGGAAAACTCCTTTGAAGTGAATTTTGGTCAGCGTACTAGCCATCCACACCACTTCAAAGAACCCAATGGAAAAGACATCCAAGTTGTATTACCAGAGTTCCTGCTACGTGTAGGCCTGATACCAAAACCAGTTGCTCGTGGCAGGTCTTACACATTTGACACAGCAGAATATCTAGATCAATTATTTGGTCAATTTAGTCGCATAATATTCTAAATGTCATCACATGCTGAATCCTGCACAGCTGACACTACTTCAGAGGATAGTATACTCCCAATTACTTAAGATATGCTCGTGTCAATAGCCAGTGCAATAATATTATTTTAAGTCTCAAACATTGGACATTAAATGGATAGTTTACTCTTGATTACTCAAGATATGCTCTTGGCAAAAGCCAGTGCAATGATATTATTTTGAGTCTCACACATTGGACATTAAATGGATGGTTTACCCTCAGTTACTCACGATATGCTCGTGGCAATAGCCAGTGCAATGATATAGTTTTGAGTCTCACACATTGGACATTAAATGGATAGTTTACTCTCAATTACTCATAGAGAATGGAGAATCTGGATGCACATTTATCTGG